>OZ023177.1:12748990-13348990 GCA_963678695.2 Diplodus puntazzo
AGTGAATCCACTGAAACAGATGTGCGGCCCTTTCATTCGGTCCTGATTAAGCGCGCACTAAACAGTTGCACAAGTGTTTTTCTGATTTTAATTCCATTCAGAAACTCCTCCTAATCAGAGTGATGCCTCTGTGTTCAGGATCCTACCTTTGTGATAACATGATTTACACAGCTGTTACCCCGCAAAGTATTTTTAATTTCCCATTACAGGGCCATAACAGCAGTCTGACCTTTGTCTTCTCACGTACACACCAGTCTTTGTATTGACATTGTTTTGGCAGATAATTAAGTGAGTGAAGTTGTTGGTTTTGAATTGTAATCAGCTCACCTGCTCCTCTGCTTCAGCTACTTAAATTAGGAAGCAGAGGTCCATAAGTGTGCATGCCTCAGTGAAACAGTACAGCACATCACATCCTTTGTATTAAGATGTACGTTGTGTTAGGGCACCCCCTCTGTGGCCCCTTGAGTGTTGCTCTGGGTCATTATGTCCTTTGGAGACCTCTCTAGACTACAAAACTTTTCAACTAGAAAAACATTTTAGGTTTGAGCTTTGTCTCCATCTGCTGGAGGTTAGGTGGAATAACAAATATACCTAAGTGGGGATATGCCGTGCATGTGACATTGGATGTAGGATGGAGGCATCTGAGGTCGCTGCCACACTTTTACAGTCGTGTAACTTCACTGCTCAAGCTGTGCAGCTCATTTTATTAAACCAAGAGCTTGAAAGAGACAATTTCTCCTTTTCTGTCTGATTTTGTATTTAATTTGAATTAAAGTTTCCTCATAGTTGTAAGACAAAGTGATGATTTCTCGCTTTAAGTAAAGCATTATCTTATTTCTGATAGTTTACCATAAAATCACATTAACAAATCACATTAACAAAGACATACAACAGGCTTCTTGGAGACTTGATCTTTGATTAAAGGAACACTGCTTTACCTTTCTTATATTTTACTCAGTTGCAGCTCATTGTGGTCTACCATTTGACTCTTTGGACCTTTGTAACGTATCCACTGCAGTAAAAAAATACCACTAAATGTCAATTTCACGACTGTATTTATTTATTTGTTTGCTGGTGTTGTTCACAGCTAATGCTGGTCTTCTGTCGGTAGTGGGTATGTCAATATAGAATAAATGAGGAAACAGTAAAGCTGCTTAGCATGCCACGGCACAGCTGAAGCATGTATTTGAAGCAGTGGAAATGAGCACTAGTGTGGTGTCAAGTGCATGTGGCTGAGTTGGACCAAACTGGTCTAACTTATACTGCCACTAGAGGGCAGCAACAAATGTGTTTTTCTTAACATTGTTTTATTTATATGACAACATCAATCTCATAAAGCTCACATTTTTTTAAGTTTAGGCTTCAATCTACCTTAATGATTGTCACTTCATAGATTGAAAGTGTGAGTTTTCCCAGGGACCATATATCTATTGCCCAGTTAGGTCACAGCATAATGGAAAAAAAGCCTAGATTCATCCTGACACATTCTCTAATACACCTGAAAAACATGTATACCAGAGTATTATATCACAACTCGGCTGGATTTCTATTGAGCCCAACACACAGTATGCATTTCAGAGACTGGTTCCTCACTGTTCCCAGTAGAAGTCCTTTGTTTACTGAATATATATATATGTGTGTGTGTGTGTGTGTGTGTGTGTGTGTGTGTGTGTGTGTATTTATTTATTTATTTTTGACTACAGCAACACTTGGGCATAAACACACTTGTTACAAACTGTTTTTAATCCAGATCCACATATGCATACAGTAACAGTGTACCTAGCAGTGTAAAGTGCTCTGGGGAAGGTATATTTACAGTACCCATTAGCATAACCTATGTTAGAGAGGCCAGTGTGCTCATTTTAAATGCGCACAGGAACAGTGTGCCTCATACTGGGTAATGTTGCAGGTTACATGGGTCTAATAGTCCTGCCAGCAATATGATGAGCAGCCAAATTAGCATTGTGGGAAACCATTACTGTGACCTTAAAATATTCAATGCTGTTTTATTATTAGATCGTTGCCTGGTGGTTTCTAAGCACTCCACAGACAGTAAACACATGAAGTCCTTATGTTTGCTGTGTGTTTTCTAATGCGTTAAACATGCCTTCTGCACAGAAATGTGTTGTGGGTGTACAGTTTGGCAACAGAAGTGGAGTTTTGTTGTCAAATCCAACTTTAGTTTAATTTATTTTCATTTTAATATTTTGATTTTGTTTGATATGTTATGTGTGTTTGTGGATGTTAGAATATAATGAACAAAAAAAAGTGTATATATATTTCATTTATATTTTGTATATATGTATATACTTTTTGCATTGTGATACGTGAAAATACATTGTTAAAAGAATTGATCAACATTTTAATTGCTTTTAAATCTTAAAAAGAATCTATGTGGGACATCATTGATGCCATACTCTTATTTAATGTTATGTATCAATGATAAATCAGCTTGAACATGTAATGAACATTCAATGACAGTTCTGTATTGCTTTTTGTAACAACTGTCTGTGAGTTGTAAATTCATATTTAAGCAAACAGGAATACAATGTAACAAGAGAAGCCTCTGTAATTTGTTATGCTAAGCCTTTTCCTGGCTAATGTGGGGTGTTGTTGCAGGTTACAGGTTTGTGCTGGAAGTGAACGTGCGGTGCCGCAGGCCAGTCTTGGCAGCATGGTGAAGTCCCAGAAGTCAGCTGGGAGAAAGAGCTCCCAATGTCACCGCAGACAGGTACTGAAAAAAAAAGACAATTATGTCTGATTGTTATTGTTCAGTCTCTTCCCTTCACTGTCAGATTATTGAAAACACACTTCCTTTACACTTTGCTGAGACATCTTCATATCCACATGTGCAAAATGTCCTTTGAAATACCGTCATGTTGTGGTTAGATTTTACTGTGCGTCTGTGTGTCTCAGTGGAGAAAAACAGGAAACAGCCCTGTGTAAAATGGAAACAGCCCTGTGTACTTAATTGTTTGTTTGTTTGTTTATCTGTTTATTTATTCATGTCTAACTTTTTCTGTTGTGCTTAGGAAAATGACAGTATGCACTATCTAATGCCACAGCCTTTACCTTCATGAGGGGAAATATAGTTTGTGCCCAAACACCAGGCAATACAATAAAAGTCATTGCATTGTTAAACATTCACACACAACATATTCATACTTTAGGAAGAGCTACAGAGAAAGTGGATGCTCATTTAATGCTTTTTTTTAGAAATCATCACAATCTATTATGTGAGCATAATGAAAGTAACAGATGGACACTGTTTTTATGACTATAGAAAATAAATCAGTCATGATAATTATGATCCACCCTCTTTCATACAGGTTTCACGTGTGCATTTTATTTTTTTTTCCCCCATATAGTAGTTTTTTGGAGAAGTGAGCGGAAATTCTAGTCCACCCACTCTAATCAGGACCTTTTCTGCAGCTCCCTGCTCACTGCTTCCCAAAAAATAAAAAATAAATCAACCATGAATAGCTGATAATTGACTGAAATTTATACCAACTGAATTGTGGCGCTCTCTGATTTTTTTTTTTACTTGAGCACTGGACAGCCAAGATGTTGACTTTTTCCTTCTAGATATATACAGGTGCGCTGAATATGTAATATTCTTAGATTTTGAGATACAGGTGATTAGCTGTAAGTTCTAATCATCAAAATTAATTTAAAAAAATAGCTTGTAATACTTCACTTTATGTGTAATGAATCTAGAACATATGAACGTTTTACTTTTTGGATTAAATTACAGAAAGAAAAAAAGATTTAGATGTGCCTGTAGATGTTTTAGATTTAAGATGAAATGGCCTCCACTTTGGTTATTTATTTTTTCCCATCTCCTGACAAACAAACCATTTGTGTTCATTGGCTGTGATGAGTTATATGTTTTGAACTGAACATATGGCTTCATTGAGCATGTGTAATGTACTGTTGAATTATTTTGTGGTCATTTGATTATGCTGTGGTATGCAAAGTGTGTTTGTGTGTGTCTGTGTTTGTGTGTGTGTGTGACATAGTGTCCAAGTGGCCCACTTGTCCTGTGGTGATGTGCTGTAATGTGCCTGAACGGTGGGAGTCATTTATCCCTCTTCAAGGGCGGCAGGGACACACAGAGTGAGAAAGACAGACACAGACAGAGAGAAAATGAGGATAAATTGGTGGGTGGTGGAAGAGAAAAGATTGGGGATTTAGAGAGAAAGAAGGTCTGGTCAAAAGGCACAGCGACACACGCAGACAAATGTGCGCACAGTGATGGGTCGGTGTGGAGTCACTTATCTGCTGAAGGGTAGCAGTGTGCGACAAGGTTAATGTCCCCCCGTACAAAATCTCTGGACGCTCAGGAGACAAGAAAGCCACACAATCTCTCTCTCACACACACTCGCGCGCGCACACACACACACACACACACACACACACACACGCAGACACACACGCGCACACACACACACGCACACACTCTCTTTCTCTTTCTCTCACTCACCTGCTGTGACCCCTCATTCTTCCAAACAATGTGATTTTTTCTTTTTTTTTAGCAGGGGATGGCAACTAAATTTATTTGTGATGGGCTTCTGTCTTTTAAGCCAGCATGAATTTAATTTATTTATTGTCACGTTTTATGTTTAAGATTGTGTCTGTGTGCTTGTATTGTTGTCTATCTATGTACTTAAACCTGAGTTGTGAGGACAATTTTGACAGTCCAGACCTGGTTTTAAGGTTTTGGTCAGAAATAGTTTGAAGGTTCAGGAATGGGTTGGGCTAGGGCATTTATTTGTGATGGTTAATGTTACGGTCACAGCTAGGCAGTTTATGAAGTCACTGAGAGTTCTTGCAACAATAGAAACATCAACATTGTGCATGTAAGTAATTGTGTGTTTTATGTATTTGTTTCCAGTATTTTTTAGTAGTCAGTAAGTCATACTTTCGTTGTCTGCCAAATTGAAGTACAATATAATATGATTTTACTGTCAATTTATACTGAAATTCATTTTGCATCCTCAGGCAGCTCCGCCTAAGAAGTTTACACAAAAAGTAGGCATATGACACACAATCATAAAAGCACACAAATCATGACAATGAAACATATCATAACATCCTCAGATCCATCTTATTTAACAGCATATAGATTTTGGTTCAGCAGCAGGATAGACAGATATATGATGTATAATGGAAATCTCATGTCTATGCATGGTAATTATTTCTTGTTAAAGTCTTTTAAACTAGATTGTTAGTGTCTTTCTTTCAACATGAATTCATTTTAGAATGTTGACTTTAGCGCCATCCAGTGGTGGCATCAAGAGATCATTCATGGTGTCAGACAGCGTAACATGCTGCTTCCCCTACCATTCGACCCAGTGACACTGAGATCATTGCATTGAAAGCAGCACAGAAAGAGAAACATTATCCATGTTTTTTATAGCTATTGTATAAATAATGTGTCACAAGTTATTCTCTAAAATCACATGCATAACTTTCAGTTGTACCTCAGTGCCATAATAATCATATAATTTGAGTCCTTTTTCAACTTGGATATGTTCATTTTGTCCTCCTTTTTCTGTAGCTCATGTTTTCATGGTTTTCTGGTTCAGGTTCCACCGAGTGGTGGTCAGGCAGAGATGGAGGAAGGCCAGCCTCAGTCAGACCCCCAGCCTCCACCACCAGAGGAGGACCCCCAAGAAGGAGTCCAATCCTCGGATCAGACCTCTACTTCAGCCGAGGTTATCTCAGAGAACTTGGACCAGGAAGAAACTTCCATAGTTCAGGAAAAAGGCAACTCTGGCTCCCAGTCTGCGGCCAAGCCCCTATGGAAGCCCATTCCCCCTCTGCTGCCTGAACCTCACGCTGAGACTAGGGACCAGAGCTGTCAGACTGAAGAGCGGTTCCAGCAGACCAGTGCCGGCAGCCATGCTCATAACACAGGTCGGTAAAGTTTTCTTCCTTCTGCACATCCTGTTTCTTTGACTCATCCACCCACAGGCTAAAACTGTCTGTCAGCCTCCTGTGTAGCTTCACTGCCAGAGCATCAGGGTATGGCTGTCTGTGTACTCCAAACAAAATCAAATAGTGTGTTCCAACAGAAGAAATGGAGCTTGAAAGTCATGTTTACTCCGACTATGTAAGCTTTGGGATGAGTAAACAGACTCGGGCCACTAAGTTAGAAATTGGTCACTTGCTAAAGGCAGATGCACATGAAGTGAAACTGTTCTGTTTATGGCTGCACAAGTAATCCCATCTCTGTCAGGATTTTGGAAAGCTCACCTCTTTGGAGTTTTCAATATGTGGCTAATGAAAAATAAAAACCTAGGATGATCAGAGAGATATGACTGAAATGTATGAATATACTGCTTTCTGAGGTGCAACCACTTCACCCACAGAAAACCTTCACCCTGATGATGATATGATGATGCAATGTTTTCTGCTGAATGCTGACATGTTTGTTTTCTTTGCTTTTTGACTTTGTTTCCTGTGGTCCTCTTGTTTTTTCTACCACCGTAGTTTTCCTCTTTCCTTCAAAGACCAATGTACATGTCTTGATTCAGGTGAAAATCCTGCTACTGTGAGCTAATTTCTAACTGCTGCTGCTAAGGAGGGAGTTCCACCACTCATAGTAAAAGGAAGCTGTTTACCTCGACTGACGCTCCTGATTGGTTGATCTTTGACCCTCTTGCAGGGAGCGAGGGGTTGGAGGTCGGCGGGTCACTGACCTGCCCCACTGGGATTATAGTAGCCTGCCTCGGAGAGGTGTAGGGGGATGGGTATGAGTGAAACACATTCTGTCACACATTAATATATAATCTCCATCGCTCTCTCTGTCTGTTTCTAGCACTCTTTCCTTTACGTCCTCCTGGGGGTGTCAGTCTGTCTGCTGGTCTTTTTTCTTACTTCTTTTTGTATGCTGGTTTTTGAGTGCTTGTATTTGTGCTGTGGAGGAAGTATGGGGCCAATGTGGCTTTTAACATGCAATGTCTTTGCTTCTAGTCTCGTTATCTGAACAAAAGTAAAAACAAACAGACAAAAATCATTTCTTTGTATGTTGCTATGAATGAACAAAACACAGCATTGTTCTCTGACTGATGGGAGTGCATCTTAGCTAAACTTTAATGGTAGTTTTTGGGCTGTAATTTAAGTGTGTGCTGCAAAGTGGACATCTGTCACAGCTGGAAACACTGACAGTGTTTTATTCGGATCTTTGTCTCAGTCATCAATCTTACAAAAGGCTCTTTTTGTTGCAGCACAACATTATTTTACCGTCACCTTCTTTCACATCAATATGACGTGAGAAATTAGACTTAATCATTTGAGGTGATTACAGGGTCTGGAGTGTAATTAGTGTGTTTTTGCGGCCCTCTCTGTTTGTATGAAAGGTTAAGATTGTGTTGATGGATGTTGAAATCAAACAACGCATGAAAGCAGTTAGAATGAGGGCACTTCACGAACTGCAGTCTGAGTAGCCTATTGTGGGTCATGGAGACACTGTCACCTTTCATCAATAATGTAGGAATCAAAGCTCCACTCCTGCCATGTTTTACACAAAGGAAAAACAAAAATGCTTGTTTTAGATCAATAAGTAAAAAATAACACCCTAAAGACATATATGTTAAATGTCTTTTATTCTTTTCTCTTGCAGGCAGAATATTTGTTCTGCACTTTTGTGTTGTGCATTATCTGCAGAATAATTTGTGGTGTCTGTGCTCGGCAGTATTTTAGTCAGGAATGTTAAGATTTGGCAGCCTGCTTTATTAGAAAAAATTTCACACAGTTGAAGTAAAAAGAAAAAAATCTCTTTCCTAAATTGCATATATTGCATGTGCCATACATCGTGTGACATTGGTCATTTTTTGTTTTTAGACATTTGCATCATGCTGTTATTGACTAGCATGGGTTGCATTGTGTCCATTGTGCTTGGATGCAACCAGCAACGAGAAAAATGATTGCTTTACTTTTCTTACAGTATCATTTTCGCAAACGATCGATTAAAGTAATTAAGTTACAAAAGTAGGTCAGTATATCAAATGAAACATAAAAATCCCTACAAGCATCAGAATTGCTGTTTCCCAGCTGACCCTGCACTCCTGCATGACTGAGATTGATCGAAGGCAAAAAACATTTTCCAATACACATCAATACATTTCTGCAGGTCACATTGCTGCTTCTGCTGATAAAGTGGCACCATGCGACATCCAAGCTGAAGTATCAGATGCTGCTCTGGCTCTGAACAGCATCGGACTGGGAACAAAAAATATCATCAGCATGCCTCTGCCCCTCCACTGCATGTTTGCCAACAGACCCACTTGAGCATTAGTCGTCTCAACGAGCATCACTGTAAGACTGAATGAGCAAGAGGTGTTTTCCATTCGTCATTTAGCAACTGTTCTACGTATTTCCTTTCTTATTACATTTTTTGATCAAACTAAGGACTGAGGGATATGTTTAATGATATACTGAAATTGTAAGGAGGAGATGGATGACCTGCTTTCTCGTAGTCATCCTTTACTGCACGTATGCGAGGTGGTAATGAGGTCACAGTGAATCACTGCCCCATACAGACCTCATTGTCTCACTGTGTGTACCCTTTAAGCAAACTGTTACCTACTTTGTGTCTTACCAGAGCCCCAGAATTCCCAGGTGATGGGTGATTCCTCTAAGACTGTCATGCTCTCTTGTAATCATTTGCTCACTTTGATAAAATACCATCTCTCTCTCTCTCTCTGTCTGTCTCTCTCTCTGTCTCTCTCTCTCTGTAGGTGTATGTGTGGAGCCAGGAGATCCTCCTCTGCTCCAGCAGCCTCTGCAGACTTCAAAGTCTGGGATTCAGCAGATCATTGAATGCTTCCGTTCAGGTTTGTGTCTCCATGTTGTACCTAATGTTTTTTTTTTTGCGTCTGTGTGTCTTTATCCCAATATTTAAAACTGAACCACCCAGAAAAAGAAGAAGAATATATTTGATGCCGACCAATTTAAAATAATATTGTTAGCCTTAGTCTGTCTCCAGCTGTTTCCAGCACAGCACTTCTTCTAGTGGATTCACAATTGATGAAATGTGAAACAGAAGTAGAAAGTACTTGCTTTGCATTAACACAGCGTCAGATTAGCTTCAATAGCTCCATTTACTAAACTACAGTTTTCAAAGTATGCAAAGCAAAACTTTTTAAATAGCTGCTTGTTGCCTATACACACCACATGGGGCGTTAAGCCTGAGGACCAAAGCTCGTTTAAACGTTGAGAATGCCCATGGTAGGCACTGCTCTGAGGCAGGGCCGTCATGTTGTGGGTCAGCATGGTTATCCCCTGTTGTTGTGGTGTATAATCATGCTACAACACACTCAGATTGTGTCATCACTGAGCCAGAGGCGATGACAGGGACGCAAAATTCACCAGAGGATAAAGTGATATGTGAGAGAACACAAAGTAGGACAGGTACTGACATCTGTATGAGTCACCAGAACAGTGTTTCGTCAGGGATTTAGCATGAATGTGTGTGGGCTTTGTGCATGCCAACACTTGTGAGGTAAATGTCTGTCAGAGCGTAACATGCTGCTACTTAAACAGAGACAGAGGAGATGGACTTTTTATGTATAGTATGAGTCACATATCCAACGAAGTGCTGATTACTTCCGTATGGACGAATTGCAGTTAAGTTGAACACGAGTCAGCTGTTGTTGACGCAAAAAAAATTTAATAGAAGATGACAGCAGTGATGCAAAAGTAGCTCTCAGTATGAAGGCCACCATCATCTGAGTCCTTTGAAAGGTCAATGAGCTCTTCATTGGGATCAGCACAGACCGATAATACAGAATGGAATGGAATTTAATTAGAGATATTGATGATCAGTGTTGGGTATAGTTACTTTGGAAAGTAGTTAATTAGGTTACAACGTTACCATCAATTAAAATAATCAGTTACGTTACAGCGCTACCTATGAATAAAAGTAACGCGTTAGAGTACTCATGCGTTACCAAAAATTGAAAGCCATTTGCAGCGCCTCGCACATGCTGCAACTTAACTGACACACACACGACGTCCTTTAAATGCACCGAGAAGTTGTGACAATGATGAATAACTTCAGTCATCCAACGAAATTAACTCTGCAGGATAACAGGAAAGACAGTCAGCAATATGCCACATAGCGTTTTATTAATTTATTTTTATTTTTTTTTGCGGTCGACAGAAGCTTTTCACCAACGCAGAGTGTGCATTTTACCGTTATGTTGTTCTTGTCCTTTTCGCTGGTGAATTGAAAATAATGTGCGTACTTCCACGATGCAAAAGCTGTCCTCTCTGCCATCTTGCCGGGGGTTCGAAAACACTCACACTCACACACACACACACACACACACACACACACACACACACACACACACACACACACACACACACACACACACACACAGGTAACGTAGGTCAACAGCAGGGCACAGACGCACCACAGCGCTGCGCCTCCGCTGACACATCCGCAGGTGGCACAGTACTGTCTGACAAAAAGCAGGCTGCAGTCGGGATTTTCCTTTCCTTATCCAGGGAAATTCTTAAAATAACGGATTACTTTTTTTAAAAAAAAAACCGACGTTACTGATTGCTTGACGCACGAAACTAACGCGTTACATTACACGAAAAAAGTAATTAGAGTACTCTAGCGCGTTACTTTGTAACGCGTTACCCACAACACAGTTGATGATATAAGATCATATATATGTGCAGTGTGCTATACCAGTCTGAATCTGGGCTCACCACCTGTATACATTTTTGTTTTGCCAGTATTCATGTATTTTCTTGCAATAAATTGTACATACTCCATAGAAAGAGTGTGGCCTTTGACAACATCATCTGAGAACCTCCGCAGCTCTAGACGGAGCAGTTCCAGACCCACAGTTTTAGACCTGTTCCCTTAAGTTTTTTTTTCCTTTTTTGAAATGTATTCACAACAAAGTAATATTACAGTATGCCACCATTTTTTTTGTTTATTGAGATATTCCCAAAAGAAGACCAACACCTAAATTAAGTGAAACAACAATAATTTTTTACTTCAGGTAACTGAAGTTACAGCTGGTTCCCAGGATGTTAAAAACCATAGGCTTACGTTATTCATTGAAGATAGCTAGCTAATGATAGCTTAATATCATTTACCCAACCACTGCAAAGTTATAAAAGTTAACATTGAAACTCAAATAAGGCTCAATTAGGCTACATGGCTCTGGTCATAACGTCATCACCAAGCTTTGTTTAAACTTCTGCACGATTCTGTCTTAAATTGTCGGTCTAAAACTGTCTAGAACTGCACACGCTCTCTGGCTCTGCGGGGCGATGCTTCTCACCTTTAGTTGCTGCATCTACATGGTAAATGTCTTTATAATTCTCCCTAAATCACTGTTAGTAATCCTCACCTCTTTTCCTTGACTTGCAGGTACCACCCAGCTGAAGCACATGCTGCTGAGGGAGGTGGACACCATCTTCGAGTGTAAACTGTGCCGCAGTCTGTTCAGAGGCCTGCCCAACCTCATCACGCACAAAGAGTACTACTGCCTATCACGACTGCCTGAGCCCGACGGTAAGCAACACAACACAAATCTGGAATACTGAATAACACTTTTATAAACTCAGCTGAACCCTCAAAGTCCGAAAATTAAAGTTGAACAAAACATAAAGATAAAAAAAAAATTCCACATAAACTCAGTAATAAAATCAATAGGCAGACCAGGTGAAACTCAGACTCTGAGAGCCATAGCCCGAGGTTTTGAACATGCTGACACGCAAATGCAAACTTGTACAGATCAGACAGACTAACCGAGACTCCCTGGGATCAAACTGACTCCAGCTAGGCACCCGTACACACTGAGTTTTGCTAACACACCAACCTATGCACAGAATCATTGATTACCTCAACACCTCCTATGGCTTCTCTGCAGTTTGCGCTCACATTCTGACATTCCAAGGTTTCTTCTTTCGCTTCCACACCATCTGTCTCCTACTCATTATTCTCCTCTTATCGCCTCTGACTGCACACAGTGCCGTCTCAGTCCTTTCCGCACACATTTACACACATGCACATTGTATAGGGCTGTAACTACACACGTATCGAAATCGAAATCGCGACACACAGATCCACGAACCTGTCTCAAAGTGCGAGAAGGCAGAATCGCGACACAACTTCCAGTCCGGATCCAGCCCTATGAGCGCTATAAGTAGCCCCTTTCACATAGAGACGCCGTATTCACACCCCAGTGGTGGTTCGCCAATTTTCTGCCGTTGGTCGTTCACACAGAGCGAAGCACGGCTGGAGTAAAGACTAACCACTGTGTAATTTACAAAAAAAAGCCGGCACTGCGGCTCCTAAAGAGACGTGAGGATACTCGTCATGATGATGACGTGTGTGTTTTCAAGGTGTTTCCTGGTGTCCTCCTGTCAGTCTAAACCCGCGGATAATTTATAATCATATGGATGCTGTTTTAATGTTTTGTGATTGATATCCTGACCCACCAAACATCCTGGAAAGTGACGAAGTTACTACATTTTTCGCTCTCAATTACACAATTACATAATCGCCATCAGTGAACAGGTCACTCTAAGGGAAAGCCCACTGAAGTCTCGGTCGGGAGGGCTGACGGTCGCAGTGATTCATTTTCATCACAAACACTCGGTGAGTTAAAGTTTTTTGCCGGTGACAGACGCTGTTTTTCGGGCAGAAATGTGACGAGGAATCGGTAGGATAGGCGCTTCTAATGTACAGCTGCGGTATTTTTTTCCCTCGTTGCCAAAGACAGTTACAGTTACTACGTTACCTTAGTTTGGTTCTGAAACATTGCTTTGTAGGACATTTCTCTTTATTCAGTTGAGTGAAGGACCTGTGCAGTTATCAGACTGTAGATGGACAAGCCATCCATACGCGCAGCCGGCTCATCCATTCACACTGGTTCACTGCGCCTCTGATACTGTCAGACGAGTATCATATACAGAAGTTATTGAAATCTTTCATAAAATAAATGTTTAATTAAAAAAAAAAAAATATTGAGGTTTGTATCGAACAGTGGGTCAAAAATCGTGATACAAACCGAATCGTGAGTTTGGTGTGTCGTTACAGCCCTAACATTGTAACATGACCAATCCATCAATCACTACTCATACTCAAAGTGCAGTTTCTCTTGGGCTCTCCTTTCATATCACTAAGGAAATTGACTTTGATCTTGCAGCATTTGTGTTTTATCTACTCCTCATTATTTACAGTGTGTGTGCATGCCTCTATTCTTTGCTGCTTAGAGGTGGTATGAGATTGAGGGAAAGGATGAAGCCTAGGAAACTCTTCAAGTAATTTCTCTGTTACCCAACTCTCTTCTCATCTCCCCCTAAAAGAGAAATCAATCTCAACACCAACGATCAATTATATTTTCCTCGGTTTTATCTCCTGTAATGATCGCCGTTGTAAAAAAGATGTTTGTTTCATCACACCCTTCTTTTCATCTGTTTCTGCTCTTAATGAAGTTGTTCCCTGCACCAGTGGCTTATTTTTTTTTCAATTGAGAGTGCATTGCCGTGCTGAAAGTGTGTTGTTTTTATATTTTGATAAATGACTTAATTGGTGTCTCGTTTTTCACCACGAGCTGCTGGATATTAATGTGTGCCTACTGGATAAACAAAAAGGTTTTCTTAGAAACACCCAACTTTTCATCATCCAGCTCTGACAGTGGGACTGCACAGTCCCCAGTCACGATTTGTGGTTCTTTTTTTTAAAGTGTCTAGAAATTCAGTTCTTCTCTTTCAATCATCCTTTTATCTCCCGTTGTAAAGAATTTTATGAAAAAAACTTGCTTGTTTTCTAAAAAAGGAATCTTTTTTGGCTTTTGAGAGGCAAGTGTTTGTATTCAGTATAAAAGAAAGACCATTGAGATAAAAGTAAGTGCCAAACCAAAAGTGCACCATCAGAAAATGTTTAATAGCCCTAGACCCTAATCTTTTCAGTACATAGTGACACAAAGCCATCCACTTCCTGACCAATTTAAGAGTTTTTCCATTTTGCCTTCTTTGTGGGCTTTTAAATTTTGTCCAGTAACTCAAAAGAAAATTGAAGGGGAAGGGCAAATGGCTGAAGATGGTTGGGCTTTTATCTGATGTCCATGCACAATTTGCCACAAGAAGTAGGCAGCCTGGAGTTCAGTGTCTTGCTCGAAGACATTTTAAGAGGACATGTTTTGCCAGATAAGAGTCTAGTTGTTTTGTTAGTAGCATGATTTTGCGAACCGTCAGGACACCTGTCCATATGTCAGATGATGACTTCAAATGAATTAATGTTTATACGATATGGTCAGGGTCCACCAATTACAATCATTCCATTTACTAATATCAATGATTATCAATACCGATCTGACCATAATATTAAGTATACCAGAAAAGAATTTAGTATTTTCCCAATATGTAGTATAGTAAATACAATATGCCAAAAACAACAAGATGCCCTACTGCGTCCAGTCACATTTTGCACTATTCAAGCCAGCATGCTTTTTCTGACTATTCTGACCCACAAAGCTCTGTGTAGCGGAAGATATGTTACATCTGCTGATGACCACTCATTGGCGGCTTTCCAGAGAGTATGCTTTTTTTAACTTCAGAGTTCATGAAAGAGTATGTGCTCTGAAGATGCCATCGGTAAAACATGACTGTATACCGTAGTAGCATCAAGTGGCAGTAGTATGGAACCAAAAGCAACCAACCAGTAGAAACACGTGTCTCTATATGTTACCCTGAGACCACCACTGACTCAAGTGATTCAAGTGAGTTGGTGCCATTTAGGTTGCAATAAAAGCCGGGGTAGCATTTTTTGTGACCAAGTCTATGTTCTTCATTCTCTTATAAAATGTTTTTTATAAACCGCTAGTAAGACAAGGCACAAAAAAAACTGTTCGTACTATTAAAACTGTAATGTTGCATCAGCCAGAAAACACAAGCTAATGTTGGGAATATAAGCTGCATCATATGTTTGTTACTATGTTAGCTTACTAGTTAGCTTCAGACAAGGACTAGAGCTCCTTCCACTTTGAAACACTGCACTATTGTCCCGGGTTCAGAGGACATGGGAAATTCAAGTATCCAAATGAAAAGTGAGCAAGTCTGAATTTGTTGTAGAATCATTGAATTTCTCAGCAGCCATTGGTCAGAAACTCTTTTATTTGTAAAATGATACATGATATAGCACTAAACTTAATTTCCATTAGTTGCCATAATACTTGAACTTATTGCCTTTTTGAACTGTTTTGATTTTTCTATTCTGGGTTCATCAGGTGATGACAGACAAAGTTTAGCCATGAAGGATTTACTGGACGCCATATATCCCAGACCTGACCGGCCAGACTGCGTTGTCCGCCTGGAGCCAATTCAGACCACTAATAAGGCCGTGTTCCAGTACCTCACCACTGAGGAGGAACTGGCTAGATATCCATCACACACACCCAGGTAGGTGGTAGAGGAATGCTTGTAGGTTGTCTAAGACCCTCATGATGTGAATTGTCTTTTAGGCTACTCTTTCTTCCTGTCTTCCCTTGTCTCTGACTTTATGTGTCAATGTTCTTCACAGTGCCAGAGAGAGTCCTGTAGCCTGGGAGGGAGAACAAGTGGAGGGTGTGGACAACAACCAGCAGAGCCAGCCGGAGAGCCACAGCAGCCCGGGACACAATCAGGGACAGAGGAGATGGGAGGCTGAGGAGGAGTCTAAAGAGGAGCCGCCACCGCATGAAGACGAAGGGTCCACTAGTGGGGTAGGTGGCTCGACACGGCAAGTAACAGCAAAGTGGGGTTTGCTCAGAGTAAATGTCATTTTCAGTACATCTTTAAATTATTTTATAGATATCTGTCATTACTCAGACCTGTTGCTTTTTTACGTGCTAGATGATACATTTTCCACATTGTTTATTATACTCAGTCTATCTCCATCTTCTTTGATTTCTCCCTCCTGTTCAGGTTGAGGACGTGACAATCTCCTGTTGTCTGTGTGGTCAGGACTTTAACTCACGCCGCAGCATCAGGCGTCACTGCCGCAAAATGCACCAGACCAAACTGGAAGAGCTTCGAAAGTTCACCGAGACTCGTACAGTTCCCACAAGCCTGCTGTCCATGGTGAAAGGTATATCAAACACATGACAATTACATACAATAAAATATTCATTTCAATAGTAGCTTTTTTATTAAGGAAACATTTGAAATAATATTTGTTTTTGTTGTCACTGCAGGTCGGCCAAGGACTCTCAGCACACCGACTGGAAAATCCTGCCCAGTGTGCCTCAAAACCTTCGCCACTAAAGCCAACGTACGGCGTCATTTCGACGAGGTCCATCGCGGCCTTCGTCGGGACACCATCACACCCAGCATTGCCTCACGGCCCGGTCAGCCCTTCTCTCTGGAGGTCACACCCCCCAGGAAGAGCAACAACTCCTCTCCAACACGTGGCCAGAACTCCTCCAAGTCCACCCCCGTGAACTCTAAAACAACGCCTTCAAACCAAAACCCGCCCAAACCTCCGAGTCCACTCCCAGCCCCGGCCTCTCCGCAGGTGAACCCGGCCTCGTGTCGCTGCACGCTCTGCAAGAGGAACTACAGCTCTCAGGTGTGTTAGGCAGCCTTAAGCTTTTTAATTTTGTTCTTGTGGGTGGTGAGGGGCTGTGTGATGGTATGTCTGACTTATGGCATGATATCATGTCATGTTTTTAATCTGTATTTTTCTCTGTGTTTCAGCTCATGTTGAAGAGACACATGCGTATTGTCCACAAAATATACAGCATCAAAAGTAACCGACCTGGTACGACGTCCAACTCCTCTACTACAGAACCCCCCTCTACCACTCCAAACAGTAGCAGCACCAATATACCCCAAGCTAATCCAAGCAACAATATCCGAGTGAAAGAAGAAGCAGTAGAACCTTCAGATAACGATGACGACGACAATGACGAGGACATTGATAGCAGTCCGGCTCCATCGCCTAGTGACAGCACTGGGACAGCTAAAGGTGCTCCTGTGGTACAAAATGCCCTGAAGGTGAAAGAGGAGGAGGCCCCGTCGAGCCCAAAGATAACACCAATGCTATCTTCATCATCCTCGCGGGGAGGCAACACATGCAGCACTGGCGTGCCTTCCAGAATGACCAAACTGTCAGTGGGTTTTGATTTCAAGCAGCTCTTCTGCAAACTGTGCAAGCGACAGTTCAGCTCACGGCAGAACTTAACAAAGCACATCGAGCTACACACGGATGGCAACGACATATTCATTAAATTCTACCGCTGCCCTCTCTGTCGCTATGAGTCGCGTCGCAAACGTGACGTCCTGCGCCACGTTACTGTGGTTCACAAGAAGTCATCCACATACCTCGCCAAAATCATGCCCAAACTGGAGAGCAGGGCGGTGAAGAGGCTTGCTGAGGTTGTCCTCAGCAGCACCAGTCAGAACAAGAGGACCAGCAGCAACGTCAAAGAGGAAGTGAACGGACGTCCCGCTTCTTCATCTCCATCTTCTTCCCCTTCACCCCCTGTCACTCGCAAGCAAGAGTGCTCCACAGCTCCCCCAAGCACCACCTCAGCCTCTTCCACCTCTTCTTCCTCCTCTTCCTCCGCCCCTCCCCCTCCCCCAATCACTCGGAAACAGGACGTTGTATCGCCAGCGTTCACTCCATCCCCTCCTGTCACCCGTAAGCAGGAGAGACAGCAGATCCACCAGCATCGGCCTATCAGCCCCCCACTGACCCGTCGCAGTGAGAAACACACACACCAACGCAACTCTTCCTCCACCAGCTCGCCACACACTCGACGGCATGAAGCCCAGTCAGAGGGCAGCAGCACAGGGTCATCGTCTACCGAAGTCAGAGTGACCAAGAATTTCTCCCTCCATGCCTGCGACCAGTGTGGACGGGCCTTTGCCAAGAAGGTATTACATTATAGGGCTGCAGCTAATCAATATTTTTATTATTGATGAATATGCTGAGAATTTCAGCGTTTAATCATTTAGTCTATAAGATATGAAAATTGTGAAAATACTAATAGTCTAAAAGCCAAAGACTCTTCATTTACTATCATAAATGATTAAAAAGCAGCAAGTCCTTGCATAAAAGCAGCTGAAGCAAGCAAATGTTTGCAAATGCTGCTTCTTAAGTACAACTCTTAAAAGAAAAAGCTTTTCACATATTTACTACTCTGTGAATCAGGAACAAAAAGTAGACTGGAATGAAACACATCACTTGTGGTGCATAAGATAATTATCATCACAGTCTGCCCTCATGAAGACTTTGAAGTGAACTGTCATTGATTAAGCTGAGCAATCATTTCCTAATGCCTGAGAAATTCCACCCCCATATAAATCCAGTATTACAGATGCTGTTCTAATACTTGATGGTCTGTACCACAATTGTCTGAAAAGACTTTGATTGCAAAATCTTGCAGTCTAATGTTGATGCATATTGTGCTTAATGAGCCACAGCAAAGCCACCATTCAGAGAAATGTATTTTTGTTAACTATAGATTGTAATCAATGAGGAATGCAAACATCCAAAGTGACAATCAGTTTGTAATAAATAATGAATCAGAGATCATGCCATGTTCACGCCATCCCATCTTGTCACTCGTTAGAAGGAGAGACAGCAGACCCTTTTTCCTGTATTTGTTGGGTTATGGTTAGGGGGTCAGTTGGCAGAAACTCATCTATTTTAATAATAAAAAAAAAAGTTTTCAAAATAATTTTTCAAGCAAAAACTCAAATAGTCTCTATGTCAAGCTCCACAAATGTGAGAATTTAGTGCTTGTCAATGTCACAATATTGTACAGGCCAAATAATTTAATCAGTCATCAACAAGATTGTTAATTGCAGCCCAGGTATCATGATAATAATCTTAGTAAATGACACGCTGTACTCCTAATAATAATCAGGTGTCATCATTTTTTTAAAGAAGTTTTAACTGTTAGAATCAGGGTTTGTATAAAGCCTTGAAAGTTAGAGAAAGTGCCTTGTTTTAAATGTTTTCAAGGTTAGGAATATGCTTGAATTTGAAAAACATGAATAAATAATACTTAATTTTCTAGACAATCTGGTATTTCATTTACACTATTACTCAAGTAAATCAAAAACAGTTTAATATTTGACATAATACAATACTGTTGTTTTGTTTATTGTGATTTCAACATACAGAGTTTAAATGAACAGCTGGTAAAATAAACCAAGTGATGATTCACATTGCTAAAGGACTTCTGTAAACAATATTTTTTGCAAATTAATTCATAGTTTCAATTTAATTGTGATGATATAGGCCGCGAGAGCCGGTAATGGTTTAAGTTCCTTTCAAAGTGCTTGAAAAGTTCTTGAATTTCATCCATAAAAGGCTGTACATTCACTGTAGTTTAAACCCACCCTAATAGCATATGTCTGTATTTAATTCTCTTTAAATTGTGTTGTCAGCTGTACCTGGAGTCTCATAAGCGAAGTCATCGCAATGCAGTGACGTCGGCGGCCAACAGGAGGAAAGGAGTCAGCACCCGCTCCAAATCCCTGGCCTGGTGAAAATCACATAGTGTAAGAATCCAAGACGGTTTACAGACTGTACCACTCTTCCACTTCATATCTGCCTGCTTTTCCTTTTGTTGCTGTTTATGTTTTTCTGCTTTTTTTCTTTTTGTTGCACCATCTTTCTGCTGCAGCTGTGTTTTTCAGAAACCTCAAAGAGATGCTGCTGTGTGGTGTGTTTTTTGAGCAAATTTTGTGATTTGTGTGTGTGTGTGTGTGTGTGTGTGTGAGAGAGAGAGAGAGAGAGAGAGAGAGAGAGAGAGAGAGAGAGAGAGAGAGAGAGAGAGAGAGAGAGAGAGAGAGAGAGAGAGACAGAGAGAGAGACAGAGAGACAGAGAGAGAGACACAGAGAGAGACAGAGAGAGAGAGAGAGAGAGAGACAGAGAGAGAGATTTTTGATTTTTAAATGGTTACTTTATTGAAACCTATTTAAAAAATCAGGTTACATCAATTAAAACTAAATAAATAGATAACAAAAACACCACACACAGATCAGATCAACTGATCTGAAAATGTGAGCTGAAGCTCCTCAACATCACACAGAATAAGTCCGTGAGTCCATGTTTGCTTAAACTGGTCCAAGTCCTGCATCTCCTTATAGTACTTAAAGTCGATCATGACTCTGGCTTTGACCATCCTGCTGAACAACAGAACAACATCCGCGTCTACACCGTCCTCTACCTTCCTCTTTCTGCTGACGTACACAGCCATCTTTGACTGCCCCAGAATAAAGTTCAGCAGCTGGCACTTGTGTTTGGTTGTCTTCTTGTATCTAAAACCAAAGATGAATGTCTGTGTCGAGAAGACCTCCCCTGCCTTCCTGAACAGTCTGCCCAGCAGAGAGAAGAGAGGACCTAGCCGAGAACACTCGGAGAAGCAGTGGAACACGGTCTCTACAGCACCACAGAAGGGACACTTGTCTGAGACAGCAGGGTTCAGGATGGAAATGAACGAGTTAACTGCTAAAATCCCATGAATTAACCTCCACTGCAGGTCAGCCACTCTCTTTGTGAGTGGAGGTTTGTACAGGCTCCTCCACTCAGGCCGGACTTCCTCGCCTGAGCCCAGGTGGGCTCTCCAGGGCGAGTCAGCCCGATGTTGTATTTTTTTCCTGTACAAGCACTCCACCATCAGAACAGACAGAGCTTTGCCTGTTGCCTCCTGCAGGTTCACCTCACACCGTCTGCCATCACAGCTCCGACCGTCCATCCAAGAGGGGCGGACACTGAGGGGGGGGAACGGGTCATCGGGGCGGGGGACGGTCATCCCACTGCTGTGGTCCATCAGCAGAAGGTGTTCATGCCCCGTCAGACAGCTCCTCCAGTGGTCCAGCAGCCTGCCCACGATTCTCTCCGACCTTCCTCCCAGACCAGCTGCCAGGCCTGCTTTATCCTGCAACTCAGGTCCGGTGAAAGTGACCATATTTCCAAGTGTTAAAATCCCTGCTCTGCTGAAGGCCTCTGTGACTGCTGCTCCCGCCCAGCAGGGGGCGCTCAGGCGTCCTCCATGGACCAGCGGCTCCTGCAGCAGCCAGAAGACAGAGTTGTGTTGACCCCTCTCTTTCAGCAGCAGCCTCCATACAGTGAAGAGTCCACGATAAAATCCAGGCAGGGTGTGAAACCTCACAGTCTTAAAATCCATTAAGAACACAGAGTCTTGTAATCCCAGGCCACCGACATGCTGCAGGACCAGACGAGCCAGCGGTCTCCACACCAGGTCCTTCGGTCCATACAGCAGCCTCTGGATAAACTGGAGCCTGAAAGCAGCGCCCCTGCTGGCCAGGTGCACCACTCCCTGTCCTCCCTCCTCCTTCGGAAGAAAGAGGAGAGCCTGTGGCAGCCAGTGCAGTCTATCCCAGAAGAAGTCCACCAGGACCTTCTGGATCTCTGAAAGCAGATTTGAGGGGGGGTCGACACAAGCCAGCCGGTGCCATAAAAAGGAGGACACCAGACTATTGATGATCAGTGTCCTACCTCTGAATGACACACTCGGCAAGAGCCACCTCCACCTCTTCAGCCTGCCCTGTACAGACTCCAGGACCCCCTCCCAGTTCTTCTTTAAAAACAGTTCATCCCCTAAAAACACTCCCAGGTACTTTATCCCACCCGTCTTCCAACACAACCCTCCCGGTAAAACCAGCTCACTCAGGGAGTCCTTTTTCACTGACACAGCTTCACTTTTTTCCCAGTTTACCTTAGCTGAAGACAGTTTGTTAAAAAGCCCCACATTCTCCTCTAAAACACATATGTCCCTCTGTGTGTTTAAAACCACCACCACATCATCAGCATATGCCGACAGCTTTACGGCTGCAGGACACCCAGGGAAAACCACTCCCGTTAGTTTTTGTACAACATTCCTGACAGCGAGCACCCCTGCCGCACTCCTCTCTGGACTGCAAAAGGTGCAGCTAAACCACCGTTTATTTTCAGTATGCTCGCAACGTCACGGTACAGTACCTGGATCCTGGCTATAAAACCTGGGCTGAACCCGAACGCACTGAGCGTCCGCCACAGGTATTTATGTTCAACCCGGTCGAAAGCCTTCTCCTGGTCTATGGAAATAAGACCAGTATCTATAGCCAATGAGCCGGAGACTTCCAAGACATGCCGAATTAAAGTGACGTTGTCACTTATTAGCCTGCCGGGCACACAGTAAGTCTGGTCCACATGAATGACCTCAGCCATCACCTCCCTGAGCCTCAACGCCAGTGCCTTGGACAGGATTTTGTAGTCCCCACACAGCAGGGAGACCGGCCTCCAGTTCTTTATGTGTTGTAGGTCTCCTTTCTTTGGGAGCAGTGTAATGACGGCTCTCCTGCAGCTCAAAGGTAGACGCCCACCCTGGAAACTGTCTTGGAACACCTCCAACATGTCCCGACCCAGTAACGGCCAGAAAACTTTATAAAAGTCCACAGGTAGACCATCGATGCCTGGAGCCTTCCCGTTGGCCAGGCTCATGAGGGCCACATGGAGCTCTTGGATGGTCAGCTCGGCGTCCAGCTGGCTGTTGGTTTTTGCCTTTACCTGTGGTAGGTCGGACAGGAAGGAGGCGTCCAGCTCTGGGTCTTCCACCAGCTCCGTGTCGTACAGTCCTTTGTAGAACTGGGTGGCGTACCTTCTGATGTCGGTTGTTTCTGTAAAAGAGGAGCCATCTTCTGAGCGCAGACAATGCATTATCTTCCTCTGTCCGTTCCTGCGCTCCAGACCAAAGAAGAACTGTGTGGGGGCGTCCATCAGGGAGGCGTTCAGGAAGCGTGAGCGAACCAGAGCTCCCTGTGCGGTTACACCCAACAGGTTGGCTAAAGCAGCCTTTTTACTTTTAAGGACTTTAACATTCCCCTGATCTCCTGTACAGCCCAGTAACATCTGTACCTCAGTCTCCAGGTCCTGAAGGGATCTGGTAATGTGCTTGGTGACATTGCGAGTATACTGTTTACAAAATTGCTGAATAAGGGTTTTCCCAATATCCCACCACTGCTGCACTGAGGAGAATGAGGCTTTCTTTTCTCTGTGTAAAACCCATAAAAAACTAAAAGCTTCTCTAAAAGAACGATCTGATAAAAGAGCAGTGTTAAAATGCCAATAAGCGCTGGGAGTCTTCACATTCCGAATGTAAAAACAACACTGAACCAGAAAGTGATCTGACACACCAACTGGGATGATGTGACAACTTTTAAAAATACTAAAATGATGTTTAAAACAGTAAAAGCGGTCCAGCCTGGCCAGAGACAGGGTGTTGTCTCTACAGTGGGTCCAGGTGTACTGTTTGGTCGTGCTGTTAAAACCTCTCCACACATCCTTCAGCTCATGAGTCTCCATGAGACGCCTGAGCCGAGCAGAGGAAGCAGGATGAGGCTCCAGATGATTCCTGTCTACCTTATAATCCTCAGTGCAGTTAAAATCACCACCCAAGAATAAATAATCATCGGCGCACTCATGTACAACATCACATAAAATATTTAAAAAGTTCATCCTTGCAGCACTTAAAACCGGGGCATAAACACAAATAAAAACGATCTTTACATTTTCATAGAGAGCGTTCACCCTTAAAATGTGTCCAGACATGATGTCCATCACCTCCACAGAGCGAGGAGTGAAAGCTCTGGAGAAGAGGATCCCCACCCCGGCACTGTTGGACCGCTTGTGACTGAGGAAGACCTCCCCTGGCCACTCCCTCTTCCAGTCCCCCTCGTTAACAGAGTCACTGTGGGTTTCCTGGACAAACACCACATCCAGGTTTTTTAACTGGAACAGTTTAAAAACAGAAGCTCTCTTTGCAGCACTACGTGCCCCATTAATGTTAATGGACCCAATATTAATATCTGCCATGGGTTGATTGGATTCTGCAGCTCTAACAAAGAGACAGACAACAACTAACGTGAGGAAGTATTTAAAAATCCTCATAATACTCCTCATTCTCATTATCATCCTCATCATCATCATCATCTTCATCATCATCAGCAGCACCATCCACACCAGTACCACTGCAGATAGCTCTGGCTTTGGTCACAAGTTTCTTCAGCCTGAACACCTCCAATATATCAAACTTATCTTGTCTCCTGAGCTGAGCCACAGATCCAATAAAACCAGTGAGATTGGGGAAGAAGTGCTGCAGCTGAACATGCCTCTGACCTTTGGTTTCTGCTAAAAACTGTTTGATGGCCTCTACAGAATATGAGGCACTTTGCGCTGCCTGAGAGGCGGTCTCTTCCTCCTCCTCCTCCTCCTCAGAGGCAGCTTGGAGCACCCTCCTTGTTTTAGCTTCGTTCTGCGTCTTTCTACCACCCCGTTTTTTTCCGTTTGTTCGTTTTTACTGTGAGACCTGTGTCATCACAGATGTCCTCCATCACCACGTTATATAAAACATTGTCACCATCACTGCACACTTTCTGCCCTTCCTTCCCCTCCATTTGTTTCTTTCTCACTGAATTATCACTCGTTCCTTTTGCAGTCTGACCCTCCTTTGTTTTTCCCTGCATGTTTGAAACATCTTGCCCAGTTTTTGTTGCATCTGGCAATGCAACAGGTGAGCATGTCTCACCTGGATGCTCCTCCTCATCTCGATACGCCACCACCCCCGCCACCAGCCGAACCGAGCCCGAGATAGCAGCCTCCATCGCCGGCGGACTCGGTCCCGAGCCGCCGGCTTCCACCGCCGGCGGACTCGGTCCCGGGCCGCCGGCCTCCTCCGCCGGCCGATCCAAGCCCGAACCGCCAGCCTCCCCCGCCGGCCGATCCGAGCCCGAACCGCCGACTTCCGCACCCGGCGGACTCGGTCCCGAACCGCCGGCTTCCCCCGCCGGCCGATTCGAGCCCGAACCGCCGGCTTCCCCCGCCGGCCGATCCGAGCCCGAACCGCCGGCCTCCTGCCTGGCTTCGGGACAAGCCCGAATCAGGTGCCCCTCAGCCCCACACCCAAAGCACTTCATTGTTTCTGAAGTTACAAAGATCACGTAATTAAAACCCTCAACGTTAAAAGTCAGAGTCAGGTTCAGGTGAGAATTTGCATCCTTTGGTAACATGTACACTGACCTTCTATGACAGACGACGTGTTTTAGCTTCTGTGATCTGCATCCCAACGGAACCATCTTTATGGGGGACACCAGCTGTCCGTAGCGGGACAGCGCTTTGGACAGATCCTCGTTTTTTATAAACGGCGGAGCGTTGGAGATCATTATCTTTTTGGCAGGACTCACTAGTGGAAACACCGGAGTAAAAGTGTCTCTGACAACAATTCCACATTCAACCACCTGCTCCACTTTTTTCACCTCATCCAGGAACAAAACCACGGCGCTGTTCATACGGGAGGCCGACTTGATGCTCTCAAATCCGACCACCTCTCCCACAGCTAAGGCGACCTCCTCCACGGTGCACGGAGACCCGGCACCCACCTTGATGCCGTGTCTCCGCGATAACCGGGAGAGATCTCCGCCGCTGACCACCATTGTTTGTGTGGCGCCAACCAGCCAGACAAAGCCTGACCGGCAAACTCACAAAAACACCCCCAAAACCCCCAAAAAACACACCAACACTTAGTAACAAGACTACACTAAACCATATATTAAAGAAAGAAAGACAGCAAAGAAGTTAGAAATAGATACAATACAGCCGTTCTCACACCGCTCAACGCACTCACTCCGTCATTCACTCAGAGAGAGAGAGAGAGACAGAGAGATTTTGATTTTTAAAAAACACCTTTATTTTCAATACTTTAAGACAAACTTAAAGAATCAATGCAGACAGAAAAAAAATAAATAAATAAAATAGAATTAAAAGCTCTGAAAAACAGGGTTAAAAACCAGCTCTCCTTCAGTGATTGAGCACACTGCTTTGGTGAAACACCACTGGTTTAAAAATTCCTCCTCATCTTTCACCTGGGAATAAAATCTGTGGTCTACCATGACCCTGGCCTTCACCAGGGCCACGAACAATGGCAGCACGTCGACAACACACACATTTTCAATTTTGTTTTTACGACTTTTGTATATGGCCAGCTTGGCCTGGCCCACCACAAAGTTCAACAGATTCCATTTTCTTGGATTGTGTTTTGTGTATCCAGCCCCAAATATAAAAGCAGTCTCTGACCATTTAGCACCACAGTTAAAAAACACTTCTTCCAGAGCACCAAACAGGAGATGGAGTCTTCTGCACTGGAGGAACATGTGAGAAACAGTCTCAGTTTCTGCACAGAAGGGACACTCAGGCGACACGGTGGGATCCATCTTTGACAGGAAGCTGTTCACAGCCAGCGCCCCCTTCAGGATCCTCCACTGAAGGTCTCCTGACCTCTTGTTAAGTGGAGGCTTGTAGAACAGCCTCCACACCGGTCTGCAGTCATCCTGTACCTGCAGTGTGTCTCTCCATACAGTGTCTTTGCTCATGCGCAGCTTGTTTTTGTTGAGAGCTTGTACACAGTTTTCATAAATGTTTTTTTTGTTGTACATGTGCAAAATTGCGTTATTTTTAAAACCTGGTGCTGCTCCCTTCAGCCCAGCCTGTTCAATGGTCAGCCCGAGCTCAGGGAAGGGATCTCCTGCATCGGGGGTCTCTGCTCCTATGTGGTACTCCCTCAGCATCTCCAGCTCTTCCACCGTGAGTCTTTTAATCCACTCATCAAGGATGCTCCTGGTGTGCCGGCTTGATTTAAATCCCAGCAGAGCGGCTGCTGCCTCGGTGTGCTGGAGCCCAGGACCTGCTGCCTCCACAATATGTTTCAGCTGGATGGCTCTCCTCGCACACAGCTGCTGAGTGAGACCAGGCCTGCTGCTGTCCCGAGCATCCAGCCGGGCCCCGTGGATCAGAGGCTCCTCCAGGAGCCAGAAAAGTGACGCTGCAGGTTCAAGTCTTTTCCATTTAAAGAGAGTCCACGCTTTAAAAAGGCCCTGGTAAAAAGGAGGCAAGTCACACAACCGAATAAAATCACAATTCATTAAAAACAAGGAGGCATCCAGACCTAAGCCTGCTGCTCTTCTTAAAATGGTGCTTGCTGCAGTTTTCCACACCACCTCATCATCATGTCCTATCAGGTACTTCTGGATAAAAAGCAATCTAAAAGCTGCTGCTCGGCTCTCCAGGTGCACCAACCCCTGACCCCCTTCACCTTTGGGCAGATACAGCACGCTCTGTGGCACCCAGTGCAGTTTGTCCCAGAAGAAGTCGAGCATGATGGACTGTATCTTCTTCAGCAGGCCAACAGGGGGCTCCACACATGCAATCTTATGCCACAAGCTTGATGCCACCAGGTTATTGATAATAAGGACTCTTCCTCTATAAGACATGTGAGGTCGCAGCCACCTCCATTTAGCCAGCTTACCCTGCACCTGCTCCACCATTCCCTCCCAGTTTTTTCTCTCTGCTTCTTCACTTCCCAAATAGACTCCCAGGTATTTCAAGCCTCCCCTCCTCCATTTTAACCCTCCAGGTAGCTGGGGGAGGCCTGCAGACCAGCTCCCAACTGCTAACGCTTCACTTTTTGACCAGTTTACTTTTGCAGCTGAGATCTTTGAGAATTTTTCAACAGTCTTACCCAAACTGGTCACATCGTGCTGATCTTTTACGATGCAGATGATGTCATCAGCGTATGCAGATAAAATAATACGGGAGTTAAAATCAGGTAAAAGCAGACCATTAATAACAGTACGAATATTGTGCAACATGGGTTCAATTGAAAGTGCGTAGAGCATCCCTGACATAGAGCAGCCCTGTCTGATGCCCCGCCCCACCCTGAAAGGTTTACACAGGCCACCATTCACTTTCAGTACACTCTCGATGTCTTCGTACAGAACCTTAATCTTGGCAATCAGTCCAGGGCTGAGGCCGAACCTCTCCAGCACTTTCCACAGGTACCGGTGCTCAACCCGGTCAAATGCCTTTTCCTGGTCCAAAGAAACCAGACCAGCATCAACACCCAATGAACCAGAGACGTCCAAAACATCCCTAATTAAAGACACGTTGTCAACAATGGACCTGCCGGGTATACAGTAGGTCTGGGTCCGATGGATGACCTGATCCATGACTTTCCTCAGTCTGTTTGCCAGAGCCTTGGAGAGCAGCTTGTAGTCTGTGCAAAGAAGGGAGACAGGACGCCAGTTCTTTATATCTTGTAGGTCTCCCTTCTTTGGCAGCAGAGTCAACACTGCTCTCCTGCAGCTCTGGGGCAAAGTCATGTCACTGAAGCTTTCAGTGAACATTGTTACCAGGTCTTCACTGAGTTCAGGCCAAAAGGTCTTATAAAACTCCAGAGGGAGGCCATCGATCCCGGGGGCCTTCCCCCCCTGCATGCTCTGCAGCGCTGTGAAGACTTCCTCTGGAGTCAGAGGGCCCTCCAGCTCCTTGCTGCTCTCCTCTGAGAGTCTGGGCAGCCCTCTGCAGAAAGAGTCGAAGGCCTCCTGGTCCTCAGTGTACTCACTGCTGTAGAGCTGAGAGTAGAAGTCCACCGCTCTCTGTCGGACCTCTCCGGCTTCAGTCAGCAGCTGTCCTTTGTCCGAGCGCAGGGCGTGGATGAACCGGCTCTGCCCACTCTTCTTCTCCAGGCTGAAAAAGAACCTTGATGGCGAGTCCATCTCTGCAGCACACTGAAACCGGGAACGGACCAGCGCCCCCTGTGCCCTGACACCCAGCAGGTCAGCCAGTAAGGCTTTTTTAGATGTGAGGGCTTCAAAACAACCTCGATTTCCTGTGGTCTCTGCAGAACTCTGCAGCTCCACTATTTCAATCTCTAGATCCCTCATAGATTTGGTGATGTCACGAGAGACATTGAGAGTGTACTGTTGACAGAGCTGCTTTATTTCTATTTTCCCTCGATCCCACCACTGCTTTAATGAACTAAACTCTTCCTTCCTGGTTCTAAAAATTTTCCAAAAAAATCTAAAACTTTCTTTAAAATGTACATCCAATATCAAAGCAGTGTTAAAATGCCAGTATGCAGACCTGTGTTTAAGATTGGCAATAAAAACATCACAGGACACCATGCAATGGTCTGAAAAACCAACAGGTAAAATTCTGCATGCTTTAAAAACACTGAAAAGATGTTTAAAACAATAAAACCTGTCTAACCTAGCCATTGAAATGAGATTTTCCCTACTTTTAACCCAGGTGTACTGTCTTTCTTGGTCATGCATTTCCCTCCACACATCAGTTAAAACATGAGTCTCTATCAGCTGCTTCATCACCAGCTTTGAAGCAGCATGAGGCTCCATGTGATTTCTGTCCATCTGATCGTTCTCTGTGCAGTTAAAATCCCCTCCCAGGAATAAAAACTCTTCAGGCCCACACTGACTTAAAACTGCACTCAGATCAGATAAAAAACTAACTCGGTCATATCCTGTGTTAGGAGCGTATACATTAATAAAAACAATAGTAAAATGTTCATATTTGGCTCTGACCACCATCAGTCTGCCCTTCATTATTTCCTCAAACACAAAAGATTTTGGCAGAAAGTTCTTGGAGAAGAGGATGGCCACTCCTCCGCTGACTCTGCTCAGATGGCTGAGCAGCAGCTGTCCGTCCCACTCTGTCCTCCAGTCTGTCTCATTCAGAGAGTCAGAGTGTGTCTCCTGCAGCAGCATCACATCAATGTTCTTCAGCTTCATGAGTTCAAACACACTCACCCTCTTCTTCATGTCTCTGGCTCCGTTCAGGTTGAGTGTGGAGACTCTGAGGTCACTCATGGTCCATGATGTGAGGGAGAGCAACACAAACAGGAGACCCACCATCTTACTCTGCCTCTGGCTCTTCATCGCAGTTCACTTCCTGTTTGAGTCTCAGGACTATTTTCTTTAGTCGGTAGACCTCCTGGTCAGTGTACCCCCCCTTTCCTCTGCTGTTCATCTGCGACCTGACGCACGTTAAGAACAGTCTTTTGTCTGTGAAGTAATCTTCCACTCGCACTTTCTTCATGTTCTTTGTTGTTTGTAAAAACTTTCTAATCTGTTGGACTTCATAGCCCTTCTCCTGCTGTGACCTCACCGAGTGCTGAGAGTCAGTGTGAGGCTGGCTGTCCTCAGCACAGTCCTCCTCCTCCTCTCCCACCTCCTCCATATTGACCTCAGCCTCCTGCCTCCTCTCCTCAGCCTTATCAGGGGCTCCTTTTTTATTCTGAGAGCCCTCACAGCTGGCCTGTTTCCTCTTAACAGAACCATTGACCACAGTTTCCTCCAGCAGCTCCTCCTCACTGTCCCTGTGTGCAGAGCTCAGCTCCTCACTGCTCCTCACCACCTCAGCCTGACTGACAGCTGCCTCCTGTATGTCTATTTGCTCCTCAGTCTGGCTGTGTATCACCTCCTCAGCCTGGCTGTGTATCACCTCCTCAGCTTGGCTGTGTGTGTGTGCTGTCACCTCCTCAGCCTGGCTGTGTGTGTGTGCTGTCACCTCCTCAGCTTGGCTGTGTGTGTGTGCTGGCACCTCCTCAGCCTGGCTGTGTGTGTGTGCTGTCACCTCCTCAGCTTGGCTGTGTGTGTGTGCTGTCACCTCCTCCCTCTGAGCTCTCCCCTCAGCAGAGCCTCTCTCAGGGCAGGCTCGGACAAGATGTCCCTCCCCCCCGCAGCCAAAACACTTCAAAGTCCCTGAGCTCACAAAAATAACATAATCAAAGCCGTCTACTTTGAGGCTGAAAACCAGATTGAGCTCTTCGTCCTTCTTTGTGAGGATCATGTACACCTGCCGTCTGTGCGACACTACGTGCTTCAGCAGCGGTGACTTACAGCCTGACGGCAGCTTCCTTATAGGAGACACGAGCTTCCCGTGCCTCGACAGTTCTCTGATCAGCACATCATCACTTATAAACGGGGGGATGTTTGATATGGTGACCCTCTTTGCGGGTGTAGTGAGAGGAGACACCGACACCAGCGTGTCGTTTATCACGATGCCCCTCTCGATGACTCGGTTCGCCTTCTCCACGCTGTCCACGAACATCACTACGGCCCCGTTCATCCGAGCCGCGGACTTGATGCTGCTGTGCCCCACGAGCTCTCCCACGGACAGGCTGCAGTCCTCCACCGAGCACGGGAACCCAGCGGAGACTTTAAAACCGTGTCTGCGAGTCAGTTTGTTAAACTCCATTTTGGAGTTTAACACGCCGACCAGCGAGACGCTGGTCGGGCGCAAAAACACTCAAAAAAAAACCCACAAAAACCCCCAAACCCCTCTATATACACACCAACACTGTGAGACTATAAAAAAAAACCTATAATAACCACTATTTACAACATAAAAAGAAAAAAAAAGATTGAAAAAAAACGCTCACAACCGCTCTCTCACACGACCACACTCACTCACACTCAGAGAGAGAGAGAGAGAGAGAGAGAGAGAGAGAGAGAGAGAGAGAGAGAGAGAGAGAGAGAGAGAGAGAGAGAGAGAGAGAGAGGAGAGAGAGAGAGAGAGAGAGAGAGAGAGAGAGAGAGAGAGAAGAGAGAGGAGAGAGAGAGAGGAGAGAGAGAGAGAGAGAGAGAGAGAGAGAGAGAGAGAGAGAGAGAGAGAGAGAGAGATTGCTTGTGATATTTTAGTTTCCTTTTCTGGCAACAGAGGTGTGTGTATAATGCTCATGTAGGAGACCTGTTCCCCAGAGCAAAGATGAGAAGCTACAATCATTCTGCAGGCTTTAATTGACCGCTCTGCATGTTAACCAGCTGTTTCCTACATTCTCCCTCACGTTTATTTTCTCTTTGTATCTCTGCTGCTCATTAGAAAGATTCCTCTTTGTCGAACTATTGCTCTTTTTTTTTCTTCCCCTTGCTTATTTCTTCCCCGTACTCTGTGCATTCCCTTCTTTCTTTTGTTCTCTTTCCTCATTTGTCTCTTCTTCTCTCTCCAGTCACAGTCCAGCGGGAATAATGGGTGAGCGAGCCTCTAACGATGAAGAAATGAATGAAAACTTTCAATAGAGAAAAATAGTGGACGATGGGAGAGGAGCACAGAGCGGAGATGAAGGAATCAAACAAACAAGGAGTGAAGTACAAAGGATTTCCACCCTTTGCTTTGGAACCAAATATATTGTTGGAATCTGACTTGGTTTTTTTGTATAGTTTTATTTTGAAGCCAGCCAGCTTACTGGACGGTGGAGCTGCTATCAACGGAGAGACTTTAGTGAGGAGAAGATTCACTAGTACTGTATATATCTCTATTTACTTACAACGGTATGTAAATATAGATCCATATGCAGATGACTGATTTGTACTGCTTTGTTCTTCTTGAACCACATCTGAGAAAAGGATGAAGGTCGACTATGGAAATGTGAGTGTTTGTGTGTGAGATTGTGTGAAATCAGAACTGGATTGTGACCTCCACGCAAAATAGACTGAAGACAAACTGTTAATTTGTTTTGAAAAAAGCAGTACCTGATTTTAAGGTGCACTGTGTAGTTTTGGAGGAGTTCAAAATTTAGAATATTGCTTTTACAATATTAATGAGGTAATAATACAAACTCAGAAATATTAATTTTTTTTCCATAAGTGAATGAACAAGCTGTTCTCACAGGAGAATAAGGTCCCCAGAACACTGTTTGAAGCTAGAAAGGTGGCAGGGTCCGCCAATTTTAAACAAAGTAAAACAGTATGAAATCACCTTTAACCTATGAAGTCCCACATAGTTAGACAAAACCTTGACAATTTGATATATTCAAGATGATTTGCAAAAGTTTATGATCGCTCACCTTTCTCCCGTCATTTCACTCACATTTCCCTTGACAAAAACAGCACTGTGTTGTGCTGCTATCTAACAGGAGAGGCTACAACCAGACTGTTCCCCCTTTAAGTCTTCTGGTTGCCTCAGAGTTACAACTTAATTTATCTTCTCATGTCAATGTTGCCACTGAGAAGCAAACAGAATTCTAGTCCCAGTTGGAGTCACGTATTAGATGATGAAATGTTCATTAATTACATAATGTACGGTCAAAGTAAAGGAAAACCCAAAGTCTTTTCTATCTTCTCTTCAATTGATTTTCAGTGTTCAGTTGTTTTCTTTAATTCCACTGTTATTTTTGTCATTGAACTACATGTGAGGAACAAATGTGAAGGGTGTTTCCTATACTTTGATCGTACCCTGTTTTACCTCCATTTATCAGTTCCTGTAATAGTCTGGTGTTGCTCTTATAACCAGGCTGCGTGAAGCAAGGACATCAGTTTGTCACCTGAGGGAGTTACGTTATGAATTGAGTCAACCATTTATGTTAAAGGAGCCGTGTTTTCTGTGGGAGAGAGGAGCTTCTGTTGGTTCAGACATCAACATTTTTAACTTTATAGATCTTCTACATACACAAGAATCTGCATAACACACTGAAGGAATGGGGGGAAAAAAGCATAATAGGTCTCCTTTAAGTGGTTATGATATGATGGTATGAAACAACACAAGGTCATACAATGAGAATATTTACAGGTGTTTCAACTCTGATTGATTTTGCATTCATTATAACAGCTGTTACCACAGGCGAAACTATCAAATTAACACCATTATTATCCCCCTCATGATTATGCACTTCTGCTAATGTGTGAGGATCCAGTTTACAGTGCGCAGGAAGGATAGGACTTCCTGCATTATTAAGGTCTCATTTGTGTGCTTGAATGCACAGTTTTACAGGCGAGGTGTTAGAGTAACAGCCATACTGCTGAAGATTTTAGAAACCATTAACTGGAAGATTTTCTTTGTTAAGAGAAAAATATCGCCGACTCTATGTGATGCTACATTCAGAAACCTGTCACCACCTAGTGTTACTGAAGTGTACACCCCACTCATTGCTTTACTTCATTTGGCCACTTTAGAAATTGGTCCTCAAATCCCAGACAGCAAAGTAGGTGCTTGTGATTTATTTCAAAGCAGACGTGTTTAGTGTCTAAACAGCAGGTGCAACAGGTTTGGATCAACACCAGCTGTTTGCGGTGCTAATACCTGATTCATAACAGGTGAAAATGTGGGGGGCTGTGAACATGAAAACAGTTAGATTTTTCTACAAGTTTTTAAAGGTTTACATTCAACTTTTCGTTCCATTAATCGTTCCGGAGCTCTTTCAAATAAACTTTGTGAGCTTTTCTTTGTAATTTCTGTTTCTAATGGGGGGACTAAGTGCTGCATCTGTTCCATTCAAAACATGCTTTCATGTACTCAGACTTGAAGCGGGGCCGCATCAACGTCACCCAGAGGTAGTCTTTGAAAACACTGGCGTATGAGTCGGGAGGGAAGAATCGAGGAAGACCAAATGTAGATATGTCTTAATGTTCAAACAGAAAGCCATGAAATGGAACAAAAACCAGAAAAAAGGAAAGACCAAACTTTATTTTTCTAACTGAGAACTGCTACAAGGTCTTGTAAACGTGTATATATGTATTCTGGTATAAATAATAGTTATAATAGTCACAATAGTTATTGACTTGTACTTAACTGTTGGTTGACCATATGCTTCGAACATGTCCGACTAGTTACTGTCACTGTTAATTATTGACACAAGCTTGTTCCACCATTAGTTGTCTTTCTTTGCATCTCATTCCTTTTTGAAGGAACTTTTTTGTTGGATTGTGACAAGAAGAGAACAGTAATCAAACCTCAAGAGACTCTTAGGACGTATGTGTGTGTGTTTTTTTTTTGGTCATTTCTTTCATCATCAGTTGTAATATGTTATTAAAACTCACCTCCTAGAGAACCTGAGAAGAGTTAGAGAAGCATTTCCGATGTGACGAGAATGTTAAAACCAACCACTTAATAAATAAAAATGTACCGCTTCAAACCTCACGGGGGAGTTTTATGTGCCTTTGTTTTTTTCCTGTCCTCATCTATGAGTCACATACTTCCATCCATCATGTTTGTTTACTGTGTTTGCAGAGAGTAGATTTCATTTGCCTCCTCAGGAATTGCTTCTTTGGACATTTGCATTTCCCCCCCGTATTTCTACTTTCTCACATTATTTCCTGCGCTGCGGTATGTCATTCCTTTTGACGTCTCCGAGACTGACACGATGCCAGTGAAACACACATGGTGAAAAGGAATCAGTAAAGGGTATCTTCTGTTAGTGTGACTGTATCCTCTTTGGCTTTGAGATGACAGATGTATAACAGAAAGCCTGAGTAACATGAAAAAGTCATCAATTCAAAAGTCAACTTCATCTTTCTTACTTCAATTCTCAAATGGACCTGTGAGGTTTGAAAGACAAGCACATGCTCCATTTAGGCAGGTCGGGTCTGACAAAAGATGGTTGCATCATGGGAAATGGAATCAGGATACAGCTGGGGCTTCATTGCTTTTCTAATCACAATCAGCTGTGTACAAATCCACTGTCTGTGGGTCCACCCAGTGGCCCTAATTTGATTAGCAAGAATCCACTGCTCCCGGATCAGCACAACCAATCAGAGCCAAGGTGAGAAGTGTCAATCATTCTCGTGCATACTGCTGGCAGCCCCCCAGCTCAGGCAGCGGGCAGTGCCCCTCCTCCACGCAGGCGCAGTGTCTACTCTTACCTTTTGAGATAGGTTCAAGCTCAAACCCAAATGGTAAACAATGACGGAGAACAAACAACAACAGAGCCGAAAAATGCCCCACCATTGCCCACATCAAAGAGATGAAATAAGAAGACTGAAGAAGAAAAGCAGTGTAAAAAGAAAGAATTTAACGAGCCAGAGAGGAAACAAGTATACATATTGGAGCTTAATTTCAGAGGAGGAGAGAACTGAAGGATTTGTAAGGACTGAAAAGCGAGGCAGAGTTGGCCGCTTTTCTGAGGGACAAGTAAGGACCCCCGCTTGATAGGCTATATGTTTAATTCTATGTTTTAACCACAAGGCTGTGGTGGCAGTCGAGCTACATAGCTTTTTGCTAAAACTAGCTTCTTAGCTTGTATGCTAACTCCAGTGTTTAGCTTTGTCTTTATGGCTACTGGTTAGCAAAAGTGTCTTTCAAGTGACTGAGTAGTTATAACTTTAGTTTGTGTTCAGTACGCTCTGAAGTGGTTTAATTGGTTTAGAGAAATAATTATACTCATGTTTCAGAAAGGCAGCATGGCGTTGCACCAGGTAATGCTGACCTGGTAACAAATATTCTGGCTAAGTCCACTTTTTTCTCAAAACTCCAAACTGCAGCTTTAAAGGGTAACTCCACCAAATTCACATATTAAAGTTTGTTTACAGGTCTTGGGGGAGCACGTGAAAAAGTCTGACAAACTACCTCCAAGGATGTTACTCAGTGGCTAAGTTGCATTGTGGGTAATGTAGGCACGATGTTGTAAAAAGCAGCCTAGCCCTGCTGTGACTATTGGGCCCATTAAGGACAGTTTAAAAATAAATGACCTGATGCCTACATTCCCCACAATGCAACAATGTAATCAGATACGCAGCCTCCCGTGGAACCACAAACGTCTTTTTTTTTTTTTTTACCACTTTCTACCCTTTAACTGTTGTAGTTTGTTCCTATTTTAATTCATTTCAGATATCCTACAGTTTATTTATTTAGATGTGTTTTTTTTGTCAAATGAATGTGGTACAGTTAAACATTGTACAGTTCGCTCTGAACTGTAGTAGAGTAGAGACATAAACTAGAACTACAATACTCGAGTAAATGTTTTTAGTTACATTGTGATAAAAAGTTAACCCACCTAATCCTGCCTCCCCTCTCTCCAGCTGACAGCAGTCTGAGGACCCCCACCTGCTCGCGCTCTCTCTGCTGCAACTACGCGACCCCCGCCACAAGATGGCGCCATCGCACCGCGTCCCTCCTCTCAGGTGAGGCACCCCCAACCCCCCCCCACCCACTACACTTGGGGTTCCCGTTGCGCGCATCTTCCACACAGTCGCACCAGAGAACCAGCACCGGGTCTGGGGTTTCGATTGCCTGGTTTCCTCACTCCACGCGCCTTATCAAATTGTTATTACACAGCAGATGGGATGCGGTTCATTTATTTAATTCCGTCCCCGCACAAAGAGCCGCGGCGCTCTGTTTTTTTTACAGGGTGGAGGGGGGAGAATCAATGGGCGCAGTAAAAAATGGATTGAAGTTGAGGCAATTAAAAGAGTGTGGCGCAACGCCCGTGTGAGCATATTTTGATGACTTATTAATGTGCTCGAATAACCGAAGGCCCCCCCCTCCATTGCAGAAAAACCATCGATCCGATTGATTGGTAATAAACTTGATTGAATGGGCGGACTCTGCCGGACGACAGCGGTGGCGCAATTAAGACGGTGATTTGCAGACACGACGCCTTGAGATACATATGTTTCCTGTCGCGTGTGTGCGCGCGTGTATGTGTGTGTGTCTCTCTGTGTGTGTGTGTATGTGGTAAGGCTGTGTGAGTCGTGCGCTGTCCCTTTCAGCACCGAGGGGAGCTGGAGAGGAGTGTTGCGGCGCGCGTCCGAGTGGATGGACTTTGGATGGAAAGGGATTTTTTTTTTTTTTTGGAATGCGCAAAGTGCGTAAAGCTCGGAGAGGATAGAAATCAGGTGGGTTTTTACAACATTATTGATCATGAATGACAGATTCCGGGTGTGATGAATTCCTCTGCACCCCTCTCTCTCTCTCTCTCTCTCTCTCTTTCTCTCTCTCCCCCCCGCCCCCCCTCCCTGTATCCGAGACTCATTCTTGGGCATTGACTTCGCTACAGGCAGCCTCCCTCTGTTGTCACCTTAAACAAGTGCGGGGTTATTAATTGCATTTTTTCCTTTGCCGGTCACGACGGAGCGCGCTCTTTTCCTTCCTCCTTTCTTTCTGTGCGTCTTCGTATCTTTTTTCCTTCTCCGCGTCTTCGCCTCGCCGATGGTCTTAGTGTCTTTTTAAATCCATTTTGCCGTTGTGGGGGGGAAATCAAAACCACAATAATAATAATAATAATAAAAAAACAAAAATCTCACTCTGTTGAGGACTGGAATTTGGAAAGGAGGAGAGAGGGAAAAAAAAAAAACTGCTGAGCTCCGCAAGGAAGTTGCCCGAGGCGGACAGGGACCCCAAGGAGTCCGCGGAGGGAGGCTGGAGACGACGCTTCTTCACCCCTTCACACAGTCGGATGGATTTGATTGTCTGAGGTATCTCATATAAAAATCATTTCGCCTTTTTCCCCTCCTTCTCCATTCTGACTAAATGCTGTTGCCTCCTCTCTTTTTTGTCTGTGGGTGGATATTTCTTTTTGAATTTATTGTCTCAATTCTCCCCTCTTTTGGGATTTTATTGCTTCCTACTCGTCATTTTCATTACGCACGGATTCTGAGCCATAGTGGTTAGGTGAGTAAATGTCTCAGCGGCACACTGGGAGAGGTATGTGTCTCTCAGGGGTTTCTCAGTATTGCGTGGGAATGGCAAACAGATACATGAAATAGCCCCATAATGGTGTTTCTCTGCTTATACTGTGGATGGCACTGTCTTAATTAGGGTGCATCAGAATGCCACCACCAGCAGCTCCTGCTGCTGCTGCTGCACAGAGACAATCAGCCTATAGCATAATCAGCATACACCCTTACACTTTGATCTGGCATGGCTCTTATTCTTGAACCTGTGGGCTGTGTTTTTATCTGCATACACATGACTTAATCATGTCAGAAGATGTGTCTTGTATGAAAATGATGCCTGAGCTGTGTCTCTTGTCTCTTAGCAATGTCCGCTGGGATTTAAATGTCTTTATCCACATATGGAAAGAGTCGGGATGTGGCAGAAAGGATGTGAGTTGGCTATCTTTTCTCATGGATGATGCTAAAATGAAAAAAAATAAAATTCCCACATACCCATGCATTCTTGCTCAATATTTATTTATTTATTGCAGTGACACTGAATGCATCAAGTCCTCCCACCTCTTTGGTGACATGATCCTGCCAAAATCATTGAAAGAACGCAGCTGGAAAGTGGGAAGCTAGGGAACAGGTAGAGAGAGGGAGAGAAAAAAAAACGTGAGGTATGAATAAGAGGAGACCGAAAAGGAGGCGACGGAGAAGACAAACCGCAATTGTTGGATGGGAGACCCCGAAAAACATAATTTTGTGAGAGAGAGAGAGAGAGAGAGAGAGAGATGGAGAGAGAGAGAGGGAGAGGATAGGGTGGCAGAAAAGCTATCACATTTGAAAAGAGCAGCGAGCTCCCTGGAGAGATGAGGAGGCCTGCAGAAGGGAGAGAATGGACAATCTTGAGGAGTTGAGGTGGAATAGGGAGGAGAGGAGGAAGGCCAAGGAGGCCAGGTAGGGAGGAAACTGAAAAAAGGAGACACCAGTGGGCAACTCTCAACTCGACAGCCAACCGTGGGTGCAAATTAAAAAAGAGCGATGAGCCTCTCGGGGCTTTCACCCCTCTTGATCTTTTGCGCCACCGACCCTCACAGTGCCGGAAACCTCCTTCTGTCGCCTTCTGTTAGGCTGCCACACGAGAGGAATAATGTGGAGTTTTTGAGCCTTCGCAAAGTGTCATAAAGCACAAGGACTCTCCCGGGAGCAAAGAGTAAAAAAAGTCACAAGATAGAACAAGATCAGGTGTATGACATACAGCACAGCCATAACGACAAGGGTGTCGCTGATTCTCAGTCGTTGGGAAACGTGATAATTCTCAGTTAGTGCAAATGAGACATGAAACTTTTAATAACCTCGGGGCCTCAGTTCAGTCACAAAACGTTCACACATTGCCCTGATCTGATTTTTTTGGGCGGCCCTCTCGGGATGCGTTCATGTACTTACATCTCGGATTAATGGAACTGTTTTTAAATCATGAACATGCTCCCGTCGGGTTAAATATTCCCATTAAGTTCATCTGTTAGCTCCTTGTTTGGGAAGATCCAATTTTTGCCAAATGTGGATGCTATTAGACGGTAATCAGGCGTGGGTATGAATTGTTTAATTGTCTTAATGGCAGGCTACCCAGACCTCATTTGGACCCTTCCAGTGCCTGAGCCAAGTGGAGCATGAATCCAGGGAAAAAGTGTTGAATAAACAATATTGTGGCGAGGAGAATACCGGCTACCCCATATAAAAGCAGGGCTTTCTATCATAGCCACGGCTTGTCTGTGTATGAGTGGCTTTGACCTAATTCCATTTAGAGTGGAGAGAAACTGATGAATTAATTGGGACAGAATCGAATTATAAATGGATTCAGTGAAGAGGGCGGCTCACGCTGTGATGAGATCTAAGCCTCGGAAACCTGTTAGGGGTCCTTGTGGGTGAAATCAAGCAGGTCTGCTGAATGTTTTTCTAAAGGTTAAAGTTAAATGATGCTTTGATTTGCTGGGACAGTCTGGTCCCAAAGCCAGCAGAGATGATGCGGTTCCAGTTCATCAGTTGGACCTCATGTAGCGTGATATAGGCGGGGCCAGAGTGACCCACTAGGAGGCCGTGGGGCAAAACTGCCTAGATATAATGCAGGTGCTGCTTTAAGATGGCCATCCTTTTAGTTTCGAATGTGATCTAGTGATGCATACCGTGTAAAAAAAAAAATACATTTGCAACTCATTATATTGACACAGACTAATTGCCACATGGTAAACCTGGGGTCTTTGGGACCTCTTAGGGTTTAGAGCCATTGGGCAATCGCCAACTTCACCTTTCTCCACCCTTGAATGTAGCCTGGCTTCATAATTGAAAATGATCCACATTTTAATGTTTGAAATTGGAAGTAGAATGCGAGAAAGTATATCTTTGGGACATTTTGTTGGGCAACCTCACGCTTGATGACAGGGAGTCACTGCTCCTACTCAGGAAATAATCATACACATGAACCAGACATAAAACCACAGATTGTTATTTTTAAACTTGGTTTTTCTAAAATTTTCTTAAAGAGTACTGGTGTGCAGTGCCTCTAAAAGGATAAAGAATGTCCACTTTTAATACGAGGCTAAGCTAACTGGATGCCAGTCGTAGCCTTGCGTTGACTGTAGGCCTATAAACATGACATTCATATTAATATTCTCATCTAAGTCTTTACAAGAAAGCAAATAACAGACAGAGTAGGCGGGCTGTTTCCCTTTACAACATTTGCTCCCTAGGTTGCTAGCTGTTGCCTTGTGTATGAGAGCAAAAGGCCTGTCAACCTTCTCATCTAACTCTTCAGATGAACAAGAATGACATGTCTGAAAATGTCCGACTGTTCTTTGAACATTTTCAAGATAATACACAGTGGTCTGTCTCCCCTCAGAGGAAGTTATTCTCTAAGGGGAGATAAGCAATGAAATGAACGACAAAGCTAATTAACCGGCTAAACTGTGTGGAAAAAAGGCCACCTCAATAGCATAGCTTTTGTGTATTGAGGTAAGCAGGACATCTATAATAAAGCGTCTTGTTTCAGAGCGATGGCCTGAATAGGTAGAAATGATGTAATGATATAAATTTTATGCAATATCTGGTGCAATTCTTCATGCAGAGTCATTTCTAGCATTACATCTTTATTAAGAGCTATTTATCCCTTCCAAGCAATATAATGAATGCTCTGTTGGCTTTTCCTGCAGAGATGTATGGGGTTAACAAAACTGAACCCACCTTAAGATCTCAACAGAAGTAAAATCGGGGATTGTGGATCAAGTGAAGCAAATGAGAAAATAAAATCCCCCAGCCTCGACTAATGGTGGCACGTTAGCGCTTACATCAAGTAAGAAGCAACCAGTTTGTCACAACCAGTTACCAGTTCTGACCCAGACCAACTTTTTAACACTATTTTCGAGGATATGCCTGCTTAATGTGCAGCTCATGGGAAGAGCATGACATTATCACTGGCGGGGGATGAGAGGTGCAAACTCCCTGCAGTGGGTGGAAGCAGACGCGGCAAATCAACATTTATTACTGTTAATGCGAAGAAACAACAGTAGACATTAGATCTACCTGTTGTGTTTTCTTTGTGTGAGTGTGTATGTGTGTGTGTGTGTGTGTGTGCACATAGTAGGTTGTACTGGATGTAATGTGTTCATTTAGCTGCAGATGAAACAGCAGGTGTTTGAATGATGCAACACACTTGCCCCGGGGGCTCTGCTCTCTGCCTTTTCACTGCTGTCTCCGTTTCTCTCACATTGTCTCACGCGGTTCCTCTTTCCGTCTCTCCTCCCCCGTCTCCCTCTCTTCCGCCGGTGTCTCCGCCGTCTCCCTCCCGACCTCCCTCCTCCTCGCTCCGTTCGCCTTTCCCCCGTCTCCACTGCAGCAGGTAGTCCACGAATAGCCTGAGGAGCTCGCCAAGGTTCTCTGCTGTCATTTTAGCAGCTGTTCCACTCATCGATATGCCAAGAGATGAGTGTGTGTGTGTAGAGGTGATTACAAACTGACAAACTTTGGGTTTTCAATTATGGGATGGCAGTGCAAATTTCGACAGGGATCTCCTGGAAAGGCTGTGCCCATGCGAGGGTGTGCAGGCAAATGAGCATGTGTGTCTTTTTGTGACTTGTTTTTTCGATGTGCTTGGCTGCGTTTTTGCCGTGCCCGCGAGTGGTTTACACATGTTTGTCAGGTGGACCGTACATCCCCGCAGCAGCTTGGTGTTCACATCACACTGGTGCTCAGACATGCTTTCTCTGTCTCTTCCTCAACAGGTTCCACTGAAGATGTGACTTGTGGATTACAGGCTCCGAACTTCCCGAATAGATCTCTGCTGCATCGCCGCCACGTTGTGACGCCACCATCTCTTCGTCACGCTGCCTCTTCTGGAATATGATTCGCTCATGGGGCTCGGCTAGCTCCACCCCTGGGGTCCCTTACCCCTCCCGTTTTGACCAATAGGAAGGCACTGCTTTTCTACAGTTTTGGAATACCCTGCTGAAGCCCATTCAAATATCGCCTTGGCCCTTGTTTGGTAATCATTCGTTGATCATGGAACCACAGTGGAACCCGACTTCCTACCCACAGTCCCCCTCTCTTATCTTCCTGCTCATGGCTACTTCCTACACTTGGATCCTTCCTGTCACCTCCCCTCAACGGATCCCAACAGATCCCGCGGCGGCGCCTGAGTACGCCCACTCCATCCGACTGGATGGGGACATCATCCTTGGCGGATTATTTCCGGTGCACTCGCGCGGGGACCGTGGCACACCATGTGGGGAGCTGAAAAAGGAAAAGGGCATCCATCGTTTGGAGGCCATGATGTTTGCCATTGACCTGATCAACAAGGACCCTGAGCTGCTGCCCAATATCACGCTGGGGGCCCGGATCTTGGATACCTGCTCCAGGGACACGTACGCACTGGAGCAGTCCCTGACTTTTGTGCAGGCCTTGATAGAGAGGGATGGCTCTGATGTCCGCTGTGCTAACGGAGACCCTCCGATCTTCACCAAGCCGGATAAAATCGTAGGTGTGATCGGAGCGGCGGCCAGCTCAGTGTCCATTATGGTGGCCAACATCTTGCGCCTGTTTAAGGTAAGATTTGACTCCCATTTCTCTTTTCTCCCCTCTGCTGTCTACTGTGTGAACATCTCTGTGCATGCCATTTCCAACCTTCCCCTCACTCATCATCGCTGCTGAGATAAAGTTCAGCGATGACAGCCAATTAAAATCTAGTCAGTCTTGCTAGAGTTTTCGACAGCGGCAGCAGTGCCACGTCTTCCTTTAACCGATCGGGAAAGCAGCATTTTTTTCTTCTTAGAATGCGCCTTTAGAAACCCTAAGTGTCATTTTATCTCTTGTGTGTAAGAAATGTGTGTGCATGTGTGTGAGATGAGTGTCAAGATGTGTCAAGCGACGCTTGCAAGGAAAAGCTTTGTGTGTGTGTGTCTGTGTGTGTGTTTGTGCTTCACGGCTTAGATCATTCCTGGCTTGTGGTTGAGCCAAATAAAAATGGCTGCCAAACACGGGTATCAATTACTGCTGAAATCTGTCAACAGCCACTTCATTCACTGCAGCGTGCGTTTCTGTGTGTGCACAAGTGTGTGTGTGTGTGTGTGTGTGTCGTCCAAAAGGATCCCTCTCTGTGTCAGTCTGTTTTTCTAGTACATGTGTGGGCCTAATTGAGCGTCCTTATGAGTGCTCATGTGTATGCATGCAACAGCGTTCTCTCTCGTGTGTGCGTCCTTGCTGAAGCTCTCACATCTGCGATTGGAGGATACTCATGTCTCTCTAGGTGTGTTTTCTCTATGAGAGTGTGTGTTGGCGTTGTCATCATTAGCTGAGCAGCGCTGATGGATGGTCGAATGATTATGAAATATGAGTCCAGTAATGACGCCCATGGCATTTCACACCCACATCCGTCCCACGCTCTTTTTCAGCGCGTGTGTGTGTGAGTTTGTGGCCACACATTTTATTCCTCCCATTCTTGCAAAAAAATCCATACAATAGAATACGTGTGTGTGTTTGAAGGAACTTGTTAACAACCAGCTCGTGCTTTGAATGGAAGATTTGCACATTAAACAACAACAACGACCGAACATGATTTATGCCAGGATCTGTCACAGCGGCAGCACTTGAACAGGAGCGCCTCTCCAGCTCCGCACTGCCTCGCTCTCATTTGCCTAATGCGATTTAGTGCATTGTGTGAATCTGTTTACACGTGTGTGTGTGTGCTTGTTGTATGTCAGCGTGGGCGTGAATCTTGTGCGTGTCCACCGATATGTATATATGTAACAGTATGTTTGGATAAGCGTGCCAATGTTTGTTTGTGTACGTGTGTGTGGGAGTCTTAAGCATTTAGGGAACGTACCTGTGCATGTTTGTGTGTGTGTGTGTTTGAGAGAGAGATGATATCAACAAGGGGCCCGTGGCCGTGGTATTATATGACACATGACTGTATCTTCCTCTGCACGGTTTAACATGAATAATGCAGCTCGCATTAGGGGTCTCAAAATAGTATGGAGGACACACTGACACACATGCACACACACACACACACACACACACACACACACACACACAAACATGCTGTAATAAATATACGTCTCGTTTAAATGGGCTAATCTAACAGTGCCAGTCACAGCGAGTCGCCCACTCAACACAAGGGGCTCGGTAAAGCACTGGGAGGGTGTGCGCGAGTGTGTGTGTATTTTAATCTCGCGGCAGACAAAAGCGATTTAAACAACAGATTGTGTGAAAAAAACTCCACATCCAAATCCTCAAGAAAACAGCCCTGTTCTTTTAGCTCTTTTTTTTCTTTTTCCCTCCACCACCGTGCCCAGCCGCCGAGGGAGCGGCGCGCTGACAATCACAGAAAAATCAAGTCAAACACACAGAAAAAAAAAAGTTGTGTTGGTGTTTCTTTTGTCGCTGGTTCCTCTTTTGAAGATTATCTGTAACCGCTTCTGCTTTGTGGGATGATACGGAGTGAAGAGAGGCGATGACATAAGACGTAACAAGATGAAAACTTTTGTTAATCCTCGTGGGGAAACCAGGCCGTCGCTGCGGCGGATTTCTGAGGAAATTCCAAAGGAGTTTAGCATATAAAAAGAACAGAGCAAATGAGGGTCATCCAAACGCACCAGGATTTCAATGCTGCGTTGAAAGGAAACACAGAAATCACAGAGTTAAAGAATAGATCTGGATTATTAAAGCTTTTTTTCTTGGTTATGATAACATTATACACACCAAAGTAATGACTGACGCCTGGGAATATTAGTCTGCTGGTGCAAGATATAAGAATATACCGTGTATGATCAGACATCTTACCCAGTGGCGAACTCAGGATGTCAACGCCATTGATCATGTTTTATCTACCAAAGGGGCACAAGAGGGCATTTTGTGGCCTTTTTTCATACATCAGTCCACCAGTGATCCAACCAGTTATCCAAATGGAATGGATGTTATTATTTCTTGGCAAGTACTAAACGATTTTAACCTCTCCAGGCCTCTCTTAAAGGAAAGCGAGGGGTCAAAACAAATGGGTTAGGGGTTTAAAATGTTGATCAAACCACTTTACTGAGGGGTAAAATCAAGAGAGAGTGCACATAAGATGTCAGAAAATGTATCAGATTGTCTGACTGGTTGTGTTTTATTGCCCTGTGGGGTTTCTTTTTAGTGGACTTGCCGCATTGCCAGATCTGCGCAACTAACTTGCTGAGTACAATCCCAATAATCCTGATTGGAAATGTTGGCTGAAAGTCCAGAAATAAGAAAACAAAACCAAAGGAAAAAACAGTCCAAGCTGGAATTAACTGCAAGTATCCCTTAAAGGTGCAATACGTAAGAATTGGCCACTGTAGCTGCCATTTGCGAGGTAGCTCAGTTAGCCATGCAGCTAGCAATCCAAACTGGGAGTTTGGATAACCAGGGGAGTGTTTGTGTTTCCACCATTAGCACAGGAGCTTGAAACCGGGATGGGGCAGGGCTAGCTGGTTAGCCTGCCAACTTCAGTAGATATTTTTACAGTGCAATGCAACTGTTATCCACATTCTGTTGACAATTTTATAAAATCCGTACCTATTGCACCTTAATATGTTCAATATCGCAGCCGGATGAGGGTGTGTGGACCAGCAGCTGGACTGGTGTCTAGCGAGCTCATGCACGGCTCTGTTTTCAATGTCAACAATGTGCATTGCCACTGTGGGGAATCGAATTAATGAGGAAACTATTGACGGGCAGAGAGGTGCTGCTCTGGGGATTTACAAATTGCGACTTCAACACGGAGGGCACACACCTGGAGCCCGACACGTCCCCCTCTATCACCAGCAGGCGCTCGTTTCCAGTTTGCTGCTCCTCTCACGGAAAACACTCATGCAGAGTAATATAGTTTTATCTTGTATTTTATCCTCATTTCTCTCTGCGAGCACTCATCCTCCGAAAGTAACCGCTTCACGCTCAGGGTATTGATTGCGTTCGTGCATGGTTGGTGTAATTACAGCGGCATTATGGATCGGTGGGCCTCAGAGAGTTTTGGTCACCTTCTCGAGCCACCTTGAAGGAAACTCAATCCACAGCCACCTGCTAATATTTTCACTGGAAAACCTAATAAACACACTCAGATATGGATACTACAGCAGGTCTAACTTTATTTTAAAAGAGCAAGACATCACATCCACGCTATCGCTAATGTTCTATCTGTGCTCGCGTGTGTGTGTGTGTGTCTGCTCTGTTATCAGGGAGGCCTCGCTCGCCATTTCAATGAAGCGAGAGGCCCATTTCACTCTGTGACACGCACGCTGTGTGCTGGACGCCGAAAATGAAATTCAACTCACAAATTGATAGGTGGTTGCTGTCCCCCGGTGAGTGCGAATGTGATGACTTTGCCTCGGGGGAATTTGGGAAACACAGCTATTACGCACACACACAACACACACTCACACACACACACTCACTGGACTCTCGACCCTTCATTCAATCAGTGTCAGTTCCGCTTAATTCGGCTTTTCAAACATATGCAAACAAACTTGCACGCGCTCTCGCCTCCGTAGAGTAGACAGCTTATATCTGCGTCTCTGCTTATGTGTTTCGAGGCCAAGGTCAGAAGCAGTGGTTCCCACGCTCTCCCGTACTGCCTCGCATCATGTGTGAGCGCTCCGTGTGCCGTTACTCAAGGGTTTGCACCTCTTACATATGTGTTTTCCGTGTATGCGTATGTATGAGGACGAGCCTTTTCTGATTGCTTCCATAATTCAGCCACAGCCTCCTTGCCTCTCTGTCCCTCTGGGGAATTAACTGCTGCACCGTGTGATATCTGATATATTCATCTGGCTGTGTATCGCCATCGCCATGATTGCTTTCCTAAGTACAGCCCCCCCTTTTCCTCTCTGTTGTTTGAGGTCTATTTATGCGCAACACATTGTGTGATGCAAGCAGCTCCCAGGTGGCCCCCTCGTGACGCCGAAAGAGAGTGGGTCCGCAGTGGATACATGGGCGAAACTTCCTTCTCTCTGTGTGCGCAGCATGTCTCCACATAAAAAAAAAAAAATCACACACTGTCTGCTGTTAGGCAAATTAGCCAGAGCAAATGTTTGCTCAGACCCTCGTAACGTACAGCAGACTGGGGCTTTTGAGAACAATCTCCTTTTGAGGCGCAGCGACACACCCGCTGAATTACAAATCAATTTGGCGCCTGGCTTTGTGAGGATGACAACAGCTGCATTAAAATGCAATTAAGAGGAAACGGGAGTCATGCAATTCAGACGCAATTCCTAATAGATTTGCTTTTACTCTCAAGGTCAGGCGGCATTTGGTCTGTAGTCTTGGTCCTAATCCTGCAGACCGTTTGATTGAATAATGACAGCAGAGAGGAGGGGAGGGGGAGTGTGAAGGAGACAGTGAGGAGTAAGACACAGCAGACCAGATTTAATGGAAGTCAGACTTAAAGGACAAAGACTCAAGAAGGCAAAAAGTCAAAAAGCGAGCAGGAGAGACCTCAGCATCCTCTGGAGTGTACTGATGTGGTGTTGATTTCTTTCATGGCGGCATTACGCATTAAGAGAGTGACGATAATGAAGCCACAGAGCTCGCTGCACAGCGAGCGGGAGAACTCATTAGGACGAGAGCGGGTCTCGGGTTTTCTGAACGTTCCTCGCGCGCACACTGTTTCGCTCGGAATCGACTGCAGGGGGGAAATATCACGGTCGCCACAGACGGGCAGGGTCGCGATCGCCCAACCTCGACTAACGAAGGCAGACTTAATGAGCGAACGGTTAATGAGGGGAGACTTAATTGTCCTTCTGAAATTATTTATTGCTTTCATTTGTTGAGTGTTGCCTGGAGATGATTCCTTTACAAGAGCTGTATGTAAACGTGCGAACGAGGACATAATTGGATTTGTTTGCCGCCGAACGGAGCGAATCCTTTTAAACTGGCAGCGGAAAAAAGTGACAAGCGGGGAAAGTTGGATGAGCAGATCTTTATTTTTTTACAGGTGCTTGAAAGATGTGTCAAAGTGAAGCTTGGCATTAATTTTTAAAACTAGCGAGTGATTCGTCAAACTCCTCCCTGGATAAGTCAAGTCAAGTCGACTTCATTCATACCTGTGTAGCCCAAAATGAGCATTTAAAGGGCTCAGGTCTCAGGTGCTGGATTCAGATAAGGTAAAAAAAGCCCTTTAAAAGCCTTGAAATGGGGAAAAATCCCTCTTCAGTGGCAGAGAAGACATATATATACGCAGAAAATTAAAGTATTTACCATTTTGTAAATGTATATGTACCATAAGTGTGTAGAAGCCTCCATTAAGTTCTAGTTTTGGCCCTATAAGGGGAAATGTTTGGGCACCCCTGATGTAAACTGTGATCAATGTCCCGGAAAAATACATGCATGGGGGTCAAAACTGAAACACTGGTACATCCACGCGAAGCTGCTGCTCTTTGAGGCAGCGCATTACCGATCCACCGCGTACACGCATGCACGATCACAATCACAACATATAAACACGTGTGTGCGTGCACTTGCGGCCTTTTGATCGAATACCGCGGGAAAGTAATTTAAACTTTAATCAAGCTCCCTGATGAGGAACAAGAGGTCACTGGAAACACGTCTGACGAACCTGCCGACCGTGTTACGCGTCGACGTGCGGATTCACTTGACCGTGAGTGTGTGTGGAGGGGGGGTTTCCCGAGAGGCGTTAATTGAATGTTTTGCGAGAGAGGTGGAGGAGAGTAACGGAGATAGACAGTGTCTGGTGGGTGCTATCTGCATGTGTGCGCTCGTGGTGAGAGGACCAGTGTGTAGAGCATTAAAGTGGAATGAGATCCTATCTCTCCTCTGCCTTTCATCAGGTTTGTGGCTGAATAGGAGCTCAGATAAGGGGACAAGTGAAGCCATTACACACAGCCGATGGTTTCACACATCGCAGCTGGATAGCGGGCGGCCGCTTTGACTCGTCGGAGCGGGAGAAGCCCAGTCACGCCTGTGTCACGTTATACTCCCACATTTTGACCATTTAGCTCCAACTACGACATTCTCAGCTTGCAAACTCCGTAAACACCCTGTTAGTATTTTGGGATTCTGTGTGATGCTAATGCTAACCGCTCAGCCAACACCCACATTAATTTTAATTGAGATGTGATACTGTGCTAGTGTGCCAGCGCACACAATAACAAGACGCTGACAATGTAAGTGGTGTTGTTTACACCTCTGCTTCAGTAAAAGCAAACATATCTGCTGTGAGGAAGCGCTCCCGGCTACAGCAGGAGCAGCACTAAAACTTAGATAATTAAGAAAAGCAATGCATTTAGATGGCGTTCACCCTGTGTGTTTCCATTGTCATGCAAACGGCGCGTCTGCTTCTCTGAAAGGCTACCATGGTTCAGACACCCGGATGAAACTCGACTCGTCGCTCCAACACGACTTTATGTTGTAACTTCGGTCTCCCTGATGAGATGTTTTCAGCACGCATGATTTCACCGCTTGCTTTTGGAAGACAGCGTACGTGCGTCGGGATGATGCAGCGGTAATGGATTCTCTCATTCGAAATGAATGAACCTGACGAGGAGGGAGAAATGAGATCGAGGGAGGACCGGCAGAGTGGAAACTGGGCTCCGGAGCGCAACATGAAATGTTTGGCAATTTACGAAACCAAAGCAGCTGCCTGAACTTAGTCGCTTCCATGTAAGTTAAAACCTGAATGTTGTTATTCAAAGCAACCTATTTTACCTTAAAATCATTTATCAGTACACTTCACTTGTTATAGGGAGAACGGTGCCTCTGTCAATCCCAACGTCTTGTAGCTTGGTCGGGTGGAGACGATCTCCCACACGGCTCTTTACGGCTATGTCGGTGAAAATTAATAATCATTTGGGGGGAGAAAATGTCTCTCTGTGATTTCTCCCGATGGACAGATAGCTTTACTTGTTGCTTAAGTAACCACAGTAGCTGTCATTAGCTTGTTAGTTCAGTTAAGAGCTTTTCACACAGTGCGTTCTTAGCTGCTTAAAGCTACCCTAGATTTTTTGTTGGAAGATGTCTTCTCAGCCTACGTCTGATGCCACGCAGAATTCAAACAGCGTGCAAGCCTCCCTGGACCACATGGCTCATACAAAGAACACCAACAGGTCTCAGGGGGTGCTTTAAGACGGGATGTGATAAATGTCATCTGGGATTACACAAATTCATACTGTGAGCATTACTGTCCATGCTGGTGACTGATTTGGCAACTAGGCAAGCAAACATGGCTTGTTTGTCGTCAGGTGTCAGCTTTCAGCTTTTAATGTTTTTTTTCGATGGAGTGTTCCTTTTTTTGGGTATTTTTTTAAAATGTTTTTGTATTCCGTCACAATGGAGCGACGCTATACAATCCTAACTCTCTCAGTCAAATGATTCGTAGTCCTGCTTTATACGTCATTTCTTTAATGAACTGCCTGATGTTGCTTCTGCACAGCGCCACTGATGAAACCAGTACTCAGTGAAAAACCACAGCTGACCCCAGTCTGCCCGCTGTGGTTTATGGCTGAACTGTGCATAGCTCACAGGTGCGTGGAAGACCTGTTTACAGCATGTGCGTGTTACTTGTTTCTTTTTATTCCATTTGATTGACATGACAGCGAGGACGGGTCAGCATCTCAAAATACGAACCCGTGATCACATAATGAGTAAACCAGCGTGTGTCATATTTGCTCAGCGAGGGTGCCACGCGTCTTCCAAAACTATTTGGGTCACCTTTCAGTCCTGTTCAAATGGCCTCAACACACACGCACACACACACATTATGCAGCTATGCAGGTGTGACATTTGGTGGCAGCCTGAAAATGACTACGGAAGGTGTCCAAAATGGGAAAACAGAGATTCTGTTGAATCTGTTACTGCTGCCCCAAAGTGTTGACTCGCTGTTGTGTCTGCTTGATGCGTCTGTCTGTTAAAAAGAGACCAAATGTTCCTGTTGGATGTTACAACATTTGTTATGATTGGAACAACAAGAATCCAGTCTGTGCTGGCAGCTGCTCCTCGATCTGCTTTTGTTGTCACAAATTATCCGAGTGCTCGCTCGCTGGTTGCCACTGCAATCGATCTGAGCGGCTGCTGAACAATTTTTGTGGGCTTATTGTTGCGACTGTAAGTGGCAGAATTAACACTTGGGTGGTAAATTCAGCACAGTGCCGTGGAGACTTATGAGTGGAGACAATGTTCAGTATTGTACTTTTTTATTTATTCATTATTTATTTATTTTTTTTATTAGCTGTAGTGATATATATACAGGTTCTTGAACTTGTAAAACATCTCGAAAGTTAAAAAGCTAAAGTCCACAACAACGGAGCTCCTCTCTCCTCACAAAAAACAAGTGCCTGAAAAACGCCTCGTCAGTAGCCCCGCCTTTAATTCTGTCACTTCTCACTAGGTCATCATGTGACACATTCTCATAACTTCTGCCTATTATCCCTGTAGAAGTGAAGCCTACTGAAAGACGCAAACACAACAGAGCTGGCCAGAGACATAGTGAGCGGTGCTGGCTCATGCATGTCTGAGCTGACCAATCAGAGGAGACTGGGTATTCAGGAGGAGGGGGCCTTGTATAGACAGGAGCTAAAACAGTGTTTTTGATGAAGGGGGAATACAATGATGGTGCACGAGACAATATGAGGAAACTTATATGTTTTTTGAGCGTTAAAGCATGTAAACCTGTAGTATTAGACCAATATGAAATTATCAATCTGAAAATAGGCATAATGTGTCTCTTTTAAAGATAAATAAAATGTAGTTAGAAGAGAGAGATCTTTTATTTGACTGAGTTTTTATCTCTAAACAAAGTAATTAAACATACAATTTAAGTTTGCATGACTGAATAAACTGAGTAGACAAACTGACCTTAGTGGACAACAAAGTTTCATTCCGTTTTACCGTTTATATGTGGCGGACCCTGCCACCTTTACAGCATCAAACAAGTGTTTTTTTGGCGTTTTCTATGGCTTTATTGATAGAGCCGTTAAAGATTTGACAGGAAACAGGATGAGAGAGAGGGGGAGTGACACGCAGCAAAGGGACCCAGGCCGGGAGTCGAACCCCGGTCCGCTGCAGCGAGGACAAAGCCTCTGTACATGGGACGCCCGCTCCAGTGCCCCTCACAGTGCCCCTTTAAAGTCCGTGTAAAGCAGAAATAAATTTGTGTTATGAGTTTGTCATACCATAGAAACATGTGTCATTGACCACTGAGCCAAATTTGAAAGATTAAAAAAATTGCCAAGTATATAAAATTTGGTCTCAAAATCATGGAAAAACAAGCACTTCTCTCTGCTGTGAAACGCTGGGGGCGTGTCAGATAGAGGTGCTGGAGCCACGCCCACGTGCAGGAGGGGAGCCGCCTCCGTGTCCTGCAGGAGGACATAACCTACAGTAACAATGGAAGCTAGCAGCGTCATCGGATGGACCCAGCCCGACCTGTTTAAGCCATCAGAGCCAGAAACTGACTCTGAGTCAGACACCGATAGTGCCCAGCCTCGTTCCTCACAGTAAAATATAACCTGTGGATTATCATTGTGCTGTCAGATGGACTCTGCTCAGGGAATGAGGCCAAATCATGTCATGATTAAATGCAATAACATTTGCTAACATTACATGGGCATGACAGGATGCACGATGTAAAATCACTTTCAGGATTTGCATCTTCAGCAAAATGCATTTAATTGCCAAAATGCACAATATTTATAACATACATAAGCACACATTTACACTTAGAGCTTAGATCTGGCCCAAAAAAATCAAGCCCGAGCAGAATTAACTGTAATTATGAGCCCGAGCCCGATTTAAACAGGACATTTTTTTAATACGTGGGCTGTTATAACGGACGTTCTCAAGCTCCATGTTGCACTTACACTACATAATCAGTGATGCTGGTAACGCGTTACTCTCATCTGACCACTTTTTTCAGTCAGGAGTAATCTAACGCGGTAATATTTCCAAACCACTAATCAGGTTAAAGTTACTTATTCAAATCACTGTGCGTTACTATTATTTTTGTCATTTTCCTTAGTAAAATTATATATTTTTGCTTTCTTCTTGCGTCTCGGGAAATGATGTCACGTGCGCGAGAAGTCACGTTTTGTACACGAGGACACTCACTCACGTGTAAAACCACGCAGCGGCACAAACAACATGGAGGGAGGAGAGAGATGCGCCTTTTGTAGCTGGAAATACAGTCATTATTTTGAGTTATTACACACACACACACACACACACTTGTTTTTCTATTCTGGTGGGGACTTCCTGGACACACACACACACACACACACACACACACACACACACACACAAATGCTTGATCAAGGGCCGGCCGACCCGGCCCGAGGCTATTGACGGGATATATCGGCCCGGCCCGCGGTCCGGTTCGCGTCAGGGTCGGCCTCGGGCAGAGAATCTAAACTCTGGCCGGTGGCGGGGATGAGAGCACTTGTTGTCGGCAGGATGGTTGCAGGCAGGCACATGATGCCAGCAGCGGAGATGAGAGCATGCGCTGTCGGCGGAAGCCTGGACGGAGAGGAGAGGGCCGGTTCGGCCACACTGACCAGCGTCAACGGACTCTTCAGATATCCAGACTTTACCTGGTGACAGTTGCTGTGACTATCGGGGGTAAAGTGGACACTGCAGAGACGGTGTTGGTGGTGATTTTTAACTCTCCACAGTAGCTCCTTTTGACAAAATCGATCCACTGTTTCCTTACGTTGTCGTCCGTAGGAAACTAAAATAAGCTCAGGGGCACAATGTGGCATCCAGGAAAGATGCAGGAGTGATGTGGAGGAGACATGACTGTTGAGCTGACTGGTTAGCTAGCTGCAAACTATTCTAAGAGATGCTATCCAAGACTGGAGAGCAAGCGGAAAAACCTCCGAAGCTAATGCGCTGAATGTATTTATAGGCTTCCAGCAGGGCGGGGTTTATGCAAATCATCATGGTCGCGTTACGTAATGAGGCCATGATTTCTGACCCGCCCATTAAATCCTGAACACAGAAATAGTGAAAAACAGTTTGTGAGCCTAGCTCCAAAATTAAATTCTAAATGGTTGAATGCTTTTTACATGTTTTAAGGAAATACATTTATGACCTTTTCAATGTGTTTAGAAGAAAAATGGCTGAATTTGCTTTACACGGACTTTAAGTACGCTTTTCTACTTCAAAAGGAAAATGCAGTGAGCTTAAATGCGATTCCCAGTGAAATTCTTTTAAAATTGAATGACACACGAGTCATAAATTTCTCAAGTCTGATACTGGGGCGTCGACAGGAATTGGACATGAAAAAATACACGCATTTGCATTTGAATACATTTTTAATATTTCGGAGACACAAGCGCTTCATTAAGTCTGCCTCATCTTTTCAGAGCGTCGGGGCTGTAGAAGACGAGGGAACTAGTTAAAACAAGAACACCCCGAGTAGTTCAAAGATTTTTAAAACACATTCCAAATACATAGTATCTTTGATGAATGCCAACTGAAAGTAGGACAGGATACGGAGAGGAAATGGGACCGGGGGGGGCAAACAAAATGGGATTTGGACCACTTTCTGGGGAGGTGCAAAGTGGCTGTTGGCATGGACTGGAGCCGAAACGCGGCGGATAATATCACGTGTGCGTTTGATGTGGATCAGCGAACATCGGCATGAAGAAGGTCCATGATGTTTGCCGAAATGAAAGTTGAGAGAAAATGGTGTGACACACGCTTATGACTCTTCTTCTCCTCCTTTCACAATACAGATTCCCCTTTTGATCCGTCTTCGCTCCATTATCTTGTTTTCTTTCGTCTGCTTTCTTTCCTTTTTCGCTTTTCCTTCCCTCCCATTTCCTTAAAGAGGAAAGGTGATAGATAAGGAGAGAGACGGTAGTGAAACGGTAATCGCCAGATGAAAAAAAAGAGCAGTGGAGGACTCGAGGGAGAAAGACGGGTTGCTGGAGGTGTTTTTACATCTCGCAGCGATGTTGCATTAGATCAGAGAGAGCAGGTGGGAGGAAGACGGATAGGGGAAGGAAAAAAAAACAAAAAATGGAGGTTAAGTGTTTGGCTTTTTTTTTCCTCCAGATCCCTGCTTTCCCACTCTCGGCGTGCCTCAGTCTATCTCTCTTCTCCTTCCTCCCGCTTTTTCTAGTGCGTGCAGCCGTGTTAATGGCAGTGGGGTATTACTTATGAAAGGGGAAGAGGCAAGAAGACATGGAAAGAACATTAGCAGAAAAGAAAAAAGCGGGTGTCCTGCCACAGAAAGCGATATCTTTGAGAGGGGAGATGCTGACAGGATGTGTGCATGGTTGTTTGTGTGTGTGTGTGTGTGTTTAAAATAGATGTCCTCCTTTTGAGATCTATGTAGAACATGACATACGCTAGATATGGCACTCGCTCTGTCTTCTTTATCACACACTCCCATCAGTATTTCTATCCCCGCTATGTGTTTGCCCTATTCAAACTGAGGCGATCGATTGTGATAGATTTATTGATTGATGGAGAATAAAATCGGAAATAGGAGCTTTGTTTATGGCCTGATGGTTTGTCTTCGTGTTGGTGTCTGTTGGCCTGGAGAGAGAGAGAGAGAAAGAGAGAGAGAGAGAGAGAGAGAGAGAGAGAGAGAGAGAGAGAGAGAGAGAGAGAGCATTATTTGCAGGGTTTTGGCAACTACCCCCCTAAGCTGGAGGTCAAGGAGGAGAGCGAGGGAAAATGTTTCTTTCTTTTCCTCCCTTAATCCGCATTCATAACCTGCCAGGAGTCTTCTCTCTCTCCCTCCTTCAGTGCTTCCTCTCCTCTCCTCTCCTCCACTCGCAGATCATAGTCATTTCCGCTGTGATAGCCTGAAGGAGTTGTAAATTCCCCGACTCACGGTATTATTGCCATTTTCTGTACAAAAACATGTAATTGATTGGATTTATGACCCATTTGGACTTTCCAAACTGTATTTTATCTTCTCACTAATCCTTTATTTAACCATAAAGTAGCCTATTAGTAGCCTGTGGCACATGCAAAACATACTCAAGTTTTATACATGTGAATAAGATTGCATATCGTGTTGTCTTTTTGTCACATTTCTGAGACAGCTGTGAGTTATTCTGCGTTCACAGATGAGTAAGACGCAGTGTTTTCTGCTGCTAAGGATCTCTCAATCAAGAGAAAACAAAAGACACAAGTGGCGTTAGATCATGGGGGCTGTCGCTTTCATTGTTAAAAAACCACCATTGTTGATGAAAATCCGCGTGACCATGTTTTACTCACATTGTGTTCAGTCGCTACAGCAAATGAAAGGCAACTACCTTGAATGATATGATTTCTCTGGGTTTGAACATTGACGGAAACATTTGGTATAATCTAAGAATAAAACTCACCTTAACAACATGCAGAATTATACCATAGTCCAGGTGAATACTCGATTCTGATTGGCTTTCAGGGTGTCAGTTAACTTTTGATATACGGACACCTGTGAAACCATTCTGAATGAATGCGCCTGTATGTAAAATGAGTGGCATTAGCATCAGCAGGCTGCAGACACCTTTACCTTTGAATACATTTAATTAAAACCTGAATATGATATTTACAAGGCTGAGTGTAATGGACACCTCATCAGGAGCTATATCCTACATGTTTCATATTCAATATTCATACCTTTAATGGATAAATGAAGGGGTTTGAGCTGCTTCATGTTGAGAGATCTCCCAGAAGAGCAAGCGGCGGGCGAAGAGGGATGCTGAGACCCAGCATCTTGGATGGCTTGTTCATGAACTAGTGTCCAGAGCCAGAAATCAGTTGGTGATGTGGGCGAGTGTGTATGTTTTTGTTACGTAATGTGTTAGCTGCTTTTTGCAATTTGCTGTAAGCCGCCAATTTTTTCTTTGTAAGTGGCCGGACTAGAGTTTTTCCCATGTCGAAGAGAGGTCACGGTTCTACTGTGGGTGATTAACAAGTGATCGCAGACTGATTAGCAACGCTGCAGCGCATTCTTGAATCAGCGCTCCTCCATTTCCAAACAGAGCTCGGCAGTGTTTCTGTTGACAAAAACCACCCACACCTGCACACAAAAGTTGAACAAGAAGTGAACTCTAACTTGTGAGTTCACTGGAGCCGGCTGGGGATCGCGCTGAAACACGAACCAAATGCCGGAAGATGATAAAAGCGTGATGCAACTGTACCTCTGCTCTCTGGTGCTCTTTCCCTGGTGCTCTGCTTCCTTTTTTCACATGCTTCCTTAGCTCTTTGCTCCCTCTCTCTGCCCTCGGTGCCCTTAGCCGGTGGCGCTCCCTCCTCCGAAGGTAAGGCAGCACTAAACGGCCTCAGCGCAGTGTCCCCATGTATTTTTAATGGCCGACGCCCATCACGCTGGAATCTCACCGTGAATTATGCATAGGAGATGAGTGAGGGGAAAGAAGAGAGGGAATCCGAGCGAGGGAGGACAGAGGCGGAGGGTATGGAACAGGACAAAAAGGATAAAAGACGACAGGGGACGAGAGATCACTGAATGAGATGCGTGTTTTGGAATGATCACGGCTCCGACAGAGGAGAGGAGAGCGCCACCTCTCACCTCCCCTCCGACAAGCCCTCATTTGTATCTCCCTCCACCCCTGGAATCTTACTTCACCTCCACACCCCTCCATCTCTCCCTCTCTTCCTCTCCGGGGCTCCCTTTCCCTCTCTGTCTCGCTATTTCATCACCTCTTCCCCTCCTCTCTGTCACTTTCTCTCTCTTTTACATCCCTCGCTCCCTCCTTTCTTTGGCAAACTTTACCCTCCTCTCAGCACTCAACCTTCTCTCTCATGCTTTTCATCTCTTCGCCTCTTTCTCTCTCTCTTTTCACCTCCTAAAAAATGATTTGCAAAGTGCCGGCGTGAATGAAGGATGGAGGGGACACGTGAAGTACTGGAGTGGGCTAAGCTGTGTGTGTGTGTGTGTGTGTGTGTGTGTGTGTGTGTGTGTGTGTGTGTGTGTGTGTGTGTGTGTGTGTGTGTCTGTGTGCAAACAGGACGAGCATGCGTGTGTTTCTGAAGAACGCAACAGAAGCCATTAAAGTGCAGTTTGTCTCTCCGCCTCAGCAGCCATTTACACAGCGCCGTTACTTTATGTCCGTTCATATTAGTTTTTATTAAGACAATATATACTCTCACACGCTCTGCTGCTTTATCAATAGTAGCGGATGTATGTGATGGAACACAGTACGTCAGCCCCCGGAATAAAAACTGCAGTCATTATTCAACTCTCTCTCCAAGTTTGCAAGAAAAAAAGCAAACACGCAGCAAAGTTAACCCCCGCACTTCTGCTGCGCTTCTCTCGCTTCCCCCGTCGCACTTAATGAGGCTGTCTTTTTTAACAAATCCCGAAAAAGCCTCAAGTCTGTTTTTCCCGAGCAGCACAATCCAACAGTTTTGTAGGTGAATTATTCCACTCCGAGTCCAAAAGTTCACACGTTTAGCTCATTATTCCCTCTCTGACACTTCGCTCTCTGTCAAATGGATCAACAGCTCGAGGATGCAGCTACAGTGCAATTGTTTTTTTTTTACATTTATTTTGGGGGGGTGACAGTCTTTTGTGGTTTTAAAGGTAAAATCAGTTCAGTCTTACAGGCCTGGTGTGTAGGATTTAGTGGAATCTAGCGGCAAGGCTGCGCATCGAACGTATCAAGGAAACGTCCTTTGCTTTATCCTTCCATACCCGTTTGGTATGTCCGCTATGGGCTACAGTAGAAACATGGCAGTGAAATATGGAAGAGGATCTGCTCCCTCTCTGGATGTACAAGTCTCAGTCTAATGACACGGGCCCTCTGATGTTCTACTGTAATGATAGCGATTAATCCTAATCACAGGCATAGTTTGACTTAAGAGCACCGCATAAAAATACAATTTTTCTGAATTATTTTCAAAATAAAAGCCTGTTGAAGGGCTGTATATTTTTTTTTTGCATATAGCACCGGTGCTGCAGAGGTTGGAAGTTTTGCAGGACAGGACAGTCGATAAAAGTGTCAAAGCCAGTGTTATTTGAGACAATTTAAATTCTGTGTTGGGGTGCTGAAAAACTTGAAACTGTACCAAAAAGCTGTTTTCTTATGTTTTCTTATTACTTAATCACACAGCATGTATTTATTTCATATACGAGACGCCGTTCTCGCGCTGTATTTTTCCCCCCTGCTGTCGACAACATCCAGGTGCCGTCTCACTTTCACACCACAGACTGCAACGACCAAGTAGAAAGGTGGCAATGTGCTGGGATTCACCTCGCACCCCCAAACAAGCACGGAAAACCCTCAAACAAGCGGCGGCTCTGTTTCACTTGGGGGGTTTTATCTCACGTCTGCTTCTGCGGGAACTTCATTCATGACACAGGTGGCATTTAGCTTAGCACGTTTGACGCACCTGTGTCGCACTGTGGATTAATTAACAGACCAATTAAGGCAGAGGAGCGGTGCAGTGTCTCTCAGCACAATTGGTAAAAAAAAAGTGAGGCAGGGAGTGAGAGAGATGAGGCGGACGGTATCGGCCAAAATTATATTTCAGTCGAAATTATACTGGTACATCTTAAAGGAGTCGATATACGGCCCAGTCCGAAATGTACAGTGCTTTCACCGTGCATTGTGGGAATATTTGAGTCCAGTTTATGGGTTGGAACACACATCCTCACTCTAACAAATATACCTGCTCCTTCTCAGCTACAGTTGCCAGCATGAGACTGTTATTCTACAGCTGACATACTGTAATGCACAACAACAGATCATTACCGTAACAAAATATGACAGCACTGTGCTTCACATGTATTGTTAAGATCCCAGTTTTTTTGTGTTCTCGTTTCCTGTTTTATTTTGAAATTGTGCCCTCATGCGTTGCTGCTTGCTTTTCTGTTCCTCCTCTCAGTGTTTTTCCGCTCCTTTCCCTCACCTGTCCCTTTTCCCTCCTCACACCACCTGTACCTGATCCCCTCGTTAATGTGTGTGTGTGTGTGTGATGCCACCCTGTGTTCTCCTCCAGTGTCTCCCTGTTGGTATGTTTCTGATTTTCGTTCCTTGAGGTTTCGTTGATTTGCACTCGCTTTATTAATGTAAAAAAGTAACTGATTTTAAAAAAGAAATAAAGAAGGCCTTTGCCACCTTATGTTAGCGAAAAAAGCAGAAGCTTTGGAGAGTTATCAGTTAAACACGGTCCTGAAGAAACTGTCTCATCAGGCAGATAAAGTGAAAACACCTGTTGGGACGAGCTGCAGTGGCTTTCCAGGTTGTCGGTTAATTAGGGGGTGCCGGCAGGCTTGAAATCCCTTGTTTTTAATTTGGTGTTAAAGCTGCACTCCTGCTTACCAGAGTGACGGAAAGTCTCAGGCTGGGGGAGTGCAGCACTTGTATTACGTCTACAATGGTGGCAGCTGCTCTGACAATAGTTTGATGGCCGTAACAGTTGCTGTAAAAAGCACACTGTATGTTACTAGTTGGCACAAAAACCCCTAGAAGTTCTTATGCGGCTGTCATAATTCACGCTGTCTCGTTGTTCTTGTGTTTCCTGTTTTTATTTTGATATTACGCCCTCACGTTTTGCTTCTGTGCATTTTTCCGCTCCTTCCCCTCAGCTGTCCTTTTCCCTCCTTACTCCACCTGGTCCTCATCCCCTCATTAGTGTTGTCTTTGTTCTCCTTCATGTCATGTCAGTTTGTTTCGTCTTCCTCCCCCAGTAGCTTCTCCAGCGTCTCCTCCCCGTGGTAGTTTTTCCAGTGTTTGCTCCTCGAGTTTTCCCTGATTTGCACTTTGCTTCTGCCCCTATTTGGTTGTTACTTACTCGTTTTTGGTTTTCCTTGATAACTTGGTTTGGTTGTATCATTTGGCTTTAAAGCTCACCTTTTGTCCCCCCCCCCAATCCTGCCTCCCATGTGTTGTCTGCATTTGGGTCCTCATCTTGTTTAACGGCTTATCGTAACAAGCCATCGATGTTTACTTCTGTCATCACTGCTGTCTGTCTCTGTCTGTGTCTGTCTGCTGTGACTCACGCTGAATCACGCACGCACACACACACACACACACACACACACACACACACACACACACACACACACACACACACACACACACACACACACACACACACACACACGCAGCTTGACTCGCTGATGACTCCCCCCTCCAGTTCTGACGTGGCTTTGAGTGCCCGAGATAAATTCGAAGGGTTACCCGATGAAAGGAACCTCGAGGCCTTGGTATTTTGGTATATTTGTGATATTTCGGCGCGACGTCTGTGATAATTAGGATGACATTTAGGAACGCTTTGATGTGTTTCCTTTCCCGTCGGTCAGGGGAGCACTGACAGAGGGACACACAGAGCCAAAAATTGTTTTTTTTTTTGCTTCGCTTCGGCTGCTCCAAAATGTCTTCCAGTCGTTTCGGTGACTTTTATGGGCCTGACTGCTGAACGTTGAGCCGGTGATTAATCAGTGATTTTGCACGATTGATTGCACAGTGTTTTGACAATAGAAAATATTAAAGAGCCCATAAATGTTCCCTCTGTCTGCCAAGTCAGTTAATCTAATGCTATCTGCTGGGAGACATTAGCGAAAACACCTGCTGCTGCTTTTTCAGATTTGTTTTTTTCTCATTTGAACTGGATGAGCTCAAGACCTTTTTAATATCCAAAACCAAAGACGCATTACGCACCGGCAAACATCCCCAGTGTCAACTACGGATGTGGAGAATCTCACAACTGTGATTGCAAATCAAATTAAAGCAAAATTATAGTGCTAGGAGAGCGTTTAGCTGCTTCATTTGACCTCATGTAATTAATTGTAATTTGCACTATTGGTTCACACCGGGCTGTGTGCAGGAAATCACATGACAGGAGGAGAGTACAGTGTGAAGAGAAAGGAGGAAATGAATAGGAGTGGAGAACCAATGTAGGAAGACTTAAAACAGACCTCTTCTGATTAGGGGACGCCTCAACCTACATATCCATGTTTACTGGAGGAGGCCGCACTGCTGTTTACGAGCTCACCAGCGATCGCACCCTATTAATACGCAGTCATCACACCTGTTAATAAGTGCTTCCCACCCAATCAACAGCATTTGCATGTAAAAACCACGACTGACCTGCAAAGTGAAAGTGGCGTTAATTGAGGAGAGTTCTCGCCACAATATTCCCTCATGCGACCTCTGTGTCGCTAAGTTAGAAGATAAAATGCGAACATGAAAGAGCTCAGTATTACAAATTGATGCGACTTTCAACCTCTGACCCGTTGACCTTTCCTCTTGCGCCGCAGTGAGGTTACGTCTATGGTTTTAGGTGAAGTATCTGAAAAACTATCTACTAACGATAGATTGCTTTAGAAATTTTCTTCAGAGATTGAAAGGCCCCAGAGGATAAATCCTAATGATTGTATTAGGATGAATTTAGCTCCAGCTGCTTCATCGCAGTGGACAATTATCAGGAAGTGCTGTGGGCGGGACACTGGACAGGATTATAATGCGGTGACTGCAGACCGTGGACGACAGACATAGAGAAGCAGCTAAATTAGAACCAAAGTAGCACATTTTAAATTAATTGAACCCGATAAAGTGCTAAATTCGATGCCCATAAAGTGAATGGAGGCATTAAATGCCCCCAACGCAAATACATTTTGAGAGTGTTCAAGTCGATCAACTCTGCTCGACTTCGTCACACCAGGGTTGTGCAGCCAGTCACACACTCTCAGTACTGTTGGTACCAGGATATTTTGATTGATGTTTTCTCAGTGTTTTTTTTCCCTCTTAAGTTCAATACCAAAGTGGCTATAATGTAACACGGTTTGGGATTCAGTTATCGAGTCTATTTAGTATAATGTTTCTCCAGTTGGGTTGACTTCTGTGTATTGTACGCTGGACTGTGCCCTTCTCTGACTGTTTAGCTCTCTGATACTACATGACACCATGGTGTTTCAAGCCGCATGCTACAAGGTGCTCTAAAACTTCGGAACCGGTGACATTTTGATCACAAGCTCACTCTTGGAAAAAACAGTATGGTGCTGACAACCCCCCCATTGCTCATTTCAAACCCGTCTTGTGCTCCAGCCTCTCCTTTTGTCAGCCCCGACCTTCAAAGGGCATCATTCAGAGCTTTGACTCCCTGCCAAACACCTGCGTTCTCTCTCCTTTTCACACACACTCTGCCCGAAAGTACAACCTTTCACACCTGCTCAGGTGTCTTTTGGACCATTTATATCTTAGTAAATACTCTTCTGCTTCCCTTTAAGTGACCACTGTTGCCCTGAGTCTACTACACCCACCTGTAAAGATTGCACTTACCCTAATCTATAACACTGGTAAAGATATACTGAGTAAAATCAACTACATATTTTCCAGCAAACTAAACTCTAAAAAATGCCTATTTTTTATAGTCACATATAGATAAAAAATTCCTAATGCTGGCGATGTGTTGTTTAAATGTGACCATTGCATTTCTCCCAACATTTAATGTACTGCAGCATGGCTGAAACCTTCTGAAGCTAAACCATATGTTCAATACTTACTTATAGATCTTCCTCAGTCGCTGCCCCCCTCTGGGAATCCCTGCTGATAGAGACTTGTTGTGTGCAGCGTCCCTGGGAGCTTTTTACTTGAATGCTTTGAAGTTTAAAAATACCGATCGCCACGTCATCAACTACATAGTCATAAATAACAAAACAGACCCTGTAAGCTATTTTGGTCACACGCCTTTTTGGTAGCTTTTGCTCACTTTTTTTGTTTTATATTAGAAAAGAAGTGGTGCTGAGTAACTTTGTGCTGCGGTGGCAGAATGAAGAACACACTATCTCTTACAGTATTGATATGTTCTATATTTAGCAATAGCTCAGCTTGAATTATTCCGACTTTTTGAGGAATTAAATGAAATGTGATGTGAAATAATTTGGTTATTTTGAACAAGCTCTTCTACCACCTATTGCTTTAGAAATGTGGCTGATATGGAGATACTGAAAATAAGAACACTTTTATATTTTGGGTCAACTTATCATGTTGGTGTCCATGGGGAAGTTTGAGCCTACAGTGCTGAAGAGTGATTCCAACAAGGCCATGCAGAGAGCTGAAGAAGTCAGCTTGAGCATCTCTGAGTCGTTCATCACCGACAATGACTTACCCTATGCAGGTGTCCTCTTGAGTTCGGCATTGCATCTATTGCCATCTTGCTTTTATTTGAGGCAGAAGTGACCATATAAGAATGAGAGGTTGGAGCTAAGGAAGGATACTGATTGGATCTAAAAGACCCCTTTTCCATCAAGGCAGTTTGACAACCAAAGAACTGATTCTTGGCAAGGAAATATGGTTCAAGACTTTGCTGGTCTAGAGCAAAGAACCACTTGCATCAGGGGCTGTGGGTTGGATAATCGTGACCAAGGACCAACTCAAACTTTTTTTACCAACATTTTTAAAAACAAGAGCTTGTGTCGCATGTGTCCAGACTTATCCACAGAAGAATAAAAGATTTTCACTAAGGATAGATACCAGCGTATTCGAAGCTAGATGACCAGCTATAGGCTAGGCCTTACAAAGGCTAACATTAGCGGCTTACATTCAACGGGCTGACCCGTTCTCAGGTTTTTTTGCAGGTTTAACCAACTCAAACAGCACGAGCACTCGGAATTAGCACTTGGTTCATCTTGGTGGAGTATGGGAATATGAACCCTAAGATACACTGTAGTAGTGACTTGAAGATCATAAGTTAAACATACCCAAAAGGCTTACATTACGAGCTATTGTAAACTGAATGGGACCATAATTTCCTTATGAGAATCATGTTGTATTGAAGAAGAGTTGAAAAGTAGGGTAATTTCTCATAAGTTTACATACAATCTCTGACGTATTTTTGAAACCAGTGGAGTCGCCTCCTGCTGGCCACTAGAAAGAATGCAAGTTTAAGACCCAGAAGCTCCATCCATATTTTAAACATTCAATGTTCTGGTGAAGATGTTGGTACAAAGAAAACACATTATACCTCAAAACATTTCCTTTAATGTTACTTTTTTCTTCTGTTAATTGCAGCATAGCAGACAGAATTTGTAGTTTATGTGAAATAAGTGAAAATGTTACGATTGCAGTTACATAATAACATTTACATAATTGGAATTTGCATAGAACGTTTTAGATAATAGATCTTTTGTCTAATTTGTGTTTTGTTCAACCAGATTCTATTTCGTATAATTATAATGGTAATTGCCCAATTTTCCTGCAAAATAGCTTTTCTTCTGATGGTCTGTCAGTGAACTCTAAACCTGCGTATCATAATACCTGTTGGCGAGGCGATTGAGAAAGCCTCTGGGTGTGCTTAACCGCCGCTTCACTCCATAAAAAAAGCAGCTCTGCAACAATACATAAAACTCTTTGAGCGTGTTCCTCGCCGTCTCAGAGGGGATTTAACCACTAAGACAAGACAAGTCTTTCCCTTCTCTCACTGAGCTCCGTCCAAGTGGAGCTGGACACCTGCCAAGGTTTATGCACAGAAAAAAATGAGTTTCGCACATGCGCGGGTGCACGTGTGCAGACTGAGATGCACTGGGAGGCACACACACACACACATTAACACTGTTGCTGTTTTTGTTGTAGTAAGGGGATAGTGGTAACCAGTCTTAATTTTTAAAATGGTTCACCTTGTAATATAAAGTCCTGGATGTCTTTTTTTCACATTTTACATCTGTTACCACATATTCAGACCCCTCAATTTACAGCGAAACACTCACAATTCGCATTCAGATACCTGGCATGCATTTAGAGCCGATGTTGGCGGTGCCTGCTCAAACCTGTGAGAGCTGACCAATAATAGCAGATTGAGAATTTTTGGAAGAAGGCAGAGGGTGTATAGGGGTGCTGCAGCGATGGATAAGATTGGAAAAAACAAATATTTTTTTAACTTTAAAGTATGTAGATAAATTCTAGTAGACACCCAAAATAAACCTGAGAATAAGCAGAATATGAGACCTTGAAAACTGCAGCTCAGGGTTGAAGGAATGATGAACACTTTCTGTTTAGTAGCCGTAAACTCATCAATTCATCCAAGGCTAAATGTTGAGTGTTATCTCACTTGATAAGGGACTCTTTCACAGTAGTTACCATATGCTCTGGTAAAAAAACACGTAAAACAAACACAGATAAATGAAAAGCTTTCAAAGACAAAGATGAAGAAGTCGAAACCCATTATAAACTTTGGAGAAACGTGATTTTTCTTTGATTAAACGATATAAATGTCTGGTGTATTTTAGCGCATTTCCATTTTCTCGCCTTGGCACGACTCTGCTGCTGATGTATACACTGTAAACAAGATGCAGCTTTTTTCGAGGGTGCATTTTTAAAAAAAATTATGTAGGTGACATGCCTGATGTGTTCAAAACGGGCTGTAAAAAGTGAAACAAACACGTGAATTGAAACGTAAATAAAAATCCTATTCATGACCTGGAATGACCTAAAAATGAAAACAAATTCTGGTTTGTGAATTTCAAGGTAGCGCTCAACGTCAGCTTAAGTGTCCAATTTAATACAGCTAAGAGGGTTTAGAAGAAATAAAAGCTTGCCTTCAAAGGACACAGACACACAGTCTGAACTCTTGTGTGTCCCGCTGGGGCTCAGTCGAATTGCCAAAAGGGACTTTATGTTTCGAAACGGTTGGTTTTATCTGTGCTGTGGAGGCGTCTTACTTAATTTTGAACCTGTTCATATGTCTTTTTCCTCATCTGTCATTTATTTCCTATTCACTTTCTGTTTTACAGTTGTTTTGAATCATTCACACCTGATAACAAGTGGTTGGGGAAACAGCAATCTTTCAAAAAACAAACAAAAAAACAAACAGTTTTAATAAGAAATTCCCTTTATATTCAACCGTCCAGCTGCAGATAATGAATAGTGAGCTCGAGGATAGACACAGAACAATTTACCAGTCCATTACCACTAACCTAATTTTTTGCTGAGGTCTCGCTGAATGTGTGGTCTATGTGCTACCGAACAAGTCTGCTCCTGAATAAGAAAATATCTCGGTTTAAGCTTGTTGAGTACCTTTAGAAGCTTTATAGCTCCATTAGAAGAGCATGTTGTCGCCGACATGCGACATGCATCATGTAGACGCTAAATAGCTGCACTTATGCTGTATATTCTCCAACCCGTTTCTGTCAGGTGCACTCATGTGAAGAAAACATGAATCAGTTAAGAGAAAGCCTCAGTATTCGTTAAGCAATATAGTGAGCAAACAAAACTTTTATGCAAAACATCTTTCACAATACATTCAGCGAGGTAACTTGAAAGCATGAACCGTCGCGCTGAGCCTTTACATCTTACTGTCTCCTTCTAATGGACCAACTTCCTCACTCCTACTATCTTACACAGGGATAGCTGCTCCCGGCTGGTTAAGTGCAGCTGTATTAAAGCCCAGTCTCGACATATGGATCTGCATGTCTGTCGGCTACTAATGGACCTAAGAGAAGAGCTGGTTTTAATAGTTCTAAACCACATGGCCGTCGTAAAGGTTACTGTGACGCACTGCGCATAATGTCTGTTATTGGCACAGAAGAGATAGAGTGTGAGGGGAGATTTTTTTTCTGTGCATAGGTGGACAAGCGAAACAAAGCTATGAGAGTATGTTTTATAATGAAAAGTGCATCTATCAAATATGTACCGTAATGGACACATTATAGGCTCTCTGAAGACCAGATGGATGTATCCACCCACCATAGAGGTACTAAGTAATTTATAGAACTGACGGTATCAACAACAGCAAACTAATGTTAACAGCAGTGTGTCACGTAACATTACTTACAAAGCTCAGCCCCCACCGACTGAAAGAAACTAAACATTTTACCTAGCCAGTGTTGTAATGTGAATTCTGCACATTTAGGATCAGCGACATTTTATCTTTTAATAATGCGTTTGTCTGCCACTTCTCTCACATGTTGCCTGCACCTTGCCAGTACCTAGAAACATCAGCTGAGTCAGAACACCGTGTTCAACTAGACCTATGTCTGTATCATTTTAACGCTACAGTTACGGCTGAAAACAACAGCAGGAATAAACAAGTACTTGTATTGCAGGGATGTAATACTTGTCTACCGGGAGGTGACTGTTGTTGTTGTAAGCACGACGCTATAGTGGTTCAGTAAATTTCACAATATTAAAATTCCCAGTCAATGTTTTGTATATTTGTTGTTCATCGCGATGTTGGTAGAGACGTATTTAGCTAATTAGCCTGTCAGGGAATTAGCCAAGTGTTAAGCTAGCTTAGCCCAGCTAGCTTGCCTTGCGTCTGTTTCTCTGACTTTAAACAAACATCTTGCCAACCCGACGAAAAAAAGCGGTAAAAAATCGGAGTAGGTGTTGGCTTTGAATCCCTCATGCACCCAGGTACACAGCGGGTAATGAAAGACAGTTGTCATAACTGTGCAACCACTGTAACAGCTTGTGGCGGTGATGCTGTATCTATCAGCTTTTGTCGGGTTTTCTTCCCGTATTTTGCCCCAAAATGGATTCATGCAGATTTACAGTCGAATTACTGGCATATCTGGGTATACATACAGGAGGGCGTATATATGAATATTGTAATTGTAGGTGTGTATGTGCGACTGAACAATACACTTTAAGAGAGTGGAGATGCACTGTTCGAATTTGTTTTTGAGTTGTTTGTTTTTGTATGCTTTCATGTATCTGTGTGTGTGTGTGTGTGCAGAAGAGAAATACATGTCACTAGGTTAGTTATGAATACATTACCACGCAGAGGGGAGGAAATTGCCGTGGAATCCCTGTGAATGTATGTATGGTGTGTGAGTGTGTGTGTGAGAGAGAGAGAGAGAGAGAGAGAGAGGGAGAGAGGGTAGCTGTGTGCACGCGCAAACTGCAGCAGTGTAAATCTAATTCCCATTTCCATAATGGCACCTCCAACTGAGGAACAACCGCTCCTGTTCCGTCTCACTTTTTTTTCTCTCTTACACGCACACGCACACACACAAGCCTGCAAAAAGACAGGCTAACAAAGTCAATTATTGTGTTTCTTTCTCTCTTTCTTGCTCAACACTTCACTACAAAATACTAAAACACACTATTTTTAGTGCCTATTCTCCCATTGTACACATGTATGTATGTATATGTGTGTGTGTGTGTGTGTGTGTGTGTGTGTGCACGCGCGCGCGCTTGTTTGTGTGTTTGTGTATGAGCGTGTGCCTTCTATATGTCTCACCTGGTCTCAGTATTTCTCCACTGGGTGCTGTTGGGCCTGTTTGCCTTGATGAATGATGCCTTTGCAATATTGCGAAAGCATATGACCTGTGTGTGTGTGTGTGTGTGTGTGTGTGTGTGTGTGTGTGTGTGTGTGTGTGTGTGTGTGTGTCTCAGGTCTGGTCAAGGGGCCTGAGGGGTACTGATTAATTTAGCAGGCTATTGGTGATAACAGACTCAGCCTTGAGGTATTAGTCTCTGGGTATAACACAAACACACACGCCTTAATGAGCTCATGCATAAGCAAGATGTTTATTGCAGCAAGAGAAAGCAACATGGGTGCTCATTCAGATGCAAACAGTGGGGGGGTGTGAAACATTGAAATAAATGACACACTTTGTCCTTTGAGAGAGACATGGTGCACAAGAAGGAAAAAGAGAAAAAAGGGAGAGGATGTTTCAAGTTGAGCCCTTGTCAGATTTCTGCTGCCGTAGCAGGTTTTTCGGCGTCCAGAGACAGCGAGGGTTGAATGTGCATGCGAATGTGGGGCGCAGCGGCAGGTGTGGCGGGGTCGCCGTAGCCAACACATTTGGTCGCACAGATAATTTCACATCAGCTGCCGCCTCAACATTTTGAACAGAAAGAGAATTTAAAGTATGAATGTAATCGAGCGTTGATTCAGTGTGTTGATTCATGGCCAGTCCAGTTTGATTAAACCCATCGCAGCACTTGCATTTTAAATTCGGCTATTTTTTTGTCTCTCAAGATGGGTGCGTCTTAAGATCGTTTGTTTTGGCTCTTCAAATGATCAAACGCTCGTCGGAATTGATGAGGAATTTAAAAGTGAAAAAGGTGATTTACCACATTTTAGGATGATTTTCTGGCATTTAAACAACTTGGCTAACTCTTCAAATTTGCATCCACTTGGACTCAAAGATGAACCGATCAGGGTTTGATGCTCAAAGGTCAAAATCACTGTGACGTCACAAAGCATAATTTCGGCCATTAATCAACAATTCATATAATTGTGACAAAAGTTAACATAGTTTCTAAAAGGATGCAAAAATGAAGTGATGACAGTTTACATCCCAAAAGGCCAAGGGTCAACTCCACTGTTACATTGTTATCTGCAAGTTAAAATGTTCTGACTATTATTCAACAACGTAGCTCAGGAACAGCAACTTGTGAAGTCACACAAGGTGGTAATTCTAATTTCACCTTTACACTATTTGCAGGAGCTTACAATAAGTGAAATCGGCTTGTGGAAGCCATGGACTTTCCAGGTATAAAGTATAAATGGCAAATCACTGAAGATATTCATGCAGGCTTTAGTGTCAATGTTATCTTTTTCTTATCCTGCGTTCGCCCGGTTCTTGATGTTAAAATGTGTGTGATTCAGTCCTTGACTTTAATAAAAATAATATTAAATAATTAGCCCTGCACATAGGCCAAGTGTGTCTTCTGTTCCCTAATGAAACATGCAAATAGAAAGTCTTTGAGACATTGTCAGACGGGTCTGGGGAGGGTGATGGCAGGAGAGATACTGTCATAACATGATACATTTAAGTAGACAGGATGGCTTGGACTTTCATTTGTTCAGGGGAGCTTGAAAGTGACAATTGCATGAAATGTGTCTTGCTCAAGGACCCGTTCAGAGGACTTGCTCGTTGACCATAGTCGTAGTTAAACTATAGCCCTTCAGTCTCAGGCCTATCAGTCCCGTTCACTAGCCTGCCGAGTTGTCTAAAAATCCATGAAAAATTAATGTTTTCACAGTATTTACGTGTTTTTTTTTCTCACTTTGCAACTGGCTATTTTTATTGTTGGCTTCACATCTGTCCCTGTTTTGGCTGTGAGTTCTGCACTAAATGTTTTTCTTTGGGTACTTATCATCATAGAAACAGCAGTCGTACACATTAGCGCTCCACTTGGTTTGATTTGGGGGCAAATTAGGTTAAATTATGCTGCTTTTAAGCAGTCATTTATTCAGATGGAGGCGGTGACATTAATGCTGCTGACTCTCGTCATCCATCTGCAGTCTTTTCTAGAGGGTAGCGATGTGAATTAAGATATGCCATGGTTCCTTGTGGCAGATGCACTGATCAGCCAGAACATGAAAACCCCTGGCAAGTGAAGTGAAGTGAATAACAATGATCATCTCAGGAATGGCAAGATGAACATGATAAGGAGCTCAAGGCCTTGACCTGGCCTGCCCTGCCCAGCTCCCAATCCACTCAAGCATCTCTTGGGCCCTATCTCATTGCCTACAGAACTCAAAGGATCTGCCACCAATGCCCTGGTGCCAGACACCACGGGCCAACTCCAGAGGACAGAACCAAGTCTGATCCATGAATGGGATGTCCACAGATTGGACTTTGTTCAGGGATGTCTCACGAATACTCAATTGGATTGGAATCAGGTCGAGACCTTGGGCATTGTCCTGCCATCAGGGAGTGCTGGTACTTGGAATGTAATGGTCTCTGATGGTGTACATAAAGTGGCCTCAATGAACGCCAGGACCCAAGGTTTGTCCAGAGTTGATTGAGGTTATTCACTTCTCCTTTAATGTTGTGGCTGATCGGCATATGACTGAGCAATTAATAATCCAAGGTTTGAAGGAGTATTTTTCTATTTCTTATGTGTGTGTGATTAAGAGTGTGAAATCGGTGCATACATTTTTAATCGTTATGTTGCTTTTGCTAAATTAACTTCTTCAGCAGCATAAACACTCATTTAATATCCACTGCCTCCTCCATCGCCACACTTTTCCTCTCTACATCTCTCTTATGCAGACATAGATTTCTAATTTCTTGCACTCTGTCTTCTGACTCCTCTGCTATGATCTCCTCCTCTCCTGCCTCCTCTCCTTGTCCTCTCCACCGCTGTCATGTTCAGGGACTTGAACACAACGAAACATCTACTGCAGGTTAAAAAATGGATGCTGTTTGCTATTCCGACCTCTCATTGCTGTCTGGCAGTAATTATGGCTGTTTAATTGGGCCTATGGAGGCTCTGAGAAAGAATGTGTGTGAGTTAGAGAGAGAGAGAGAGAGACCAACGGAGTGTGTCCGTGCTTATGTATGTAGGAGAGGCTGTGAATTACTTGAGCTGAATACAAAGCAAAGCAACCTCAAGACCACAGCGAGGGTTCATTTAAAATCAAGAGGTGTCTTCTATCAGCATATGCATATTGAGGACATGATCCAATGAGCAGGCAATGAACAATACGAAGCTGTACAATAATGTGAGCTCTTGCTAATTGTCTGATAAACTTGATGAATCCAAAGACGTCTATAGTTCACTGTTACATTTTGATGATAGATGATGAAATGTAAGCCTCCTCAAGGGCCTTTTGTGTTTTAACAAAAAATAATCCCTGACTTCCGGGAGGTCATTAATTGGCACAGAGTCTAACATGTTTCCTTTACAGGAGCGATTCCAAGCCTCGAGCTTTACTCAAGTACTCACTACCTGACAACTATTTATAGATGGCTGGGTGGATGAATGGAAGGATGGGCCATTAGATGAAGGAAAATGGCACACGTGAGAAGGCAGGAAGGCGGGACTACACATCCTTTTGAAAAATTCATCTGCCGTTCTTCAGTACAGTTAACCTCATGAAAAGGCAAATACACATGCCATATTCCTCAGAGCTTTCACATGCTACAACCACTCTCCCTTACTTGTTCATTCACTCCCTGGTGTGCATTCTCACATTAAGCTCTCATTTGGACACCACGACTGTCTGAACCGAGTATAAGTCTGCTGCACTGGGAAAATGCATCTTACGTCCATCCATCCATCCATCCATCCATCCATCCATCCATCCATCCATCCATCCATTTTCCTTCCCTTATCTCGGATCGGTTTGCTATGGCAGACATCGCTCCTCCCCAGGGGATCCGTAGGTGTTCCCAGGCCAGATGAAATATGTAATCCCTCAAGCGAGATCTACGTCTACCCTGGAGTCTCCTCCCAGTTGGATGTGCCCGGAATGCTTTGAGAGGGGGACGCCCATGAGGCATTCTGATCATATGACCAAAGCATATGAAGATGTCCACGGTGAAACATGGACGCCTGGTGTGCATCCAACATTCATCCCTGGGCTGGTTTAAAAGAGTCTTCATCTCACCACCACATGTCCATGACTGAGCAGCATTCAGCCTCAAAAGTTAGCAGGCTAGTTATACTGAGAAAGCTAAGCAAAGTAAATGCAATTCACAACGGCACTATTGAAGGAAACTCACTAATGGCAGCCTGCAAAAAAGAAAACACCGGTTTGCTTAACTAGGCAGCTTTAATATGAATAAAACATCTTTGAATTTTCCCACCCACTTCACAAACGCCAACACTCCTGCCTTAACGCAACTCTGAGGGGGCTTTTTTGCACTCTCTGGTGGAGGGCCTTAAATAACGATGCAATAGGGCCTTAAATAGCGATGCAATACGATACGATAACTGTCAGCCATCAATGATTGACCAACCCTATTTTGAACACGGATCGATTGGTAAATCAGAGCTTTGCCTTCCGGCTTAGGTCCTTCTTCACCACAATTGTCTGGTACAACGATACAGTGTTACTGCTGATTCCACCTTGGGCACCATTTTCCATTCCCTACTGAACTAGACGGTGGGGAAGCCCTGACGAGTCGATTACCGAGTGCAGTTCGAAATGCTCAATTCCGATCTTTTCCCTGTCAGCTCTCGATAATAACTGTTATAAACTGGTAGGCAAGACACATATGAACTTTGATTGCATTTCCATGGAGTAATAATCATACATTTTCATCCTTGAGCTGCGGAACTCTACTGCACTGAGTAATCGACTCGTCAGGGCTTCCCCACACCGAGCAAGCTGCTGGAGGAGAGTGGTGAGTTGTATTGTCTTTTCAATAGAAATCCGGCAAAGCTAGCAGATGTTTGATGCCTTAAACTATGTGCTGGGACTCTATTTGTACTGTTGCTGAAGTTTGGTGCTGTTCTGAGCATTATTTGTAGCTATGAGTGGCTTTTTGATGGTGGTTTCCTGGTTGGAGGCATAGACTGTAGTGTATTGTTATTGTGCTGCCTTTTCTGAGGTTGCTAAAACTACATAAGGGAGCGGTTGGAAAACTTGATCTCTCGAGGGGGGTCACTCGGTTACTCGGTGTCACGATGTGTTAGACCATGGATTAAACTTACTCCAGAATATCCCTTTAAGGCCCCCACACACCGCCCAGACTCAAACCAACGGCCAACTTCCTTTATCCGACCACTCCGACTACTCAGAATGGTCATGCAGCTTGCATACAACAAATCAGAGAATCCAATGGCTCAGACGGCCAACAGCCAACCTTATCAGACTTCACATGTTGAATCGGAGCAGATGCTGTCCGTGCAGTTCCAAAACCTTTCAACGCAGCTGAAAACACCGAACAGATTTGTTCTCGAACTCGATCGAGTCTACCCAAACGCTTCAGATGGCCAGCAGTTGGCCCGGTGTGTTTCAGACTTTACAGTTGTAGTAGTTGACTTTCTGATGAAGTTGCTGCCCCTTGTTCTAGATCAGGGATTTTCAAAGTCAAAGGGCATCAATCTCTCAGAGTAATGTTGAAAAATATTGATAGTGCAACACAAAAAAGTTAATACTATCTTTTAAAATAAACTACTTTGATATTGAGGAAAACATAATTCATGATTCTCAGGCAAGTTCTGGAATTATCAGGAGCTTTTTTCAAACAATGTTTAGATTATTAGAAATAGATTTGCTAGATTTTTTTGCAAGGTAGTGGGAGATAATGATGTCTTTGAAGAACAATCTTGGCCTGGTTGCTGTCTTGTTTTTTATCCATGTAACAGAATTGGAAAAACAACAAAAAAAAGGTTTATTATTAAGAGAAGGAAGTGGAATGAGGACAACCTAAACCACGTTTCTGACATTTCAGCTTTGAATCCGAGAAAAAGTAAACCATGTAAGTGAGCTGGTGTGCGCACATGCAGACGCAATCATAGCACACACTCTCACATTTTAAGTCCCTCCCAGACGGTGGTATACGTTGCCCATAGGCCTCTGTAAAGCCAAAGGGTTGGTACCAAAACCAGCCGTCTGTGACACTAGTCTGGAGAGAAGGTCACTCTCTACAGACACACACGCACACACCACATTGGTATGTGAGAAGGTCTCTGGGTGCCTACGGGTTTTAATTCTCTCCTCCTGTCATGCCTGACTGGCGCCAGCAAGGCCAACACACAAACAGACACACAGACCCAGAAACACTAATATCCAGGCCTTCTGCACACACACACACACACACACACACACACACACACACACACACACACACACACACACACACACACACACGCACACACACACCCTTGCTTATATCAGTTGGCAGTAAATTGGCTGATGTTTATATAATCCAATCAGGAAACAGGCTTTATGAGAGATGTGCAAGTACGTCTGGCAGGCACCTACACATGCAAAGAATTTGACATTGGCCCACAATATCACCGTTTCTGTCTCATACAGATTTGAGCACACACACACAAGCCCCGCTTCACTACGTCCTCCGTCAGTGTGGCATTGAGCCTTCAACCTTCGGGCAATTGAGTCCCATCAGCTCTTAGTGTCTTCATTCTATCTTTATTGTTGCCCCAGACATCGTAGTTAAGCTTTAGAGGGGTACGTAGATTGAGTGATAAACTTTAACTTCTGTCTCTGTAAGAAACCATCTGAGTCTGATATGAGCCTTTATGAGATAATGGGGGAGGAGGAGGGAGAAAGGGAGCAGAAAAGATTGAAATCGAAAAGGTTAAAGGAGTGGAAGCAAGGTAGAGGCAGAGCCATCTCGCTCTGTGTGATTCTCGCTCAGTTGTCTAAGAACTTTCTTTGTCGATAGAAAACTGAATATCTTCCAGTTTTTAATCATTATCGGACAAAACAAGCAATTTGAAGACGGCACCTTGGGCTTTACGATATTGTGACAGGCATTTTGATATATTTTTCTTTTTCACATCTTTGTAGACTTATTACAGAACAATTGTTTAAGTATTGATGTAATAACTGTTGACCAGGGTTTGTTTGAAATCTGTCTGATAGCTCTTGTTCCTTACCCTGCCAGACTCCTTTTTAGAAGTAGCAACTTTGTGAGCACAATGTCATTATTCGTGCTGGACGAATAATGGCAACCGAAAGGTAATTCATGGGATACTATTGGGACAATCTGAAAGTGTTGTAAAAACATGATTCGGGTAACGGCTGAAGATCTCGCTTTCTGAAATCAGCATCCAACAAACAAGAACGCTTTACATGAAATTTGTGTGCATTTCCACTCTAACCCCCACGATGCACTCTATCTGTTAAGAAAGTTATAACATCACGAAACAGTCCAATAGTAGTCATTGGTATTTTTCTACTACAGCTATTCCGCATCAGCACCTTTTCTGTCTTTAGCCCCACTTTTCACTTTCCTCATGTTTGTGTGGCTGGCTTTGTTTCCCTAACTGCCCTGTCTTACACTCGCTCACTTCCCTTCTTTAACCTATTTTCTCCGCCCGCTTCTCTCTATTTTAATCTTCAGTCTTCCCCTCCCCTCTCTGTCAATGTCCATATAACAGATGATGTTGGCTGGTTGTCCTCTCAGAGCTGAGTCTGTATTTATCTGAGGCTGTTAGGCCGTGAACGCCAACATCACCCAGAGCAGATGAGCCTTGAAATTCATTTTGGAAGAACAAGAAATAAAAAGTTTTGTTTTTTTTCCCTTTCCCTTCCTTTGCCCCTCTCCTGTCGTAATCTATACCTCATGGTCCGCATCTCCGCCCTTACTCGTCCCTTCATTTCTTGTTTTGGCAAATGAGAGTGCCGGCTCCCGCAGATATATTTTATTTTCCATTCAGTGCGTTTTGTGCCTGTGTGAATGACAGTGACAGCTTTTTTGTGTTCCCTCTTTTTGTCATAGCTAATAAATTTGAAATGGAAAAAGAGAGAGAAATATGGAGAGAGGGGACAGGAGGGAAGGGAGAGAAGAAAAGAATTCATGACAGGGTAATGAGAGGAGTTGAAGGGCACCTCTACCGTGAGCAGGTTTATGGTTGGGCTTGGATATATGGTTAAGATTGCCCAGAGCAGTTTGGGCATACTGGAGGGACATTTTGGGTGTACTACAGGGGAAAAGCGAGGGGAATAGGTATGTACTAAAGTTGCTTTCGGGTGTACCAGAGTGGCACTTTTAGGGGAGCACTTAGGCACAGTAAATGGGCACTTGAGTGTAACGTAGGGGCAACCCTAGCATAGTAGAGGTGTACTTAAGTGTACCAGAGGGGCACTTGGGCATAGTAGAGGGACACTTAGGGACAGTAGAGGGACACTTGAATGCAACAGAGAGGCACTTTGGCAGAGCAGAGGTTCACTGGACCATAGTGGAGGTGCTCTGAAGTGTGCCAGAGGGTCACTTGAGGGCAGCACAGATGCACTTGGGCGTAGTAGAGGGGCACTTTGGCACAGAAGAGGGACACTTGAGTACACCAGAGGGGCAACTGAGGAAAGTAAAGGGGCACTTGAGTGCACTAGAGGGCGCTTGGGTGTAGTAGAGGGTCACATGAGAGAGTATAGGAGCATTTGGGTGTAGCAGAAGGGCACTTGACCATGGTAGAGGGGCTCTGACTTGAGAGTAGTATAGAAGCACTTGCATATAGTAGAGGGGCACGTGAGTGTACTGGAAGGGCATTTGGGTGTAGTAGAGGGACACTTGAGTATAGTAGGGGGGCACCTGAGTATAGTAGAGGGGCACTTGAGTGCACTAGGGGTCACATGGGCCTAGTATAGGTGCTCATGGGGATCCAAAGGGGCACTTGATTGCAGGTCACTTAGTTTGACAGAGGGTCATTTTAGTGGCAGTAGGTCGGACGGCGCGGGGGGAGACAGACCTGACTACAAGTCAAAATAAAGCATCGAAGTTAGGACTCAGACATCAATAAAGGTATCACATAACCAGGGCACACTGGCACTCAGCACTCCTTTCCTCTAGGTACCGACTACTTGAAGGCTTGTGTATAGATTGTGTGTGTGTGTGTTTGTGTATGAGAGAGAGTGAGTGTGTACCTGAGTGTGTTTTACATCTGCAGTGGTGACTTGAGGCTCGAGCACTGCTTGCATCCAATCTGCGCTTTCTATTTATGCAACTACAAGGGGTGGAGGTGAGAGCTGGAGTTCACTACTGCGCTTGTTTCCATGTCGTCCTGTCAGAGAGATGTGGTAAATATGCATGTACACGCGGAGTTTTTGCACAGACTTACAGTAAACACACACCCTCTTCCTCTGCGATCTGCAATCATCTGCTCACAAACACACACATCTACATACACTGTACAGTCATCTCCTTGCAAGGGTATGTTGTGGGGAGTAAGGAAGAGACATGGGTGTGGGAGGGAGAGCGAGCGACACAGAAAATGGACAGAGTGAAGACCGCATCAATTATGCATGATAAATTTGGGTTTAGTGTCTCGCACTCTCTCGCCTCTCACTTAGAGTACTACCTGAGTGAGTGAGTGTTTTAACAAATCTGTTATACAATGTCCATTTTGAAAGGCTTTAACCCACCCACAGAGTTGAATTGGGCAAATAAGATGAAACTGTTCTAATGCCATAAACTGCACCACTCATAAACTCAGCTGTTGACGGCCTCATTAAAGGAGCTCACCGGGATTTTGGGGAGGGCTTGCCTAATGCTTAAATGATGGTATATTGGTAAACAAATTACACATCTGGCTTGTTTGTATGGGGAGCAAAACAATACTTATACCGTTCTGTACACCCGCAGTTTGATCCTCCTCCTTCAATCCTATGCTGTGCCTCGGCCTCTGCTTGGAGAATTACAAAAAATTAGTCGGTCACACTTCAGCGTGCTCGCGCTTTGCTGCTCCAGGGCTGTATGAATTCAGCACCCTAAATGTGACCTTTTTAAAATGTCATATCAAAAGACATAATGGATTTATACATCTCGGGAGCGCAAGCGTGCAAGCTCTAATATCACTGTAGTACACCAGGGAGTATTATTATTATTGTTATTATTATTATTGGTATGAGAATTGGAGACCTGAGAGTTTAAAGCCACAATTTTGCTCTTAAACAACGATTTGACAAAGGGTAGCCAATGACTTTGTGGATAAGCGCACCCACACACACTCCAGGACCAGACTGCACCGCGAAGCTCCTACACTCTGCTTTGTATGAAAAGGCTGCCATCAAACTGGCAAGTGAAGGGACAGGTTAAAGAAAGCTGACAATTATTTTCTCCTTATTGCCCCGTTCTGAAGTGTGTGTGTCTGTTGGAGTGTGTGCGGCTCTTTGCCCACCCACCACCGGGTTAGAAGCAAAGCTGTTCCTTTCGCAGGGTTCACGTGTTTCGACCTCTAAGCTGCTAATCACCTGCGGAGAGAGCTGGAAAATGAGATGGAGAGAGTGGGAGGAGGAAGATTTTAAAGGAGATAGAAGGCCGGGACTTGAAGGCGCACCCAAAAGGTGGACAAGCCCAGCAATAAGAGAGGATAGAGAGAAAGGTATGGGTGAAACGGGGACAGTAAGAGATTAATTTGAAAGAGGAGGGTGAGGGAACGACGGAGGAAGCGCACTGAACTGAAAATGGAGAGAGCTGTAAAGAGGCAGAGCAATTATAGAGGAGGAAGAGAAAAGGAGAAGCGGTGAAGGAGCAGGAATGGAAAGCAGCGAGGAGGGGATGGGTGTGGGGGGGGATTGAGGGGCGGGAGGGAGATGCAGAGGAATAAACCTTAACTGTCAAGATCTCATCAGAGGAAAAGTACAGCCTGAGGGCATCACCACCTCCTACTGGTAACACTGGATTAATCTCACACACACACACACACACACACACACACACACACACACACACACACACACACACACACACACACACACACACACACACACACACTCACATACACACACACACACACTCACATACACACACACACACACACACACACACACACACACACACACACACACACACACACACACACACACGTTTCACGAGTCATGGGAATAAGAAAGGGATCTGTAGACTTATTGGATGGATACAGCTGATTTGTGTGCTAACGTGTGTACTTGTGGCGGTGTGTGCGAGTGTTTGTGTGTGTGTGTGTTGTACGTGTTAATTGAGTGACTGACAGAGCGGGCCTTGTCTCTTGAAGGCTAGAGACCCAGCACTCCTTTTCTGTCAGTAAGCTTGACTGGTTGTAAAATCGGAATGTTTGCAACAGACAGTGCCGAGTCGGGTTCAGAAGCCTGATGACTCATTGCTTGATGACTTTTGGGGACGAGACGGGGAAAACGACACGCAGCAGGGGCCGACCAACCAACCGATCTACTGAGCACCCCTGTAGTCTGTAGTTTAAATCAAATTTGGCTGATATAGATTCATTTTTTGGCATAATTCTTTATGACAGCCTGAGCTAGTTGGGTCATTATTTCAACAGGACATAGCGACAGGAAACTTGTAGAGAGAAAGAGAGAGAGAGAGAGAGAGAGGAGACAACATGCAGCAAAGAGCTAGTGTGGCAAGGACGCGGCTGAAAAAGAAATAAATTACATTGCAGAATAATATGTTTTGGGTAATGTTTGATTATCTAATTTCCAGTGACTGTTTCAGTGCACTGATGTCATTTCAGTCTTAAGTCTCAAGTTTATTGGAAAACTGTAACATATCTTTGCCACAAGTGTTTGATAGCCACATTTGAGGGATATTTGCAAACAAGTATAGCTATTTTTTTTTGTGGGCCATTTCGTGGCTTTATTAGACAGGAAAACTTAGAGAGCTGACAGGAAGTGGGATTAATTCTTGTACAGCTGCTTGTATTCATACAAAATGTATGATTTGAGAACTCGGTTTAGTTTTTGTTTTGAAAAGGATTCAGACACGTTGTCACACCATTATTAAAAATACATTAATTTGATATGCAGGCTACTCTCGAAAGTTATGGATTTAAGTGTCTCTGATGTGTAAGAAACCTTTTATAGTGTAGGAATACGAGGTTCAAGTGTCTTTCTGTCTTCTTTCATTCCTTCCTGCCACTGAAGGTGATGCTGCACCTGTGGAGGAGGAAGACTAGCCCAAAACACAACACGCACACGTCACCGCATACAAATGTGTGCGCACCTTCTGCGGCTTTATATTGTATTTTTTTTTTTTCCTGACACGCCACACCACTTGGGGCAGATAAAGATTTATCTAACTCGGTGTGAGAGGGTGCAGATGGGGTAAAGCGAGGCGACGAGCCAGAAGAGGAAATGGAGATGGCGCCCCACAGACAACAATCGAAATTGTGAATTGTTTTTTGTTTTTCTTCCCACAGTTGTGTCCTCCGGTTTGCACGGTTGAGCCGAAAATGAATATCTTCAGGAGGCGAGCTTGCAGCTTCATCCTCCGTCACATTTTTTCTCATCTTCCTCTCCTTCTCTACATTGTTTCCACTAATCTGCCCTCTCTATTTCTTTAAGATCTCTTTCATCTCTGCTCCCTTCCCACCGTCTCTCCTCTATCTCTTTGATTATGAGTGTGTGCGGTGGGTGGGTGAGTGAGTGCCACTTCTGTTGAAACATCCCACAGACTGTTGTACTACAGGCTGAAAGAGAGCCTCTATATCTTGGGGAGAGGGGAGGCAGCTGCACTCCTCTCCAGCAGCAGTCATATTGTCACCACAGACTTTGAAGTTATAAATAATGTCTCCTGTCTTTGATTCCCCTTTCACAAACACTTCCCTTTTAATTGGCTTGGCTACACCCCTCGGAGTGTGTGCGTGTGCGTGCATGTACGCATGCGAATTGGGGAAAAAAAAGTTATTTTTGCGCCATTTTTCACAGCCTAAGAATAAAAAGTGAGAGGTTTAAGCAGGCCTGTCTGAGTGCATTTGGTCCTCTGAGGAGATCTGGGTGTGGGTGCATAAGAGCTTCCTCTTTATGAACGTGTGTGTGTGCGTGTGTGAAGGATAGACAGCTTCTGACAGTAAATCCATGTGTGTTTTGAAAGGAGGGATCTGTCATCTGTCAGCTTGTGATTTCTGTCTGGAAGTTAAGTGACTTTTTTGATTAATGTCGTCTGTCTACACAGAAAATCCCCTCCTGTCTGCCCACCTTCTTTAAATATGCCTCCATTATATTCCCCTTGCTCACTTTTGTTTGTTTATGTCTGTAAGACACAAACACACAATCTGCCGTGTGTCTTCGGTTGCCAATTTTTTCCAACAAATTAATCTCTATTTTTGGGCTTTTCCGACTATTTTTTTTACCACACCGTCTCAGTGTTTCCTCACTGGCGGTTTTTAGAGCACGTTCATCCATCTGTTGAAGCTAGAATCTAATTTTGCCTTCCTGTCCGTCAAACATACATTCACCACTTTGCAAGTTGCTGACTGTACTTCCTTGTTTTTAAAGTTTTCTTGTACTAATTTTGATTCATATCCACCTGGATTGCATTTAAGCCCTCACGTCTCGACTGTATTTGTTTTTCTCTCACGCTCGCTCTGCTTGTCGAAAAAGCCGACAGTTTACGAATCTGCTGAGCTGGATCCGAAATTGGCGTGTCCTCACAGAAAACACGATGGGCTTGTGATATTACAAAAAACCCTGTATTGGGAATTCAATCACTGACAGCAGTCAGGATCCAAGAAACATTACAGCAATGCATATGGCTGTCCTCATTCATCATAGTCGTATGTATACAGCCAACAATACCATGAAATAACTATTTACAGTGGCATCTTTCATGATGCCCAGATTAGAAAAAGAGGGACAGAAGTATATAATCAGCACTTACAAGTTCATTCATAGGTCACTGTAGAGCCGGAGCGATAATTTGATAAATTGTTGTTTTTTTTCCCCATTCAAAAAATTCCCCAATCCAAATGTCGTAAATGTAAGTATTTTGTGGTTTCTTTACTCCTCCGTGACAGTAAACTGATTATCTTTGGGCTGTGGACGAAACAAGACATCCGAGGGTGTCATCCTGGGACACACTTTCCTGACATTTTATAGACCAGACAACTAATTGGTTCATCGATAATGTCGGTTGCAGCTCTGATACACTAAATTATCAATTATCAAACATGGATGGATGGCCACTCATTCAGGCACATGTTCTCCTCATCATCCATGCTCGACATCCGCAGCCTGAATGGAGAGAATGTTGAGGAGAAGGACTGCGGTAACGATCCTCGCCGATTGGCCGGTCACGCTATCGACTTTTCAGCTCTTCATCGCCAGCACCCAAGTCTCATCCCTCGCTTGACATCCGTGTGATCAGTGCATGTTAACCCCCTGATCAAACTGAATAGCACTGACTGCTTCAGTCACCCAAGGTCAAAAGGTCCACAAACCCGCATTCTCTCTCTCATCCTCTCTCTTTTTTCACATTATGTTTTGGTTTTATCGATCTAGATCTGTATGTAATCTAACAAATACGTGTTTCTTTGCTTTAGGAGGTGTTACAAACGTGTTAATAGTTGAAGGACATTTTCTTTGCTGTGCTTTTGCATATATTTTCCTTATACATATACTTTTTTATATTATGCCCGCTCTGAAAAAAACCTTCAAACTAAATCTGATTATATATAAAATACTTCATAAAAGTGTTTTATAGATCCGTTGCACAGCGCCATGGAAATTTTGCCTCGATATGTCTCTGTGTCTATGATCCAGTGCATATAGAAATCTGTGAGTGTGTACGTACGTCTGTCCTTGAATTAATATAAGAGGTTTATGCTGGAAGGGTTTATGTGTGTGTGTAAGAGCAGAGTACAGGAGATCTAAAAAGCTTTTGTCAACGTGTGTGCGTGTGTATGTGGGTATGTGCGTGCACAGGGGCCACTGCTCACTTAGCTTGGGCACACATCAGATATGGGACTGCATCTCTGTCCTGAGAGCAGCTATCAGGTAACACAGACACAAAAACACACATCCCACCACTCTGCCACACACACACACACACACACACACACACACACACACACACACACACACACACACACACACACGCACACACACCACACACACACACACACACACACACACACACACACACACACACACAGCTATCTTGCTGCAGAGCCACCAGGTGCTCGGACTTGGCTAATTGAACGTAGCTCATTGATTGGCTGGTCATCTGAGATGGGAAGTGCTTGAAAATCCATAGCCACCGGCCACAGGGAGATGGTGATTGTGTGTGTGTGTGTGTGTGTGTGTGTGTGTGTGTGTGTAGTGAGGAGACAGATTTGTGGAACTTTGGACATTGACAGTGAGACAGAAGCGAGCCGAGTGTGTGTGTGTGTGTGTGTGTGTGTGTGTGTGTGTGTGTGTGTGTGTGTGTGTGTGTGTGTGTGTGTCTGTTATCCCAGATTGATTTAAACTTGTGTTTATTTCTAATTCAGTGAGACAGAGGAGTCTTGGCAGTAGTCTGTACCCTGTAACGGCTCTACTGCTAACAGATCGCTGTGCCAACTGTAGAGACTTTTCTCAGAATGGTGTGCAGGGACGCATGAAAAAAGTCATTAACAATTCTTTCACGTTGTATCGCGTTGACCCCGGCTTCTGTTCATGGACACTCACGTTCTCAATGACTCATTCAACCCCCCTCCCGAACAGAATTGGGAGTGTTTTTCAAAGCAATTTGTGAATGAACTTTTCAAATTAAAACTACTTTATGGTAATGAGGTGGCACCGGCTCATATCTGAGGACCATCTGGTGGAAAATATGGGTGAGTAAATGAAACGGCCATTGCTATCTTAACTGATTCGAGGCACGACCCCTGCTCTGTTTAATACCTGCGCCGGGCAACAACCAGATGATTGAGTGTGTTTAGGCCTACCCTCTGGTTAGAATGCATGGAATTGTATGAGAAGGACTTCACAGGCTGCGCTTAATCCTTGGTTAAAAGTATTCTTGGAGCCTTCTCAGCCCCCCAACCTAACAGCATGGCCAGCGACTCATAGAAGCTAATGCCATTTTTGCACCGTGGGTGTAGCCAGTTAAAAAAATAGATATTCCTCTTCAAATCAGTTAAGTGAATGAGTCTACATGTGTTACATTTTCAATTTAGCCAGAGTGTAACCTGCCGATTCCACTGGGACAGCTGCGATGCGGCCGTCTGAGCTGGTCGCAGCGGTTTTAGATGTCGCTTGTGTTTTTCTGGCTGTGTCACCTCTGTATTTCAGCAGAGTCCCAGAGCAGCTCTCCGCTCTGCCCTATGGGACCATGAGCCGCCAATTTTCAAAATAAAATACCCTGTTAGCAGCACAGCGTCGCACATGCCAGGTGACAGCCGAATGTTCACACTGGCACAATCCTGGCATCAGTGTTGGTTAAGTTACTTGGAAATAGTAATTAGTTACGGATTACTTCTCCAAGAAAGTAATCCAATTACTTTACTGATTACTTATTTTCAAAAGTAATTAGTTACTTTACTAGTTACTTTACTAAATTACTTTTCAAAAACATGATGCACAACCTGAATATGCTATAAAGCCATAGGCCTTACAGCCTAATTCTATTCTTTCTGCATATTCCATCATCATTACAGTAACGCATTACTTCTAATGTGTTACTGCCCATCAGTGCTGGTATATTTCAAAATAGGCTCTCCCTGACTTTAGCCAGGGGGCTTGCTGGCCCTACCTCGGCACAAGGTTGGCCCTGAGTTTGCAGGGTTATCCGCTGAAAATCTACCAAACAGAAGGCTGAGAGGTGCCAGTTTCAAACGGGGCTGAAGTAAACAGAGCAGTCACGAATGTCAACATTAGCTGCATTTTGACCCAGGTCTAGTAGAAATTCAGTGTGAATCACATCACCCTGGGCTTGTGTGTGGAAACAGTATAGGTTATTCAAGGGTCAACTCTCAGCCCCAGACTAAGCATTTACGGTGTGAAAAGCCCTTAAGTGATGCAACGTTCCTCTGACAAATACGCTTCAAAACAAACAGTTCACTTTAAAAAGTAAAGTTGGAGTCCAGAACAGAAAGAGTTGGTAGCAACTTGCTCGAGGACACTTCAGCAGGCCACCCTACTGCCCTCATTGCAGTGAGACACTTGCATAATATACAACAGCTTTTAGATAATGGAGACCATCCTATTTTTTTTATCCCCATGGGAAGTCAAATTTAGCCTGTTGCCCAGGGACTGACTCTCAGTGGGATGCATGTCTACTCTTGTGGGAACCCGTCAGAAATAGGCCTTCGTTCTGTTTTGACATTTCCGCCGCTAACAATTTAGCCACATTTGCTCGGAACAAATCTCCACATTTTTTTCCCTTCTCAATGTCTCTAAAATAGCTTGTTAGCATTGTTGTTCTTCAGAGAAACCAGCGGGTGCAGATTATCCGCTCAGTCCTCCCCGCTCCCCTCTCCCTCTCTCTGCATTATACAGTACGAATGTCCATGGTGCTGTGTTTTTTATTTATTTATTTTTTTCTAAAGATGCGATATAAAAGCAGCTGGAGGGGACTTCCTCCTTCCTGTTTGGTGGCACAGTGAAAACATTCACAGCAGGACAGACACACACACACACACACACACACACACACACACACACACACACACACACACACACACACACACACACACACACACACACACACACACACACACACCTACCTAACCCCAGAAGCTTGGAGAGACGGATAAAAGAGTATCTCTGTCTAATTATCCGGAAGTGTGTGTGTGTCTGTGTGTGTGTGCGTGGGTGGCGAGCTCTGCTGGTGGGAGCAAATGAATAGAGAGGGGTGATGAGAGGCATCTCTCTGCAGATTAGGACGGATTGTTTTCCCAATAAAAAAACAGAACATTCTCTTCTTTCTTTCTCTCGGTTATTCTCCCTGGGAGACGGTAAAAGACTTTGAGGATCAGCTGCGGGAGATGGAATCCAGTGTGTGTGCGTGTTTGTGTGTTTTTGTACATCCGCATGTGTCCCCCCGAAATCTCTCTCTCTCTCTCTCTCTCTCTCTCTCTCTCTCTCTCTCTCTCTCTCTCTCTCTCTCTCTCTCTCTCTGTATATATATATATATCTTGCTTTTGCATATTAAGAAGCGCAGAACTTGCCTGAAGTCTCATCACTTTTTCATTTTTGACTCATGCACATTTAAAATTCTTCATTTAAATCAGCTAATTAAATAGATGGACTGTGTGAGAGTCAAACAAATGCCAGAGCTTCAACATCGCTTGGATCCACACGCGACCACACGCACGCACGTGCGCACGCACGCACACACACTCACGCCCACACGCACGCACCTGCTCCATCATCCTCTCAATCCATACGTTTCTGTTACTGCCCAGATGATCCATATCCTCAGAAGAAGACATTTGCCCTGGCTATCTTAGTTGCAGAGCCATTGGACCCTGCTTCAGCATACAGGAGATAGTAGTGTGTGTGTGTGTGTGTGTGTGTGTGTGTGTGTGTGTGTGTGTTCACATGTGTGTGTGTGTCCCAAGGGTCCCCAGGTTTAGCATGCAGGATGTGGTCCTCAGCATTAATCCATGCTGACGCCTCTGTAGATTTTGATTATTCTCTCAGTTACATACAAACACATGCACACACACACACGTGACCACATGTGACCACACACGCATACGACCCGCGTATTGAAGCACGCACGCGGTGGTCCCCGCGGCCTTGATTACTTTCTACTATCTGCTTCTTTTCCTGTGCGCTGGGGGGAGGTCACGATACACGATCCCTGCCTCCTAACAGAGCTTTAATCAATGCACTGATCAGTGTGTGTGAGTGTGTGTGAAAGCGCATGCGATCGATAAATAACACAATGAACAAATCTTGGACCTCTTGGATTCCGTTCACGCACATGGTGCCGGCTCGTGCACACGTTAAGGGGTTAAACAGATTGATTCCAGGCGCTTATTTTTTGATTTGACTCTTAGGGTGCAAGGAAGCAGTGCGGGATCAAGTAGAATCCATTATCTGCATTATCAGCAGGTCATTTCGGCTCCTCTCATCTCATTTAAGAGCAGCACTCTTCCCCCCATGATGCACCGACAGTTTGGTAATGGAGAGCGGGGGCTGGAGACGAAACTGATCCTCGTACGGGACGTGGAGAGTCGAAGCCCAAACACGCTGGCAAAGGGGGGGAGATGATATCTGTGTTTAGGATGAATCCACACTTCTGGACTGACTATTGTATTATATAAAATCTTGCAGCAGTCAGCGAATTTTAAAGATAATCAAGATTTGAGAGGCCGCAGAGATCCATGAATGCAACACGTGCTTTAAGAGCAGACAAGGACAGGCTTGAAAAGTGTGTTGCGAGGACACAAGAGGAGCTGTGTCTCCCGGATCACAGTGAGCAGCGGGAGGGTTCCCTTTGCTCGGCAAGCTTCAAAGTCACGCTCTCACTTTCGTCGGCTTGATCGTGTAAACTCAAACTGAGAGCGTAGTAAACAGCAGCGCCGTCTCTGTGTTCATGGCGCAAGCACTGAATATATGTGTGCTGTGTACGTCTTTGCGGCGAAGGTCAGTGTGTTTTCCGTTCCGCTGTTCTTGTGGGGATTCAGTCTTTTAGATCTTCGCTGGGAGACATCGTGAGTCAACTCTTTTTGTGGTGGTAAAGGGCAAAGGCTCAGGAAATACAGGAATATGCCGTAAAATAAAGGATGAGCTGCAACGTCCCGAGGTATTTCCATCAGGACACGTGAAAACACAGAAAAAAAGACACTGCATATCCAGTCGATGCTTCTTGAGTGCTCCAGGCCTGAGTTTTGACATTGATGAAGATGTTTTCTTAATTTTTTCCTATTTACATGTTTCTTGAATGCCAGCGTGTTTGACCTTGTCAGCCACAATTTTTGCAGATCCAGAGAATTCTAATAACTTCATCGTGAGAGGAGAAGAAGCATAACAGTTTTTCTGGTGCAAGTCAGAAGTCATTCACCTCTTTGTGCTGTCGTGCCAAAACTAGGGCTGTTACTAGTGATCAGAAAATGTTTAAAAAGGTCAAATGTGTTTCTCTAAATCCCAGATGAACCCCTCAAATGGCTTGTTTTGTCCACAGCCCCGAAAAGGCATTTAGTTTGCAGTCATAGAGGAGTAAAGAAACAAGAAAACAGTAAGGTTGAAGAATCTGAAATTCGTCTATTGCCGATGTTTCTACTCCTACATTCTGCCAATTTTGCAATAACTTTCCAACTGGGCTACCTCCCTGTTTTTTGTGTTCTCAAAGTGCAGTCTCTTGGCAAAGGCAAGCCTCTATGAGAAGCCTTTGATCCCCTGTAAACAACTCCCGTCTCAGTGCTGTTGAGCAAAGCACCGGAAAAAAAAGCCCAGTGGAGCCGGCTTTCGCGCCGAACAGTGAAAGACCTCAATTTCCCGAACATCACCACCACTTTTCTTGCAAAAGCTGTCAGGTTAAATAAAGGTGAAGCCCTGTTTTTTTTTAAATTATTTTTTTTGGGTTTCCCCTTCCCAGTTCCTGCTTTCGAGGATGTGGTGCTCTCTCTTTTTCTCACATTCATATTTTATTGCTCTTCATCAAATATGAATGCGTTTTTTTTTTCCTTCGAGCTATCACTACATGCCCACAAACAGACCCACGTAACATTTTTTAGTGCCAAATCAGTGTCAACCTTTCGGCGTGCATTCCCACCTCCGGCTCAGTTTTAAATGTTATGTTATGCTGAAGTAAAATGCAGGTTTCGGCTAATGTACTGACTGTTTGATCCCTCCTGTGAGGGGATGTCTCTTTTTTTTTTTTTTAAAAAAACTAATGGATTGAGTTTATAAAAATTACCTGCACCCACATACACCCTCTGGCAACTTTCCTACCACCTTCCTTTCATACCCCTCCGCTATATTGAGTCTCTACATTGGAGGGCCATTCTAACGTTATTTTTCCGCCCCTTACTGAATTACACTAGATCAAAAAACCGGAGTGACGGGGAGTAGACCAGCTGCTGATGCAACGCCAGCTCAGTGCGAATGGTGTCCACCGCCGCCACCGCGACTGTCACGAATACAATATTTTCTTCACTTTATGCCTGTTTGCTATAATTAAATGCTTTTATTGGATGCCCACAGACAACACTGTGAACTGCTTTTCTCCCCTTTGCCTTTAATTTCTGTAATATATTCCTAGATGCCTGAGAAAAAACTCATTTATTTCACTTGTCTTCGTCATAAGATATTCAATTAGGAGTTCTTGAACGCATGTGAACACAACTCCAGAACGTTTGCCAGCTTTAAAGTGCCATCCGCTCGCTCTTACTGTAAATCCCTCACTATGAAACTTGTTTCTTATATTATTCTTCCCGCAGTTAGATGTGTTTATTCAGGCTCGCCGCTGCCAAATGTTTACCAGCGCTCCAGTGCCAATATGTCAGTGCCAATCTTTTGCAACCCCCCCGCCCCCCACCCCTCCCGCCGTCTCCATGAACAACGTTATTCTGTTTTCATGCTTTATGTGATTTTATATCATCAAATACACAATTAGGGAAGGTTTGTTTGTGGGCTAACACACCCAGAAACTGGCACGAGTGCGATGGCTCTGTGCTAGGCTGGTGGTGCCAGCCATTTGTCTATGATCCCTCTGTGGACTGTGAATTTGTTTTTGCTTTCTCACTTCACATAATTTCGCCCGAAAGAATATGTGCATCTCCTCGGTGCCAGCACATCACCGCTAATCATTTTCTCTCTCCTTTCTCTACAGTCTTTATGCCCACTCTGAACAGGGATATTTTTCTCTTGTATCATATTATTCAAAATCAATTTATTTATTTATTTTTTAAAAAGACCCCATAGTTTGCTCTTTTCCAGTTTTATATCCTCTGTCTGAATGATCTGTTCTAGTGCCTGTCTCTTTAAAGCCCCCCCCCCCAAAAAAAAAAACAGTCTGCTCTTATTGGTCGATTCTCGCAGGCTTGAGCAGGCAACACTGACCTTGTTTTTGCATCAGCTCTGCAGGTGTTTTTGCAACCACGGTTTTGTTGGGGACATGGCTGTACAGTTGTGACATCACAACCTTACGGATGTCCTGACGGCTCATTGAAAGGCACACGTTCTGAATACACCGTGTGCCTTTCTCTGTCGATCGATTCATTTGGATACTTTCCCAGTATTAATATAACACCAAGACCTACTTTATAATCCAAAAAGACATGGGAACATAACCTTCTACAATACGTGACCTTTGAATCTCATTTCAAGAAAGTGGTTGTTCTGTTCTGTTTGTTCTGCTCCTGTTCTCTCTATGTTAGCATGTTGGCAACATGTTCTTAGCCCTGGTTCACATATTAAACTTTGTATCTTGCCTAGTTGGAAAAGATGGTCACATTGAAAATCTCCAGTATATTAGTGCAACGTACTCACGGTGCCTCTAGTATTAAGCTATGTGGACTGGAGCTGAAGACTGTTGTCAGTGCTTGTCTTTACAGTGCTTGAACGTCACGGTGTTCCGACCAATAAAAATGGTCAGAAACAACTTCTGGTAATCGAAACAAAACAAATTACTCAAGTTACTCGGTGGCACGGGAGCTAGCCTCGGCCTTCTGTCCTCATCTCAATCAGTCACCCCAGCAGCGCCTCGGCTCCGACTTACTCCCGCACCTTTTTCTCATTCAAAATCGGGCCCCTCATTAATTTTCCTCATTTTCTCTGCCGCTCGTCTCGGGGGAGCCCATCAACCGCCCAGGCTCCTTTTTTACCACCGGGTGATTAAGACTCTCTCTGGTGAAGTTCAAGTGCTCTGCCTGCGGAGAGCTCTGCAGGATCCAGCTGTAGGTCCCGGGGAAAGATCCTCCTCTGCTGCGGGTGGCTGAATTGACGGCACGGAAAAATGGCACAGCAAGTGCGATACTTCTGGTTCACGTTTATTATGAAGCCAGTGTGCATAGTTGCAGATTGTGAATGGATTTTATGCTTCCCGTATGCATCATTGTGTGCCAACTGTCTACTCTCCGTGGTGTTCCCCTGTATCAGCCCTGTACTTCCTGTGTCACACACACAGGGCGCTGTGCCAAGGGGATATCCAGCTTTTGCCAGCTCAGTGACCGGTCACTTATTGGTCATTCACCACAGGGTTGTCCCTGCACTTGTAGGACACACACACACACACATGCACACCAACCACAGAGTTGTGGAAGTGCAGACACATGGAGAGGACACAAATACACTCAGTGGAGCCGGATGTGGCTCATAAACAGCAGATCTTCTTCCTTTAGGAACAAATATGAACTATACTATACTATGCTGCCATATCGCACTGTAATTGCCTTTTCGAATAACTGTACTATCTGTTTGAGCCTATCTGTGTGTGTGCAGTTCGTGAATGTGTGTCAGTGTTTGACTCATGTTAAACCCCTCCACGGCAATTTTAAAATAAGAGAAAAATCCAATACCAATATCGCTTCAATGGTGCTCTCCTCAGCTGTAGGAGGGGAAAAACAAACAAATAAAAATAAAAGCAACACAAGAGCCAGTGCATCCTAATGTCTGCCCTGAGTAGCCAACACAAACACAAACACACACGCGCGCGCGCGCACGTACACACTCGTTCGCTCTCTCATTCCCTCTTGTCTGCCAGCCTGCCGGCAGAAGTGTTTGTCTGCAAAGGAAATGGAATTTGATGATGAAAGTACCCTTGAAACGGAGACACACACACACACACACACACACACACACACACACACACACACACACACACACACACACACACACACACACACACACACACACACACACACACACACAGCTCCTAAATTTCACTGACATGGCAATATGACAGAAAATGTGTTTTTTCCTCTGCGTGGCGGCAGGCATCACTGGCTGTGCTCTTGGAGAGATGAGTGATGGAATGATAGAAGTGCTGGTGGAGGGGAGAGATGCTGCTACAAGGGATATTGACAGCTGAGAGAGGGTAAAAGATATTATGAAGGAAAAAGAGAGGGAAGAGAATGGAGTGGCTGGACAGCAGGCTGGAGAGGTTTTGGTGAAAAAAGTTTAAAGAAAGTGAGTTGTCCAAGTAGAAAGAGGAAGAGGAGTTAATGAAAGATGAAGAGTGCGCGATAAAAGCGGTGGTTAAAAGCAGAACGCTAAATAGAGAAGGGAAAACTCCACAATGGCCTTACCCGGGTATAACAAATGAAAAGAAGTGCCGCGTTGGCACTTAGTGCTCAACTCGCTATCTCATAATGTACCTGGAGCACATGCATCTAAAAACAATGAAGGGACACAGTGTACAAACAAGGTTCTGTCACGACATTATTGGGAGATGATGCCATTTAGAGATGTAGTATTCATTATATCTGAATATCAAATGGTCAATGACCAGAATTTGGCTTGAGTATAGAAGGAAAACACATCAAAGGGTGGATTTGGACTCTCTCAAGTCCGTCTTAATGCAGTACTCTCACGCCAAATCCTCAATCTGTGCAAAAAGTCATTCTGAAACTAATATGAGGCTATAGCAGTCTGAGATAGCCAAATTGAGTGGGCATCTCCAACAGTCAGGGTCATACAAGTATAAAATGTCTCCTTATTCCCAAAAGCTATTCTTTTTTCAGCACTATATGCCACTGCCAGCTCAGGCCAGCCAGATAGATTTTCACTGGTAATCCTGAGATCCTGAGCTGGCAGCCATTTGATTGAAACCTCATTTGACCAGTTAGGAGTTCCTATGCCTGCACTGAAGCCTACAACAGCCAAAGAGTGATCACAAAGACCGGAGACCCACTACCTGCTCCGTTCTCCTTAGCCGCTATGGCTATTTTCACCACCTAAGCACTTGTTTTTGACTATTTTATATGCACAAAGTTAGTTTGAATAAGTTTGCTGTTGATTAAAAAAACAAACATCCAAGATAACGTGAACAACCCCTAGCTGCAGCCCTTATTACACTAACCTGCAACTCCTTCAACATGTGGAAATTACGAGGTATCTGAAGCAAAAATCGAGACATATTGTTCATAGGTGTGCCAGTCAGTATTTTTATTTAATCATCCATTGTCTGACTTTCGAAACAACATTTCTGGCACCTTTTTCAGGCTCTTATTTGTTTTTGGTAACTTTTATTTTGCTGGCCTACATTGTGTCTCCACATTGTTGTAAGCAAGATTTTTTTTTTTTAAATGCCTACACCACAATTTTGTACACTTTTGTACACCTCCCTACTGCTTAAGACTCGAGATAAAACACTCAAATAAGGGTGGGCTAATCCAAAGATAGCAACCCCTCCGAGGTTACAACGAGACAGATTCTCTTACTGCTCAGATCACCAAGTGGTAATAACACATTGTGCCAAAGGCAGACTTCTTTCCTTCAGTGGGGAGATTACACCCTGCATGTCAAGATCAGACCGTGAGCGGGCAAGGTGAAGTCCTGGAGATGAGTAAGACCTTAAAGCAGATTATTTATCCCTGACTTCTTTAATTTCTCTTCTCTATCATTTTGGGTTCTTTCCATAAATGGCTCTCGACATGAACCCTCCTCTTCCGATCAATAATGCAACGTTGCTTGTTTGCCTGTTAAGGTTGAGGCTTTAAAAAAAGGGCCATTATCAGATGTAATAAATCGTAGTGTTACCGCAGGGAGAGGAAAAACAAAATCGGAGCTAAGCTCTTCGGGCAAGAAGGGGTGGAGTCAAGAAACAGGAGAAGAGGGGAAGAGAGAGGAGAGGGACGAGCGCAAAGGAAGAGATGGATGACGAAAGATAGCGATGCGAACACACAAGCGGTCGGGGGACAGGAGGTGTTATTTTGCACTCGATCATAACACTGTGTACTGGCCACCGGGTTAGCCTAACTCCACAGACGCATCTGTTTATCTTCTGTCTCTATCCCTACTTTCACCTCTTCGACACCGTATGCATCTCTTTTATCTACCCTTTCCTGTCTCAGGCCGCCTGAATCCATCCTTACTCACCGTTCCGACGACCGTCCTGACAGCCTTATCCCTTTAGCTATCAATAACGGGATCCAAACGCGTGAAAAATACTTGCGAACGACTGTTCAAAATGTCTGAATGTGACATTCAGCTGTGCCGAACCTTTGAGCCTAAAGGATCTGGTGAGTCATCTGAAACTCTTTGCCTACATCCTCTAATTTGTAACCTTTTATAGGTTGCAAATCATTAAGAGATAATGGCATTTACCTGGATCGACCTCGTCAAAACAAAAATGCTGCTCATTGCTCTCCTCCTCCTATCAAAGTGAGTATGTAGCGTTGCCGTCGGCCTTTTCATCAATGACGGTATCAGCAGGCATGTTACCGTCAGCCCTCCCAATTATTAGTGTCAGCTTCAATTAGCTGAGACAACACAATTATTGATCAGAGTCCGCCGGCTGTTTGCACTCAGACATTCTCCTCCTCAGAGGTCGTTCGGCGAGCATCACATCAGCTGGAATTAGATATTCCGACACAGCTCGAGTTGAATTTCAGCTCACTAATGTCTAATGAACTTTTTGAATGTATCGTTAATAAGGAGAAGCAATAGTCCACCACTTTGGTCGGGGCGAGAATGAATCCTAAGAGCTACTGGATGGATTAAGATCAAATTTTTTATTGACATTCAAGGTCCCTAGAGAATGAGCCCTTATGATTTTGGCGATCCCGTAAAAGGTAACTACACACTCCAACTCTGCTAAAGCATCAGAGAGGAGAGTAGGAGGCCTGGAGTCATGGCTACGTATTACAACACAGTAAGTCGATACAAAGAAAATTAATCTGCAACTGTTTTGTCATTTTCTAAGCAAAAATGTCAAACATTAATTGGTTCCGGCGCCTTAAATTTGATGATTTTCTGCTTTTCTTTTCATTCATGACACTGAATGAAAAGTCTTTGGGTTTAGTACTCTCTTTTTGGGCTCTGGGGAATTGTGGCATGAGCATTTCTCACAATATTTATAGACTAAACAATTAATCCTGAATATAATCAAAAGTGAAAATAACTGTTTGTTGCTGCCCTGTGGCGAAGTTTGTGATGCATAGGGTCTGGTGTCAGGAGGGAGACTGACTGATCACACAATATGGATTTTTGATTGTGTTTACCATAATAAGAAATGATGTAGTTTAACATTTCATCAAGGGCCACCATTGGTTTGTCCAATACTTTGATTCAATTTCCTTCAGAACTGTCAGACAGTCGACGGAGCCTATGCTGAACTTTATGTTTAGTGTTGACGAGCTAATATTATCATGCTAACAACCTAAACTAAGATGGTAGGCGTGCTAAACCTCATACCTGCTCCACATCAGTATGTTAAAACTTTTGCTGTGAGCGTCTTAGCGTGCTGATGTTGGCATTTAGCTCAAAGTAGAGCCTGAAATTTTAGACAAGTATTTCTATTTTTCTGATTAATACCATCTAAGAATCATCATATTTGGAATTTTTCACAATTCAATTTGAGCACATTATCTTTTATCAAACTTGTCGGATCGACTGACTGACCGATCAACTGTTTCTGAGAACTATGGCTGAAAATGCCAAGAATAAAAGTTAGTCGACCTTGAGTTGATCATTTACCAGGGAGCACTGATGAAGTTTAATCCTCTCGTCACCATCTCTAAGCACCACCTGCATGTGCAAACCTTTGCACCGCATGACTCCCAACAACCATCACAAACACACACACACACACACACACACACACACACACACACGCACAGACACATTCGCACAGCTATACCGATTTTATTCTTCTCCCCTCTACCCTCTGTTATGTCTCCCCAGAGGTCGGTAACACCCTGCAATCCTCTCTAGATCAATAGGTCATGTCATTATGCTGCCAGTGGAGTTGCAACCACGGCCCAGCACGACCTCCCAGGACCATCTCTGCACACTAATGACCTCAAGCATACACATACACACACACAACATATTTTGGTCTGGTTGGAACATTTCTTTCCGGTTTTAATGTACAGTTTTCTGCAGGAGTTCATGACGGGTCACACTAATGACCACATTCATGACGATAATGTAAACGGCTCTGGGGAGTGGGCCACTGGCCCCATTAGGGCTTTATACAAATGTCCTACGACAATGTATGCATTTTTTTCAGGTTTGTTTTGTTTGCAAGTGTAGTATTGATTGTAGGAGATGATAAAAATAAACACACACACAAGGCCATAATGGTAGGGGTTGACTGCCTTGCTGAGCCTCTACATAACACCGGAGATGACTTTTCCGGCGCCATGCTACAGTACGGCGTGTAGAAGTTCCATTAAACATCGTTCAGTCAGCCTTGAGTCTGAAAAAGAGACTGAAGTACATGTCACATGCTGATTTTACAGTTTCCTGTTCCCTTTTGATTTTGTAGTAATTGAGAGACGTATTCCTGATTGAGTCCTGGAAATGAATCAATATTGTACTCTTGCGTGAGAGAACGGAAAAACTGTCATGGATGGACACCAGCAGCATGTGAGGTGGACAAGTCCCGCCTGCTGCTCCGCTGTGTGTTGTGGGCCAGCCAAGGATGTTTTGCTTTTTAAAAGGTGTCTCAGCCCCCCTTCCCCGGGAGCAGAGTGAGGTTAGAGGGGTTTCTGCTGGGGGAAATCAGCAGCCAGGCTGAACTAATGGACCCTGACAGGGAGGCAAGAGGCTGAGAGGAGTGGAGCGAGGTTGAAAAAGGTGTTGAGGGGTGGGCTGGTGGGAGATGCTTGTCGTGGCTAGACCGGTTAGGATGGATGGATTGATAAAAAAGATTGTGGAAGTGGTTTACAGGCACTAATAGGAAAGAAGGGGAGGATGGATGACAGGAAACTAATATCTTGCAAAAAAAAGAGTGGGAGTTAGGGGATTTTTGTGCGAGAGAGGCAGAAGTGGTTAGATTGGCGGTTTGTTAGCAGAGACGGGTTAAGAGGATTTGTGTGGGATAGACACTTAGAGAAAGTTTCAGTCATTGAAATTCCGAGACGGATTTTGCATCTTGCAGCGTCATGCCTCAGCGTGCCTGAAGAAACAGGACAGAAACCAGCCCACCTCGCCACGCTCCCCAGTTTACTTGACTACATCTGGAGACGCAGTCGTACAGTACCGCTCTGCGCTTTTAATCTTCCCCCTCGCCCGTCTCGTCATATCTGACTCCTTTCCTTTGCTGTTGGCTGCGACATGAAAATGAGCACATTATCAGGCGGGGTTTGTTCATGGTGCTGAGCAAGTCGTCTCTCGCCTCTTCCATCTTTTGCCTCATGTGATTTTCCCATTCCTCTGTTGCCGTCTTCACAGCCGCCCTTCTCCCTCTTCCTAACCCACTTTTTTTCCTGCCGTATGCAGATTTCTCATTCACCGCGTTTGACTGTCAGCTGCGATGACACAGCGACCTCTGATCTGCCTCTAGACCTGAGGGGGCATTGTGCTGCCGCGTTTGTGTGTGTTGGCGGCGCCTCTCCTTTGAAACATGTGTGCTTGTTTTGTATGTGAGACACTCAAAGAGTCTGTTTCTTGTCACATCAATCACCGCGTCGCTGTGTCAGCTGAGCCGGCTCCCTCTCTGTAGCCTCTTGAACCGCCGCGCTTGGGGAAAATACCAGCTGAGTTTTGATGGAATTTTGCTTTATCTTCTTCGGTCTTTTTTAAGTGACCTGGTTGTCAGCTGACGACGTGGTTTTCACGATATATAACAACCGGAGGAAGTCATGGTGGAATAGAAGCGCGCCAGACGCCATTGTGCATGTGTCACCATGTACAGTGCAATATACGGCGATTTTATAAATCGATACAGCATTTCAAAAAACACAGTATTTTGGAAAACACCACGTTATACGAAACACCGTAATGACTGTTATCATATGACTGTTGGATCTCTAACACTAGAACGTATATCTGCAGGCAAGAGACAGGATTTTGATGACGAAAGCATTCTGGTTTCAGTTTGTGGTCCCTCTGTTGTCCGAGTAAAATCAGTCTAGCTTTTGATTATTGTTTTTTTATAAATGTGTCTATATGAGGAGGCCAAACAGACATCAGAAGATACATGTAGATTAGAAATATGTTAATAGATAAACTAAGTGGAAGGCAGAATGAGATACCTGGCAAAATCAGGTACTTTTAAAGCCAATGATGCCATTTAACAATCCTGTTGCAAGCAAAGGCTAAAAACATCCAAATACACCAAAAGCCTAGCATTACCTGGGGACCTTTAGTCATTTGTTATAATTGTGGAGGACGTCTGTAATGTTATTCCCAGTGCAAATCTAACACAATTTGTAAAATTCCAACGGGTATTTACCGGTCCTCTGATACTATTAGTCTCGTGTGGATGTTGGCATGTCTGTGATTTTTCTGAAAGCAAAGTGACACCAAATTCACTCTACATGGAAAATTCAACAGATTTATGTAGTATAAGGAGACCGCAGATGTGTGAAGTGATTTGTCGCATAAGAGTGAAGTTATTGAATATTTTTGGGTGGTTGCCGTTTGTAGACAATGTTTGTCTTATGAGTTATTGATCCTGGAAATTCAAGTCTGTGAATAACACTCTAACTTTACTGTAGTTGACAACGTATCCAGTAGATAAAGTCAGTAAAATCCACTTTCCCCATCCAGTGGGAATGCGCCACATGAAACTCTTTCAATCAACAACAATGATAGTCCTGTGATAATACTGGTACTGGCAAGTATGGCTAAAGAATCAATGGTATGATAAAATGGTTGATATAAACGATGTGTTGGTGCTTGTGTGTCTGAGTGCGTTCACGCACCGGTGCACACTCTGTCCGTCAGACCCTCCTGAAGCGTTTATACTTTGTACCTCATACTTCATCCCCTTGTCATTATCTGTTCTTTCCCAAGAAGCAGATAGAGCTGTAGGAAGCCGAGAGAAGGATTGCCAGCTGTTCGGCCGCGGGCGAAGATCTGTGTCACTCAGTCCCCTGTCGCTGTCTCCTCATGTATCTCTCAGTCTCTTGTCTTTCCCCCCCTTTCAACTTCCCCCCTCCCTCCCTCTCGCTGTCTGCTTTTCTGACTTCCCGCTGTTTTTCAGAAAGATAAATAAAAATCCCCCCCCCCCCAAAAAGAAGCAAACAGTCATAATTTATCAGAAATGGGCAGGTGCTGTGAGCGCCCAAAGAATCCCAATTGGTGTATTTCCATTCTCTCTTCCTCACTGTCGCTCTACGCTCTGTCACTGGAGAACAAAATGTACAACTTACCGGATATCAGACGCCCTGAAAGCCCCAAGCTCATACAGAAGTCTCCTCGCTGTCGTAGCGCTCATGTATGACTCACAAGGAAACTCACCTGTGATACATTTAGGTTGAGAAATAAATGTCGCAGTGACCTATTGCATACTCGAAAACAGAATAAATGCAGGAGCGCTACTCAATTAGTACTGCCGTTGTAGGAAACAACGGCAGATCTTGGCAGGGATGAAATGTAACAATGGCACTGGCAACAGAATTAACGGTTAATGGGCACTTGTTCTACAATAATCCACTCTGATGTATTGGCCAGAACAGAAATATAGCATTGACCTCATAATAATCCTTCCCCTCTTTAAATGTGATCTTATTTGGCAACAAACTGTGGAAAAAAAATAATCGAATTGTATGCCAAATCCTCACTCCTGCCTTAAAAGCTTGGTACCTTTCCATCCTGGCAACGACAACAGAGGAAGCGATGGTATGGCACTGATAGATATCTCATCCCTCATCCATTTTAAGTGGCTAAAATTGACTCGAGACCAAAAAAATGAGCGCTTATGCTCTTGAAAATGTAAAATGCCCAGCGGGGAGGAGTAAGAAGGTAGACGTGTCGACCCATCTATTTTAAGGCCGTCAACAAACCTGTAAAACAACGCCTCACTTCCAGATACACACAATACCAGACAGTATTTATAAGCAAGCTGTGACAATGCTGCCGAGAGAGGTTGATAATTAATTCGTAAAGAAGAGCCCTCAGTCTTTTGTGCACCTTCCTCAACAACAAGCAAACCTGGCAAACTAGAGGCTAGATTTGGAAATGTGTCAGCAGCAGCATCATTAGCAACAGGCAGGCTACGACACGGTGGTGTTTGTTAATGCTCTCAGGTGATGATGAAAATGTAAATGTGAGTTTAACCAACAGTTCAACACATCTATTATTTTCTGACTTGCAAATCTCCCATTTTCCATGACTGTTGCTTCTGTTCTTCAGGTTTTTTCTGGTTTGCTTTTCTCTCCTTTCCGTTAGTTTCACCAGGATAGAGTGTTACAGGCCTGTCAATTCTTGGGACGATAATTTGCATTATTTGCTGATATCACAAAGTCTGCCATGATACGATTTTAGATTAGATGAAATAGGCCGAATCACAAGGACGTCGCCGTGACAACAACAGTTAATTCCATTGATTTGCATTGTGCAGATATGAGAAATCGGCAAATTTGTTTAATTTTGTTGTCATTTTCAGTCGTCACTGTGGCGTTTAAAGATGCATATTAAAACAAAGTGGTCTGACCTCTCTGATGTGTCTGTGGCGCTTATTTCATATTGTGGGCTGACTGCTAACTGCTCGTTCTGGGTAAACCAAGCTGTCATTTTCTCAGCATCCAACCCAACATTGGTGAAACTGTTGTTGCAATATGTCAGAATCAAACATGCATTTTAGATGATTTGGATGTGTGAGCTTTGAAATAACATCATGAAAAAAAGAGGTGAACTGTATGTAAGCCAATGCATGATGCAGGCTGCATCATGACTCATTCTCTTCAGGGGTCGATTACAGCACCGACATCATTCTCCTTTGTCCATGAAACAAAAAAAATTAGCCCAGCAGCCAGTGGACCGTTTCTTTGGTTTGGTTTAGTCACCGCATCTCCCAACAGAACTCCTCAGTTGAATTTCAGTCTGTATGCACATTTGTTTTTTTTTCTACCGAGAGCAAAACGTTAGCAAACTGCTCAGTGAGACGCTCTGTATCTCCAAAATCTAAAGACATTTCCACACTTCTGCTCTATTCATGTCAGGAGAGTAACCTCATCCTCATCCTTCTTGGCTGCTTGCCATCGCCTCCTGGTGTCAGCGCCGTCAACATGTTTCAGAAGGAGGCGCGCTTGGACGAGCGAGCTAATGCTGACATACCGTGGGAATTCCTTAAGTAGATCCATATCATCATACTTAAAAGATGATGATATTGGATTGTTAATGGAGCAGTACATGCCTACTTTCACTTGCATTTGTTTTCATATATAACCCTTCTTTATCCTATCTACATTCTTTATGCTGATATTTGCACTGTCATTAGTGTTTCCTATTAATTTGTAATGTAAGTCCTGCTGTGCCGGGCCGGGCAAAATCCTAAATATAAGTGTGAATCGTCTCTGCCGTACCTCATGTGGATAAGATCCTAACACCTTTTTAAAAAAAAACCTGTTCCTGTAATATGCACTTTTTTAGAATTCATATTTCATATGTTTTTTTCACATTGGGGATTAGTAAACAACTTTGGGCATCCATTCCCATTTGATCTGCCTTCCTCCTGTCTCGTTTTTTGCATTCTCACCATCTGTCTCTCAGATGTACTTCACACAGCATTCCCACAAGCCCCTGTTCCTGTTTCCTTTTTGAAGGACTTTTACTTCGACAAAATATTCTCTACATTTGGGGGAAGGCGAGCCCTGTTGTGTTTTTCTAAAAATAACCCAGTCATGTTGATGAGCTGCGGGTCATGCGGAGAATTTGACCGCGTATGCGTGCACACGTGTGTCCTGTATGGTCACGGTCATCCGTGTGCGGGTCAGCTCGTGTCAAAACGCATGACAGCAGCACACAGAAACATACACCACCTCATTTGACGCTGGTGCTGAAACACGCAGAGGGGGTGTGAACTTCGTCTTGGCCTTCATGTAACCTTGTAGGAAGCTTTGTTGTCTCCCTTTGGCATTCTTACCATCTGCTGTACAAGGCATTCTGTTTCACCCTGTAGAAAGGGCACAATGTTCTTCATGTAAGGCTGGATCCATTCAGTTTTCAACTGAATCCTTGGCTACGAAAATCACTCTCTGGAACACGTTTTTATCTCATTTCCTCAAGTTAACTTGCTGTTTTTCTACTTTTTTTTTAACGCATGCACGATCTAAACATAAATGCCGTACAAATTCCAATTCTAACGATCAAATATGATCTGATATACACCGTATATTCTGTCTCTGTGCACCTTCTGTGTTTTGATTGGTCAGCAATTTAACAGTCCTCTGAATTACAGTCTAGCTTTAGCTTGAGTTAAGCTGCAGTGAGCAATTTCTGACTAGCAGAGGACAGAAAGTAGGCTCAAAACATAAGAAAATGCATATTTTGCTTACAACTCCAAGCCTGCCTTCACCAGCCACCGGTTAACTCTGACATCCACTTTTTTGGTTGCTGAGCCGGTAGCATTTAATTGGTTTGCGTGAGGACTGAAGGCACAAATATCACATTATTAAGGAAGACTGGAGTGGGTTCCCTTATAAAACACCTATTTTTATGTATTTTCTCTTTGATTGGCATAGGATTCGACAAAAGGGGCCAATGTAAAAAAAAAAGTAAAACAAAACAAACTGACAAAAAAGTTAAAGCACCAAGGAACATACAGTACTATGTATTCCTCAGGGTTTTTTATTTATCTATTTTTTTTTTATTTATCTCTAACCAAGGCTAGCTGCAGGAATCTAAAATGGCAAGGGGAGAGATTTCCAGATTGTGGATGCCAGATGGGGACACAAGCTACCGTAACTGTGCAACTGCATGATGGTCTGCACACTATTATAATAAATAGTTCCCTTGGTCTGTTGACTGGTTCATAAATATTGATAGTAAGCAGGAGGAGGACCCTTCCTGATTCCAAGCCTGTGAGGCATAAAAAAGACTTCCAAGTCGAGGATGGCAGGTGGGAATGCAAAACCTGAGCTTGCTGAGTTGGCACAATACTATAATTAGTATCTTTTGGTTTGCTGATGTACCCTCATAAATATTCATGTCTGGAGGCAGGTGTACTGGAGGAGACATCAGAAAGTTCCCCAGTGCCCAGCGGAGCTGAGCTGCCCGGCTCCATTACACATGGGTGTATACCGGTCTGATGGGTGCTGGTGGTGGTGGTAGGGGAGGGTGCGCACCTGTACCACACACACAAACACACAATCACACACACAGACACTTCACAAGGCTGCGCTTTGTCATTCACATACAAGGCACAAGTCGGAACATACCGTACACTTCCCTGCTTATGCGCTGAGATCGAGAGAAAAAGTCGGTGGATAACGTGTGTGTGTGTGTGTGTGTGTGTGTGTGTGTGTGTGTGTGTGTGTGTGTGTGTGTGTGCGTGTGTGCGCTAAAAGGTCATTTTCACAGGGCAAGTCGTCCTTGTTTATCATCATGCTGCAGCTTGTCTACACACACACTAACACTAACAGGTAGATGCACTTAGAAATACCAAGATGCACACATGTATTCACTGTTGTACATGTGCGTGATGTGTAAATCACAAAATCACCTCTTTAAATACACACATGCATGCACAAACACACAAGCACAAGCACAAGCATGCACACACACAATGAGGGAGACCAATGTGAGAACATCAAGTACAGGCAAGGCCATGTTTCTCAAACGGTCACCTTGTATGAACGCGGGTGTCTTGTAAACGGTGCGCTCGTTTCAATGCACTGGCTACCTTCTTGAATACACATAGGTGCAGTGTGTGTGTGTATGTGTATGTATGTGTGCGTATAAGGGATCTGTTAACATTGTGTCAGTGGAAGGTCATTCCCCACTTAAATCCACGGGGTGCCGATTCCTCAAACGTCTTCGCATCTACACAGCCTGACTTCCACTCGAATGGAAACTTGATAAAAAACACTCGTATTTAACATATTTCTCCTTCTATTTCTGGAACAAATGTTAGCCTATTTATTTTTTATTGTGCGGTTTGAGACGCTCTTATTAAGTTCTTATTAAGTTCTCAGCACTACACCACCGGGGGTTATTGCATTCAGAAAATGTTTTTTTTTTTTTTTTTTTAAACACATTTCATTTGCAAAGATGATCAAATAACACAGCTCAACCAACATTCCAGTAAACGGTTCTTAAACAGCCGTTAAGCACTTACTGGTCGTAGCAGTGTGAGAACACGGTTGACTAATCTTGAACCGATCGAACAGGGGCCCTGATCAACCTGAAGGATCTCATTTGCTCACTGATGACTGACTGCTCCCTACTATTAATCATTTAGGGTGAAATTAATCATTGTGAATTTTAATCAATTTATACAATGCTACGAAGATGAACCGTCTGTAACTGTGACCTCTGGCAGAAGGTGTCAGAGGTTGATGTAACGTGTATCTACCTTGGAATTGAACAGTTAAAGTGTGGATGTAAGATAGCTGGATCCTCAGAGGAATGAAAAAGGATTTAATTTCATTGTCTTTATTCCGAGGAACTCTTGGACCAGGAAGTAGCCCTGGCCTCACCCGCTGAGTAGTTTTCATTCTGTTAAAAAGAATAATTTGCCAAAAATGTCCACCTGTCAAATATGTGAAGTATTCAGATGAAGGCCAGCGAAACAGGCTTGAATGCTAATGTGTTCTTTTGTCAACAGATGGACTGAAAACATGTTTTTTTGAAACCAGCAAGAGCCGTGACGTACGTTCCTATTTAATGTAAATGGATTCATATGATTAAATGTCATTATGTTATCAGCCTTGACGTTAAAGGAAAATGGTACAATGGTGTGTGATGGTAATGAATCACATAGATACGCTTGGGTTACGTGCTTGTCACACTGGGCTATTCACTAACACACACACGCACACGCGCACGCACGCACGCACATCCTTGAGAAAGCTTTACCGAAACAGATTTCCTTTGCCTTCAAGTGAACATTTGTGGCCTTTCTGCTGGAAGATGTTATCTTGGGGGAAATACACAAACGCACACACACATTTGTCTCCCTGACACGTCGAAGGCGGTAGTCCGGCTGAAATCATGCTCACCCAAGGGCATCTCCCTCCAGATGTCATGTTTGTGTGACCCCTGGATTGTTGTGGTGTGTGTGTATGTGTGTCAATTTCTGTGCGCTACGGAAAACAGGCATGGAATAAAAAAGAAAAACACTTGTCATATATGTTTTGTTGCAACAAAGGACATCCACGCCCAGCCATCTGTCAGACGCACAGTTTACCATGCAGTGATGTCAAATGCAAGGAATCCCTTTTAAAGGGGCGCCGTGTAGTTTTGGAGAAGAGATTCAAAGACAGGATTGAAATATTTACAATATCAATGAGGGGATTCTTCAAATTCAGAAATATATGTTCAATAAACAACCTGTTCTCAGAGGAAAATAAGGTCCCAGAACACTGTTTGAAGCTAGAAAGGTGGCAGGGTCCGCCACATCTAAACAAAGTAAAACAAAGTGTAAAATTGTCCTTTAAGGTTGGTTTGTTTGTCCAGTTTATGCAATCATGAAATTATCATTTATTTTCATCTATTTAATTTGTTCAGGCATAAAGAAATCAGCCAATGAAGATCGCTCTCCTTTGATCAAAATGTCTTCCCATGAAGCTACAAAGTGCACCTTTAAAGTCAAAATTTCATTTCGAGCTTCAAACTCAGTCTACCATGGGTTGCGTGTCATGCATGCATCTTCACCTCAAAGCACTCCTTGTGTGTCTGCTCAGCTCTGCAGCGGATGCATTGAGTGATGTATGCCAACATTAGCAATGCTAATCCACTCCTTTCCCGTCCTCACAGCTCCTTCACGTTAAGTGTGTTTCTGCCGCGAGTTCCTCCTCTCTCTGGTTCAATATTCAAGGCTAACCTGAATTAAACATGCTTGATTCAATATTCATATCAAGAGATTTTTTCGTTTGAACATTAGTAGTTTATTTGCAACCGTATCTCACACGGGATCTCCAGCTTAAGACGTGTAATTTTTCAGCCCTCTCTGCTATCAGCGGCCATCAATTATTTGCACTTTACTTAAAAATCTCTCCTTGTATCCTTGTACATGAGCTGTTAGCTGATGTCCGTCAGCGTGACAGTTGCTCTTCTGGGGTCCACGTAATCTTTTCTTCCCGCAGAGTGCAGCCTGGAGGAAAGTTTGTGAGACACGGCAAGAATAAATGGCGGAAGTTTCTGATTGTGCAGCTGTGTGTCAAAAATCATCTGCTTATGAGAGCCAACTGTTGTGATTTCTAAAGTATCTGAGTGCAAAGTTTCAAAATTGAGTGAGCCTGGGCCGCAGGGCGAAGGATCACATCTGCCTAATCTATACATGGCCGGCATCCACGTCCTGGATCGATGGGGCTGAGATCCATTGATTAATCCTGGATGGCCTGGGGGGCCTGTGGGGCTCGGTCAGGGATGACTGCGGCTCTACCACCTCCCTGACAGTTCTGTTTGTAGGACTCTCCATGGCATCTATAGGCTCATTATTGTACCGAATCCAGAAATACCACCTTAAGGTGCACTTTGACACCAATTTCAACAGTGCATCGTTGAGACCTCGCCTCCCTTCGCGACCGCTGATGCTCGCGCTCAACAGAATTCTTCAGGACCTCTGCAAATGTCAAGTTGTAAATATCAAAAATGTTTGATGCTATCGCTGCAGCTCAGATCGGTCCAATTGTTGACAGAGGTGTTTAAAAGCAAATCTGTGAAACCTCCACCACCTCTCGGTTTCACTGCTATTGATAGGAGGCTCGCAAGTGCCCAAATCCGACCAGATAATCGTCTCCCCGTGTCGCAGCTGCAGCCCCAAAGATCATAACTGTAAATCTCTGCTGCCTTAACCTCACAAATCAGATTTTTTTTCTCCCTGAGATGCAAGGTATCCAGCTGACGGCATAATGCAGGTGACAAACCTCATAACACTCCTACTTAGCGCAGGATTGCGGTTGTAAACGCCAGCAAAACACACTTAATTGTCGGCGTCACGTTGTGTTAGGCGGACGCGATCGAACATCGATCACACGCTCGCGAGCCGTCATATGCAGGACTTGCAACCTAAACAGCACACATACACACACACACACGCACTTTCTCCCCAACGCGCATGCACCAATCAGTCACTTACACTGAAGCGGTGCCCTGCCACTTGCTCCACAATGGTATTACAGTGGCTCTCAGCCTGTTATGATCCCATTCCAAAAGCATTCAGCAGTGCCACAAAGCAATTCCAAACACATTTCCAAAACACATTTTGCAGCGCCACAAAGTGTTACATCCATCACTGGGGGGAATAAGGCGTAATGACCGACAGACACTGTATTGGCTGATCCCCCCCCACCAAGGGAAAGCGCGGTAGCTCTTGTCGATGTCTTTTTCGCGTCGCTTGCGTGCATGGGTGTGTCCCTGAGTGAGTGAGTGAGTGTGTGTGTGTGTGTGTGTGTGTGCGCGCTCTCAGCACATCAGAGAGGGAGATCTCAGTAGTACCATTGTGCTAAAGTCAGGATGATCTCTCTCCGCTCTAATGCCCATCTATATTTAATGAAATGGTGAGCGAGTAAATTATACATCTCGACTGCTTTCACCCTACCTTTTTCACTTCCCTTGTACTACTTTCTCTTTTTACAACTACACCCCAAATCAACCTTTAACTTTTTTTCCCCCTCTCTTCTACATTCCCCCCCCCCCCCCGACTCTTGCCTCTTAGTTGGAATTACCGTAGACAGTCAGTTTGGAACCGAAATGTGAGCACTCCCGTCTGTCTAAGCGCTGGATTGTGCGTGTTTGGCGCTGCGTAGAGTGGTAAAGCATCAGTAAAGCATCAGCAGTAGTGAAAAAAAAAAAAAAACACACCACAAACAGAGAAACGCCGGAGAATTTAAAGAGAGGGTGAGATGGAGTTTGAGAGAAAGAGTGGCACCAGGAGAGATGAAACAGACAAACTGATCAAAGAATCCGAGCAGACAGAGATATATAACTACAAAAGATGAAAAGAAAAGAGCACTCATGTTGGTAAAGAGGAAAAAGGGGAGTGAATCGTGAGCAAGTGTGTGTAAGAGGGAAGAAAGTGGCGTGTTAATATTTGTGCGTTGGAGATAAAACGGCGAGCGAGGCGGCAGACGGGAAGATGAGAGACAGAGGGGAGATGTGGGCTGCCAGTCAAAGTGCACATACTGTATAATAGTGGACAATTCAATATGTTGTTAACCTCCCTCTAACCCTTTTCTCAGCCTCTCCAACTGTAAGTGTGTTGATGTGTGAATGATGCACACGGAAATGTGTGCGTGGACACGAGTACTGTAGGTGTGGCGCCTGCACAAAAGCCCGCTTTGTTCTTTGCATCGTTTTTTTTTGTACCTGGATTTATATTATTATATTTGCACACACATTGGCCTATACAGTGTGTGTGTGTGTGTGTGTGTGTGTGTGTGTGTGTGTGTGTGTGTGTGTGTGTGTGTGTGTGTGTGTGTGTGTGTGTGCGTGCCAACAGGAAGCTTCAAAGCCCTCACACACACACACAGACACACAGCCCAGATGCTGCCTTTCCTCTGATCTTCTGATACATCCCGTAAGAGGAAGAGAAAAACGAAAGAATAGACGTGTAATTAAAGCCGGGCATACACTGTGCGATATTTTAAATCGTTTGATTCAGCCCCAGCTCAAACTGCACGACTAGATCGCTGAGTTCAAAAGTTCGCAGCCCACGAGTAATGTTCTCACACTGTACGACCCGATGCTCTGATGCGACCTGACTGCTCACACTATACGTTCATAATACTCACGTCGGACTTCTGTATACCGGAACTGCAACGTCAAAAAGAGGTAGAAGAAGAGGATGAACCCGGAAGTGGGAGACACCGAAGATGCTCAGTAAAGTCACATCTGCTCACGTTGTTACAACATCTGGTTTCTTTTATGTTTGTGTAAACGTAACGATAAAACGTATCGCTGTTTCCATGACCACTTGATCACGTGTAACCTGATAACTCAGATAAAGATCGGTTGTTAGTGTAAACGTGCTCGGTGTTTCTGTGTTTACTTTTCACATCTTTACATCAGTCGCTCTTCAAAAACTCAACACTGACTGAACGACAGACGGCAGAGATAAGTCTGGGAGGCCACGTCAAAAAGGCTTGGGTGAGCCTGCCACAGTTCCACCAGCTGTGCCTCCATTGCCTGGGTCCAGATCACTCTCTGCGCCGCCATGTTCCTCCGTGTTTTGACGTGACATCAGAGATTGCGCATGCTCTGTGCGAGAGGATGAGGCAAATCGGGTCGTGGAACTGCTTCTACTGTGCGATACCTTCACGAGGAGCGACCAGGATTTCAAACAAGTTTGATTTTCTTGCGAGCACACGATTTGTGATCGGGAGTTCGTCGTGAGGTTTTAATCGCTCGTCGTTACCCCACGTACACTGCACGAAGCACGACCTACGATTGGGTCGAAATTCGGCCCGATCCAAAAAATAGTCGCACGACTGGAAAATCGGCTCAAAACGAGCCGACAATCGCACAGTGTATGCTGGGCTTAATGCAGTCAGTGCAATTTCAGCAATACCAGCCTGTCCTTGATCATGATATGTAAAATAAAGCTAATCAGACTAACTTTTTTTTTTAAACTTCTTTTATCCCACAGACGGTAAAAAAGCATTATTTCACTGCTTCAAAGTGAATGTAAACCTTCTCAAAACCAAAATTTCGTTTCTTTACAGTGTGATCATCTATAGTTGTTAGTTTGAACTTTTAGCATTGAAAGTAATCTTATCCTCAAACTGTACACAGCTGAAGTACTTTGGTATACTTACTCTTAACTTGTTTAGTCACATTAAATTGCAGTTCTCAGTTGTTAGCTGTTAGTTCTGTAGGATGCTAACTCTGTATTTAGCACTTTATTTATGGACTTTTTTCAGAACACAAAACAACACATCAACCCCGCCAACCCACTCCCACAAGGCCAAAGAAGAAAATGTATATATAAATGAATAAATAAACATATAATATATATAAAAAAAAAGAAAAAAAACTCAAATATGTAGTATATGTACTAAATAAAAACATTCATATGTTCCTACGTGTGCACACATCATAAATACATAGACACGCTCATATTCATGCAAATACACGCGCATACATGTGTGTGTATATATATATATATATATATATATATATATATATTTTATATATATATATATTTTATATATATATATATATATATTTTATATATATATATTTTATATATATATATATTTTATATATATATATATATTTATATATATATATATATATATATATATATATATATATATATATATATATATATATATATATATATTCATACTTATACATGTACAAACACATATATCACTTACAATCCTGTATAAATGACATGACGGGGACATTCTAATTCACTACACGGATCCAGCTGGTCATTCTAAATGTACAAAGGCTGGCACGCCAGAGCGATGTTAAGTGAAAGATATGTTTTCATAAAAACTCTTTTTTTAATAAATCTGTCTTTGCTACCGTTGCGGCTATATCTCAGCTTCTCCAGTGGAATCATAGAGAGGACCTCCTTAACCCAGTGGTTGAATGACGGAGGTCTTACTGACTTCCACTGCATAAGAATCAATCTCCGTGCCATCAGCGTTAGAAACGCTATGGCGTTCATCTGTAAGGTAGTAAAGTGTTCTTAGCTCTGTTATTTCTGTTAGCTGTTAACTATGCTAGTTCTCTCTGTAGAACACTGCTGCAGTCAGTTTGGTAAGTGGGAGTGAAGATTGATCCGCTTTTTAATCCCCAAAGCTTGAGAAGTAATCTCTGACAGAGGTGGATTTTATCGTTTCATGTCGAGATTCAGTTCCCGTCTGTCAGTTCGGCAGGAAGAATTGTTCATATCGTTCGTTTGTTTGTTCAGTCGCGTTTCCGGCACAACGTCGTTTAAAAGTGAATCATGTAATGCGCCGTTCTCAGCTCCTCGTTCTCAAACGATCATGCATCACGGTCAACATAACACTGGAGTTCAAGGAAGTACAAAGCTGCAACTTCATGATAATGTGTACTTTTAGACAACACAACAGTGGATAATGTGTATATTCACCATGACATTAAATTGACATGTATTGAAGGTAAACCCAGGGTGACTGACTGAATGAGAATGATGAGCTACGAACAAAATGAAATGTTTTTATTCATTAAAACGGTTGCTATGCTTTCTTGTTTCTCATTAGCTAATGAAATCAAATTCGACAACAGTATCCTAGACAGCATACGAGTGGCTGGCTATTAGTCCTCTTCACCACTCTGATAACTAAACAGCACAGCGACTAGTCTGTGAGAACGACAGAACGAAGTTCGCAAATGAGCCATCTTTAATCTCTGACCAGAGGCGTTTACAGGTGAGAGGAGAGCTCAGAGCAGCAGCCGGAGTGACTCTGGGTGTTTATTCCTCCAGAAAACGTGGCTCTCCAACTTCCCTGCTTATTTTTTCGAACCCAGATATATTCTATTTCATGCTCTGACATTTTTAAGATAAAGTTTTATTTCATCAAATCGGGCAGGCTGTAATTGAATATCTTCATCGTGAAGGCAGCACAACAGGATTGAGTTCACAGAGTTGAGTTGGGTTGAACTTGAGAAACTGCATTAGAGAATGACAAGAGGGAAGTAGAGGACATAAGAGCCGAAAGAATTGAAAGCACTGATGCGAAGTGAAGAGCGGTGTCATTCCGCATATCGTCTCCTTTTCTGTCTTTTTATTTGTTGTTGTTTTCGTCGAGACTGTGTCATTGTGAGAGGGTCACACGCATGCATCCCTTTTTCAAACGCTTGTGTGTTTTTTCAGTAACAGTCAGGAGGACAAGAGGATAACGCGTGATAGCCGTGTCTCTTCAAGGCTGACGAAGAGACAGGCCGGTGCGCAGAGAGACGAGATAAGCAGAGAGGAAGACGTGCCCGGGGGTTGTCTGGTGGACTGACAGACATTGAGACGTACAGTGGCAACCGTCGATAGTTGCCTGTGTAAATCACGGTGGTGTTTACAGAATACTGCAAATACTCTTCTCTCCATTTCCTCCGGAGGCCTTGGCCAAACCAAGGGGTTTGAAAGGAAAAACTTTCCGGGCCAATTTACCAAAAGTTTGGCTGGCTTGTAGCTTCAGAGACAAAATCACAGACAGTGCAGTATGGGAGAAGAGACTGAGAGAGCACTAATTTAATACTGCAGCGGCTCTCAGAAAGTTTAATACCACTTGTGTAATACAGCCAGCTGTGTGCTGATCCACTTACATGATTGACTACCTGCGGGGCTTCTCCTGCCCTGCGATTGGCTGCTCCGCACCACCTCCCAATCGACGTCAAGCTGGCGTATTTTAAATGTCCTAAGGATGTTATTCATTGGCTCGTGTGCTCAGCTAAGCAGCTGCTTTCCCCCGAATTAATGCCGATGATGATTGCGCTGTTGACGATGATTCAATTATATGTGAGTAACTGCGTTTCAGGGCAGCAATTATCTTTTATTTGTCAAAATGACAAATTGCATTTTGATTATCCTTCAACACAGAACTGTCACACTGAAAAGCAGTTCACAGTTTTAATGGGTCTCATGGCTGTTGGACAGAAGAAAAGACGGCCAGGTAGATACAAAGGCTTTTGTGTTTCGGGGAGGAAAAACTGCATTTACCGCCCTCCTCCCGAATACAGACTGATTGACGTAGAGGCTGAACCCACTGTCAGTTAAAAAGTGCGCTGTCTTAGAAATCATACCACTGTCCCATTCAGAAAAGAGACTGACAGATGGACTGAGACAGACAGCCGGAAATAACAGAGAAGAATCCCGTTTACCGGTCCTGCGGCAAGACGAGAGGGAAGAGGAGGAATGACAAAGCAGCGGAGGGTTTTAGGAGACAAGCATGGTGTTTCTTTCCCTTGAGTTTAAGATGATGTATGGGTTGATGAAAACAATATCATATATATCCCGTATCTCATACACAAAACACTCTTCAAATTCTTGAGTGACCATAACCCTAACCTTGACCCTAACCCTTGTGTGCCCATGCTCTGTAAACACCTCAGATTACATTTTTGGGCCAAAACCCCAATTATAAGTTCACTTGCAATTGCTGAGATTGAGAAAATCTATTATAAATCCACCCATTGTACCTCTGCGCACTTATGTAATCCGCGCAACAAGCTGCGTCTCAATGTGTGCCGGACAGGGCTCGGAAGTGTGTCTAACCACAGTTTTCTGCCTACTTAAGGAAGGTATGACCGCGTGTATGACAGCAGCTCCATCACCTTTCATTACTGTCATCATTAAGGGAGCGGGGTGTGGAACGGTGTCGAAAAATTTCTGGAGACAAACTGCATTAGAAACGCACCGGGGGGAGGTCGGGGAGGAGATGGAAAAAACACAGCGGCAGGGTACACACCGGTCCCCGAGACCCCGCTGTGTTCAGATTGTCATTTATATCACAAAAACAGGTTTGAGCTCTCATACGACGTTACAGCCACTGCCACTTGGAGTAACTGATGTGTAAGGAAGAATTCACAAAAGCTTATTCAGGAATACTAAGCCAGTATTGCAATAACTGACTTTTGGGCTTCTGTAAGGACGACACTGACATGGGGTAAATAAAGTTTTCTGTCCACCTGCAGCACCTTTCAGTTGTATACCTTTTTGCAATCATCGATCAGTGCAGCTTTAATCAATGTACCAAACATGAGCTAAATAATACCTTCAAAATTGGACAAGTTAAATGTCTAACTTGTAAGAAAGTAGATTTTTGAGTCTCCATCCCTACCTGTCAAATAATGACGATTTGGGATTGTAGGTCGGTTTGGTCGCCATCCAAGATCATCAGTAATTCACAAGTTGGGAATGAGACTCAAAAATCAACTTTCTTAAAAATTGGACCTCCAAATGTCATGTCTGACCAAGATAGCATTAAGTGTGTGGTTTGTTTTGCATGGCTAAACCGACAAGAAGTAAAATCTTTCCAATTGGAATAATAACATTGGAAAATAAAGAAGTACAACTGTTATACTTGGCTGAGATGGAAAAGGTCCAGGCAAAAGCAGCTAACTCTATCATCCTAGCCCTAACCCTTAATCAAACTTATATACCCTATTCCCATTGTGTTTTCCACATTGTTTTTCCCTGGCTGTGATTTGACAATTGATCACTGACTGGAGAATCACCAGCAGCTTGTCTCAACCTATCAATCCTAATATTTCTAAAATGGTAGAGCTGTATGAATTGAAAAATGCGCATCAATTTTCATTTCTCTTTGGCAGTTTGCCCAAACGCTGTCATAATCTGAGCTAGATTTTGATAAAAAACCTAGCTAGACTTCCTTTCCGATTTGTTACCAAGTAAAAAACCATGCTGTTTTCATCCATACCAACACTTTGCACCACCCGTTACCCTTTCCTTGGAACTCCCGCTGTTTGAACATTGGCACACAAACTGAAAACCTAGACAGACATGAGTCATTCTCTGACAGTCAGTGACAGTGATAAACATTGCCAATAGTTACACTGTCTCTCTCTGTTTCTTGATGATGCCTGCCTGTGCCAAAGGGCTCAGCAAAGTCTGTCTCGCCCTAGCAGCATCTTTTTCTTCTCCTCTTCTTCAGAACGCCGCTGCATATCCTCATTACATTCTGACAGGCAGAAGGATCAAGATGGCATCATTTAGACCAGATCTTGATAGTGATAGTGCGGTTACTCTCTGCTGTATCCCTGCTGATGATAAGATACTTATTTACCCCAAATTGCTGAATTTAGATATTGATCTTTTTTTTTATCTGAAAATCGATCCAGTGACAGAAACATTTGAGTGATTGATTCACAGTGATTGCAAGTGCTGATATTTACGTAACTAGCGCTAAATCCAGCTAGCTTGTTCAGGCCCGAATCTCCTCTGCTGCTGAAAGAAAGGAATGTCTTGGATGTTCTAGTCAAGGGCTAGATATCGAGGAGTGCGAGGAAGTCGTCTCAGTGATAGGCGAAAAGTAGTAGGTGAAATAAAAGGTGTGCGGCTGACACACAAATGCTAAGCGCGGACTAATACATGGTTGGTTTTCACTCTCTGCTTCTCCAGGCTGTTATTTCAGTGTTGGGGAAACCTGTCATTTCAAGGTAGACAGCTCATCAAGATATGTGACACGTGAATGGAGTATGATTGACTGAGCTGAAGGGGGGGTGGGACAGCCAATACCCTTCACTGTCAAGGTAAAAAAGTTGTCCCTTTGGCATCTATATTATCTACACACTTTCTTTCTAACTAAAGGACACAAACCTGAGTCCATAAAATGAGGTGAAAAGAGCACAACACATCAGACTTTACTCTTGGTTTTAAGTTTTGAGTGAGAAATACAATTGTACAAAGGCAGCCGCGGCAGAGAGGGAGTGGAACAGAGCCACCAGAATGTGTGAAAGAGCATGGGAGATTGTCGAGGGAGATGTGAATGGAGAAAGACGGAGGGTGAGAATGGGCGAGAATGACTCGGGGAATTCGGGACATCACGACGAGAGACGGAGGGGCGACATGTGATGTAGCGACTGAAATAACGGTTGTCTTTGATTCCCTCGCTCTGTTGCTGCTTTATCCTCGCTTTCTATATCCAGGCAGACTTAGATGCCAAAAGACAGACAAAGACAGGCAGCAAAATTAAAAAACGTTCCATTCAAAGAGAACGCGGATATGAAATGTAGGTGATGCAAATGTGTGTCAGAGTCAGGGTGAAGAAAGGGGTACATTTAGACTTGTGTTAGACTCCTAATCCTTTTTCTCTACATGGGTGACAAGTTCATTCGTGTCCGTGAGTCCTGCCTAAAATTGTCAAGCCCAAAAAAATCAAAATATAAAACCAATAACGCAAAATCCCAGCCGCTGTAATCAGGGTGAGTGGATAGAAGAACAGGAGTCGTGTACAAGCTGCTGGGCTCAGAGCTTTGAGGAGAGACAGGACAGAACACCTGCAGGGGTGTTAGGACAGAGGTGTAAATAAGTGAAGAGAGGAGTCCAGGTGGGGAGAGATGGCAGGGGAGCGAGGGGGGGAGCAGAGATGAAAAGCTGGGACTGAGATGAGGCTGGGGAATGATGCGGAGACAGCTGTGGAGGACTTTTGATTGCTGAGAGACGGAGGAGAGGGAATAATGGAAGTTTCACTTCCACATCATGTTAAAGTGATATTTATTGTATTTTTAACTGGCAATTTACAGTAATTGGTGCCGAAGCTCTAATTGCACTTTTCGAGAGCACACGTTTTCTCTTGAATACGTTTTACCTTGTGGAGGATGCTGTGCACTGCATTACCTGCTCCAACAAAGCTCCTATTGCTGCCACCAGAGCATTAAAAGAAACATATTATTCTTTATAGTTGAATTTTGGGTTACTGCTAGAATAGGTTTACATGCTTTAGTGCTTAAAAACACATCAGTTTTCTCATACTGTCCAATGCAGCAGCTCTGTTTTCCCCACTCTGAAACACTGTTTTGGCTCCTGTCTCTTTAAGCCTGCCTCTCCTTGAATACACAGTCTCCCCTTATTGGTCAGCCCACACACACCTGAGCCTGCACCGCTAACAACATCTGAGTAGCTGTGTTAAATCAATTCTTACTTACAAACTACCCACAATGCACAATTTATGCAAATGTGTGATGTCACAAAGTCACAAAATTAAAGGCGGGGCTACTGACGAGGCGTTTCAGAAGCAGTGTTTTCTGTTGGAGAGTGAAGCTTCTGTTAGTGCAGTAGACTTTTACCTTCTTACCTGTCAGATCTTTTACATGCACAACAAGCTTGGGGAAAAAAAAGACAAAATAGATCTCCTTTAAATGCACTACCGTAATTTCCGGACTATAAGGCGCACCTGAATATAAGCTGCACCAGCCAATTTTAGGGAAAAACACAAATGTGTACATATACAAGCCGCACCCGATTATAAGCCGCAGGTGTTTTAGCGTTTGATTACCATATGTAAAGGCTCGTGCACAGAGGAGATTGTCGGGAAAGAGACTGCTGTTTGGGGAAGCTTCCATTTTATTAACATTTCAACAAACAAGTTGCATATTTGCATAACCTATGACCACGCAAACGTCAACACGCAAGAGTCAGAGACGCACAAACAGACGCACAAAGCTGCGGACTGGTTCGCACGGACAGTTAAAGACAACATGAATGTCATTTAATTCAACTAACAGCGAAGTAAAGTGAGAAACTTCTCGGTCAGACTGACAGACAGCTGTTAGCTCCGTTAGCACCGCCACCTGTCTTACTATGTGTTGTTAGCATAACAAACCTGAATCACTGACGTTGATGACGTCCACCGACAGAACAACGCGTTCCCTCGACGCAGAACTCCGAATGCTCAATGACGGTGTAGGGTCGACGACGTAGCTACGCTGTCGCCGCGACGCAGAAGCATAATAATAAACCAGGCGTTAAAGGTGAGGGACGTAACCTGTACAATCCATAGATTGAGGAGGTCCCCTAGTGGCCGTTAGCTGTAAAAATCCATAAATTAGCCGCACCGTTGTATAGGCCGCAGGGTTCAAAGCATGGGGAAAAAGTAGCGGCTTATAGTCAGGAAAGTACGGTACTTCTTTTTGGCTTGAGGAATTTCCCAGCGAAGAACATTTACACATTTGCTTAATTTATTTCTAGCGGCAACTTCGCAAAGCTGCTCTGTTGTTGTAAACGTATTCTGGCATAGGCATGTGTGAGCTGACCAATCAGAGCAGACTTGGTTTTTGGGAGGGAAGTCTTAAAGAAAAAGGAGCTAAAACAGCATATCTGATAAGCTGCTGCAATGGACAGTATGAACACAAAACCATGCTTACCTGTTCTAGTAGTAACCCAAATAAAAATGATGACCCTGAAAATTAGCATCATATGTCTCCTTTAAAAGATAACATTCCCTTTTGTCTCCTGTTATGGATAGATTCAAGGTAGATATGTAGAGCAACCAATAGATGGTCGGTTGAGAAAGCGAAAAGAGGAAAGAATGTTAAAAGAAAGAGTGAGGTGTGACCTGTAGAAGAGAATTGTGGATATGGAAAAAGTTGAGAGTACTTAGTGTCAACAGAGTCAGGCAGAGGATATGTGTGGACAGAAAAATGAAGTCCCATAGAGTCCAAATATTTAAAAGCTGCACTGGATTTTTTCGATGACAGAGCTTTTGTGGAGCAAATAGGCACCGAGCAGTTAGTCTCATTGGAAGACTCAAGGAAAGAGTCGGTCACACTGTCAACTCCCCGAATGTCTCCGTCCTCACATCTATTTTTGCTTTTTAATCAGATGTCCCCCCCCGAGGGGTTGCATAGTGAAAGCTAAAGCCGCCGTCACATCTGATATAATTCTCCTACAATGTGGTCTAATTTGCGGCGCTGAAGTTTCAAGCAACACTCGCATGGTTTGATTGTTAATGAGCCAGTGTTTTTTTTTTGTGTGTGTTTTTTGTTTAGTTTTCTTACACCGCGCTTGTGGATCTGTAACTAATGAGCCGGCGTTCTGCTTTAAAACCCTCATTTTTCACCAGTTTTCTATACATCATTTTCCCCCGGCATTCAAAGATGATGTTGCTTAGTGAACTGTGCGCTTGCCAAACAAAGTTGCATCTCTCTTCTCTTCCACAACGAGTCGACTAAGGATGATTTTACTAACTTTTGACGTCTGTTTTATATCCGTACCCAGAACTTTTCTTCCTGTCTCGCTTCGTCACACCAGTCGTCACATTCAGAAGCTGTGATCGTAAGCGTATTCCGGTCTACCCATCCATCTCTTTCTTCCTCTCTGCATTCATCCCTTTGAATTATAGATATTTCATATTGATCTCCCCGCGCTCTTCTTCTATCCGCCCTCAGATTCTCTCCATCGCTGCCTCTCTTTTTCTGACGTTCTTGCCCCAGTCTACTCCCACCCACAGATTATATTAATACCATCCCTCCATCCCTTTTTCTCCTCCCTCCCTCTTCATTCTTCTCCTCCTCCCTCCCTCCCTCCCTAGCACCCATTCCATTATATTAATAGGCAGTTGAGAGCGTGTGTTTTGAGCAGTAGCTCTTTCTATTAGCCAACACTGCATTAGCGCATTAAGTCTGTGTGCGCACCGCTGCCTGTTACTCAGTCAGACACATTAACAGCATAATAGCAAATTGCAAGCTGGATTCATGTGCTCTAGTGTACAGGTATGTGAATGTACACACACACACACACACACCCACACACACAAACCCACACAAAATTTAAATTCCGGCAGGCCCACACAAGTTAATCTTGTTGTTGGATGCGTGCGTGCACATATTAAAAAACATCTATCTTCCCCATACACATGGTACTTTTTTAAATGCACAAAGGGGAAAGTGTAAGAATTGATATTCACTGAATCAGAGTCAAGTGCGGTACATGCATGCTAATGGCGCAGCCGATGAGTCAGACGACGAGTTTGTTAAAGTGACAACACTGAGGTGTAGCAGTGATTTACGCCAGCTGGAGTCTGATTTTGTTACGTGACGTGACACGTCTCGTAAAATAATAGTAACAAAATAAAAAGGAGAAGAGAAACTTTTTGTGGTCATGTGTTTGTGTTTATGTACATATGAAGGGTTGCAAGTGTGTGAAGGGGGAAGTGGAGGTGGAAGTGGATTGGAAAGACGCGGGGGGCCCTCGGGAAATGGTATTGCTTCCTCTCAGCGGGTGTGTGCATGTGCGAACGGGAGCGCAGGAGCATTCTTCCCTAAAAATAAAATTATACCATGTCCCTCGAGACCATATGGTACAGATAATGAGCTCGTCCTCGACCAGTCTTGCGTGTGCTTTCCTCAACGGGCTGCGAGAACGGTTCTTGTTTTCACTTAATGGAGTGAGGTTAATGTTGGGGAAACTAAAAAAAGTGTGAGAAATGTTGTGTCTTTTACCCTTAACCTTGTCTTTTAAAAAGCACACGCAGTTGAATTATGAACTATTACGCTACAGCTGTTTTTCTGCCGTACACCTGTTACGCTGTGTGAGCACAGTCACCTTATGTTTGACTGTGATTACCTTCTGGATTTGAACTCACTCTGCACTTGAAAGAATAAATGTTGACCAACTTCCAGAGCAAATAAAGGTCATTTTTAGGTTCATATACAGCGGTGACTGTAGAGTTGTGACATCACAACCTCACGGAAGTCCTGACGGCTCGTTTAAAGGCACAGTTTAGAATATGGGGCTGTGTGCATTTGTCTGTGGGTTGAATGTTTTGATACTATCACAAACCTAAACCTGCTTCATAATCAAAAAAAGGCATAGAAATATCACTTCCTTCAACATCGGATGATCAAGTGTGCTTACAATAATAAGTAAGACTTCCTCTGCTTTTGCAAGTTGTTTTCTGAGTGCCCGCGCCCTCACATAGCCTCCAATGTGACTTGATTAAAACCACTTCACAGCCACAAATTGAACGCAGAACAACTTAGCTGATTAAAGACCAAATTTTTCTTCCTGCTCTTCACTGGAAATGGCTTGTTTTTTTGTTGTTTTTTAAAACCAAACGTAGCTAATGCGCTCCTACAATTACTCTCCATTTGCTTACAGTCACTTTTCTGCCATTTCAATTCAGCCGCCTCCTTTATCAACAGCACAGCCACTATTTGAACAAGTCACTTTCTATTTGTCTCTGTTAACCTGTTGGTGGGCCCGCATGAGCGGCCATTAAGCGATGCTCGGGAGCACAAGAAATAGATGAGTGTAATGTCTCACACCATCTGCTGCACTGTTGCTTCAACCCCGAAACAATTGTTGAAATGTCAGAATACATTTGTGCTTTTTGCTGTGCTGCAAAAGGCTTGGGGACTGCTGTGGCAACAAGCTGTTTGATTCTCAAAATCAGAATCACTTTAATCAGCGGTACAGTAAACATTTGGGGCGGGGGGGTCATCTTGTCAGCACTGCATTTTTAGAATCAAGGGGAAGAAGCTGCTACTAGCGCGGGGGGATCACATCAGAGGGACTGTGTGTATGTGTATACAGGAGGTAAACATAAATAATAATCACCTGTGCGTCTACTGGATTCCTTTGCCTTTGCACTTTTCCATTTGAATAGTGCAGCACATATGGTTTACAAAGACTAGTGACAACGGTACCAAAACTTAACTTTCAAGATCTTTTACATGAACAAGAACCTGTATAAAATGCTATAAAGACTGTTATGTGAATGTTTCAGAATTAGCTCACATTAAGCAAGATTCTTAAATATGAACAAGAGCTATAAATATGTACATAAACTAGCCTAAAACACTTTCCTAAACCAAATACAGACCAAGACAAGGCCGCTATCGTTGCAATTAACATGTACCAGACAGGCCTAAACAGTTGTATCTATAACCCTAATAAATAAAATGGGTTAATGGGGCTGTGGACAGACACTACAGCAAGCCAACTACCAGGTATTTGAATAATTTATTAGACGGCTATGGAAAGAGAGCAGACATATAGGGAGCAAGCCCACATAATCAAATACACTTTGGAAACAAGCCCCGAGAAATGCAACCAGTGTTTGCAAAGCACTTTACAGAAAAACAAAGTTCTACTGTAATTAGTAAACTTGGCAAGCGTGATTCTGCTGTGGCAGATACAGTGGTGAGGCTAAGATTGGACACCCACTGCTCAGGGGACTGAAACAACAATCGGTACTGAGTCATTGTGATCCTTACCTAAATTGCAGTATAGCACCCCTTATAGGTCCACAGTTGTAACCTTTGACACCAAAAGCCCACTTAAACCACAGTACATGTACTGGACATAGACTCTGGGTCCTGAGTGTGTCATTATATCAGTAATCTGTTTCGTTACACGCAACAAAATGTAATGACACTGCATCCTGCCCTCTAACCCACAATACAGGAACCCCCTCCAGGGATTTCTCCTTCACACAAACCTCTCACATCCAACAATGGCTCTTTCATCTGCAGGTACACCGGCAGCACACAGAGCAGAAGCTCTGTCTCTTACGGAGATGAAACTCAGTATTGTGAGCTGCTAAACTGAGCAGTTAATAATCTCCTATTTAACTCAAGAACACAAATTTCAAACGCAGGTCAGATCCCCGACTCCGCCGCACGAGCTCATATCCATCAGTGATTTATTCAGATTTTTATTAAATTAAGATCAAGGAATTGCGTCATCAGCTAAAAAATCCCTCCAAGCACTTAGACCCACGATCTGCCCAGCATACACTAAAGCCAACTCAAACAGCTTCGCTGTGTAGTCAGTGTTAAATCAGGAAAGAAAATTTAAGTGAATTTCAAATTAAAACTGTGTGAGTTAGGCATTGATTCAACTCCACGAACATATTTTAACTGTATTCAATTAATGTGGTGGGTAGTACTGAAAGTCCAGACTCAATTAAAGGTGCAATTAGTCCCATAAATACTGACAAGTAAAATTGAAAATGACTTTTTAAGAAGTATGTAACATAGAAACTAAAGTCAGTAAATTACTCATAACAAGTTATTTTCCATAATTATATGTTGTATTTGTAATTTACAGAAAGTTATTAAATGCAAATGTTAAAGTTGACATTACAACAGATGTTTAAGGCCCAGCAGACTGCTAGCTACAGGATAAGTTAATATCATTATCATAACATCAAAGATTACTGTGACGCATAAAGGGGAAAAAAAAGGAAATAGCAAATGTTATTTTTAAAATGATCTCAGTGTATTTCGAGAGGTGAAGCAAGAACTTCCACAAAGTAGCTTGTTTGCTTTTTTGTTGATTTTGGAAATAAGTGTGGTCAGATGTGGTTCAAGATTGTTGATAGCAGCTTCCTGTACTATGTTTTGCTCTGTCATCACCGCATCCTGGTCAAAAGACAGGTGCTGCTTCATTTTCTTCCAGGCATCTGGCAACTTTACATGTAGCAGACTAGTTTTAACAACAGTATAAATTGTAAATCTAGCCAATGTTACGTGTCCACAGGATCCGTCATGTCCCATTCATTGAGTACTACTGATTTAAGTCATCTATAGGTCATCTATCTATCTATCTATCTATCTATCTATCTATCTATCTATCTATCTATCTATCTATCTATCTATCTATCTATCTGTCTATCTGTCTATGTGTCTGTCTGTCTGTCTGTCTGTCTGTCTACGTATATATATATACATCTATATATATACTGTATATATATATATAGATATATTCTTCAATTTGGTTACAGGGCAGTAAATGTTTGCGTGGTTGTCGGAGGTTGAAGCCTGTTTTGGTCAAATGCCAGACGCTTGGAAGTGTTGCAGTACTGTATTATGAGGCAGATAACTGTCTCCAAAATATACTTGACCAAAGTCTTTATTACACTATTAAAGAGCATATATAAAAAATAACTGATGAATTATCGAGCAACTTTTGTAAGACATCACCATCTGATCTCATTTTTTGAGTGAAAGCACTACAGACAATCTCTCTTTTCACTGTTTACCCAAAAAGAAAGAGGTTCTGTACCATCACATTTATTTACTTTATTTTGTATTTGTCAGGCAGTCACGATGCATCTGTCAATATTGATATGAATCATACAAATCTGGCAACAGTTTTTGTCTGTGCAGTCTGTCACTTCTTCTGATGAAAGACCTGATGGTGCACTTACAATCTCAGCACAGGTGTTGATGGATTTCAGCGATAACACGCACACACAGACACGCACACACACATGCACGCACTTTCCGATGCGGATACATAATACGATATGCAAAACATGACTGAATTGAAGTGGTCGCCTGCTGAGTGTAGATGGGTCTCTTGTGAGGGGTCGACAAGTTGATACAGAGAAATAAATCAACATATGCACACCGCAGCGACTGATGGAGCGCTGAGGAGTCCCGGCTCCCACGCGATCCCAAAAAAAAAAAATCCCCCACACACACTCTTGGCAGTCACGACGTAGCGTACTTGAGCCATGTGTGGGCAAGCGTTCATTTTGTCTGCCCCAGGGAAATCTGTCATCCTTGTGTTCGTCTCGAAAGAATGTCCTCACACCGAACGCTCAACCGTAAAAAACTTATTTCGCAACCAGAACACGCATGCTCGAGTGGTTTTTTAAAAAAAGTTTCAAGCCTCTAATTTGCTGCTAAGTTGTTTTTCATTAAACAGACTTAGAATGCTTTTCCGTGCAGGTCTGCTGGCATATTGCATGATGTATGAAGCTCATTTACAAGTGTAACAACGGGAATGTGTGCCTAAAGAGTTTGATGTGAGGGAATACCTGCTTGAAACTCAGACTTGCTCCGACTCCTAATTCTCCAACACTGGCAGGTGTGTACAGTGTATTTTTTCTCAGTGTGTATGGCTGCCTATATCTATGAAAGTGACTGAGATGTGTGTCAGTTTATCTCGATGTGCGTGTCAGGAGGAATTAACGCGTTCGCCTCCGTGTCGCAGCGGGATGCGAGGATGCACACGGGAACACCGAGCGTGGATGCTGGCAGGTGTCAAGCAGCAGTTGTTGACACACACGCTATCATGCACAAAACTCACAATGTAACACTGTTTGGATAGCGCTTTTGTGTAACGGCAGGGAGCGACAACACAGAGAGGGGAAGCTGCAGGCGTCGAATCGAGTCCTCTGGTGCCGTCCTCCCGCAGTATGTGCGTGTCTGTCACTGCACATGCGATTTAAGTTGGTGCAGAGGAATATATTTAAATAACAATCACAACCAGAAGAATAGAAAAAGCCAGTGAGACCTTACAGGTAGGGCTGGGCAGTAAATTGATTAGTATAGTTAAATTGATAAGAGACTAAGTATTGTCTTTGAGTTTGATATTGTTATATGGCTTGGGTATTGTCTTGTCCTGGTTTTGCAGGTTGTGTTACAGCAAAGTGATCTAATTTTCTAAATGAACAAGAACGTCCTACTCGTTCCTACTTGTGCTGTATTGGACAGGACCTCACGCAACTTGTAATAATGACCATAATTTGTAAAGATTCCACCTCAAGTTACACACAAGGTATATAAGCTGTGATATGACTTCAAGGCCATATCACCCAGTCCTACCTACAGGTGCTCCAGGCCCGATACGTTTATTCGAGAGGTGTTGTGGGAGAAAAGTGAGAGCTGAAGAGATAAAGGACAGTGAAAGACACTCGGCAAAAGAAGTGAGTGATGGCATCAGGAGTGACTCAGAGGTGATAAAAGTTATTATTTATATATCCGTTCAATCGATAAAATCAGTCATAAGGTAGATTGATTGGGTGCACGAGAAGAGACAAATAATCAAAATCAGTCTTTAATCATAACGGCTGTTTCCCTCTCTCCCATCACAGGAGTTAGCTTAAAATTATAATTTGATTTATAAATAAGTTTAATTGACAGCAACTAGAGCCGGTGACTGCTCCGTACTGATTTAATCGCCAGGAGTAATAATAGACACCGAATAATAAGCAATTCGCAGAGGCTTTTCTTCTAATGCAACTGTCAGAAATAATAAGAGTATTAATCCACATGCGTTGTTGTTTGTTCCACTATTAATGACAGTTTGCTGGACTAAAGCCTTCTACATGTCATGAGGCTTTGCAGAAAGTTAGGCATCTTACATATACAACTTTATCTGGTAAATGTTTCTGCCTGTAATTGTTGGTTTTGGCCCGTCTTTTCAGAAGAGTCATTAAAATAGGTTTGGAACGCCTCAGTTTGTCGTTGCGTCTTCTCCCGTCAAAAATGGAAACAGGAGGCACTCAGATGCTGCTTTACCTGTCAAGATGTCCCCACTGAATAGTGGGTTTTTAATACGAGATAATTAAAGATCGGAGATAGATAAAAGTCTGCCGCTCGTGTCCTTCAGTATTTGTCGTGTATCATTTACCGGATTTGTATTCAGGACAGTCAAAGGTGAGGACAGATGGCTGTTTGTGTTGGTTCCAGACCAATAGAGATGTGTGTGTGTGTTTGTGTGAGAGAGACAGTGATAATATATTGACAGAGATATATTAAAGGCCGTAGCATGAGGTCCCTGGCCTCCAGCCCCCTGGCCACCCTCACCTTGCTGATATTGGCAGTGGTTCTGTGTGTGTGTGTGTGTGCGTGTGTGTGTAAGTGTGTGTGTGCCTAAGCCTCGAAAGCCCAGACATCATTTCACCAAAATTGGCACCGCGTTTGTGTGTGCATTTATGTGTGTGACCATGCCGATACTGGCACCACCACCACCGCCACCTGTCCTCCAGCCAAGCCTCTGACCTTTACTGAGCAGCAGGTGCGGATTCACTGCCGCAATTGTAAATCCTTCGACCTAAGTGCAGCCTTTAATAAGGTTCCTCTTGAAATTTAAATTGACTGAGGCGGTGGGTCGGTGTTACATGCTGCTTCTGTGGCAGAGCTGCCTGTGTCATCATGGTTAATTCATTGTCACCCTGAGCATGTAGTACCTGCAGGGGTATGAAGGGGTTCAAATTTAGGTTCCATCCTGTATTTTTCATGTTCATGTTCCCATTTGGTAACACTGTGAACAGAATGTCTGACTTGGTAATGTAAGGGCTGGCTGTCGAGTGTCATTTTTGGGCTTCGAAGCTTCTGTGGGAATACCCTGCAAATTTGAGGCTTGTTGGGGGGGGGGGCATCAAACCTGCAGTCATCATTGAAACCAGCTACTTAATATTGTGCAGCCAAAACAGCTCTGGGGTGTGGCGCTTCAATGGATCGGACTCGCTCTAGCACGTCCCACATATGCTCGTTCGGATTGGGATCTGGGGAATTTAGGGGCCCAGTCGGTGCCTTGAGCTCATGGTGGCTTCCTCAAGCCGTTCTGAGGGGTTGCACTTGGTCTACAATCGTGTTTTGATGGGTTGGTGGGTGTGTGTCAAGTGGCATTCACATGCATGCCAGCACCCAATGTTTCCCAGTAGTTAACCAGATTCTTGTTTCACATTCAGGCCACATTAATCTATTTATTGGTTTCTTGACTCTATCCTAGCCTGTATTTAGTTGTAATTTCAAAATATTACAGGTGGGATGATCTATAAACACACCAATCCGTACTCTGGGGTCTTTTTTTGACTCTATAGATTCAATGTTGTTCTGCAAAGAATGATACTAAAACATGTACATCTGCTGACATTTTTCATCTTTCCTTCATCTCATCTATTTCCTGAGGTATTCGTGTGTGATGTTTCTGCTTGGTGCTCCGTTATGGCCTTGAAATAATCATTTGTGTACGGAGAATAAATAATTTTTCGTGTGCTGTCCACTGTTTGTTTAGAACCTTGAAAATAACCCCAAACATATTTATATATTGATACGTATTGAGCCGCTTTTAAAGCTGTTGCTCCAGGAAAGGCAATGTCTAGTTGATGGTCGATCTGCTACTTTTGACCTTACAAAGGTGATATATTGACTATTTTGGATAGATGCCATGAAAGTTTCAATGAGTTTTCCCCAGAGAATAAAGCCTATATTGACTGCATCAATTCCCTGACATTTCCTCTAGTCCAACCACAAGTATTACATTTTATTTTTTTTTTTTTTGTGTAATGTCTCTAAAACTTCTGGATGGATTGCCATTCAATTTGTACATAAATTCACGGTGGTAAGACTGTTCATGGTGGTATAATGCGGTTGAAATCATAGTTTGTACAATACTTTCAGCTAGCTTTTAGCTTCTCTGTTTAGTGCGGAATGGTAAATGCTAGCACGCTTACATGCTAAATCAAGATGGTGATTGTGGTACACCTTATACCTATATCAGCATGTTATCTTTGACCCCAGGAAGACTAGCCAACATTATGGCGTTAGCTAGTGGGGGTAAACTAATTGCTGAGATTAGTTGATCTTTGCATTTAGCTCAAAGCACTGCTCTCCTCGGCCTCACAGAGCTGCTAGCATGGATGCAGACTCCTAATCCTGTATTTCTTCCCCTTCGCTCCTCAACCCATAAAGCTGAGTCGATCAGATCATGTTCATGTTTGCCGTTTTAATGTGAGTACAAGAGTCCCAGGTACAGGCCGATGCTGCTAAGCTAACAGTCGGCTTATATTAACGGTACTGCAAACTGCTAGTTATTGATGCTGCATGCCGAATGATGCATGTAAAGCCAATAGCGTCCTGAAAAACAGAGTGGGCAGTGTAGGTGGTGAGGGATTACCTACTGCCAGATGAACACCTTCGCTGCTAAAGTCTGAATAGGGCTGCAGAATTACTCCAGGGAATTAATTGCTTGCAGGGTCATTAATTGGGCTCCTTGCATGCACGCACTCCCAGAAAACCTCAATGTCTATAGACAGCTAACAGAACGACAGGCTAAATTTGTCTCATCTTCCGAAGATTTACGTTTTTGTGGCTGTGACACATGCGTGCGATTCATCTCTTTGCTCGGCGGCACAGTCGAGATTGCACACGGCAGTCCAATTCTGGTGATTTATACAAGTACGGAATGAGAGGCGTGGACATGCAGGGGTTAAATGGAGCCTCAGTATGCAAACCAGACCTGTGTCTGCTTGTCTTGTTCTGTCGTTTTATCTTAGTTTCTCCTTTGTAATTCCCCTCCTCTCTCGTCGCTCTCGCCTATATCAATCTCATCTTTGTCACTTTTGTTCTGCTCATTTGCATTCTGCATGATAGCCTCTTTCCCATTCCCTTTTGTTTCTCATCTTCTATCAGTGTCATCTCCCTCTCTTTTCTCAACCTCTTGGCTTTTTTAAACACTCCTCTCACTTTGGCGCTCCACTCAGATCTCCCTTTTCCCGTTGTGCCTCTTTCTCGAGGAATCTGGCTTTTCCTCGCCTCCCGTCTCCATTTGTTGGTTCCCATCAATTATCTCAGCTTGCTTCATCTGTCTCCTTTCTGTTTCCCCGCCTCCCGGTTATGCTTTCACCTTTTCATTTCTTTGTTTCTTTCCACTCCCTCCTCTTTTTGCATCTGCTAAACGTTCCATCTCATCTCCCCCTTTTCTTCATTCTCGTTTCTCAGATTAAATGTTTCCATGTCACATTTTCCCTCTCCCTGCCTCTAGCTCCTTGCCCCCCTCTCATGCAGACTTCTCTGTTGTTTCTCGTCTCTCTGGCTTCTTTTCTTCTTCTTTCTGTCTCTGTGCTCTCGTGAAGTGTCTTCCTGTTACCTACTTTACCTCAGTGTCTTTCATCTTGTCAGACCTGTTTTCACTTGCTTGTCAGCAAACAAATTACAGGCAACTATTCTATTCTGAATGGATATGGGGAAAAACTGAGACAGTAAAGGGAATATCAATGTTGTTTAGCAGCAATTAAAGGAGCATCTCTGCTCCAGAGACAGTAATAGTGAAGTTCGATAGAATGGGTTGATATTTCTTTTCTTTGTCCCTCTGTGCTTCCCTTCCCCATCTCTCTCTTGCTTTCACACTGGCCTTTTTGTGTGATTTTCTGCATTTGTTTTTTTGATCAATATAACATCCATGCGCTGGCAAAAAAAAAAATGTTTTTTATAAACATGTTTTTTATAAACAATGTTTTTAAAATTATTTTCACATTTTCAAATACTCTCTAAACCTCACTCACTTCCTGGTGGGTTAGTCATAAAAGAGTCTTGCTGTGCTGCCAAACATCAGTCGAACCCACATGACTTTATTTTGTAAATTGTCACTGGGAATCTAAAAGTTTTCATAGACGACTAATATGAATTTTGGGAAGATGTGTATGAAATGATACCTCAGAAATATAGATGATTTCCATTTAATGATTAAGAGGATTTTCGGATCAAAATCCATGCCTTATTCCTGAGAAATTATTGAAAATGTTGAAAAGTGCCTTGTCTCACAATGTTAAAGTCTTGGATATGCCCCTTATTTTCCCCCAAACTGGGGGAATGGGGTCTGTTCGGGGCCAAGACCCATCCTCCGTCCAAGTTTCATTGAAATCCTTTGAGTAGTTTTCTGTGTAATCCTGCTGACAAACAAACCAAACCAACCAACCAAACAACCATCCAGGAGGTAAATTCGTGGTAGTTGCATCTTGCAGCAAAATGAGAATAATGGGAAACACGAAGGACGGTAGGATAGATGCAGGGGCGAAGAGCCAAACAGCGAGAAGAAAAAGAGAGACAGATGGACCCAGACAGAGACAGCAGGGTTAGACAGGGCGAGAGACACCCAAGTCTCAGCCCCAACAGTCTCCGTCCTGCTAAATTAACTTGCTTAGGTCCCACTGTGCCAGTCCTCTCCTCATTAGACACAGACCACGGCTGGCAGTTAGAGGGCCGAGTCAAATTTTCGAGCAAGTAAACAACTCTCCAGGCTGGCTCAAAATCAGGGCTCCACACGGGCCAGATCAATTTACAGTATGTGCACCTTCCATCCTCCTCTCATGCTCTGGTTTCTCAGTCACAAAAATGTTCATGATCAGACCGGAAAAAATGTGGGTGGTTACTGTGCCTGAAAACTACCATAAATTAAAATATATTACATTTTTTCTCTCTAAGGTTAAACTTAAGTGAATTTGATGCTCATTTAGCATGTGCGTGTACATCTGAACATGCTTGTGTCTGGTTAATTCAATCACCGTCATTGATCGTGATCGGCCACTGTAAATCTTACTTTTACTGTGAATGTGTGTGCGCGCAAGTGCTACAACATATCCAATCCACTGTCTGACACTGATCTGTGTGTGTGTATGTGTGTAATGCAGTGGGGGTTAATTAGCTTCAGACCACTGCCATCTATCAACCTGCAATGCTCAGACTGTGGCCCCCGACAGCTCCATTACCGCCAGATACACACACACACACACACACACACACACACACACACACACACACACACACGCACACACACACACACACACACACACACACACACACACACACAGTCATGATGTAAGCACGTTGTTCCTGCAGACTATTAGATATCAATACATACAGATGCATAACATTTATTCACATAGCTACAACACATAATGAGCCTCCTAGATGAGGCTAAGGATAGGATTAGCTTCATATTGGTCAAACCCTACTGTTCAGGGGCCAGTGTAGGTCAGAGATGCACTTCTCTGAGGTCTCTACATAACAAGAGGAATACTAGAGTATCTAGTCGAAGAGACCGGGAGCCTTTATTCCGCCTCAAATATCTTTGATTTCCCTTGGACTTTTCAAGTGGCATTTCAAAAAGGTCACTTTTAGCCATTCAAAGGTTTCTTCAGCTTGAAAGCAGAGCACAGGTTGCAGACTACATACTGTAACACTCCTTATTCTACTCCTTTGGAGTTGGGCTGCAATTTACCATCATTTAGTCTGTTTTGCCTCCTGGCAAACTATACAGAAGTATCTATCCCAAACTGACATCTTTTGCTCGTTTGCCCAACCAACGGTCCAAAACCCAAAGCCTCTCCAGGTGCTTTTACACCCAGTCCAGTTCGTTTGATTAGTGTACTCTGGCATGGTTAAAAAAGGTGGTCTTGAGTATGGTTCCTGTGTAGTTCCTGTGTATGGTTCCTCAGTTACGGTTCACAACAGGTGTGAAAGCAACAATATCCAAAACACGGAATTAGACTGCTGTGCTATGTCTCGATGATGGAAGTATTCACTTTCTTCTCTCGAGTATACTCGAGTATGGAACAACATTACTGGAGTGGGTACTGGGCCATCATACTCTGGCACGGTACCGTTAACTATCATCAAAGCAAACTTACATTTAAAAAGCTGAAACCACCAACTGTTTGACATTGATGCTTGAAAAATAACTGAAAGGGTTGATTTTCATAATAGTTGACAATTCATTTTCTTTTGATCAAATTGACTAGCCATTGCAGCTCTACTCAACACATTTCCAGTGCTCTTCAGTGTCATTTGTTTGAAATTGTTTCCATGTTTTGGACATGTTCTTCCTGCTTCAAAATAGACCAAACTCCAAAAAAATTATCTTCCTCCATTGGCCATGGCCAGAAAAACTCCACAAAGAAGCCACTGTCCCCAATCATTAGGTCTCTTAAGGTCCAAATCCAGCTGCTAGTTATCTGTTCAGCTCCCCAGTGGGATTCAGCCCGATCTATAGTGAAGGATGAAACTGTTCCCCACTATTGCCAAATTCATTAAGGAATAGAGTGGGCAGACATGACTGTCTATAGTTGGTAGGAGTTTGAGGATATTGCTCTAAATTGGTTTCACTTCCCTGCTGAGTTCAAAAACACTGGCAACAAACATGATTTTCTATTAAAGCAATACTTCGGAAAAGTTTGACTTTCACGTGTTTTCCATCACTCAGAAAAATGAGACTTCATCAGCTAACTGGTGTGCATTGATTGTTGTCATGGAGGGAAAACGTATTAGTCTGTGCTTTCTCGATAGTCTTTGCTTGGAGGGGGAATTCAGTTCAATTCAGAATTAATCTCTGTTCTTCTATAGCCAAGGGAGGTCTGTTCTATGTTTTCATTGTGATCAATTTTCTAAGCAAAAGAACAAAGATTTAATATCTTAGCGGGATCAGCCAGATTGGCGTTCAGTGGCAGTCTCGCAACATGAGATACATGGGCTTGTGTTTCTTGTTTGCTTGAGAAGAGTTTGGGCTTCTCAGGAGGTTTAGGTGGAGAGGTAAAGGGACTAAGTGCTGGTTCAGATACCTTTTGACTGTGTTGAGAATAGCTCAAGAGGATGAACACTGCAGTGCTGTCAGCTTTTAGGTTTTCATGCATTGTAATCCTGAGAACTTTGGCAATAGAGGATCAAAGACTCATGTCCTCATTATTGAACAGCACTGAAAGCATAAAGGCTCTGAAATGCTGTGGTTTTATAACAGTTTAGTTGTTTGAAATTTCACAAATAAATTCATCTACAATTGAGATCTCTTAACATTTGTTTATTATACAGATGCAAAATGCTTCTTAACAGAATACTTTCCACTCCCCCAAATTTTGGTCCTGTTGTGTTTGAGGACCATTAACATAAATAAGGCGAAACTGGAGACTCTAGTCAATTTCAGTGATTTAAAGCTGGTTCCAGCTTCATAAATGTAGGATTTGTTGCTTGTCTTTGTCATTTTGGACTGTTGGTTGGACAAGAGAAGCAACTGAAACACTTCACTTTGGGCCAAAATTGTGATGAACATAATTCCCAATTTATTTTTGTCATCAGTGTATGTCATATTAATTGTTAATGAAAATAATTGTTACTGCAGTTTTAGTGCTTAATGCTTACATGACTTGGTAGCATCAACTTAGCGTAACATGTCAGCATACCAACATTTACTAATCGACAATTAACACAAAGCACAGTTGAGGCTAATAGGAATGCAAAAACTTTGTAGGTATATGGTCATAAACCAACATATTGAACAAATTGATCTTGTGACCTGATGGTGGCACTAGGATAAAAGTTAAAGGTCATATTGGTAGTATTGTTATGTAGACAAATAATAATGATGTGGATTAATAATTAAATTATGCTGTTGGGTACAATTTTTTGTTTTGTTTATGTCTGTGTAGGAATTCTGACTGTTGAACCAGTCATATAACGCTGTTGGTATCATGTGGTATCTGTGTTTCGTCAGCATCGACAGTCTTTAGTGAGCGTTAGCAATGTTAATGTTAGCTAGTGACAGCAATGTTGGTGTTAGCTAGCGTCAGCAACCTCACTGCTCACCTACTGGTGTTGGCAACAATAGCCGTGTTGTGACGTCAAGGTGGCAGATGGGGTGCCACATAGCTACTTAGCAACGATGCTAACATGGTTTTAAAAAGATCTGAATGAGCATTGAATAAGATAATTATAGTGCAACATGCAAATTAACTAACAAGTATCCAAAACAATACCTCACCTCATTGATAAGCGAAAAGTTGTTTCTAGTGCTGATTGGTGGTGCACATTCAACAGCACACACACACTCTTTCCCTTTTTACACTTCCATCCCCCCCTCACACACACACACACACATATATATATATATTAGAGCAAATGGAATTAGGGGGATTGGAGGTATAATCTTCTTCCCTGGTGATGTGGGGGAACCAAGCTGTTAATTTCCCGCCTCTAACTAAAACTCAAAAACTGCTTGCTTTGAGAAAAAGGCTGAAGATGGTTGTAACTCGCACCACATGAATGATTCCTGACACTCAGGAACCTGCGATGACCGAGCGCATCTCATCACGTGACTCCTGTGTGTGTGTGTGTGTGTGTGTGTGTGTGTGTATGGTTGTGTGAGTGGAGAACTCTCCGGAGAAATCTTCATTTTTAGAAAGCACAGGTGTGGGTGTGGAGGACAGTATTGGGTCTGTGCCTGCAGCAGACAATAGTGGATGTCACTGGATCTTTATGCTCTCTCCCTCTCTGTTTTTGTTTCTCTCTGCCTTTCCCTCCTCTTACTCAGTAATGACTCGGAGGAATATGACAAGAGGATGACTGTGTGGCGTGCACAAGTGTGTGTTTGTGTCTGTGTACGTCTCAGTTTCCCAGCTTCCCAGCTGTAGAGCGAAATAACAGAAGATCAAAGTACCAGGTTTGGTCCAGGTCACAGGGTTGCTTTCCCATTGCTGTTGTAAACAGACAAATATCTCATATTCCCGCAGCCGCGCTTTCATTTCTCTTTGAAATGGATATTCTCTTATTTAAATGCACATAGAGAGTAAAAGGACAAGTGAAACAGAGGAGCCACACAGACAAATACAAATTAAAGCACCTATACAGTGCAGATCCGAAAAAAAACAGTTGTTTTACTGATAGTTTCCCTCTGCTGGCCATTGCTTTGATTTTTTTTTCTTGCTTTTCCTTTGTTTTTCTCCATCCTCTATGAATTATACATATGCATCCTGAAGTTTATGAAAGTTTCCAATTGTGTTCCCCAGGCAGTGAGGACCAGTAACAACGCTCGAGTGTCCCAAATGTGAACTCCCACGTAGTTCACTGCATGTAATGGGGGGGTTATTAAAACAGAGAAAACAGAAAAACAAAAAAGAACAAAACAGTTTTGATCCAAAATTAGATATCCAACCACTGGAAAAAAAAATGAGACTCCGTCGACTTAGTGGTGTGCATTGATCGCTGTCGTGGAAGAAAAACATATTAGCTGTTTGATCTTTCAATACTCGGTGCTGGAGGAGGTGAAACGAATACCGCTTGGGTTAAGAATTCATTTTTTGTTATTGCAGCGGTCCAAGAAAGTCAAATACATATTTGCTTTTCGGTAAACAAGCTCCTTCAGGGCTGTTTTCGTCCCGCTTGCTGCAGTGCTTCAGCACCGCCGAAGAAGAAGATTCTGCAAAGATCCCTGACCTTTAAAAATGGCAGGTGTAGGTGCGATGTGGCAGGGACATTTCAGACGACACTCAAAGGGAGTAAAGACAGTGAGTGATGGGCTGTAGAAACATTCCAGTCACACACACACACATACATACACATTGTCCGTCTTAAATCCCTTCTTGCAGTACCAACCGGTTTTGCTGTGTTCATCAGTTGTAGACATTTATAATTGCTCAGAGAGCTGACACACCTTATGTTTTGGTTTAGATTGGCAGTTGCGCCTTACTACCAATGAATGCCAATGAGACGTCTGTCCAACATCTGTGTGTGTGTGTGTGTGTGTGTGTGTGTGTGTGTGTGTGTGTGTGTGTGTGTGTGTGTGTGTGTGTGTGTGTGTGTGTGTGTGTGTGTGTGTGTGTATGTTGGCAAGTACAGGGTCTTCCCTTGCTGTCCCCCTCTGTCTGGGGAAGAATCAATCTACCTGTCAGCCATCTAACACCTCCCGCCTGTTACGCTACCTATCATGAGCAATACCTCTGTGTGTGTTTGTGTGTGTGTCCTGTCATTCTGTCAACCTCTGTCTCTCCATCCTCCCTCCTGCCTGTTGTGCTTTTTGTCTGTCTGTCCTCCCTTCTGGCCCCAGCTGTCTCTTGTGCGTCTGTCCTTTCAGCGTCAGATCGTCTTCACTGTGACGCTGGCGCTGAAAAGCGTTGTTCACTCCACATTCTGATTCCCGATCATTTGCCGCTTTTGCTTCACCCCTGCCTTACCTGTTCCCTCCCGAATTGCTTGTTTGCCTCTTCCTCATCACTGAGCCAATGGTTAGTCTGCAGCGCTGCAGCTGAATTTTAACATTCGGGATGACAACTTATCTGCTCACTTCGCAGAGAATTATTAATAACTGCGATCCCACAGGGAGTGTGAAGCATTTATAACCCTTTTTTACATATACATCCATAAAAATATGCATGAAGGCATAAAATAGACGAGAATTATCCCTGCCTTACTCACTTTTTTTATTTAGACAAAGGACTATTTCTTTGCTGGTGGGCAAAGAAATTGATTGGGATGATAAATATGACATAAATGAACCATAACTTTAGAAAACACACAGTCCTCCTACAGTGCTTAATTTTGTAAATCAGGAGGTCCTGGAAGGAGGAGAGAGTGCTGCTCTGGCAGGACGGGGGAGAGAAAATGTCATGGGACGGCTCCAAAATCCACAGTGCCTGGAGCACATTGGACACTAACCCTAATGCCTGAGCGCTAGCTATTAAAACTAATAAAAAACTAAGACTGTCATCACAAACCAAACATTATTTATACCCTTTCATAATCAGAGCATTCATAATATTCACATAATATCAGCAGGGGGGTGGAGAGAAACAGCTCATTATGGTTCGCAGTACTGGTTTGATAGACAATGACAATATTTAGATGCTGTGGAGCGTTAAACCACATGCCAGCATAGTTCCTTGATGAGCACAAAACTCAAATTCCTCACGTGTTAAAATGGGCATCATAGCTATCTCAATGGGAAATAGAAAACAGAATGGACAACATTGAATATTACACAAAATGCATTAACATATTTTGATACTGACAAAGGAGTCACCAGATTTAAATCAAATAGGTGCCAGTCTTAACCCTAACCCTGACCCGGTGGGACGACCATCATGCCAATCATTTAATCAACATGCTGCATTTAAACATCTGTTTGACAATGTCTAACCCTTTCCTCTGTTCCCGTCTCTTGTCCAGATCCCCCAAATCAGCTACGCCTCCACGGCACCAGAGCTGAGCGACAACACCCGCTACGACTTCTTCTCCCGTGTGGTGCCGCCGGACTCCTACCAGGCCCAGGCCATGATGGACATAGTCACAGCTATGGAGTGGAACTACGTGTCCACGCTAGCCTCGGAGGGCAACTACGGAGAGAGCGGCGTCGAGGCCTTCATCCAGATTTCCAGGGAAACTGGTAGGAGCTCTGTTCTCTTCTATTTAGACTTTAGCCCATCGCTGCAACGAGAGGATTCAAAGTCAGATTGTTGTGATTTGTGGATGTAACTTGTTTTGCCACTGATGTGTAGCCAAGTGGCTGCCAAGATGGGGCTCCGGGGAAATCTTCAATAAAATCAGGACTGCTTTCTTTCGAAGATTGATATCTGTAACTTTAGTTTGCACTTCTACTTCACAGCACATTCGGTGGTCTGTCACTTCAGTGTAGGTTATGATTTGAATGGATTTAGAGAGAGCTGAGCCAGAGACTACACTGTTGTTTAAATCTCTCAGGGACACCCGAGAGACAATTCACTCTTTGGGCAAATTGCAGGCTTTGGATTGCCGACTGTGGCGAGACAGAGAGTAATCGAAGTAAGCATTTGACGGACAAGTGCAGCTGTCTTCTTATCTTTCCTTTTGGCTTTATGTGTATGTAGTTTTTTAACAATGGCTCTTGTATGAGCATGGAGCCACTGTCATAAAAAGTTTGCTGTCGTGCTGAGTTCCAGGGAATTAGCTGGATATGCTCCGTCAAATCTAATTAAACAAAGAATCAGTAGATAGCGCTTGTAAGTATATCTTAGAGATGTACAGGAGGGTGACAAATTGGACACAAGATTAAGTGTCTTAATAAGTTGCTGGGCCTGAGTGCTCCATGATTCTACAGGTCTCTGCAACGTAATTCCTTAAGATATAACTTCATTTGGAGTTTGATAATGATGATGGAGACTGGTCGATTACTTACTGATGAGGCGTTGTTCATGGGTCCGTAGGAAGATGGATACCAGACATCGAAAGAGTTTCTTTGCCCTTGAAAGCGCCCCACTCAGGACCAACATCTACTGCTGCCCCTTTTCCATCAACAAGGAACTCCTCCAGTAGCATACATACTGTACTCTACATCTTGCAGATGTTGGCAGGAGTTACGTTGGAAAAATATAGTGTGTGGATCGTTGCTAATTGGGAAGATGTTGGCAAGACTTCCAACAAAACTTAATTATGCTGATTTGCTGGATGGCACCAAGGTTCCAAGGATCTCCAATGGTACCGGTTCAAGAACCAGAGGTAATTGGCAGAAAAGAGCCTTAAATGGAGCCAAGATGCTTCTATGTTAAGTCCTCATCCTAAACTCATTTTGTTCCTATAAATGCGAAATGGACACAGATACGTTTGTTTTTCTATCCACATTAGTCTCAGCTCCAGTGATACCTAGTGTGAATTATGGGTGCGACTTCCAGTGTGTCCTGCCACCAGCCAATATTTTCCATGATAACAGGATGCTAATAATTGTTCTTAGAGCAACTGATATTGTCCAACTCACTTAGCTACTCACTCTAAATTATTATGATACTTTGTTACTTAGTTCTGTGATATGATACTTCCAGGAGAGGTAACACCCATAAATGTTCCCCTGTAACCTCCAATTAGTGAACTCTGATTAGAAACCTGTGGATAGTAAATATCCAGCAGGATTTTTGTTAGAATGAAAAAATGAGTTTTATTTACTACTGTACCATTTTACGGTGTAATTACCAAGCACTCTCACATCAACTGGTGTGAATGCAATTTATTTTCCCTGGGCTGTCTTTACCATCAGTCATTCAGCACAATGATAGCCATCATATGCCAACCATTAAACCATTCAGTGGCCCCTGCAGTACTCAATGGAAGCATTTGCATTGATGTTTTTTTTTTCCGCTCATATACTCATTACTTGATTGTTCTGTAATTTCTCACCTATCACACACGTGTCAATAGTAAAATACGTACGAGTCAATTTCACACTCTCACTCCTTCATTAGGTCCTGGCAAGAGAGATGAGGTTAAATTACACTCGAGTAAATGAGCGTCGCAGAGACGCAGAGGGGGAGGGGAACATAGAGATGGATGACTCGTCTGCTTTGATGTGAGACTTAAAAGCACGGTCCCCGTGGTCCTCCGAGCATCGAGTTTGGGCGAACGCTGCCTCAAATCAGTTTGTGAAATCCGCCAAGTGATGTTGACAGATCAAAATACTGTTGGTTTCCCTGTTTACGCCTCCGATGTTTATAGAAAACACGTCACATCGGATTTTGACAAATATTTAGAGACTGACAGGAGTAAAGACACGTAAAGAATCCATTTGAGAGAGTATCGGTTGAGATGTTTCTTTTATCCCTTGACTCGGGTCTTTCCCTCTGCTGCTTTTTCTGCATTGTTTGTGCGCTGCTTAAGAGATGACAGCTCTACGTACGTCTATCCGTCCATCTCTGTCTCTGTAACGTGTCTTGGAGCCCACTCGCCCGGGGGGGCTGCAGGCTGTGGCAGTCAGCACATAGATGTTTACTGTGGTGTCAGATCGGTGTGTGTGTGTGTGCCACTGTAAAGGGTAACGCAGTCCTCAGCAATGTGTGTATTTGTGTCAGCAGATTGTGCACACCCCTTGCCCTCTATGTGTGTGTGTGTGTGTGTGTGTGTGTTTGAGAGGGCTACATGCTGTGACAGCAGTCAGTCAGTCAGTCAGTCAGTTTACTCTGCGGCTCTGCAGATGTGAACAGAACCAAGAAGATGAAGGGGATGGTGAGCAGGAAAAAAAAAAAAAAAAAGAGGGTGAAGAAGAGGGAGAGTTCAAAGTAGGTGTGTGTGTGTGTGTGTGTGTGTGAGTGAGAGAGTGTTTGTGTGCTATAGTTGTGAATCAAGCTGAGGAGCAGAATATACCAGGAAAGACACAATAGGACGAGGAAGTGAGAACAGCGATGGAATAATGATAGGGGTTCTAATATAGATGCAGAGCACTCCCTGCCACTGCAAACACACAGAGAGACGCTGTATATATATATAGATGCTTCCTCACCTTCACACACAGACATTTTTAAAGTGACACAGGTGGGCGTCTTTAGAGACATACACACACACGCAAAGCCACAGGGAATTTCTGGGGTGATTATTTTGTGATTGCAGCGTAATGATTGCAGCTTACAGGACACTCTGCATACTGATATCCATATTAATTGGTGCGTAATCGTTCACCGATGATTCTTGACAATGTGTGTGTGCGTGCTTGCATGCATATTAATCAGCAAAAAAGTTTCAGGGTAGGTGCTGGAGTCTTGTTAGCATAAGTCAGGGGTCACAGACAAGTGTGTGCCGCTACGGTGCTAAAGTATTTCATTTCTGCCCAGTCACGCCTCTTTGCACTCCTCTCGTGTCTTTTCTTATTAAACACATAGGGAAAGTTAAATATTTACTTCTTCAATACACATTTGAAATGGAATATGTCCTACTTTTTGTTTGCTGCCTCACAGCTGCTGTGTTCCTCTGCTCCCAGGAGGAGTCATGTAGAACTGTGACTCTGAACAAGTAATTTTTCAGCCTGGTCTGCAAGGCAGTCAGCAAAATGCTTTTGTTTCAGAGGTACTGCTTCAAGGAAAACTTAAGACAACTTCAGATTTAAGGCCACATGCTTTAAACAATTTGCAACCAATACGTGCAAAACAGTGGTTTTAGAGGGAAAATGACAAAAGGCCTGTGAATTTTGGTTTCTGTTGAAGTTTAATGTTGGACAAGCTGCCAACAAATAGCCCCGTAAGCAGTGCTTTGGTTATATGCAAACGAAAACATGTCAGACATCTGTTTAAACAGGGACTTTAGCCATGTTAGGACTGGCAATGCAGCGTGGTCCACCACTGCGGACCCAACTAAAAAATATTGATTGTATTGGATGGATGGCAATGAAACGTTTCATGGTCCCCAGAGGAGGAAACCAATTGATTCTCTGACTTTCTCTCTAGCAACATGACCAGTTTCTCAACAATATGTCAATGACGACAGGACGGATGGCATTACTAATTCTCACAGACATTCATGGTCCCAAGAGAATCAATCCTGATGACTCTGAAAATTCATCATGAGACATTCAAGTTTGCATCGTGATAAATTTTAACTGTGATATGATCAGCTTTTCATCATGTGCATTTCTCAGGTGAAACTTGTAATTCCTGCTGTGTACTTTTGTTTATGAACGAATACTTGAAGAACTAATGACATGTCCATCAGGCTGTTCTGAGCTTTTCGTTTAGCTTTAATTAGCTGATGATAGCAGGATATCATGCTCAACTTGTACATATCTGGCAAACACCGTATATATTGAGCCTCAGCACTATATCACTGTCATTTTGAGCTGCTTGTAACATGCTTACACAGCCTCACAAAGCTAGCCTGCCTAGCTTGACTCTTGCTCATTTTTACACGTCAATATGACATATAATTGTGATTTCAATGCGGTTTTTCATGATAAAGTTTCCACATGAACATGTACTGTATGAAGGAGGATCTCCGGAACATATATCTTGGTAAAAGTTGTAGAAAAGCAGCTGAAAACAGAAACTCTTGACAGGCACGTCAGCATGAAATGTCTGTATTGAATATTTCCCTTGCGGAAGCGATGATGTTTCATCAATGCTACAACTTTTATTTTTTGGTGGACTCTATTCATCCCACATTTATCCAGCGGTCTGTTTTATAAAACGTTTTTGTTTCCCCAGTCTGCTCAAGCATGCCTGCATCCTGAAATATATTCGCCGTGACTTCAACAGCCTATGCAGCCCGTGTGTTGTCACCCCCAGCCATGGCTATCCAGTCATCCAGAACTAGTAACGGACACAGCTCAGTGAGCATAGGGCTGAATATGTTTACTCATCATTAGTAAGTGTTCACAAACCGGGTGCATAAAGCGACGTTTTTGTTTATGTGCACAATAAACTGATGTAGCCCTGCGATCAAAGGTTAATGAACAAATAATTGCATAAAGGTCAACTTGAGGGAGATTTATCGGGGAGTCATTTTCAAAGGTCGTAGAGTCTGGCAGCGCTCCATATGCAGTGGTGAAATGGGCGTTGTGTCAAATCGAAGCGGTTATTAGTAATGAGAAGTTGACTGTTCATTGACGAAATCTATCTATCTATCTATCTATCTATCTATCTATCTATCTATCTATCTATCTATCTATCTATCTATCTATCTATCTATCTATCTATCTATCTATCTATCTATCTATCTATCTATCTATCCAGTGATCAAGGTGGACATAAGAAAACATTAACGACTCTGTCAGGACACTCCCACCCAGAGTTATAAACCCTGCCACTCCCATCCAGTTAGTTAGAACTGAAGAAGGATGAAAGGTAGAACATCTTCAAGAAGCTGAAACATGTCTAGTTGCCTATGATACAGCATTTAGAGCTAAATTAGTATAGAAGACAACTGTGTTCAGACCTGCTAGCGTTTCATGTGGAAGCTCCACAAAACAGGTGCTCCGTCCAACCACTCTTACACCTCCACCCCACTGCTAGCCCTTCACTGTGGAAATCGCAGCATATGGCGGTGAGTCTCGCCAAGCCAAAGGGACTCCAGCCTCCATATCAGTCGGTGTTAGGGGCGCATATGGATCACTGTACTATGAAACAGGTAGCGGCGGTGTACTCACCGAAGACAAGGGGATCTTTTAAATCAAGTCACGGCCGTTTCTCCTTCCAGTACCCTTCCTCACCTCCTTGTGGAATCCACCTGGGATTAAAACTACCACATCAACATTCAAACACACAGGCAGAGGGAACGAGGGTGTGTATGTCTGTGTGTGTGAGAGAAGGGGACTTTTTGTCAATGAGAGAGGCTGCGGGTTGAATTTGTATGTCGGTGTCTGTGCGTGGACGGATTCACCAGCACAGAACAGTCACCTCCCCCTGACACCGGCCCGCTCTTCACCAGCTCTAGAAAGGCAGTAATGAAGAAGGCGAAGGAAATGAGCAGGAGAGGAAAAAAAGGGCTGAGAGAAAATAATTAAACGTTTATCTCCAGATTCATTTAATTAGTTCTCTGACTCTAAACTAATCTTCCGCCTTTTTGCTTAGCTTTGCCTCTTTAGTTCTCTTCCAGTCCACTCGTGCCCTCCACAAAAGGAGTCTCCGCTTATCCAAGTCTTGCTGCTAGCTTATGTTATTTTATTCAGGCTAGAAGAATCATACTTTTTTAATTGAAATGCATTGAAATGACGCACACTGTGCATAATATACGTCTCTGTATAGGCATGTGTGCAGCACTCTTCGACCGCACTCGTATTGGAAAACCCCTGTGCTTGCATTGTTAATAAAAAAAATTGCAGTATTAGTCATGAGGGTGATTTAGTTACCCTTCCACACACTTGCAGCAGCATTCTCTCATCACAATGATCATAGGAAATTAATGTGATTACACTACTTAACAGCATCCATTATAAATATAATGATATAATACGTGTAATACGTGTGATTAAAGAACTTGGAGTGCTGAAACACAAAGAAATGAATGTGTGGTATGTATGAATGAATTCTCAACTATATCAGTGAACCTAGTTATTACACTGAGCACAAAGTTCTCTTAACACACGCACCCACAGCCTCGCAAAGACACTAATAAATGCTCAAGAAGAATCGCTACAAGGCAACACTCTCAAACTCTCATTCAACTGATGTGAGTCCCTCTGGTCGATTTAACTGTCTCTTTCTCGTCCTTGATTATATTCCCCTCACAACTTAAGACTGATGCTAACCCTCCATCACGTGCACAGACAAGCGTGTGCATCGCAAACATCAGCGCAATCCAATTGTAACTAATTACACCAGCCATGGTTTCCATCTCAATGGGAAGCTGTCTTTGTTGTTCTTGTGAAAGGCCCCCGAAGTCTCAGTTGCTCGTTGATTTGTTCCTGCTGTTGGATTGCTGTCTGCTCGTCCTTATGAAACTGATTCTGAGTATTTAAAAAATCTTCTGCAAATGTAGTTGTATCTGTCCTCACCAGAGATTTGGCTGCATAGGTCGTCTGTGCAAGCAGCTTAGTAGGATTTAATTTGTTGATTGGTGGCGACCCTCTAGTGACAGTAGGAATTATGATGGGAGCAAAGGAGGAAATCAGCTTCATTTGTCCAACTAACAGTCACAAACCCAAAGATTCTTCATTTATAATCATGAATGACACTGAAAAGCAGCAAATCCCTTCATATAAGAAGCTTGAACAAGAAAATGTTTGACATTTCTGCTTTGAAAATGACTAAACGACTAATCAATCATCAAAACAGTTGGCAACTAATTTCCTTTTGATTGGCTAATTGATTAATCAACTAATCGATGCACCTCTACTGTTGTTGTGTGTATCTGTGTGTAGGTTTCTACAGGGTGAGTATATTGACAGCATTAATGTTTCTTGTATACTTATTTGCTTTCCTCGTCTCGCTGAATATAGCTTGTGTGTATTTTTCTCTGCAACATAAATTATCTCAATGAGGTCATTAACAGCTCTCTCGGTCTCGAGACTCTATTATGATCCGGCTGATGTTAGCCTTATGTTGCCAATCTCTCACCTGGGTGGAATTGACAATATCTATTAGGAGTTAACAGCCCTCTGCGGATGGCATTAGTATTGCCAGAGGACATCTTGAGATGGTAATTATTACCTGAGCAGCTCTGTGAATTTCTTCCCATCTAGCTGAAACAGCCATTTTTAGCAATTTTCCCCTGTCGGCAAGATATCAAGTCCAGCAGAAATTACCTACTGATTTCAGGAAAACTCTAGGGTTTGCCTGCGATGCCTTTTCAACCACCTCTGTATTTTCAGCCCCATCTCGGTGATTACTGGTGGAGGGGAATTGGAGGAATAATTAGATTTGCCTACAAAGCCGTTTTTTGCTGATGTGCGGTATATTACACAGCTGATTTCATGGCCTTGTTGCCAGAGACATGAATTTGTCTTGTTTGAGCAGAATCGTAGCGGCAAGTTAAAGTTTTTTCAGAGTGCACCGATGGGCGATGAAAGCTCAGTTACAGCACGAAAGGACACACAGTGCAGACTGTACATGCTTTTACACAAAGTTGCCGTGTTGAAATGTGCTGTAATACCTCTACAGTGCTCACAATTTGATGCATAGTGTCTGTTTCAGCTCTAGTGATTTTCTTGACAGAGGTGAGATCTCCTCATATTCCCTTATGTCAGAGCGATGGAGAGTAGCCAGACATACAGATAGAGAGAGAGAAATAGGGTATTGGTGTGAGTGTGTGTGTGTGTGTGTGAATGTATGTTTGCCCTCTATTTTCTGTCCCTACTTGGCCTCTCAGAGTCCACCCAGAGATCGGGGAGAGAAAAAAGCTCAGCCAGTGGCTGCTAAGCCCCAAAAGTAATTTCAGCAATATTACTGCACTGCTCAGTACACATAGGTGTGTGTTTGTCTACGTATTTGTGTGCGTATGTGCATGTCCTGGATCGTGCGTGTTTGTGCAGCTTACGTTGGCCAAGGTGTACGTGTGTTTTTCTTCGCTGTGATTTTTCGGGGACGCATGTTTGTTTGTGTGCATATACAAGTGAGCTTATGCAAAAAAAAAAAAAGTGCGTGTGTTTTTTGATGTGGGAGTGTGTGTTTTTTTTCCAGGGAGCTGGAATCCGCCTGCACAACTTAAAAGCACTTTGAAGCCTCTTCACCGTTCTGCTCCAGTAACTTAAGGTGTTTTCTCTTTACTTCCTCATCTCTGTTTTTTTATTATTTTTTTTTATTGCAATTTTTCATCTCCGGCTGAAGAAGGGTGCTGGGGGTCACGGTTAAAATAAACGATGAGCGCCGATGTTGAATGCACACGGCAAAATAAATAAATTAAAAAATATGCTTGTTTGACTTGGGAAAACCTCAAGGTCCTTGAAGAGTTCCATCCCGGAAATGCTATGATGCATGTGACCAGAGACAAGCATATTGTGAGCTGGTTCTGTTTAAAAAAAAAAGCAGTTTCGCCATAATAAACAGTGTCACTTGGATGATTTTGGGGAAAGACTTAGCGGAGCTTACCGGTTTTAAGCTGGAAGCATCATTTGTAGGAAATTAGATTTATAGTCGGCGATCAAAGGCAGAACTCAACTTTGATGTTGTCGGCCTCTCGTGATCACATCCGAGCTATTGTGTGCTGATGCAAGAGTGCGGCGAAAATTAGACTCCTTATTTCCACTCAGCAAACAAATGGAGAAATGCATGGATGAGCTTCAAAAAAACACTACAAACAGAGAATAGTGTGATTCTGTCGGGTTGACAGACGCGTTTCTTTGAAATGTACTGCAATAAAGAGAGAGGAAAGGAGAGCTCATTGTTCCTTTGTGTTATATTCTTCACATAATATGAAATGAAACCTATTAAAGTCACTCTTTAATCCAGATTCGAACAGAAGGCATGCCACGCTGGAATTCAACATCCTTTAACTGTGTGAAAGCTGCAGAGATTTCAATTAGCAATCGTGCACAAAGATCTGTGACACAGTGAGCCAATAATGGGCGAGCCTGCAAAACCTCTCGTTTCACTATTATAATTTAGGCTGGATATTTCACCTGCCTCGTATCACAAAATGCACACATTTGAATTTTCTGTCAGGTCATTTAAGCCCCACTTAATCCCATTAAGTAAATTAAGTGCACAAAAATGAAATAATGTAGCTTGAAGTAGAAATAGCCTTTTTAATAACCTGGTTTTTGCCCTGTGGTATTTCTGTTAGCACCTCTGTGCATACTGCCATGGCTAAACAAACCTCCTACAGCCACCTTGATCTTAACCAACGCAAAATAAGAGGAAGTTAAAGGAAAATTGCAATGACATGGATGAAATTTGTAAAATATTTCCTGTGTTGAAGAGGTGTCTACTGAGGTGAGCATGCTGAACAGCTAGCCCCAGCCTGTTCTGTCTCCTAATACCACTTTGTAACTCAAGGGGCAAAGTCCAATTACCCCCGTAGTTTTACTGAAATACTTTCTTTACTAAAAAGCAAAATAATACTGGACACGGTCTAAATTCGCAATTCTCTATTTTACCAACCTGACACAAGCCTAATATACTCGTCAACTCATCATTAACAGGCTTAAATTCACTGAAACTAAAGAAAGCTCACCGAAACGGTCTTAGTCTGTCTCTAAATTGTCTCTGGTATGGTCAAATAAATCCCGTATTCACTGCGGAAGATGTGTAACTATTCTGGCTTTAGACTTCACTTTCATCCACTGCTGATACCTGTCTCTCTCTCCTCTCCCGCTGCATGTCTCTCCCCTCCCCGCCGGAGTCATTGTCTTGATCAGAGTCGCTGTAAATCGCCTCTGTACTGAACACAGCACCTGCTGGTCTCAGAGGCTGTGTTCAACCCCAGTCTGGTGTCCACCCATGTACCTTTAACACTGTATGACAGACATTCTTATTGAAGTAGAGTCCTAGAAGGACTTTCCCACTGTCTGGTAGAACATTTCTGAGATATATTGCCAGGCTCTCTCTGGCTGTACCGGATCAGAGATGAAACACCGGCCCTCTCACACACGGAGAGACAAATGAGTCTTCCACCTGGCAGGATCAGTGAGTGGAGTGCTGAAGAAGTTACTGTGGGTGTCTTTTGTTACTCTGTGCCTCGCTGCTAATAAATCATAGTTCGATAACTACACGTGCATGTGCCTAGACAAAACCATATCGTCCCACTGCCTTCGATTCTCCTCAGTTACAAATACGAACTCATCCACCCACAGACACAGACACAGACACAGACACACACACACAGCCCAACAAGCTGATGGATGGTGAGCTGGCAGGGGCTGATTAGCTGGGAGTGAATGGGGCAGAATTACAGCTCTGTCGGCGCCGTGATTGCATTGTTGCTTCTACAACGATCCATGTCAGATTGCTGGAATGCCGGGATGCGGGAGGAGCAATCGATGGTCTCCATCTGTCTTTTTGTCTGTTTATTTCTCTCCAGCCATTCTGAGTTTCTCTGATTCCTTCATTTCTTGTATTTCTCTCAGTTATCTTGTCCTCTCCTGTCTACTTTCTTTTTCACTCATCCTCCGCCATCCTTCTCGTTTGCACGATCCTATTTCCACAGTGGAACTTTTAGCTTATTGGACTACAAGTTTCCTTATCATAAGCACACTACAAATGTTCTAGACATGCCCCTGTACTTTTCTTCTCACCGTATAATATGCTTTTCCTCTTCTTCTGTCACAGTTCGCCCTCTCTCGTTTCAGTTTTTCAAGTCCATCCGTCTCTCCTGACCTCTCTGTTCTTTTCCCGACGTGTCATCCGTCTGTATTTGTTCCATGACATTAAAGCCATAAAAAAATATTCTCACACTGGTACTCTTGCGAAATTACACATAAGACAACATTTCTTGGTTCAGCAGGACTTTTTCAGCACGTTAAAGGCGGTGGAGGTTAACAGGTCTTTGACTCTTGTACATTAAAAAGAGATTGGAATTTTGTTGTAGCTCATCATCACATCATCTGTAATTTCTATGTGTTTTTAGAGAAGAAATGGAAGAGGATATTTGATGAAACATTGGGCTTTAAACATATAGCAGACAGTGTTCCCCTGTGGGCCTCCACCCTTTGTTTGCATCTTTAAAAACCTCTGTCTACCCCTTACAGTTCAATGTCTGTTTCGTATTCAACAGTCTCCAGCAATTCAGTACGAGGATGTTGATGTCGGGCCGAGACGGAATAATTAGGTGCTTGCAAATTCGTATTGACGTAAGGCAAGGAAAAAAAAAAACTCAAAGAGCAAGCCGAAAGTTAAAACAGAAGGACACACCTAACTTAGAGTTTTTTAACCCATAAGGACCCAGACACACCAAAGCAGCATTAAAGAACTTTCGGCGATGAAAGCTGACTGTTGCATTACTTCACGTCACCTGTCTTTCTGCCAAAGAGCTGGGAACCAAATCTTGAACCAACCTGTTCTAACTCCCAATGCGTCAAATACAGCAGTCCCATCAGTGTCCCTACTTACTCCTCCAGCATCACTTGTTGAAGTGTCCACTTGTGCAGTTGTATAAGGAACGAGAAACATCTAGGGGAGGTCGGATGGATACGGGATTTTACATACATCTCCATACCACTAGGTGGCGGTAGTCAGCATTCCTTATTCAAAAAGGGAAACTAGGACTGCAGATATTTAAACCGTTGTTAAAATAAATCTCGCTAATATAGTCACTTCTAATCAAGAATATGTCTGGTAAAAAAAGTTGCAAACAGAAGAGCTGAAGAGGTGAAGGGGACAAAAAGGGTGAAACAGCACTAAATGGGTGATGATGGGTACTAAATTGACTGGCACTGAGCTGAACACCCGAGTGATCTACACACAGTGATTTCAGCCTACAAGACACCGACAAGGCGCTACAAGACACACCACGAAAAACTAGATTGTCACCGAAGTCTGTGTGTGTCATAGCCCCAACTCAGTCTCAGTTGGAAAAAAAGAAAAGCCAATGGAGTCTCACCTATCAAAGCCCTGTTCTTCTCTTACATCCGCTGCCCCTCATATTTACATCTAAATGACTGCGGATGGCCGACCCAATTACGCAACAGAGCTGGCAGTGGAACCTGACAAATGACAGGTAGTGGCTGAGAGTTGGAGACATTTGCAACACACTCCTTTCTAACAAACGCAGCCGCGTCTCCATAGTTTGAGTCTGACAGTGTAATTTATTCCCTCTCCGGCAGCACGGAACCACGGATTTAAAAGTTTCACCACTTACCGGAGCCTTCCCCATTCCTCACTCCAGAATGAAACTGTTATTATTCAAAAGAGAAATGGGAATTTATGCAGGCTTAGACATGGCCTTATATCTCCACTTAGTTTTTCCTCTCTCCCTCCCTTTGTATCCCTCCTGTTCGTCCCTCCTGTTTGCTGCTTCTGTGTTTTTCATTATGTGGTTTTGGTGCTGCGACGTGTGTGTTTAATTTGTCCTGGGTGAACACCGCCCGCCTGCTTCTGCATCTCCTCTTTTTCTGCTGTCCGTCTCACTTTACTGAAGGCTCAGATGCTGCGAGCGCGGCATAAATCAGTTCATATTGATCTGTTAGCTCAAGTGATAGACACTGACATTGGCTTCATGTAGATCTAATTTAGACTTTCAAACTCAACAGAGCTGGTTCACAGGAGAGACGAGATCAATGCATTGAGTAAAAACTGAATAAATATATGATGCATCATGTGAATAAAATATTTTGAAGTGTGGCAGTTTCAAAGTCTTTAAAAGAGATCTGCGCCTCAAAAAGTCGACAACACGACTTTCTTGTCATGCTGCTTAACAGATTCGCTTCTAAAATGATCTGCTTTCTCTGTGATGGGAAGATCGTGCGCTGAAAGTCGTTTTCTCACCTTTAAGCCGCAAGTATAGAACAGCTGTCGGTGGTGCTTAAATTATGTAAATGGGCATGTTTGCCCTGTGTGCGTGCAGACATCATTCATGAGAGAACACACACACACACACACACACACACAGACAGACTGAAGACGTAATGCTGCTGACGCCTGGTTTGAGCGTGAACATGTGAGTTACAAATTCACAGCAGTAAACTTGGAATACCGTCACTGTTTCACATGATTGGAGGCTGACAATATGGGAGACAGAGGAACGAGGAGTGAGCAAGAGAAGAGCCAAGGGGAATGGAGTAACCAGTAAGACTTGTTTGTCACTCCTTCCCAAAATGACACACTTGGCATTGTTTGCCCTTTCTCCAGATCAATATTTTTGTATTAATAATGTGTGTATGTGGAAGTTGGTGCTTGTGACCACTGGAGTTTCCCATTCTAAATTCCCAGACATTTAGGATAAGCAGTGGTGAAATGCAACTAATCACAATTTGCCTAAGCATTTTGCTTTAATACAATATTTAGTTGTTTTTTTTTTACTTGAGTATTTCAATTTTTTGCCTCATATTTCAAGTCCACTTAAGTTTGGAGGCAAATAATAGTAAAAATAGTATAATCTTTTACTCCTCTACCTTTTTTGGATAACTTTATCACTATCGTTATTATCAACCGGATAGTTATTATTAGGGCTATTTACACAGCAGTTTTCCTGGGATAGCTTCCCCCACACAAATTGTCAACCCAGGGCTAACCTAAGCCCAGGACTATGCGATTCATACTGCATTTCCACCAGCATGTGAATAATGTTAATGTTAAACAATGCCGCGTGATCCCGTTTCACCCTGGCACCTTTTAGCCCCACATATGTAATTGCTTTTCAGACGGTATTCAGGGGACTCAGGTATCTGTCAGGCAGATAATTGATCTTTCCCTTACATAGTGGTGCATTTAGCAGCCTGAGACTATTTACAGCTATTTCACTCAGCAGTTGATGGGGAGCAAAACCTCTAAGCCTCCAAAACATCTACACTCAGTTAGTGTAGGTGTATGGTTAGGGGAAATATTATGGTCTGTGTGAAAGCAACAACATGTAAGTTCCTGGAAAGAGACAGCTGATTGTTGAGTCTCATCTCCAGATCATCAAATACCGATGCTCCATGTTGGCAGCCGACCTGAGCCGCCAACCCAAAGCATCAGTATTTGAAGATCTGGGGATGAGACTCAACAATCAAGTATAATCTTCCTGGAAATAGCATGTTGTGATATCCAGTGTCAAAGCCACTGGCCTACAAGTGATCTCATGTCACGGGAAACAGGGAGTGCATTCATTTTTCTTGTCAGGACAGTCAGGTGAGCACTTTGAGTGGAGATAATGAAAGAGAAATGCTCAGACGATGAAAAAGAACAAACATCTTTTCCACTTACAAACACATGCACTGACTCAAATTTGTGTAACCCATGCATAAGTCCAAGGAAGCGTGCGCTCATCCATCTTATCCCCTTTCTGTGTCACGTAGCCACTCATTAAGCGCCTATGCCATTGCCACATTCAGTGATATTACTTAAACATTACAGGTCAGTAAAGTGTCACTTTGGTTCGAAATGACTGCAGCGCCTGTCTCGCTCTCAGCCGTGCATATGGTACGTTAACTGTACTTGAAAATTCAAACAGAGGTGAAACAGAGGTGAACATAAATATTACAGACCTATAGTGAGACCACCCCCCATCCTTTCCTCATCACGCTGTATTAAATCTTCACACTACCTAAAACTCATGCCAGATGCCAAAAAATGTAATGTATGTGTGCAAGAATGCATTTAGCCATCAGCCCTGAAGCGATGGACAGCAAGAAATGTATAATGTGTTGCCTCATTACAAATTCTGCAATGGCTTGATTTAAGGAACGACTGCGGTATCTAAAGGAAGGAGCAAAGCGATGGATGCGCTCTCGGACATTAACATTCTCAGCGGGTCCAGGTTGCAGCATTTGCTAACAGCCTACAGGAAGCAACTCTCGGGCCTAAATTATTTCCTGGCAACGCAACCTCAATTAAAAAACGGTCCTCTCAGTCACTCTCATTGTGTCCACAAGCTGGTGGGAAGTTCCAAACATCTGGGACGTCCGTGTTGGAAGCAAAACCTGGGAGACAAATGGTAAACAAATGCTGGCATCCTGCAGTGTCAAGGAGTAAACCCAATCTCATCACTCGCCCAAAAAGTCTCCGCTGCTTTGAGCCATTATACGAATAGATATTGCATCAAGCTCATACAAACCATAGTTAGATAGATGCATATAACAATGGTTAAACATCTACACAGAGAAAGCAGCAATAATGGCCAACACAATGCTTCGGATCCATTTGAAAACATAGCTTAGCTTTTCAAGGCTAAAGCAGCAGCAGCAGAGGCAGCGGAGAGTGACAGAACGGGGGATGCGTGAGATTATAGAGACGATGTTATTATGCTCCAAACCTTTTACTACTGATCAACTACTAGCTAACTACTTGAGGCATCATGATTTTTTGAAGAATTTTTTGTGGTCTAAAGGCAGAATAACTGGGGCTAAATAAAAGTAGAGCACTAGAATGAAGCTGAGATCAAATGATTGTTTAATGGAGCGACTCCACACTAGGGTTGGGAACCATTTGTATTTTATAACAATACTAGCGCTGGTACCTGGAATTGGGTACTGGTCCCTTTTTTTTGTTTCGCTGTTATAACAAGTATGTCATTGCACTTAAAAAAATATGAATGAATAGAAACTGTTTTAATGCTGTGCACTCTACCTGGATAGCTGGTCTGAAATGAAGAAACTAATGCAGTATGAGCACCGTACTCCACTACATACAAATCTGTCAAAAGGGACATTAATAACAATAAGGACAGGGCAGAAATACGCCATTGCGGTTTTGTAGTCTTCCTGATCCAACACCGACATTTACAGCAGTGCTTGCATGCTGGTATATTTCCCTTTGAATAGTATTCAATTCATGCACATTAAGTTTCATAAGGATTAGGACTGTCTAGCACACTAAATAGCATGTTGGAAAGGACATTTTTTCATTTTCATTTCATTCTGGATGCTGCCAGCCGCTGCATTTTGGCTAACGTTAATGAGAATGCTAAGCTAGAGTCAATCAAGTTAGTGAAAAAAGCCCAGTTATGTCCAACAACAACCTAGCCAACTAACTAATTAATAACATAAAGATTTCAAATATGGTGATGCCTCATCATTCATGTTGGAGGGTTCAACTTTCCAAGGACGAGCAGCAGGCATGCTAACATTAGCTGCAGCTGCTTGAGGGATCCTGGCTTTCAGGCCATCAAACAGGCTACTGTGTTGTTGACTTGTAACTTGGCGTGACATCTCGTCTTTTCCTTTTTTTTGGTTTAGTGTTACTCTAAAAATGCAGTGTCAGATACCGGAATTTGGCACCGATTGCTATTACCTTAATCGGTACTTGATAGTACCAGTGTTATTTGGTCTGTACCCTCAAACTTGGCGAGTTTGGTGCCCAACCTGACTATACACGTAATTTAGTGACAGTTGACAGTTGGCTGGCACTCGTTTGTTTCCTAAAAAAAAAGCGATTCTTTTTCATTTTGACTGCAATCTATTTAAAACTCTGATTAGCCATGAACATGGTGTTGGTTTTGGGATCTGCAAAAAAAAAAAAGAAAAAAAAAGAAGCCTTTTGCCATTTGGTCAACAGTGTGGAACATCAGTCAGTATCAGCAGCAGACCGCTGTCCTGTTGCCATGGCGATTCTGATGACAAGAATTTCGACCCCTTTATGAAATCCAGACAGACAGATAGTCAGAGGAGGCATGCGCTGGCTACTTGTTTGTCCCACGGGAACAGTGGAGAGGCCGAGGCGCTGGATCTGTGTGCTGTGTGTCTCATCAGCTGGGTTCTTCTTCACTGTCAGAGTCAAAGGAAAGCAGATTTTTTTTTGTTTTTTTGTTTAGTGCATCACCACAGTTTGAATGAAAACTGAGAGGAGGGCAGAGCTTGTTGGGAGCTCCCAGTCTTCCCTGTGGAACTAATTTAATTCTCCAATCTCTTCCTCATTATATACTGTATTATATACTTGTGTTGAATGTTCTATATGTTGAAAGAGAGAGTGGGTGTGATAGTTTTCCCCCGTATTCAAACTTCATAACTCCTTTCATTCTTCTTCTATTTAACTTTCATTCCATATTTATGTGTGAATTTCTCTTGCTCTCCGTCTCTCTCGAACGCTTCCGCCCTCTCTCTGTCTCTCATTCTCTCCTCTCACATTCGAAATTGCTCTCCTTTGATGTGAGATTTTGAGGTTAATATGTTAATTTATGCGGAAATTTAATTAAAGGAATGCATGATTCATAGTTTTATTCTTCTTTCAAGTCATTTCTATACACGGAAATTCTGGTTCTGGTATGGTTAATCCAAGCCCCCCCCCCCCCCACACACACACACACACACACCCTCATTTAAACCTCGGATGCATTTACTTTCCGATATATATCAGGGTTTATTTACCCTAAGGACGGGCGACCAAAGCACCTAAACACAGACAGACAGCCAGTAAAATATCTAGTTAAAATGAAAGACCTGGGCATTACTCATGCATTGATTTTCTTTTCAAATCCATTCCTCACAAATTATTTATTTAGTCGTTTTCATTACTTGAATGTGTTTTCTGGATTTGGCTGCTGCGTTGCCATGGCAGCGAGGGACGGGGAGGGTGGAGGGGCGCCAGGCAGGGAAGTGTGGACGGAGTGGCAGAGTTTCTGTTTGTGGAGGAGAAAAGTTTATGATGTCAGATTTTTTCGTCTCCAGCACAGTGTTCCTCACCGCTTCCGGCAAGGTTTCTCTTCTCATTTTACATCCCACACACAGACACACGCTGGCAGTGTGGTCCGCATGTATACCGAGGTTAGAGCGAGTTTTGTTAAGGGTTAAGTCAGGGTTGGAGGCTATTATATGAATTGGAATTTAAAGGTTTTTTTTGTTTGGGTTATGGCTGTAGCGGGCGTCAGGAAATAACTATATAGTGTGTAAAAAGTTTAGTCACAAGGATGGAAAAGTAAAAAAAAAAAAGGCTTTTGCCTGTTCCTCCAGGAGGCGTCGGCCGTGCTCTAAATTCATGAGGTAGAAACACACGCAAATGTGCCGCTCAACAAGCAGTGTTTTGATGCTTGCGTTACCTCCAAGTGTGTGTGTGTGTTTGTTTGCGAGTGGTGGTCGTTGGACTCAATGCGCATGCCTCCAGCTGTTCTTACAGCGTGGGGGGGAATGTGGGGAAGCTTTCAATAAAAGAGAGAAAAAAAACCCCATGGCTTTGTCTCTCTCTCTCTCTGCAGCCCTACTTTTTGTTTGTCTTCTTTGTCTCTCCTGCAGGCGGTCCGCAGTCACTGTGCTGTTGATCTCTCTTTCCCTCTCTGCACACACATACACACACTCACACTGGCCTCGTAATCTTATGATGTATTAGAAGCCCATTATGAGCGATGATGAGATCTCATCTCGGCTGGTCACGTTATTAACTCTACTCTGAGGAGTACCTCGGCATTTTACACATGTGTTTCTGTCTTGTTGTAGCCGTGTGTGTTGCGCTGCAGGTACATGTAGCAGTGTGTATTAAAAGCATCCGACTCTGTAGATAATGCCAAATATGCTTCACTAGGGCCGGGGCGATATGGCCTTAAAATGATCGTGCAATATTTTCTAGTGCTCAAAGACCCTTCATAAATGCAAGGACTGTACAACAAAATCAGATATCATGACATCATGTTATTACAAGGCCAACCACAGCCCAAGTCATATTTGTAAGGACAGCTGGGGATAATTTCAGCCATTTATTTTTTATTTTTATTTTATTTTTATTTTTTTTATTTTACATCTGTATCCGTGACGACCAAAACCGTGTATCGTTCAATTCGAACCAGCTCCATCAATCAGAATGGGTTTTTAAAGCCAAACCAAGGTGCTTTCCTAACCCCGAACCTAAGCAGACCAAGAGCACAGCGCAGAAATGGAAAATTTCACCACAACGAACCTGAAGTAGCAACATAAGGAAATGTTCAGCTTGAACGTGGCTTACTCAGCTAACATTTATTCTAGCAACTGGGTTGTATGTAACCCGTTCAAGTATTATAATCATTGATAGTCAAGAAGAAGAACAAATAACTTTATATAGCTCATTTATTTTCATTTCTTCCAGACCTAAAGAAATTTTCTCTCCCCGTCACTTATAAACACTGAAATACTGAGAGCCAGACCAAAAAAAAAACACTGAGACAAATTGACAAATTGAACAATCTGGTAAGTTGAATTTACTGCAACGCAGCCTTTAGACAACACTTGCGACACCAATCAACGAGACAATGTATAATCTCATATCACAATAACAACATTTCCCAACTGTCCCCTTCATAATTGATGATAGTTGGAGGAGAAATGAAGCGATTGTTTGTGCTGTTGTCAGATCACACCTACATCTTTGGAGCTCGTGTTTAGCTAAGAACTTGTAATCGCGTAATAAACCGCTGGATATGGATGACTAGCTCGTTTTCAAAGCCTCTTGAACGTTCCCGTCCCCAAACTTGTTTTGCTGATGCCGAAAGATGAAAAAGATGAAAAAAATTGACAGTTTGAGACGGAGACGCGAGGCAACGCTGTGGTCATGCATATTTTTTTCTTTGTTGCACAGTGTGAGTGTGTGCGCACATGAAAGGGTAGTGTGAGTGTGCATATATCTGTGTATCCTTGTGCCTACATTGATGTCCTGATTAGCACTGTTTATATTTAGATCGTATTAATCCGCTCAAAGTCTGCGTTCCCTCCCGGGGCGCTGTCACACACACACACACACACACACACACATACATACACACACACACCCACACACAGAGTCATCCCCTCATCCTCCTCATCAACTTCAGGACATATTGAAGGAGAGGCAATGGAAGTTAAAGATGTAAAGCCGAATGAAGCTTGTTAAAAAAGATGACAGAGGAGTAAATAAAGCAAAGAGAAGACTCTAGGTCTCACTAGAACAGCTAATTTGCCATTTCCACCAGATGTTTTGACAGACTCTGAGCTCATGAAATATCGTACAGGAGAGACACTTTTTGGCTAACAGGCAGATATGTGGTGTATTAGTAGGGGCCCTCTTTTTTTCCCATAAAGTTCCATAATTGAAAAAAGCAGATGGACGACAGAAGATGGAGGTGCAGCCACGAGGGAATTGGTGCCACTTAACTTTTTTTGGTGAAATTTAATGGATTTCTACTGAGAGTTTTTTTTTTTTTATTGAAGGGAAAGTAAACCTGGCAACACTGACAGCTGCAGATAGAAAGCAAAGAAAAGCTCCCGGTGCAGCTGGAATTACAGAAAATTAACACTCCTGTCATACGTGAGCCTGTAATCTCACTCTGCTGACGGCTGTATCTCCTCATATCTGTCCGTTAGCGTGCGCCACCGCCCCCTTTGTGCAGGTGTCTTTGTAGGAATGCGCCGATATGTGCAGGCGCCGCTCGGCTTGTATGTGTGTGCATACCGCATGTGTGTGACAAATCCCTGCAGTGCGATGGCCTTAAGCCCTATGTTCCCTCGGAATCACTCTGAAGAGACAAATCCAGAGGCTTAGGCAAATTACACACACTTACACCTGTGCCCACACACACACACACACAAACACACACACACTCCCTTCTCTTTCACTCTCTCCTTCACCGCCTGCATCTTACACACACTCGGGTCTCTGCAGCAGCCTCTCCTCTCCTCTCCCCTCTGTCTAATTCGCCGGTTTGCAGTCACGGATCCACGGAAGCGTAAAGGCAAAATGGCCTCCTCGTGGAGCGGAGGGGTAGATGATTTTCGGAAACGCCACACTGAGCGCTAACACACGTGAAAATACACCCACACACACGTGCGCACACACACACACACACACATACACACAGATAACATGTAGACCCTGCCAACCCTGCCTTTTCTGGCTTATTGTATTATACCTCCTCCCCTATGGTGGGAATGACCATATGTCCTCTTGTGGCTACACCCGTGGGTGTGTGTGCATGTGTTGCGGTGCGCATATGTGTGCCACGCCACCCTCCAATGTGTTATTTCCTGGTGTCCGTTCAAGCAGGGAGAGAAGCTGCTGCTAGGTATTGAAAAGTGCGAACACGCGAGAGGAATGCTTCCTCGGCCCAGGAGGTCTTGGCCTGTCTGTCTTTGGCTCCCTCGAAATAAAATCACAAGCAGTCAGTTTATTGCAGCAAGAGAAGAAAATAAGTTATCAGTTAGGAAAATCTCTTTATTCAGGTGTACAAAATATCAGGGTTTCAGAGAACCTGACTTGAGAGATATTAAGTAATTAACATTACCGTAGGTAATTATTGTTTTTCACAATGGCTGTTTCGGGAGGAGCCCCCTTCAACGACCACCCTTCAACTAATTAAACTGCCTGCTTTTGGATGAGCTTAATTGGTAGTGCAGCTTTCTGTCCAACTGCCAGGCACAGACAACTGGATGATCACTCCGACTGGAAGCCATAGGGATGTAAAGCGGAGGATCATTATCCCCGCTCCAGTGTGAGACTGTTCGCCAGGCTCGCACAGAAGGCTGTTAGTGTTAGTGAAGGCTCTCTCTCTCACTCTCTCTCTCTCTGTCTCGCTTGCTGTTTTTTTTTTTCATGAACGGAACGGAGAAAAAAAAAGAAAAAATCATCCTGTGAAGTTGAAACTTTCCTGAATGTGCTTCATTAACAACTGCAGCATGGATTACTTTTAAGGGCTTCTGAGAAATGATAATGATAGTCGAGGAGAGCTGCACTCCCTGTGTGAATGATTTCACTGTCGATTACAGCGAGGCCACGGCGAGATATTCATTTATTATTCATTTTTTCCCTTATGATATATGTTTGTTCTCTAAAGCTTGCTAAATATCTTTTTGCTTGAGACATAATTCACTCTTCCTGGCAACTTTTTATCGGTGTACCTCTTTAAGATTTCCTTATGTAACCTCCTATCATACATATTCTGCCCTTAGTCTTAGAACTGAAGTACAATGTCTCCAATAAAAAAAAAGCAGGCTTTGCAGTATTGTGCTGCATTCCTTGCCGCTGTAATGACCCAGTTCCTCTGTAGGGATCCTCCAAGTTTCATTTTATCATAAAGACAACAAACCAGACTTGAATTCGAAATACAGTGGACACATGGTCTGCAACCCCGGCCCAATTTATCACGAGAGCGGGCCTGGCAAGCAAATGGAGCCGGTCTGATCTATTGCCAGGGGATGTTGGAGCGGGATGTGGTAGGCGTTTGGCTTCAGACTCCTGTGGTTCGCCTGCCGACGCTCCTTCGAGCTGCTGCTGCTGCTGCTGCATTTTAGTCTGACTAAAGCCCTACACCTGCAAAAACCTGAGGAAAAGAGAAACGGACATGAGTGGAAGAGAGCGGAGCAGAGAGAGAAGTCAGTGCGAGGCAGACAAAAGTAGAGTGAGAAAGATGAGCGATGTGGGGAGGGAATAGAAATCTCATCAACCCCTCTCAACTTCTCACTTTCTCTCTCGTTTTGACCAGCAGTGGAGACAGACTTGCCCTGCAGTCAATTGCAGGTGCTAGTCAGACTATAAATGGAATGGTATAATGTTCTCTTTCAGGAGAATACCAAATGAATTTCAATTTCAGTAATATGTTGAACACAGCACAAAACAATACACTTTGTCTCCAGACATCCGGACTTGACTCATATCTGAACAAAGAGAGGGAAAAGACACTGGCTTAGAACTAAACTGCTTTTTTTGCCATTTGCTTAAAATAATGGACTCGATCTAAACCACTATATTGTGTAGGAAGTACACTCCTGTCCAGTCCTGGACTCAGCGCGCAGAAAGGGCACTGTTAGAGCAACCTAGAGGGAACTTCACCACATTTTATCCACTGGAAGGGCCCCCTAGAGGGCACTTTTGATGTTTTATTTACCATAGGGGCACCCAAGAGGGTACCTCGCAGCATTTTTTGGGGGGGAATCGCCACGGTACATACTTAATATGCAGTTTACAATATTAATGAGGACTGATTTACCACCCAGAACTCATACAGAGGTACGCAAAAGCATGCCTCTCATTCCCCGACAGTGGCTGTTGATTAGCTGGCTGGCTAGCTAGTAACAGTTGCACGAGTTAGTTTGAAACAAGTTAGTCAGCATGACTGACTTTTTAGTATTTCATGCTGACACCTTTTTAAAGCGAGGACCTAGTAAAAGCGTTTTAGAAATACTCTCAGTGGCCACGCAATGTGCTAACAGGCTAACACTGAGGCTAAGCTGCATGTCCCAGGATCAGCATCCTCACAGGCAAATGATCCACGGGCACAGTGAAACAGCATTGTTCTTGTTTTGCATTACAGGGCTTGTTAGACCAAGTATTGTGAATAGGTTCATGTCAATGTAGGTTCAGGCTTGTATTTTTAATGCTATCATAACCCTCTAGAGACTTACTCCTGATGTTGGCAGATATAACACGCCTTGTAGAGGACATGGAACTTCTCCAAATCCAATAAAAAAAACATGACAACGTAGCTAATATTAGCTTAAACTTTGATCTCATCCGAGGCTGGCGTCCACACTAGGAAAATGATACAACCCGTAACCCTCTTTTAATACCACAGTTAATGATGTGCTCCTTGGGAGTAATTCTAGGCCACAGATACTGGTTCTTTTGTCCCGTTGCGTCTAAATTAAATAACTCGCCTCACTCCTGTTGCATGAAACTAGTGCTGAGCTATTGACTTTCAACCGCGTGACCCCTTTCTCTCCGTCTTACAGTCAAATTAAGCATTCACTGTTGACTGTTACTGGAATTAGCTTCGTCCTTGACTGACAGCAAGATTAGCTTTGTCCTATTGATCACTGCAAAACCTCTCCTCACTGATTTACACTTCAGCTGCCTGCGGTCGGACAATGCTCTATGATGTACTAAATACTGTGGTTGCTCCAAGTACACTCGAGAGATGAATCCATGTAAAAGCATTTATCCCTGATTGATATCACTTATTAAATTTATATCACACACAGAGAAGGAGATGGATGAAAAAGACATCTGAGGAGGTTTTTTTTTTGCTTTTGAGACAACTGAGATCCAAATTTTTCCAAAAGGGACTCCAGCTTAGTGCAGGCTTAATACAGTCTGATCTGCTTAAAATCTCTTGACATGATCCCAGAGGAGAGCGGTGACTCATCGTCACCAGCCCCCCCCCCCCCCGGTCTGGTGGAGTACAGGTGTGAACCAGGCTATAAATGCAATTGTGAAAGAACCGCTGTTCCCCCCAGCAATCACAGAAAATGACATCATGCCATGAGGATGACGCCCGCTCAGCTGTTTTCACGCCAGAGTCTCTCTCGCTGCATTTATGGCTCTTTGTTTTCACAGCTCTTTGTTTCTCATTCTTCCGTTTTCTCTGGCCATCTCAATCTGTCTTACTGGTTTTATTTCTTCATCTCGACCTCCCTGTCTCTGGCTGTCTCTACCGCAGTGACCCTCATAAAATTTGCTGCCCTAACTCGTGCCAGCAGGGTGATGTTGAACCCGAGACAGTGCGGTATACCTCCAGGAGAGTCAAGCACCAGGGTCCCACACTTTATTAAAATGCCAGTATGTCTCAACGGGTCAGCGGGCTGCATTGAGTCATAACATGGACACTTGAGACAACCTAGACATTTTCCTGGGGGATCAAACAAGAAGGGCTGTTAGTTATTGTAGGCATTCGATGCATTTTATCATTAGAGTGACGGATTAGAAGTGGAGATGAAAAGAGAAACAAGCAATCCCAGTGGATATTGCGGTTTCATGCAGTCAAACCCAGAAAACGAACAGGAACCTCACGTCTTCATCGGAAGTTCATCAGCACTACTGACGAATGTGTTTAAAGGTTCCTTTTTCTTCATGACACTATAAAGTGTGGGGAAACTCGAGATTCCCACAGCACTATGAACGCACCACAGCACAGCAGCCTGCAGCAAAATATTTAAACCGAATAGGATAAAAACCCTGGATGTTACATTGTCATACAAAATGCATGAGTGAGGAAGAGGAAGCTGTAAATTCACCATTTTGTGGCCACATACAGTGTGCAGTACATACGCTGTGCACTGTTAGGTATGCACTCAGACTGACAGCAGCACCGCGGTGTGGGCGTATGGCTACAGGGTAGAGAAAGATGATATGAAGTAGGTAGTTCGGTTTGAAGGTTTAATCAGACTCCAAGACATTGATGGTTTAAATGTGCCTTCAAGGTAGAATTGGAAAACCTCTGGAAAGTTGTCTTAGTAACACTTGTTTTCTCATGCTTCTCTTTATGCTTAAAGAATGGTGTGTGCCCTTGCATGTATTTGACCGGCCAGGAGAGTTTGTCATCAGAAAACTAAGAATAGAGAAAACAACAAACTAATTTCTGAGAATACCCTTGCTAAAACCAAGTGTAAATCCACTGTGACGTCACCTTGGCTCATAGACTACTGCTTTGAAGCCTTAAGTTGGGCGTTACGGTTGTCGCCGTCTTGTTTTTTTTTGGCGAGAAGTGACCGTTTTGGGATGAGAGGGTTGAGCTGACTTAGAACCCAAAGACATACCATGGTAGTGACTAAAGTAGGCTCTGCTTTATCATCTATTTAACTTAGAATTGGACCATAATTTACAAAATGAACATCATGCTGTAGTAAAAACAACTGAAATATAGTGATTGAGAACATAAACTTGATAGAAAACTGTTTACTGAGTCAATAGATCAAGTGAGAAGTAGGGTCATTTTCTCATAAGCTTACGTATAAAAGCCCCTCTTTTTTTTAATACTGTGGAGTTACCCATGCTGGTCATAAGAAAATGCAGGTTCAAGGCACGCCTGCATTGTTTTCACTTTTCAGACCCAGAAGCTTGTTCCATATTTTATACAGACAATGGATGGTACCAGTGCACCCTTAAGTGCATTATACACCAAATGCATTGATGCATATGCAATAATGGTACCATGCATGGGACATGTCAGAAAGACAGTAGACATAGATGGCAAAGAGGCTGTCACGGTCTGATCCAGGGAGAAGATATTATTAAATTTTTAAATAATGTCTGCAGGTGTTTTGACGCTCGTCATACGTCACCAATGAATGTGTTTTCCCCACTTGTCAGCCAAAGCTTTGCATTAAGGTACAGTAATGTTATAGACCTACAGTACAAGTACAAGTAAATTTAATGTCAAAGTCATTTGTTCAGTGATTCTGAAAATGACAGCACTGTATTAATACAGTACAGGTGGGTTTTGTGTATTGTACATAGCTTCAGGCACCTCAGTCATCATCCAAGTTTTTGTTTCCCTTAGTAGAACAGACGTAACAAAGTGTTTCACACTGAAAGACGACAGCAAGAAACAGCAAGAAATACAGACACCGTTTAAGAGTAATGAATAAAATATATCGTAAAGATAACAGGATGATACATAAAATAGAAATAAACAGAGCTGGCGCGTTTGTTAAAGCGCAGTTTATGAATAATGAATAAAATATCAAGTTGCTTACTGAGTGCATTAGAAATTCTTCTCCCAGGAGAGGTAGATGTCCCCGCATGCCTCTCCACAGGAGCCATTGGGGGAGCGTGACGCACTTTGTGAATAGAAAGTAATTTCAAAGCCTTGGTGTGACGACAGTAATGAATCAGAGAGGGTAGTCTGCAGTGGCTTCATGACAAGGTGGTGATAAAACAGTTAACTTACAATTTTACACAGTAGTGGTCTTCCTCTAGTATTTCCTGGTTTCTGTGTTTCATTCTCAAAGTTTTGTGTTACCACAAGACCACTATTATTATTATATCTTTGTTTACCTTTAATTCTTAGTTTAATATGTTGTCGTTGTTGTTGCCATCTTTCACACTGGATGCTTTCTTACTCTGCAATGACCTCATTTCTCCAAAATGGATCAATAAAGTCCCATATCTTCTCAAATACGCTGCTCTACATCCGCCCATGTAGCATGTGATTGGCTATTTTCTTATCAACGCCGCCCTTCTTTGAAGATGGTAACCAGTTACATTATCGGCTGTATTTTGTCAGCCTGAATCACTATCGTTGAGCTTTTACAGGAACCTGTCAGTATCTTTGTTGCTTGCACTCGGTCTCTCGACGCTTAAGCTGAGAGACGGGTAGAACACAGATAGAGGAAGTCATTAGGTAGGGAAGATGTGTTTATCAATACAACAGAGATGTCAGTCCCGCTCTGGGTCAGGGTCAAATGGAGGTCTTCAGTCTTTATTGCAAGGTGAATTTCATTCCACGGTTGCCTAGCTTTGACAGGCTAGATAAACAATCGTTCCGCCACATTTGATTTGACAGGATACATAAAGAGTTGTAACACCAGTCCTGTACCTGCAGGCTATGTGTGCTGCGCTGAGCCGACCCATAATATGTGTCGTTTTCTTCCCTTAGTTTTACAGTATATACTGTATTCTATACACGCACACAGGAAAGGTCAACAGCTGCCAGCGGGGGCTGGACATTTCTGTCACTCAAACTTCACTATAGTTTGATTTTTTTTTTTTTCAACATGCTTTCTGGTTATTGCTAACCTGACAGCCCTTTACTTCAGCTGTTGTCTTGTGTGTTGAACAATGGGCCAGTATTGTACATGCACATGTATAGGGTTTGTACTGTTCAAACAATATTTTGAGGCGGCAGCTCCAGCAATTCATTAATCAAATAACGACTTGTCAGCTATTAAATTCATCACCACCCATTTGATTTTAATTGATTAATTTGTTTAGAATGTACATAAATGATTGATAGGATGTAGTTTCCAGTATTCCCAATCTCTCATTCACTGTTTCAGGTCACAGGGTAGGCATACAAGCTCCTAATTGTCAAATGAGGTGTCAATTAACCATTTTAGGTAGCTCAAGGTATGTGCAGTTTAGTTTTTCGCTATTTGGTTGCCATTTATGCATGGAATACTGTCTTCTGGACCATACATTTTACTGAAATTGATCTACTGGAGGTTTGGGAATATAAGAAGACAGTTTTTGCTAGATTGTGATGCAGTACTTCATGGTAACATTTTCTGGTTTCTTGGATCCTCTATGACAGTAAACTGAGTATCTTTGGCATTTGATCAACACTGATTAACATTTTTCGCAATTTTTGGACATTATATAGACCAAACAACTAATCAGTCAGTTAAGAAAATAATCGTCAGATTGATTGGTGATGAAAACAATCCTTAGCTGCCGAGGATTAGTTAGGGTTTGATGTTTCCTGATATTGCTTTATACTCCAGCATCATATGATGCCACGACACGTGCTTCAGTTAAAAGTAACTATCGACAGCATTGCATCAAATAATGAATAAGGTATGAGTGGATTTATGGTGTAATGATGATTATATAACTAGATTATGCTTTAGATTTCTTTAAATAAATAATCTTCCCTGACATGAAGCCACTTTATCAAGAGCATGATGGCGTCTTTGAACGTTTTAATGTTAGAAACTGGATAACCCTTAGTTATCCCAAATTGTTGGCTTTTAAGTATTACTCCACCTGAAATCCATCTTTCCTATATCACCGCTCTGCACCACTGCAGGCCTGAAAGGGGGCTGTGAAAAGTTTGTGGTTGGCGCAGCTGTTGTCAGCTTGAGTTCCCCTCAGTCACAATGGATTCCAGTGGTGAGATAAATGGATATACTGCAGGAGTGGGTTGACACTTCTCCTGTGAAAATTTGTCACCATTGGAATCCGTCTAAGCTGACATTAGCGTGGGTGTTTTTGAAAGATAAATTTAGATCTCTCGAGGTATAGGTTTCCTCTCGCTGTTCGAATACATTCAGAATAGGGTTATGAAGAACTTTCTGTGTGTTTGCACTGTTATATGCTGCCGGCCAGTTGGGTGTCCCATGATCTGGCCTCCTATACTCTATACTCAATCTGAAGTAGTTTGTATGATGTATGATGTAATGAAGTGTTTATAGTTGTTACTAAATGGCCATAAACAAAAGATAGAGTACACTGACAGTCATCTAAATCAAAATGCAGTTGTTCTTAATAAAGGATTGGCTTGCTTAAAAAAGCCCACCACACATGCAGTGAGGCATACAACAAAAAAAAATGCTGATCCAATATTATCAAGTTGTCTGATATTGATCTTTTAGGGATCATTGCGGAAACAATGTGTGTTTATCAGCCAGTATCGGTCCCAGAAATCGAGCTTCAATCAGGTTTTAACAGTTTTTGCAGAAAGAAAACATCATCACCACATTAAACCCCTAAAATGCCACTTCTTCTCGATCTCACTGAATATGCAAATCATTTCATTTTCACAAGTTTAACACAAGATGTCTACTACTTAAGTGTAATTATGTTTGTGCACTGGAGGCTTCAAAGGTGCTACATCACACTCTTAATATCGCTAAATATTGAACCAGCGTTGGCTCTCAAGTATCTGTGATGTCACAAATCATACTCATAAGCCTGCCTTCTTAAAATCCCATACTCAATGAGCTCAGAGAAAATGTGCACTTTGAGCTATGAGTGTGGAAAAACGGACAAACTCTGCTTATACATCATTCTACACAGCAAAAAATAACACTTTTGAGTAAAGGAGGAATTCAAGTTGTCGAGTCGTTGAAGTGGCAGTTAAAGTGCAGGTGGTGAACTGATTGATTGGGAGCCTGAGAAGAAATCAGAGACAGATCAAGTGTTTAAACTCAAAACAAGATAACGAGTGTCGGCTGAAGAGCGAGCACCAAAAGCAAGTCGGAGTAAATTGAATATCACAACACTTGAAGTTGCGGTATGTCTCTCTCACTGGGAGTTTTGTGCACCACCTGTTGCACCACCTGCATCATGTGCAGAAATGTCAGCACCCTCCAGCAGCTGCCAGTTTAAGATCAATAGATTGACATCTGAGTCAAGGATGTTTTCAAAGAGTTGTTTCGATGTGAAGTGGATTGTCTAGCTGGAAGATATTCCTACCAGAGGCTATGCTTGTGCGTGTGTGTGTGCATACATATGCGTATACAGTATGTATGTTTTATCTTCTGAGATCTCGGGATCTGCCTGTTAATAAATATCTAATTGCCTCAGGAGTTCCGCACAACACTATTTCTGCCTCTGTAATTGGCTAGCAAGCCCGATATGTGTGTGTGTGTTTTCTGTGTTTGTGCGAGACAGTTAGAGAAAGAGCTAATGAAGACCCATAGGAAAGTCATTGATGTAATCATTTCTTAAAGTGTTTTTCGGGCATTCCTAAAAGACTCACTGTAAATAGGATCGGAGCCATTTACAACCCTTAGCTGTCTTGTAATGTGAGTGTGTGTGTGTGTGTGTGTGTGTGTGTGTGTGTGTGTGTGTGCGTGTGCGCGCGCGCGTGCATGCATGTTAATGGTCACTGCAGTGTGCTTCGTGAGTGTTAGATATCTCCTTGTCTATGCACCACACCTCATATATGTGTGCTGTCGTGGGTTTTTTTGTGTGTGCACATTGAATGCTGTATTTGTGTGTGTGTGAGGGAGACAGAGAGGGATAGTGTGTGGGTGTGTCTGTGTGTGTGTGTGTGTGCACGCTCATTAATAACCAGTCTGCTTGTATTGTCAGTTAAAGCCCATAGTGAGCACAGCCAAGCTAGCCGGGTTCTCTTTCAGCCAGTCACAGCTTATGTTGTCCTTTCATGGCGTTAATTAACAACCAAGAAATTGTGTGTTTGCCTCGGTGTGTGTGTGTGTGTGTGTGTGTGTGTTTGTGTGAGGTAGTGTATAAACACCACAGTAGAAAGAGTGTAGCTCACGCGCCTGCGTGTGAAACAACAGTCTTTTGTTTCTCGCAGGTGCAAGTACACTAATCTGGCACCAAATTAAAGAGGGCTTTTGTTGATCCCAACATGCAGATGTTGCACACATGTGGTCCTTTTCTCTCCGTAATGAATTCCCAGGTTGCACTTTGCCACTGTCGCTCCTGTCGCACACACAAACCTGTTAAGGAAAGTTGATGCAAATTGACGGGAGGGGATGATGAAAAAGATGCAAATAGCGGGTGAAGAAAGAGACATACCTGTTAGGAGGAAGAGCACTGAGTGGTGATACGTGCACACACACACACACACACACACACACACACACACACACACACACACACACACACACACACACACACACATACACACACTTCCACTCACAAAAGCGGCGCTACAGTGACAGCTATAACAGAACGGACTGTTTAACATAGCGTCAGGCAGTTCTCCTGAGAGTGCTTAACTGGAATACCTGATCATGCAATTACCATAGAAAGAGCAACAACGCCCTCCGGGCTCTGTGTGTGTGTGTGTGTTTGTTTGTACTGTAAGTGTGTTTGTTGTGTTGATGTCTCCAGTAGCTGTATTTTCCGTGGGATTTGCAGTGAGTGTGTATTTGTGTGCGGCTTCTCCTCAGAGATTTCCCCTATTAGATTGCAGTGGAGTGCAGGCAGCCACGTCTTAATGTTTGTCTCCTTTTGTGTAAGATAGTGTAGTTGTATGCTGGGTTGTCATGGGTTACACATTGCTTCCTCCACATTTTGTCCTTGATACTTGCATTCACTTCATTATTTAGTGCTTATATAAGATGAAGAAGAAGAAAAAAAAAGGTAAAGGGTAGTAAGGAGGTGCCAGTTCAACTCTCTGGTGGTTAGCTTATACATAAATTGATGTGTTTATAGTTCCTGTATGTGCATCTGTGTGTATTACAAGCCCGTGTGTGTGTGTGTGTGTGTGTGTGTGTGTGTGTGTGTGTGTGTGTGTGTGTGTGTGTGTGTGTGTGTGTGTGTGTGTGTGTGTGTGTGTGTGTGTGTGTGTGTGTGTGTGTGTAAAATAAGAACACAGTTAAAAAAATCATTTCTTCCTTTTCTTCTTCTCCTTCTTCACTATTCTCTATAGCATAACATTAGCTCAGTATGTATAGGCTGGACCACATTTACAGTATCTTCATGCTTAGCCTTCCTTTATTTGACCCTCACCTCATCCCTGTACGTTTTGTGTTGACAGACGTGTAATCACCTGGCAACGTACTTAAAAGTGCTTCACCGATATGGTTCCTGCTATAAAAAGGTGTCTCCAGGACCACATTCTGCCATGAAGTTGAAACTATTACGGCGACGGCTGGTAATAATGTTTATTACAGCAGATGCTATGTGATAATTGAGTCGGGAGATATGCGGTGTTTGAACTCTACAGGGAGATGTCGTGAGTGAGAGGCGTCTGCCCTCGGTAGCAGCAACAAACGACATGGAGTCCAGCCACTGGCGGTGGTGGTGGTGGTGACCGATCACTCTGCTGAGACCTGGCATGCAAGCAAAAGGTCTTCCTGAATTTTCACTACAGAGCATCATCACCACTCAGAGGACAACAAGCTGGATAACTACTATTAGAGGCTGGCTGCTGGGCAACCCCACTAATCCTGCCGAAATTACGTTAATGTCTTAAATGCTGTATAATGGAGTGAGCCGGCTTCTGTAATCCACCGTGTTCATAAAAAAGCACATTCCTCAAGGTACTGGCTTCCTGATTGGCTTGAGATATGGAATCTGGAGGCTGAATGAAAAGTTCATTCTCTGATTCTCTGATTTAAATGTCCCGGACTGGACTCTGGCCCATTTAGTTGCGAAGCCCTACAATCACATCCGATAATGGCTGAACAATAGTAATGTGAGGCTTGGTAGACCCATGCTAACCGTTGCGTTGGTCAATCAGTGAACAGGTACAAGAGTGTGGGAATTCCCGCTCACTTATGGCCTGTAAACGACAGTTTAGCCTTGTAAAGAGGTCTAATTATGCCAAATAGAGAACACCTGTGTGCGTGAAGCCTTTATCTCTGGTGTGCCTCTGAATTAAAACCCCATTCCGACCTTTTTCCTATTTCCCATCACAGAGCCAACCACGTTTTTTTCTTTTTTTCTCCCTGCGTCGATGTGATTTGTTTGCAGCAATTATCCAAATGCGGTAATTTGATGATGAAAATGAAATGATTAAAAATGCTAAACAGTAAACACTCAGGATGTTTGTGTACCAGGTATTTCGGAGTAATGATGCACCCACCCCCCCTCGAATCACAGCGAAAACGTAGCCTTTTCGAAATCGACTCTCCGCGGCTCTGACATTTTCTTTAATCTTTATCCCCGGACCTGTTCATTGTGCGACCATTGTGTCCGCGTGCCCTGATATGAAATGATCACAGCTTCAGTGTTTCCACACCGCTTTATCGCCACCCTGGGCATTTCTGGAGAAGGACAAACATGAATGCAAGGACGAAGCACCTCTCTGTTTTCTCTGAATCAGTGAAATGTAAAACGAGACGGGGAGATTTGGGGAAGAGGGAGAGGTTGATGGCGTGTGGAAAATGGAAGGGGGGGCGTGATAGACAGAGCGGGTGATCAGAACAAGGTGAGGCCTTTTTCTTTTTTTCTTTTTTTTTTGGAGGACAGTAAAGGGAGAGGGGAATTGGAAAGCTTGATAGCTTTTGGAAAATGAGGGCAGGGACAGACAAGTATGAATGAGACGTTAAATGAGTCAAAGCGCGTTTTTTTTGGGGGGGGAGATGAGGACGTTGGCTTTCAGACGGCGATTAAATGATGGGGAGATGAACATTTTGAGAGGGGGAGAGTGAAAGGTGATGAAGATGAGAGAGAACAACTAATTTAGCCAGCCGCCGCGGAGGAGAATGGAAGAGACGGCGCGAGGAGAATATATGGCATAAAATAGAGAGAGATGAAAGTGTGATTAATTTGAAGCCCAGTTAGTGCTAACTAGGCTTTGAAGAAGCGGGACAGGAAGATAGATGGAAAGATGGGATTAATTTGAAGGCCAGGTATTGCTGCTTTGGCTAATTGAAGCTCTTGACTACCCGCGGGCTTCATTTGATGTCCTGTACCGCTGTTAATCACAAAGGTCACGGGACTCTTGTTAGCACTTTCATGTCGGTTAAGTGACTCTGACATGTGATCTCTTTTGTCCTGTTTGTACCTCATCTCCATCCGGAGTTCTTTTGAATTAACTTAAGTCTTTGTAATCGAACAAAATGGTTATGATTTCCTTTTTTTCTGTCTTTCTTCCGTGATATCTGTCTGTGTGCTCCATTGTCATCATGTCCATTCACTCCACACAGTTTACACATTTTTTTATACAGTGGACAAAAGAAGGAAAGAATGTTTTTTTCTGACGACTTTCTTTTGGTAAGTAGAAAGTGTTCTACTGCTCCTGAGCCGGCTCGTCGGTAGTCTCTGCGTCTATTCTGTGACTTTGTGATGTCACGCTAATTTGCACGTTTGCATAATTTATGCCTAGCAGTTTGTTTGGCCCTCGAGAATTGATTTAGCACAGCTGCTCTGTTGTTGGTAGTGGTGCTGGGTCAGGCGTGTGCGAGATGGCCAATCAGAGGAGACGGGGGGCCTTAAAGAGACAGGAGCTTAAACAGAGGGTTTCAGACAGAGGGGATTCTGTTTTAGCATTCAAAGCCATTCAAACCTATTCTAGTCGTCACCAAAAACAAACAAATCTATGAACCTACACATTAGCATAATAGGTCTCCTTTAAATGAATCACTAATCTATTTTCATCATTCATTAATTGTTCTGAGTATTTTTTTATTTTAAAAATGTCCAAATTCTCTGATTGCAGCTTGTTAAGAGGAAACACAATCTTCAAAATCAGTCAAAATAATGAACGGATGAATCATCAATGAAAGTAATCATTAGTTGTGGCCTTAATCCTCGGAATCTCTTTGTTTTACACATGAAGGTTTTTTTTTCATTTTGCAGTTACTGCCCTCTCTTCTACACAACCACACATCAATGCGACTTCCAGTGGCTTCCTGTGAGGAGGCAAATCCAGCTTTGGGGATTGAACACGCTGATTAGACCTCATTATTCTCGGGATAGGCGGTCTTTCTGGTGTTCATGTGTGATGGATTGGACAGCGGGGGTCCCTGGGTTTTGGAGGACATTCAGAGATTTGGAGAGAAGCAATTCCCTAACAGAAGCAGGAGAGTTCAGTCGATGAAGAGAATGGGAGAATCTCACACGCACAACATGGAATCAAATGCACATATTCGACAGGTTGTGTCATTGCCAAAACAACACTTTAAACACACTTCACCCCTTCTGAGCACAAACACATGAATGCATCTTTAAAACCTACTTATGAGTTACTGTAACACCACCTGCATCCTACAGAAGATTAATCCCCCTGTCAAATGAATGCTTAAAGCAATTAGGGGGCAGGATATCATCAGCATAACTGTAAACTGCTGCTAACAATAGCTGATATTAGCTAGTTAGCTCAGTTAGCTGTGCAGCTAGTGGTGTGGATTGGGAGCTCTGGGATCGGGGGATTGTTGTTGTTTACACTGCGAGCACAGGAGCTTTGGAATGGGATGGGACGGGGCTAGCTGTTTAGCATGCTAACTTCAGTAGATATCTCTGAAAGACAATACATAGGTGGACATCGTGATGTCAAAACTTCTGTGCCTCCTCAATTTGTTGATGTTTTGAACTTAAATTCTCACAAACGGCCCCTTAAAATGTAAATTGTAAGCAGAATGAGACAGGTGTGACGCATCTTGATGTCATGGTGGCAGAAACATTGCTTCGCTAAGTTAATTAATTGCGTAACAGATTGCATTCTTTCCTCGCTCATATCAGCAGCTTGTGCCTCACGCATAAAACAAATTGCTGACTTGTGCGCTGACTAAGGCTCATGACTGAGGAGACACTAATTCCTCAAATGCTCCAGATGAGTAACATGACTTTGAGGCTCTGCGATTGGTTGTGAACCTCATAGGGTGATGTTGCCGGTGCAGGTGATGATGAATTCGGGAGGGGGAAGTAGTCATGAGGATGGCGGATCCGGACCATGAATCGGTGAAGGAGAAGTGAATGAGTCTGGATTGAGGCGATGTAAATTACCCTCTGTTTGCCCGGGAGGGCTGGCTGGCCCACTCGGGGCGTACACACCGCACACCTGTTACTTCGCTGAATACGGGATTCAGGGACTCGGAAGCACATTGAGATTGAAAAACTGAATGAGACAGAAGGAGTACAGACTAAGCCTGAGAGATTTTAGAACATGATTGTCTAAAGAAAAGCAAGAGAAGTAAAAGAGGATAGAAAATTCAACTCAGAGCTGTAAAGTCGACATGTAAGAGAGATGTTTTCTGTCCTTTTTCTAGCATTGAAAATAGATTTTCAAAAATGTGAAGATGTACCAAGAAGAGGGTGAAGGGCAAGAGGAAGCGCGAGGGGTAGAGGGAGAGAGAGAGGCTTTTTGATGCTCCGCCAATATTGTTCAACTGTGATGCCAATGGAGGGCATTGGAATTGAAATTGAAATTGAAGGAGAGAGAAAGAGAGAGAGAGATCACAGAATCCCCAGGGAGTAAAATCCCCCGGGTGAGAGCTGAGACCTCTCTGCATTCCATGGCAGCGGGAGGGTTGAACGGAAAACGACAAGGATGGAGGGAGAGGAATAGATTGAACCGCTAAGACACAGAGGGAGGAAGAGAGGTGGATGTCATGTGATGGAAATTATTCCGAGCACTTTTTCGACAGTATACTCCCCCATCACCAGAGCTCACATTCATATTCATAGCCCCAGCTATTCACATTCACGTGAATCCCCTTTCCGCTGCATTCATCTTAATGTTTTAAAATCTTCTGTCCTCACCGTCTGTCTTTGACTTTGCAGCACCCATTGGTATTCCTTTCTCTGGTCACATGAAAGGCGGTGTATAAAATGTGATGCAGCAGAAGAGAGCGGAAAAACAAAAAGGTGCGTTGAGGTCAGAGAGAGAAGATGGAGGAGCGGGGAAGGGAAAGGGGGGAGATGAAGTGAGCTGAAGTGAGGCTTTCTTACTTCTGTCTTTCTCTTATTGAACAATACCAAAAAGAGTCGAGCAAACATTTTTGCCGTCCATTCCTGGCTTTATTTAGTTTATTGCCTGTGTCTATAATGTGCTGAGACAAAACTCTGCTCTGAAAGGAGGTTATTTAGCTCTTGGAACGGAGCCCCTGCTAGAAATAACATTTTTAGTGAGGATAGTGTTAACCAAACTGTTGAGCGGACACATGACATGTGGGGACATAAGCGACAGTACAAAATCGGGTGTGATGACGAGGAGGCTGAGGTGGCTGGTTATTTAAAAAAAAAAAAAAAGGACAACACTCAATCACTTCCCTGCAGAGCACTAGATGAGATCAATGCCGCTCTCATGTTTCGATGGTTAATACGAGGCTACAACCAGCGGTACGGGTTATCTTATCTCTCCAAAGGTGCCATAATCCCCCCACCAGCACCTCTAATTAAGTCTTATATCTTTTTTGTTGTTGTGTTTTTTCTGAGGGTTATGTGCCAGAGGGGGGAGTCACTTTCTGTAGTCTTGTCATCACTGTGAGGTTGCATTGGCATCCAACATAGACTCCAGAAAATTATTTGTAGCGTTTAAGAAACTGCTTGGCACATTAAAACAGCAAATTTATATTTTGAAAGCCTGGCCAGCTGTGTCCCACCGTTTCCAGTCTTTAAGCTAAGCTAAGCTAAATGGCTACTGGCTGTAGCCTTTAATAATCAAAGGACGGCTGTGAGAATGGTATTGACGTTCCCATCCAGCCTTAGCGAAATAGCCTATTTTTGCTAAATGTCGGTCCTTTGCCCTATAAATGGATGCACATTTCAACTAATAATCACTTTGTCAGAATTTCTTTTTAGAGAATTGTGGTTAATATGATTATAATCAGTTTGATTTACTTAGTTCACCGATCTAGAGCCTGTTAGTCCACCAGCAATTTAAATACAAAAATTTCCCAAGGCTGTGGCAGCATCCCATTGTAATAACATTATACGTTTATTGCCCAGCATAGTGGACATGTCTACAGCTTCGCAAAACACAATATTTAGGAAACTGAACACTGGAAATGACAAAAACATGTACGACTTGTTTTTCTCTCTAATGCAATCACAGTTTCTCCTGCTTAGTTTTATCCGAACTTCCCTTCATCATTAATGGTGGCACTAATCTGTCTTAAGATAGGTAGAGTCTTAGAAGACTTTTCCAAAGTTGGTATAACAAATAAAAATCATTGAAAACCGAAGGAATCTTATCTGATATCATTTCATCCTTACTAAATCCAACATCGACTTTTATGTCTTTTACCTAGCAACTAATGATATTTTGTCTCATTAAAACATACTGAAACATACAAAAAAAGAAGAAAAATGTACTATGAGCAGTTAAGCTTGGACATTGGAGTTGGAGGTGTTGGTAAGAACTGAAGAGAAATCCCAAACGTTTGTTTCCGGGGGAAATTATAATACAGCAATGCTGACCCGGAGATGACAGGGAGGATGAAAACGAAGCGCTTTTCTCAGTCGAGCAACTACCAGGAGACAGCCTCATGTTGCCAGGTTGGCCTCTTCAAAAGCTGGTTGCATTTACTTGGCTAACTGCTGGATCGTGGCCCTGCGGCGCCTGCTGTCATCACATCGCCTAAGCCTTCTCAGAGAATATGTTCCACCTGTTGGAATTTTGTTGGTTGCTTAGCAGCCATAAAAGAGCAGCCGCATCGATTAAACGTTCTCTTCTTACGGGAACTGTTCTGTTCTGTAATGGCTGTTTTTTTTTCTCAATTAGCTCCTAGCCCTAATTACTATGGTTGCCAAAACAGTTAAGGATGTGCAAGTTTGGAAGTTTCTGTAATTCAAATGGAGGCGATAAATGAGCTTGAATGAGGTGTGTGAGTGTGCTCGTGTCTGTGATTTTCTACTGTTGGGATTTGCCAGGTTGTTACACCTATTGTGTAATATACTGTATGTACATGTACTTATTGGTGGCAGCTGTATCTGTGTGTATGTGCTCATGGATACTAGTGTACTAATGTGTGTGTGTGATAATGTGTGTGTGATCCAGTGCTCTCCCTTGTTAGCTTTGATAGCCGTTATGGATCTGCCTCATAATCTTTTACTTGAGACGTTTTTCCCTCTCTGGGCTCGCCTGTGAAGCGTTTGGGAGGAACCAATTGCGATTCACTTCACCGGGAGAGGAAAAAAGAGGAGAAGCAGGCGGAATGAGAGACAAAACGAGAGGAGGAAGCACGGGGATCGAAGGTTGGGAGGGAGAGGAAAAAGAGACGGATAAAGGATACATTAAGGATGCCGACATAGATGAAGGGTGGGTGACAGAGATGGGGGAGGAAAGAGAGAAACGGGAGGGATGAATGGAGTGAAAGAGAGGTGAGCGGTGGGAACAATGGGGAGGGTAAGAGCAAGAAAAAGATGGTTAAAAATGACAGGAGCGAACAGATGTTGGTCGAGGGATTGCAGGGAAAGAAGGAGTGAGCGTAATTGATCGACGAGTGGGAGAGAGAGAAAAATCGGCAGAGCTGTAAGATTGATTTGAAGGGCCCTGCAGAATTCAGTCAGATCACTCCGGAGACGGTGATTCAGAAAAATAGAAGAGGGCATTCCTTCTCATAACTATATCTCATTAAATCAAATTATGATTTAGGTTAACTACTCCACTCGTTTGGCACAACAGAGTTACTCTTCTGCGGAAGAATGTACGACCGACGAATCGCAAATTTTATTACCACTTGACAGGCAGAAATGTGTAATCAAAACTCAATCTGAATGGATGAATTCGTAATGAGAGGGGATACTGCCACTGCAACGCAAATAACAGAGAATTCAAGAGGACAACAAGCAGGGCTGTAGACATGGCGATATATCCATAGCATGGTACGGTGATAGAAAAACAGCTTTATTGTTTCGTATTATGCTCTATTGTGCCATTTTGGTTGCGTTCATTCATTCTCTCTTTGGGTATGAAAAATAAGAAATGAAATCTATGACATCGTACTTCCCGTGAGGTGATCTTATAAAAAGAATTTATTCATTTTAATTTGCAGAAAACTGATTATATTGTGATAACAGTATGCTACATTATCTGGATAAGGAAATTATCTATACCTGGAAATGATGCTTTGGTCACACCGCAAAGTCATTTTTATCATAAAGCAGGTCTAGGTGCTGTATAAATACTGTGAAGGTATCAAAATGCTCAAACGACTGAGGAGCCTTGCCTTCAGGACTTGCAGGGCTAAGGTTGCAAAACTATCAGCAGAGCAAAACACAATGTGGGGATGGCCTGTGAGAGCTGACCAATCAGAGCACACTGGGTTTTCGAGGGGAGGACCTTAAAAAGAGCACTCGGATAGAGGGTGAATAGAGGTGCTGCAATGATGGACAGCATGAAAGCATGTAAAGCCAAAATAAATGTATGCACCTGAAAATGACCATAGTATGGGACCTTTATGCCAAATACTTGTTTGTTAAAGCTTCACAAATGGAGGGTTTTGCGATGGTTCTCTCTGATTTATATACTATATTTGCTAAATGTTTGGACCATTGGTTAGAAAACCTTGGGATTTCTGAATTTGGGTAATTTCAGTGCCCCTTTTTGTGTAGCGCTGGTAAATAATTACCCTAACCCTAACCCCAATTTCCAAGTTGTGGCTGATATATAAATATATGTCAGGTGGATGAATAATGTAAATTACTGCTAGTTATATCCCTATATTTTGATCAAGTTGTCGCAGGACGCTACTGTTGCTGCGCCAGAGCTGAATGACTCCTCGGCGCATTCAAGTCGTGACCCTAACCTTGTAATTTCCAACCTTAAGTGTGCCGTGGGTGGCTTGCGATTGCACAAGGGAGATCAGAGGGAGACTGTTAGACAAGGCTGACAGCACCGGCATCTACTATAAGACGAGAGGGGGACGTGTGGGTGTGCGTGAGAGCCTGTATATGACCACGAATTCTTGTGTGTTTAAGTGTGTAAGCACAGTGCGGGGGATAGTTAGTGTGTGCGCGTCATTTCAATCCATTACCGGAGAGGTGCTGTCCATCACAGTAGAGTTAAGACCAACCTTATTAAGATAAGAGAGAATGAGACAGAACTAAAGCCTATGGGAACCACTGATAAGACCCTCGAGTGTCAGTCACTGTGTGTTCATTTATTGGTGCAGTATGAAGGAAGTCAGTGATTAGTGACTAAGTGGGCTCGAGTCTTCTAACTGAGGTTTTTGATTTGGTCTATTGTCATACATGCACTTAAAAACCCCTGTCCTGGTGAGGCTGACTGAACGATTAGTCTTTTTTCCCCCGTGGGACTTAATTATGCACAGCCTGTCGTGAAATAAAAGTTATTTTTAGCAAATTATGCCTACTTTATACCTGTGATCTCCAGGAAGGAAGTGTGCAATAATAGGCGCACATGTGAAATAAAATGCACCATTTGCTATACTCAAAGAACAGAAGCAGTGGCTCAAAGGAGACTTGAGCCACATTATGCTTATTTTCAGGTTCATAATTTCATTTCCAGCTACTACTAGAATAGTTTTACATGCTTTGGTGCTCACCAAAACACAAAACATCAAAGTGCTGCAGTACCATATTCCCTCTCTGCCTTAAATGCTCTGATTTAGCCTCTGTCTCTTTTCAGGGCCTCCCTTCCGAACACTCAGTCTCCTCTGATTGGTCAGTTCACACATGCCTGACCCAGCACAAGAACAACAGGGCAGCTATGCTAAATCACTTATTTTGTGCCAACTAGCCGCTCTAGTGCAAATGTGTGACTAAGTGATGTAACTAGGTCATGGTACTTAAGGTGAGACTACTGATGAGGGATTCCAAGAGCAGTTTTTCTGTGTGTCTGTTGTTGCAGACATTTCAACTTTCATGACCCTTTGCATGTTTCAGAACATTTTAGTACTGGTGATATGTAACATAAAAGCTTTAAACTTTGTGCAGTTGTAGCGTAGCGGCCATGGCAGCCATTTTGATTCATGAATTATGTCATGTGCATCATACCTCCTGAAAGAATATTTTGTCGGGTGTGTTTCCATTGCGAGATAGTATCTAGTTTCCTTCTCACAGTGCACCTGACTATATATAAAACAAAGAAGGGAAAAAAAAACACAATAGGTCTCCTCTAAAGGTTATTCAATTGTCAAGCATTCTCTAAACTCTCCTTGGTGAAGCAGACAAGGTTGCTCACACATCTGAGAATCAACAACAGGCTGCCAGAAAGCATTGTCAAGTGCGTGATGTACCATTAATATTCTGGAAAGGACAGTACGTTAGAGCGGCTTTCTTTCCGCTACCTGGCTCCCAGAACTGAGATGTCAGACTGTCCCTGAATCCAACAGATTTTCCCCCCGCTCATAATGGCGCTGCCACACGGTGAGAGTAACTCAGACAACAGAAAAATAAAAGTAATGAAGTGCTCAGCGTGATGGATTACCTATTTCAAGCAAGATTTAAGGTCTCCGCGGGTTGATTTCCACGGCACGCTGGAATGAAGTGAAGCGATGGCTGCCTGAGAGACGGAAACTCGGTCGTAAAAAAAAGTTTGGGGAAAATTTAATTTGAAATGTATGTATTTTTATATTTCACGCAAAGCTGATGATTTGGTCTTTTAATTCTTGAAGCTCTGCGTATGCAAAATCATTTCAAGCTGGATTCTTCTTTTTCCCCTTTCATTCTCACCATAATGGAGCTTTTCATGTCTGACCTTGGCCTTTGCTGTGCTGAAGCATTCTGTACACGGAGCTGCGGCGGTATATGTGTATCTGCCTGTTTCTTTGTATATCCGTCGATCCAGATGGGGGCGTTTTATAAGACTGCGGGGTAAAATTCCTAGAAACAACTTTGCTTTACAGGGAGCCTGCTACCATAGTTTAGTATGCACACATACACGCGCGCATCACTCCCAACACACACACGCAGGCAGCCAGCCATGCACACAAGTGGCCAGTAAATGTTGCTGTTGCGAGCAGCCTCCACAGCTCATAAAGACCTGGAGAGGAGATCCAAGTAATCAGTGAACATGCTGTAAACTGGAAGGGATGATCCTGTGTGTTTGTGTGTGTGGGGGTGTGTGTGCGTCCGTGTCCGTGTGTGGGGGTGTGTGTGCGTCCGTGTGTGTGTGTGTGTGTGTGTGTGTGTGTGTGTGTGTGTGTGTGTGTGTGTGTGTGTGTGTGTGTGTGTGTGTGTGTGTGTGTGTCAGGTAGCAGACCCAGTGATAACTCACACGGCGCTGTGATGAGAGGGGAGAGACTGCAGTGGCATACAGCTGGCATTTTATGGCACGGCAACGCTCTCCTCCTGGCTCTCTTTCTCTCTCTCTCATTTTTGCTGTCCCACTCGTTCATTCTGCTCTACCTCTTTTCTCTCTTTCCTGAACTCACCCGCTCACCGTTGCCATGTCCCTTTTTCCGTCCCTGTTCTCCAATCTTCGAATTCCCCCATCGTGTCGCGCAGCCTCGCCACCACCTTTTCCCCTATTTGCTTTCTCTTCCCACTTACTTTCCCCTCCGATTGCCTATTCCTCCCCCTCATTATTTGCATCTCTCTACCCTCCTCCTCCTCCTCCTCCTCCTCTTCACTGCCACCCCACCCTCTCTTATCCCCTCTCTCACTTTTACTGCGAGGCATCGGGGGCTCTCCAGTGCACAGCGTGAATGCCTAATGAATCTTTTACAAGTCTCCGTCACCCATCTCTGTCCTCTACCTCATCCACCTTTCCTTTCCTTCTTCCCTCCCTTCCACTCTTCCACCTCCTCTCTTTTACTTTATTTACTAGCCAGGAGCCATCCAGCTGGTTATAAGGAATAAGAGCTGCCCAGGGGACACTAGAGGGAGAAGGAGGGGGAAATGATCCCCCCCCCTTTTTTTTTATGAGAAGTCAGGAACCACTATGTGGGGAGAGTGTGTGAAGGTGTGTGTGCTATCGTCATATAAATACGTGCCGGGGAATCTTCTCTAAAATCTAATAAATAAAAGCTTCTAATTTCGTCCAGATGCAGGTGAGCGTGTGACGCCTTCCCTCCTTTCTGTGTCCGACGGTCTGTGTGTGCGTCACCCCGGCTCTAGCCGAGATAGATTGCCTATCAATTGTTTTTGTGCTTAGGAGAGTATTGCTCATCCTGCTCTCATGTTGCCAATATCTCTCCTGATCGTCCTCCCATTGATTCGGGGGACGTGGCAGAAATGGCCGGGTCATGTGTTTTTCCTGTGCCACTGTCTTCTGATAAACAACCCTTTTCTACCCAGACCACCAATAACCCCTCAGAATGACTTTCTGATCAAGCTATCGATTCGTTTTTGTGGCAGAACCACTTGACTGAACGGTCGGACCGCAAGGCGCTTAATGAGACTGGAGGGTTCGGCGTCACGGGCCTCATCAGGCTGTCATGTATCAGACAACTGACCTCCATTAGCAACCTGGTGATCTTTTTTGAAATGATTTGTGCAATGTTGGGATGAAGCCATCAGATGCTTAAAGGGGCACTACTTTGGCTTTACTTGTTTACAATATTAATAGGGATGCACCGATGCATCGGCTGAACATCGGTATCGGCCGATGTTTGCCTCATTAACTGCCATCGGCCATCGGCAAATAAAAATGACATTCGCCGATGGCCGTGGCCGATGATTATATCTTGATTTGCGGCACACTGTGCTCATGGAGAAACTCTTTTTTCCCTCTTTTTTTGGGGGGAGAAATCCAGAAAAGCAGCCCTCCCGTTTTCATGTAGACAGCGAATCCGCATACTTTCCAAAACAATGACGCCATCGCTGCATCTCGCAACGTCCCATAACAACAACAATGGCGGACCGCATGCTCGTGTTCGTGCCGCAGAAGATATCAAGCCTTTCTCGCAACTTACCCGCCTTGTAGTTGAGTGTGAGTCTCAGCACCAGTTCGACTTCATTAACAGTCCACACAAACTATTCCGGTTTCCTTGCACTCGGCATTTTCATCTTCTTCTTCTTGTTGTGTTCGGTTTCTCCATCTACTGTCTGTTTACAGCGCGCAAGTTTACTGTGCATGCTCCGTGTCTTCTTCTCTGTGTTTTGTGAATGTCAAGTGCCACCTAGAGGCCTGGAATATGAACTACAGCGTTTTCGCTCATTTTCAGTGGGTCCATGTGGACGCAAATATTCTTAAAATGATGACGAGAAAGACGGAGATAAAAAAGATTGTTTTTTTAAATCTTGTCATGTGAACTAAGGTTATCTTAAATGTCAACCGGAAAGTGACATTAAAGGTTGTTTTTGTTTCATAAATTGGTCTCATTGGATTTGTGCTCATTCAAGGATAGTGTTATGAAGAGCTGAAAGACTTGTATGTTTCTGTGGCACAAAAAAAGGAATAAATAATAAAAAGAAAGAACATCGGCATCGGCCATCGGCCAAGTTGTTATGTAAAACATCGGTATCGGTATCGGCCCAGAATTTCACAATCGGTGCATCCCTAAATATTAATGATAATACAAATACAGACATGTCTATTTTTTCTTATTGAACAAACAATACGTGAATAGACAAGAAAATAACGTCCCCAGAACACTGTTTGAAGCTAGAAAGGTGGCAGGGTCCGCCAAATATAAACAAAGTAAAATGGTACGAAATTGTGTTGAACTTAAGGTCAGTTTGTTTATTCAGTTTATTCAGTCATGAAATCGAAGTGTGTGTTTATTTAGTTTGTAGTTTTGGGGAAGAAATTTTCATCTAAAGAGAAAGAACTTTTCATGCCTTAAAAAAGTGCACCTTTATATGCTTTGCGGATAGAAAATGAATTTATCAAACCAAAATATTGGTGAAATGGTATTCTGATATTATATCAGAATTAATTGAATAAGGATGTATCACACTGAAATGTTTTATCTTCCTATGATAATTTCGACACCTGCATAGAACTGATTGGGATGATTTTTTTGCTGACAAGAGGATGTAACTTACTACTCACAGTTAAGGATCAGGACAGAAGACAATGGGACTCCTGTGAAGAATTCCGTTTGAGTGACGCAACAATATCCGCTTGATAAATACGGTGATGTCATAGCTTTCCATCCAAATGTTGAACAAACTCAAACTGAATTTTGAGGAAATTTGCAAATTAAAGCAGCATTTTGTACCTTTTTTATTTTTCTGTATTCATATATTGCATATGGTCCATATCAGCATCAGTCAGAGTCACTGCATTCCTAGATTTCAATGAGTTGCGAATGTTCGTGGAACACTAAAAGTAATTTGAAGATCCAATTTTGATTAAAGTGTATTGATAATGAAAATAGTTAAATGCTCTCACACAATAGCATTCAACAGCACAGAGGTCGATTGGCTAAATAACCGTCTCAAACATTTTCAGTGATCAAGTCTTTTTTTTACAACCAAAACTCATCTCATGGGTGCCTGAGCCACCTTTTTTCCAGAGTGCTTTCATCAGATCCACGGCCATCATTACACACCAGATCAATACCTGTTAGAGCCCTTTTTAAAAGAGGGTTGCAGTGTTTTAAAGGTGTCCTTCTGTCGGAAATATTAAACTCAGACATCTTAATCAGAGCGCTCTCGAATTAGTCCAATCGATGGAGCACAGTCTATCATGCAGACAGACTCTGGGCCCTCTCTCTTTAATCCTGTTTTGTTAAGAAGAAGTTATTCTCCTATCTGTTTACTGAACACTTCTCTATTTGATTATCATTATCCAGAAACTACAGGTATTTCTTGTATTTAATAGAGAGACTTGGCCTCCGCACAGCTAGCCGTCGCCATCATGCTTGAAGTTGAGGCTCACACTATTGTTGCATCCATTGTTAGTCACTCTGTGTGAGACTAACAACCGAGTGTCGGCGCTGTGAATGTAAATGAGAGGAGGATCACAAAGTGGAATGCTGTACCTTTTGTCAATTACGATGGGCCTCTCCCTGTCAATTTGGACTGGTGCCGCGGTCTTACTGAACAGACGTATAATTTTCTTTTTTCATGTCGTGCCCACATGGTATTTTAATGGAGCCATCCCTGTACAGTCTCCAGTTTGGTCTTCTTGCTATATAATCTCCCCTATAGTGACTGTTTTAAATTCTCTGTTCTCTGCCGAGTTTAAAAAGTTGCCACGAGTGCACAATGTTAAATGCAAATCCTGCTCCTCCTTGAAGTTCGACGATAGCGAAATGTTCAATGGCATTACCATATGGTTCCCATTTGAAAGTGTCTAATAAGCCTCCATTGCCTCACCCCCAACTTCTGCAGCACTTTCAAATATCCGACAAAGTGACAGAACCGGTGATTGTTTTTGCGCTGTCCTCATTAAAGCACCTGGCAAAACTCAAACTCACTTTTCTTTTTTTTTTTTTGCGCCCAGCAGGATGAGCTGCGAGCTGTTCTGTCACGGGCACGCAGGCGGATCGCTTCCAAGGCCTCCTCAAAAAAGACCCCTCGCGGATTGTCCGGCTCGATCGCCCGCGGTTTTCTCTGTCATCTGCGTAATTGAAAGAGAAACAGTTGATATGCAGCCGTGTCGAGCTGTCATCCTCCTGTCTCTCTGATAATGTAACGTTAATGGAAGGTCGGCCTCAGGAGGATACAGTGTTCAAGGCTGCCTGGTGATAGTGGTGACGCTTGATCCTTTTCCTGTGCTCATGCGGGCGGGGGACTTGGAAATGAACCTATGTATGTGTGTTAACTTTGGTTTTATAGAGTGTAATTGTGTAATTGTATGCGTGTGTGTGTTTGTTGGGTGACAATCGTTGCATGATATTTATAGCAACTAGATTCACAGACCGGGTATGTTGACATATGGTGCAAATCCCGCATTTGTAAACAATTTCACATGTCAATATTTCTCTTTGTTGCGCACACATTCAGTATATCAGACCTCTGCTTCTGAAGCGAATGTGCTGGCTAACAATTTTTATCTGAAAAGTGCGTGGCTGAGGGAAAATACAAGCGTCTTGCTCTCCGTCTCCCTCCTCTACTCGCTCTAACGTGCTGTTATCATTGAATTGAAAATTAATTCCCACGTCCCCGCTTAGTTTCCAATTTCTCTTTTCAGAGAAAACTTTTGGGATTGTGATCGTTTCTTGAGAGCCGTCGCTCGGCTTTCAGTTTATTGCTTCATATGTCGACATCATCACTTATTTTCTGGTGCTCCCGTTGCAGGGCGTCCCCCCAGAAAACTGATGAGCGCTTTTCTCAGACATCAGCACCTGATTGTGACTGTTTTCTCAACACGCAAAAATTCACGAGGTTTTTTCCTCATTCGAGGCGTCACGGTGCACTGGTCTGATTAATCGCTGTGAATCCATCTCACTATAAATGTAGCAACTTGATAGCGGTTTTAATCTCTTCTCTCAGTAGAGATGTGTGGCTTTTGCTGCGTGATGTAGCACCACCGCTCATCTTCCCTGAAGCATATTTACCATACTATTATATTTCATTAACGGTCTCATATTGTGGGGAATGAGATTTCCATGTCCTTTTTTAATATATAGCAGGTCCAGGTGCTATAAATACTGTGAAAGTATCAGAACACCCAGTCTACAGAGAAATGCAAACAGCTGTGTACGGAAAATCCACCCTTAAATGAATCGTCTGGACTTCTGGTTGTGTGAAGGTTGTGATGTCACAACGACACAGTTACCGCCTCCGGCAGCAAAGCCTTCAGCGGGGCCATGGTTGCAAAAACACCGACAGAGCTGATGTGAAAATCTAGTGGTCGGTGCCTGCTCAGGCCTGTGACAGCTGACCAATCAGAGCAGACTGGCACTCAAAAGCAGGGTTCAGAAAGATGGTGAATAGAGGTGCTGCAGCAATGGACAGTATGAGACAAACATTTTCTAGCACACACCTAAAATAAGTACGAACCTGAAAATGAGCACATTATGGGACCCTTAAAATGTATTTAAATTTTGTTGAAGTGTTTTTCATTTCAGGCGATGTTGAGTGCCTCCACAATAATTAGTCTTGGGAAAACATCTCAGTATAAAACCCTGTATTTAATAACCTCTTATGGACTACCTTCTAGCTAACATTACCTAGTTGAATGTGTTACAAGCTACAATAGGAAAGGTGTATATTAGGTCTGACACAAAATAGCTATAGAGAGAAAATTTACTGCTAAACTAAAAGCCAGGCAGGACTGGAATAAGCAATAGTGTCAATTTCCTTGTCTTATTTGTTTAAGGCCAAATGAAGCGTCTGAATGCAGCTGCGGACCAGTAACACTCCAGCAATATCCTGTGGTAAGGTAACAGCTCGAGGAAAGCGGCCTGCCAGGCAAATGTGGTTTGACAGAATTACATTAAGTTTAGGTCAGGGGGTTATTGAACATACCTCCAGAGGTGCTGGTTACACAGAAATGGGTGGAGGGAGGGAAAGGTGGAGGATGGAAAGAGTGAGAGACCAATAGTGTGTGTATGTGTGTGTGTGTGTAGGCTGAAAGGGAAAAACAGGAGTTACAGAGGAAGGAAGAAACAAACAGTAGCTGAAACAAGGGCATTGGCAACGCACCACTGAGCCCTTGTTTTCCCCCGTTACTGGCTGTATTTTTCCTCTCTTAGTTCCTTTCTGACAGCTTTAATCAACACAATAAGGCTTGCTGGGATTTCATTATGGAGCTTTGGCCGCGAGGGCCTTCGAGAAAGGGATAGATGGATGGAGAGTTTCTAAAGAGAGAAGGGGTGCTGGGAGGACAGGCAGATGGAGGTGGAGAGAATGGGACGGTCGACGTTTGATAGCGGAGCGGGGGGGGGGGGGAGGCATGAGCGCATGAGAAGGCAGGGGGTAGACAAGGAGAGAGAAAAGATGAATACGGAGGGATTAAAGAAGGGAGGGGAATCGATGGATGTGTACTGGCATCCCCATGCAGGAGAAGGCTGAAATAATGGTGTTATGTGGCCACTTGATTGGCCCTGAGCGGCATGGGGGCCCGCGGAGGAGCAGATCAGTCTCACACTTCCTAGATTACAGGGTCGTAGGTCGCGCAGCAGAGAGTGGATCACATTTGATGCTCTTTAATGGAAACAGAGGGAGAAGAAAAACAACATCTTAACCCCACCTCTCATATTGAGTGTTCATACCAACAGCAGGCATGGACTCTCACTGTGTGAAAGAGAGAGGGAGAGTGAGAGAGATGCGCACATCTTCATGTTGTCACATCAACGCACCGATGTATGTACGCATGCACACAGCACAAGTCTGATGACTACTGATTACCTTTGGCCTTTGAGGCTTTTACTATTTTTATATTTTGGTGTCATCGCACAAAAGATAAACCTCCTGCTATTCATATCTTGTGCACTTCCTAACTGGTATCTATAATGAGTGATCAAGGCTCCCACGTTGCTGCGAGCTTGCCGGTTTCCCCAGCAGGGGAATAAATCAGTGCGCCACTAAGTAATAACAATTCTGATTTTTTCCTGTGAAGTCAGCATAAAGAATGAAAAACTTAAGTATATTTCCTGTGTCAGTCAGGCTTGTGAAGACAATAGCACCTCGGGAGGTATGCTGCTGACGGACAGCTGGCGCTGAGAACAGACAAGTCTTTGGAGGTAGGAGTTGGTGTGGAATGAACGGACAGAATGCGTAAATAGACTTTGCATTCTGCTCACTCCTTGCTTTGGATATGATCCCCAATAGGAGGTGTTGTCAGTTGGATTTGTCTAAATTACAAGGTCTGAGTATGGCCTCATTCAGACCAAATTAGGCAAAACACTGGAGTGTGGGTAGTGCAATTAGATTTTGACCTATATAAATATACCCCACTACTATGTATTAATAATGTTCCTAGTGTTACCACGACTAACTTCATGTGGAGCCGGATAATTGTAAACAGATATTTCCAACCTTGAAAATTCACGTGAAATGCCCCCTAGCAACAATTTGAAAAGTTGGAGAAAAATCGGGTCAAAAAGTTGCAGAGTTGTCGTCATATGAGGTTGAAACATGGCGAACGAAAGTAAACATTGGGTTGACGCTTGACATAAAGCTTTAAGCAATAAAATTGCCCTTTGGTGTCCACATTCTGACTTGACGCACATGAACAGAAGCACATCGGAAGGAACACTTCCGAACTTGGGAAGTAGGACCATCAGATTAGCACATGAATGCAGCAAACAATACCAGCCCCAACCCTGACCCTAACCCTAATGGAGAATTAACATTGTCTTATCAGCCCTAGTTACTTATACTGTAATCTAGGCCAACAGAAGACATATGCACAAACATTCAGAGGTCAACCAAATTGCTCAGTTTCTATTATGCATCATGCAGCCAGGAGACTGCAATAGCAGTGGGAGAGATACTCTGCAAACTAAACCAGGCACTATCCAAGTGGACTTCATGGGCCAAACAATGAAACCTACATTAGTCGCTACAACACCTGATTAGGTCTCGATAAAGCCTTAATCGCTATAGAGACTAGTGCATTCGCTTGTAAAGTATTCTATCATATTTGAGCCAACACAAAAAAACTATTCCATACCCCAGTGGCCATATCCTCCCTCACACACTTTGTTGTTGTATATGTACTGGTAATGTTCTTATGGGCTCATATGTACAATTGGTGGCTGTCTATCTTCTAGACAGCAAAACAGACAGACGGATGGATAGCATGATCCAAGAGATATCTGGTAACCCAGGAGGAAAGCCGGATTGATCTGCTGTTTCTCTTTCATATAACAAATCTAATAGTGTGGGTGTGTTTGTGTGTGTGTTTGTGTGTGTGTGTTTGTGTGTGTGTGTGCGTGTGCGTGTGTTTGAAATCTGCAGGTATAGCAATGTTTTTTTGGGGGGGTCTCCAAGGGAATTGCCACCTGGTGGAACCTTTTATGAAATGTTGGCTCAATATCCTCAAATAGCGAGAGTACATTTCACAAGCACATAATTGGAACGTTCTCTTCTCCTCTCTTCCTCTAGTCAGTGATCCCTCAATAATGACCAGTCTGAGGTGCAGTCGAACTGTTTCAAGTTCTCTCCTTACTCAACTGTAAAATCATCACCACTGACCTTTTTTTCCTCGAGCCAACGTGCTCAACCTGCTGTGGTCGAAAGTGTGAAGGTGTGTGTGTACACGCGTGCCGGGCCCTTTGTGTATTCGTGGATGCTTTTGCGCATTTCTTTTTGTATTTGTATTTACGAGGTCTGTTGAGCAGAGAAAATTTCTTTGTGTGTACGTGTGTGTGTGTGGTTTGTCCCTTGTCATTGTTTGTCTGTGACACACTCACCTTTATTAAGTACTTAGTAAATGCCAATAGACTCGCCTCTGTCCCTCTACCCTTTTCTACAAGCCTCGCTGCCCTCCTTCACAATCCAGTGCAACCGAGCACACAATCAAATTGCGTCGAGTCATTGAGCAGACAAAGTCCGAGAAAGGCAATTTATTTATCTTTCTATATGTTGATTGCTTTCTTGTCCGACCATTATTTAAGATCATATGGGATGTTTTGCTTAACCACTGAAAATGTTTGCTTGTTGCACCAGTAAACAACTGTTACTGAGTCAGACTCTAATGGACAGTATGTTTTCCAGCGCATGCTCCCACTGCCGAGTAGGTGACGGCAGTGTAGAGGTCGTGATTAGTTAGATCAGCCACACAGTGTCTATTTCAGTCTCTTCCTCACTCCCTGCTTACTTTTGTAGTGGAAAGTGTAATTGAGATGGATCAAAGACGAGCCACATGCTACTGATACACTCACTGGGGGTGCGCGCGCGGGGGGGGGGGGGGACGGCGCTACAAAGCCCACTGCCGGCTGAGAGGTAAGGGAAGACATGAAGAAGCCTGAGCATAGATGGAGGTAGTACAGGTTGCAGTGGGGAGGGGAGGAGTGATGATGCATGTGGAGGTGGGGGAGGGATAGGTGAGGTGGTGGATGCACAGTGTGATGCAGATGGATGCATGGGACGGCGGGTTAAGACGCTGCAGAGGGATGGATGAAGGAAAAGATGAGGATCGAGGATAGATATGCAGCATCCCACCCTGGGAGTGGCGGAGCAGGATAAAGAAGGAATGAAGGGATGGAAAGACAGAAAAAAGAAAAATAATGATACAGGTTGAGAGGTAATCAAAGAGGCAGTGGAAAGAAGAGGTAAGACATGTTTCACCATTAGCTGCCTTCAGTAGAATTGTTCAGGATAGATGAAACTGGCGGAGAGGAGTTTGAAGAATTGATTTGAGAACAGAAGGAAGAGGATGAAGGGGCGGTAGAGTGTCTCTCATGTTTATGTTGCCGTTTTTTGTCCTTCCATTCATGCATTTCATTGAGTTGAACATGGGGGGCATTCGTCCATTATCACTGACACCAAACGAAAGTGTGTGGAAACGCGGTGTTACATTGCTTTGTAAATTGTGAATTTGTTCACTGTTATTATGCAGCATTTTCAAATTGTTTGCATCGCATTTCTGATAATGACTATCCCTGACACTGAGGTAGTTGTAGGAGCGCACAGGCAAGAAATTCCCTACTTTGCCTCGAGTGTTAACTTGCAAATAAAAGTAAGTACGTCAAAATAGCAGTCCCATCATCTCTCCAGGCAGCCTCTGTTCATGCATGTGAATCTCCCAGTTACTGAGCACAAAGATAGTGGCCACTATTCTTATAAGCTATTGAGCAAACACAACTGTGATACAGTTGGCAGGAGAAAAGTCTTTTCCCAAGGTTTGTGGAAGGCACAGGTGCATGCAAATGATTATAAATAATCAAGACCCAAAAAGATTAATGATAAAACTGGCTAAGGAAGTCCACTGGGGACCAACTACAACTATCTGATATTTAGTTAGTTCTGAAGCTTACCAAATTGATTTTACTTTAATTTGGCTCAAGTGGTATAATAGTAGGAGAAAACCCCAAAAGACTTTTGGGCACCAAACATAAGGATCAAATTTTTACTCCCCCCCCAATCGACTTGCTGGCACTGTGTCGCAAACATGCACAGGCTGAAATCACCTCAATCTTTAACACCAAACCTCTCATGAACCTCTGCGCCTACTGAAGTGCAGTCAAGCTGAGGGCAAGTCGCTAAAACATCAAACGCTCGCAGGCCAGAGAAAAACCTTTGTGTCTCTGTCGAAAATGTCACTTCACCATTGCAAAGCCTCCCTTTGCTCCATCATGGGAAAAAAAGAGCCATCTGACCTATGTAGGCCTATTCAGCACTGCTTGAACTTTTTTTTTTTTTCCATCCAAGCTTTTGGCAGTAAGCGCTGTGTCCATTGATGCCGCTGCAATAAGAAGCAGAGCCCTAGGCCAATAGAGAAGACGTCGATACCTGAAGAATAGTTCATGTGCAAGACGTATTGATCTGGTGAAATCTATGCATGAGGGCAGAGTTGGCCAAAGCAATAGTGCATTCACAGCACCTGGCCAAAGAATAAGGTGCTCTTTATATTCACTGTGAAGAAAAGCAGCATACTGTATTGGATTGGACCCTATGAATGATAGTCAGCGAATGCTGATGAGGCTGATGTATTAAAATATCATTGTCAGGGTTAGGGTTTAGGGACAGGGTTAGGGTCAGGGTTAATGTCGTTGTTAAAAAAACTGAATCATTTTAATCTTGAGACTGATTGACAGGTTCAGCCACCTGTAATTAAAGTTGGTAACATATTTTAAAACAAACAATGTACTGTTAGGGTAAGGGTTAGTTAATATGTTTGGGATTAGGATTAGGGTGAATGGTAGTGTCAAAAAAACGCAATCATTTCAATCATGAGATTGCTCAACAGACAACCATTTTAAGCTGCTCTTTTCATTTTCTTCTTCTTTGCGGTCTTCCAAGGAAACATATTGATTGTAATTGGCACATTTTTAATGCAGTTCTAGTGGAAAACGAGGCAGATTTGTCTGGAAAAACCATGTGCTTTCACGCATGACATGTTGAGGGGAAGCTGACAGGGGGTGTTCTGCCACACACGGGCTGCACAAAGTATATGGTATAGGATTTTGGGTAAAGAGAAAGCACTCATTTAAATCGAGGCAGAATTTCTTCAGAATGCCATAATCGCTCACCGGAGGCAAGTAAATGCCTGGAAACAATACAAATAAATCCTGCTATTGTTCAAAATCCACCCACCTACACTTTCTACCACCAAAATATTCACAGCTACGACAGCCGCAACAAAATGTCATCAAGGCACGCAAATTTGACTCTTCTACGTATAGAGATGCATATCAAAAACAGCACGATAAATGCATGTTTGCACGCCCCAGTCACATCCATATATTCATCTTTACTCGGGGGAAAAAGGGAGCTATTGCCTGCATACAGAGCTACCATGTCACCCAACTGACTGTTGAGATACATTAACATAGCACACAAAGGCCTTTGCCAGAATCAGGTGCGAAGGCCTGTTGCAGTGCACACACACACACACACACACACACACACACACACACACACACACACACACACACACACACACACACACACACACACACACAACCTGTAATGTATTCAGCCACGCTTTTTCTTTTCATTCCCATTCAGGCGTCATGTTTTCCCACACAGATGCTATCAGCAGCAATAAGCCCATGTGGTCATTGCTATTCAAAAACCATAATGCAGACCGTATATTGTGTTCATTGGCGGATTCCAGTAGGGGGAAATGACTGGCTGATTGGCCGCTGTGTTGACTTATCAATGAAGTTGAATATTTAATGTGTTTCTGAGTGTGCGTTGGGTTTAACACAGCATTCGTCACTTATGAATGACTGCATTAACTTGCAGATACGTAATTTTGCATTTCACAGTCGAGGCTTTGTGCACTGCTGGGTGACTGATTCTGTTGATTCGGCGGAGATAAACATTGATAAACTGTTGAACGGAGCGTGCGTTCACTTGCGCGTGCACGCAGACTGCCATGAATTATGTTCGCTGCTTTCTTTCCATGTCGTGTAGTCTGGCTGAATGATGGGTGGATCCCTGCTTATTGTTTGTGAGAAATCATCAAGCATTTTGCCTGCAGAGATATTTAACAGATGCAGAGCCCATGCTCCATTAGGTACTGTTTACAGTACATGTTAAAAGTGCAGCTGCTGTTTTCTATAAAGCAAACGTCATACTAACACTGTATGGTTGGCACTATTCATTTTTCTGTCAGTGGGAAGAATTATCACATTCGACATAAGTCGAAATGAAGCGTTCTTTATGTGTCATATTTCAAATTAATTATCCACTGAGCAGCACCAAACCTTCCGGTAACAATACAACTCGCCCCCGGGAGCATGATTTTTAGATAATCATCTAAAGCACTTATGCTTCTATTGATATCTCGGCAAACACAAAATGTCTCAGATCTTAAGAATATATGACTCAGGAAATGGTTTAAGAAAGACTAGACATCTGTCTCCCTTACTTTCAGGTGTTATGGTACAAACTGGTAAAGTCCTCAGAATCAGAATTAGTATTCCTTTATTGTCAAACAAACGGGGAGATTTGTTTGCCACAGCAGCCAAAGGACAGAATATGACAAGAAAAACAAAACAATAACAATAGCAAAAAATAAACAATATGATTAAAAAGGTAAGGCAAAAGGCGATAAAGGTTCATCATGTCATCCAACATGCACTTATTTGCCCTTGTGTTACTGGCCTCCCCTCCCCTTATGTTTGGTTTTAAGACTTTTAATGGTGTAAAACAATCAAACACTATTATTATGCGTATTGAGCATTTTATGTATATTGAACTACGACAAAAGTCTGACCATGCTTGGGTCATAATTTGACCAAAGTAAGATGTTTCTGGAACTGGTTTAACAGATGTGGTCCTAATATTCAGAAGAACCTGCTCAAAGAGAATATTAGGGATGCAAGAGGTAGTGGAGCTCTTCCATAAACATGACTCAGATTCGGCATGGCAGCTGAGTATGGCAGGGATTTTCCTTTTCTATCCTGTAATTGTTTCATCCTATAGCCTTCCCATCACCGGCAGGCTATATTTATCATTTACCTATGTTTTTTTTGCCCCCTATTATTTCACCCAAGTCGACCGCCACTGGTGCCTGTTGACAAGTAACAAGTGAAGAACCACAAACCTTCCATATCAGAAGGTCAACTGTTTTAATGAAATTCTGGTATTTCCTGTTTCACTTTTGGGTCTGTGGCGTCACAGCGACACACGGGGGAGATGGAACACCACGCCCTCCCTAAGATCTTCCTGTTAAACGTTTAAGCGTACTCTGCAATGTTGTGTGAGTCAGTTTATTTCTGCATTTATAGCACTTCATGTTATCGGTATCTGTCAGATGTATTTTTGCAAGTTTCCCATGTATCTGTTTGGGTTTGTTTGTTTGTGTGTATGTGTGTGTCTCAGATCCCTCATCCCCAGATAAGACATGGGATGGAGGACAGCAGGGCAGCCCGGCATGGGGAGTAACAAGCATCACCAGAGATCTGACACTCTATTGCTGTGTGTGTGTGTGTGTGTGTGTGTGTGTGTGTGTGTGTGTGTGTGTGTGTGTGTGTGTGTGTGTGTGTGTGTGTGTGTGTGTGTGTGTGTGTGTGTGTGTGTGTGTGTGTGTGTTCAACAGCCATTGAAGCACAAACACACACACACATGCAAGCACATAGCCCTTGTCTGAGGGCACTGCTGTAATTGGATGTCTGATTACTGTCAGATAGTGTGTGCAGGGGAGAGAGGGCGAAAGAGAGAAAAAAATGCCAGAAAAATGGAAGAAAAGTCTTCTCTCAAGGAAAAAGAGAGAATGTTAGCCAACAGTGGAGTGGCAGAAAGAGAGATCGAGGCTCAGAAGTCAGAGAGAGAGGCGGGGGGGATGGAGAGTAGTGGACATGTTCAGTGTTTGTGATCTCTGAGCTCAATGTTGACCTTGTGCTTTCTATCTGTGGCCTGACATCCAATCATACCTTGCTTATCTCCTTTGCACGTCACCTTACATCTTCTCATCTCTCCATCCTCTCCCTCATTTCTTCCTTGACGTTGTCTCATCCGCCCTGGTTTTCCTCAGCTTCCTATCTCTTTCCCACTATCTATCCTCTCTCTCCATCCATCTGCTCTCTCTGATCCATCCCCGCCGCGATTCTGTCGTCCGGCCGAAAAGCCAGTGGGATTAATCGGATTGATTGAAAGTATCTACGATGCGTGACAGGTGGCAGAAGGTCAGACGAGTCGATGGAGATGTTAACTGACTTGTCTGCTGCCTGAAGACTCACACAACGAGTCTCCAGTCGCACTTGTCAACTCTCACGGCAGGACTGATGGTAAACAGTTCATTTGAGCTGTCTCTGTGGCTGATGAGATTACGCAGTTGAGCGGTGAACACACTGTCTTCCATCTGTGTGTAAACAAAAGGCGCACAGCTGTCGATTGAAGGCATTTCTGACATGGTTTTGTTGAAGTCTGGGACAGATTTTTGATGTAAAATTTCCAGTGTCCGCACGAGAGATTAACCGTTAAGACTTTTTCAGGGCTGATTTGAGTACTAGTAATCGAGGAGACCAATAACTAATATTTGGAACCAATAAACTGCAAGTGCAGAGTAATTGCAGCAGTCAGTCTCACTGTCAAAACTCGGAATAACCAATGATAGCATGAAATTTACTCAGGTCTGAGTACAATTTTGAGATATTCGTACTTTGTTTTTGCAATGATTATCAAACATTTGTCGGAACAATATGTCATGGAGGCAGAATATTTGACAATGAACTTTATTTTCCAGCAAAGGGTTGGGTGACATGTACTGTATCAACATAGCACAGCATTAAGCTAAGAAAACATATAGTAATGGAAGATTGAGAGATACAGAGCTGGCCGACGAAAAGAAACATCGCCTCACCAATGTAACCAAGCGTCTCGGGTCTGCCAAGTATAAAAATGGCCGCTATGTAGTTTTGTAGAAGAAATTAAAACTCTGAATCTTAATATTGACAATATATATGAGGTGATAACCAGTGATGAAAAAAGTGATCAGATTAAAGTAACGCGTTACCCTAATCTGACCACTTTTTTCAGTAACCAGTGATCTAACGCGTTAATATTTCCAAACCAGTAATCAGATTAAAGTGACTTATTCAAATTACTGTGCGTTACTATTATTTTTTTTTTGTGTAAAAATATAAATTTTTGCTTTCTTCTTGCGTCTAGTGGAAGTGCGACAAGTCACGTTTTCAGCACAAGGACAACTCACGTGTAACACCACGCAGCGACACAAACACAGACAACAATGGAGGGAGGAGAGAAATGCACGTTTTCTTAGCTGGAAATACAGTCATTATTTTGTCATTATACTTAAACACGGTTGACTCGCCCTTGTTTCGTGCCATAATTGAAAAGATCCCTACTACTATCAATGCCGTGCTGCCTCACAGAACATCTTTTTCTTCCTACTTGGAGAAGGAGTATGCAGAGATGGAGAGAAATCTGAAGGCCGTGCTGAATGTAGCTACTAAAGTAACTTGTAGTCTAACTTGGTTACTTTTAAAAACAAGTAATCAGTAAAGTAACTAAGGTACTTTTTAAAGGAGTAATCAGTAATTAGTAATGAGATTACTTTTTCAAGGTAACTGTGGCAACACTGGTAATAAAGCAAACTCATATTTATTTTTTCCATCACTGAATAAACAAGCTGTTCTCAGAGGAAAATAAGGCCCCCAGAAAAATGTGTGAAAAGAGAAAGGTGTCAGGGTCCGCCACATATAAACAAAGTAAAACAGAATGAAATTGTGTTGTCCTTTTCAGCTCAGTCTGTTCATTCAGTTTATTCACACATGAAAAACAAGGAGAGATTGTTTATTTAGGAACAAACTGCTTTTCATTTCGTGTCCCACGTGTCAACTCCTACAACTCTGAGAGGACACAGTACATTCTTGTGCTGTGTGTCTGTCACACTGTTTGGGTGGTCCTGGGCTCAGGAGCCACTGACTGTCAGCCACTGGCGAGGACAATGGCGCGGTCCGTCAGCCCAACCCTGGTCCGTCAGTAATAGTTAACAAGACACCTCACTGTGGATTTATTCCAATAAGCATTTGCCTCATTATGTTCTCTAAAAAGAAAGGCAAGCTGATATTGGCCGGTCCCTGCTCTGCACTTCTCTAAAGACCTTGCCAAGTGTATTTTAAGAAACGTAATTCCCTCAGACATAGACAATATGCTGTTGCTTGCTTTAATCAGGATATTCGGAAAAGCAAATAAATCCCCACTGAAGAATGGATTAAACGTGATCTGTTGACATAACATCTTGGACGAAGGCCATTCCCGATGTCTAATGGAGATTGTTACTGCAAGAGAGAATGTAGACACTGTATTCTCTTTATGCTCCTTTTATACCCTATAGGTTGGCTAAATCAACTAGTATGGCTGTGCTTTATTAGGGCCTGCAACTGTTGCCTTATTTACACTTTTAATTTATGTTATTTATTTTGATTATATTTACATTCGCTCTGGCTTCATCATTCATCCGTCTGCACACAAGCGTTGGGGGTTTGAGGGGTGGAATAGATTCTTTGTGTCTTACTTGTACTAGAAACCAATACTGACTGCACGCATGAGAAGAGGCTGCACATAGACAGACATGCAGTATGTACAGGTTGTCTTTCACACGCATGCACGCACGCACACACCATGCACACACACACACACACTGCTCCATGCAGTAGGTGTCCGCTTGTCTCCCCTCAGACCTGCGTGAGTGCTGACTTCAGCTAGACTGCTCGACTCCTGCGGTGAAGGCAGACCTGCTGCCCCACCCATTCCTCCACCACCACCATCACACACACACACACACACACACACACACACACACACACACACACGTGCAGTCTTTGGGATGGTACGCGTGACTGAGACGTTAAAAGGCCAAGATCTTCCATCTCGCCATCTCCTCCCTCATGTTATTTATTTTGTTTTGTTTCTCATCTTTTCTTTCCCCGACTCGAAACCTCCAAACCCTCCGCTGGCGTTCAGACTCGCTATGCCTATGAATCTCCCCCTCTCTCCTGCGTGCGCGCACACACACACACACACACACACACACACACACACACACACACACACACACACACACACACACACACACACACACACACACACACACACACACACACACTCACACACAGAAATGATATGATGTCTAAGTCTGAACAAGGTCCAATCTGTACTTCGTATTCTCGCCTCACTTCTAGGTATGTGTATGCTGGAAAGCGGCACAGCCTATCCCCTATGTACAAAATAAAGAAGGAGAAAAAGTCAAAGTCTCTCATCAGTTTCAATGCTAAAGGAGGCCTGATGGAATAATTGTACCATGTTGGCAGTTTGTCAGGTACTGATCTAAGACAGATACATGACATAGGATACCTCCAATGGCTGCTAATTTGATAAATAATGCAGATGTACAAGCAAAAGGGGGGAGGGGGGACTTCTACAATAACCGTCAAGGCTATTACTCTCAATAATGCAAGTGCAGAGTAGATGGATGATAAGGGTTGTTTGCTATAGTTCCTCTGTAATATTAATGCAGTGAAAGATGGAGGATGTCGTGTGCTGCACATTGACTTCCATGTTTTCTTTTATACTGACATTCATCACCCTCTGTCCCCTTCGCACACTCCCTGCGCTGCCCGCCATTTGTTTTCTGCAAGTAGAAAAAAAAACAAAAAACACAAGCATGATTATATGGTAACAACGGTTCCATTTGTTCTAACACTGCACTGTGTCACTTTGTAGTAACATATAATCGTTGATGCATTTTAAATTTCAGGTTAATTGTACCTTAAACATCAGCTGCAACTTTACATAAAATGTTGCTTAACAAACGGTTTATAAAACACTGTATTGTTGTACCATCTATTAATGATGGTTGTCACAAAGTGTTACCAACTACATTACCCTAACCCTTGACATCATAATATTTATGTATTGGGTTACAGGGCATTTATAAAATACCATCCTGGGGAGACAGTTTCAACACTTTATGCTCTGAACTCCCAGTTTGGCAGCAGCTAGGTGTTATCTGGTGATGTGCAGTGTCCGGTAGGGCTGCACGATATTGTCAGAAAGTGATATCGCGATTATTTTGACAGATATGATTCATGATTATTATGGATGATTACATTTAATATTACAGTTTTCATTGTAATTGAAAAAACTAGTACATGATGATAGTGTGTGTTTGCCAGAGCATCTCTGCAGCACTACAAAATTTCATTTAAAACACTTTTGTGACACATTTTACCTTTATAAAGTAATTGCAGTTCTTGCAATTTGAATATTGCACTTAATGGAAATCGCAATATGACTAATTGTGCAGCCCTAGGCCCGGGATTTGTTGAATATGAATCCAATAGGTGGCCAATTCTTACATACTGCACCTTTAATGTACGTGATTCGTCACCGATTACAGTTTCCCCAATGAAGATGTTTTTACTATAGTATTATTCATGATCTGTTTGTACAAAAGCCACCACTTATGGGTAAACAGTAAAACTAGATTATGGCAGTTTATAACCCCTCATTGAATGTTTGCAACTCATTTTGAATGCTAAATGGGGAGCTGTAAATCTCTTGGGGCTTTTTTACATACACATGTGCTGGTCTGGATTTTCTCAGTTTGATTGGGTATGTCAGCAAAGCACCACAGGGCTGCCTACTTGAAGGTCTTATGATGGTTTTATCGAGTAGTGGCCAGCAGAGCAGCTGTAAAATACTCCTACTCTTTGCAATATTATTGAACAATAAGCTTACAAAGCTACGCTTATTCCCTTTTAAACACGTTTAATTTCCTGTAAATTCTTCACAATAAAAGCCGTCAGTTATTTAGTTATTTGAGCTTTTATTATAAAAGCAGCAAAATTTGGAAATGTCGGGTTTAAACGTGTAGTAACTCAATACGACTCCCACAGCAGGAGGGAGCATAATGTGAAGAAGTGAAGCAAAGCAGATATCTGAAAGTACAAAGAGAAAGTGAACTTCAAACCAAATAGATTCAGTGACAGCAGAAGCTCCAAAAGTAGAGTTGAACACACAGAGGCTCTTTATCTCCAGTCACCAAATCACAACAGTGGCATGGGTAGGGTTGTCACGCGTTGGTCTGCGGTTGCCAGATGTCACTGCGGCCCACTTGGAGGCGGTAGTGGCACAATTTGGTATCCGTCCTAGAGAGGGTCCATCACGGGCACAGCGTGGATTGGCTCCAGTCAACTCTGGTAATAAAAATGTAAATAAGCGCCAGGTGGTTTGACTTTGTGTTGCCGAAAGTGCCAGAGGAAAAGCCCCGTAAGTGCTGACCTATTTGGAAATGTGTATTAAAGATTCTCTCCACACATGTATTAAATCATAAAAAGATATTCTCTAATGTGTGTCTGCTGTGGCCTTTTCCCGAAAGAGATTACCACACCAACAATCCTTTAAATGGCCTGTACTCCTTCTTAATCATTAAAAATTCCTGAATAAATGAATATGCAAATATCTGTCATTTCACAAGTCTCCTACATTACTGTATCGTCCATTTTCAGCGTATTTGCACTGGAAGCTTCTAGTTTCCACATCACACTTGTGTATGCTGAACACCAGGATTGGAATCCAAACCTACTTGTGATGTCACTGATCATGCTCATAGGCAGCCACACTTCGAGCAATAAACGTGACAACAGCTTCCCCAATGGAAGGAAGGGGGAGAAAACTTTTTTTTGAAGGGAAGGGTGTTTTCAAATTTTTACTTTCCTTTCTTTGTCTGAGGCAAGAATCTATCTATGGAGCAGTCACTACAGTGCAGTGGCACAGTAGGAACCACTGCAGAATATATGCAGAACCCAGAAAATGAGGATTTCTGCATTGTCTACAATTATAATAACACAAAGTGGATACAGACTGAAGGATAGCTCCTGTGGTTATCACTGTATTATTAAATTCTGCCATAATACACCGAGGCTCGAGTGAGAATTAGCTTTTTTAGATAGGTCCCACAAATTATTGTATTTTGTCTGAGCACCACTTGAAACATTTTTATTATGTGCACAGTAAATCTCGCAAATATTCAATATCCCGCCGCCAATGCAAACCACTGCCTCAATTTACACTCCGACAACTCATCACATCGCTCATGATTTCATCTCAGTGTGTATCGGACAAACATTTACCAAAAGTACATTCAATTTCTGTAAAACTCAAACAACTTTGCCCGTTTCCCCCCCGCCACACACACCCGTATCGGCGTTTCATTATCAGCTTATTATGAGCAATTTCAAGCTTAAGTCTGGCACGGCCCCACATGAGCTCCTCCACCTGGGGCTTGGCTCAGGTCTCCGCACCATCTTTTTGGGGGTTTCGGGTCAGGACTGTCTTAAATTTCCAAACCCATTTGCAGCCGGGGCCTAGTGTCCTTCAAGGCATATTTTAATGGGAGGATGTAAATTTCCTGGGACAGCGGTTCCGTGGGTGTTGTCAATGATTCATTAGAAAGGCCGGGGAGGAAAGTTTCAACTGGGAGCGAAGAAAAAAAATGCAGAACACAATATTTACCGCACCGCTTCTTCCACTCGCCCGGGCAGAGCCGGTGTGTGTGTGTGTCGTGGGCACGGTTATTGGAGTGCACACGGAATAACACGCAAAGGCGGACGTTCGTTTGGGGAAGCGTAGGGAAATCCACGTGAGCGCACACATACACGCACACACACCCACACAAATCAGCGACTTCAAAGGCCCACGCTGCAGAGTTCCCCGAGCCACGAACAAAGCGTGGAGAAGCAGAGGGCAACTTTTAATTTTAAAGCAGTGCTAATGAGGTTTGGAGAAGAAAGGAAGTGTGTCAAAATCAGTGCGTGCACGCTAGTGTTTGCTACATGTTAGCGTGAGGATTCCAATAATAGGAGTTCATTGCAGGTGTTTCTGTGGGGGATGAATGCAGAGGGCATTTTTTTTATCAAAGAAATGCCCACTAAGCCAGAGGAAGAAATTAATTTCTTCCTGCGTGGATTTGTCTGCCGCCTCATCTGTCACTTGTTTATGTGCCAGGGTGCATTTCTGTGTTAGATGTGTGTGTGTTTGTGCGTGTGTGTGTGCGTGTGTGTGTGTGTGTGTGTGTGTCTCAGAGTTGCAGGGACACACACACTTAAAGTCGGTGAGGGTGACACAGCTATATCTTAATGGAAGAATCATTAAAAGCAGGGACTTTGATTCCACTGCCTTCCTTTCATTCTGTTACACACACGCACACACACACACACACACACACGCACGCACACACACACACACACACACACCCTGCCACACTGCAGTGCCAGTGGCATAAAGGCAGCTAGCTTTAAAGTTACTCTCATTACTCATCTTGCTTAGCAGGAAACCACATTACTGCCTGTGTGTGTGTTGCAGCTGTAATTTAGGTATAAATACATTACAGGATGCATGAGTGTGTTCCTCCTGCAGTGTTGAATAGAGGTTTTGCGCATGGTATAGTGAGCTGTTTGAGGTGATGTAATTGAATGCCATTGGAGTAATGTCTTCGAACAATACTACTACAAGAGCCAGGGTGCTACATTTCAATAGGTTCCAAACTAAATTAAAAAAACTCAATAGTTTTTGTGCTCGCTTAAGTTGGTTTCTGCTATTTTTCCAGTTCAAATTCGAGTTTTCAAGTTTCAAACTCAGTCATGATCTACTCGCCTCCACAGCGATGGAAAGTTAGGTGAAGTCAACCCAACCGATTTGGACAGACTGATCATTTTTGAGTCAAATGGTCCTTTAATGCACTCCAAATCACATTTTAATTCTTGATGTTCTTCGAACTTCATTAGCGGTTGTTCAACAATTAGGTTTATTTCCAGTTCTTTTACTCTGTTTATCACAACCATACATCGTGTAGCATAGATCATTGATAAAACGGCACTCTCCTTAGACAAAGATCTCAACGTGATTGTTAAGAGTCCAAGTGAGTTCCGATCGGACGCACATTTGGCATTTGAAAGTGGGGTTCCGCTGCCACACAATGCGCTATAGCAGATGTTTTGTAAAATTGCCTGTTATCTCCTCCAGTCGATGCGCCGCAGATTTTTTTTTCTCTCTCTCCCTCTCACATTGTTTGGATTATTTTTGAGATGCAATCCTGCGTGAAAAGTTTGACAAGCTAAAGGTGAGGAGAAAAAGACGGGAGCAAGAAACACACAGTGCGAAAAAACAGCCTCTATTGGGTAATGGATGAATTGGTGCAGAGAGAGGGAGAAAGAGAGGAGAGTGTTGGAGGGAAGCAGATTGTTAATTAAACACTGAGGCAGCAGCGTTTTCTGTCCTGAAACAGAATGAATTTCATCTCAAAACAGAATGGAGTTAATTACCGACGATGAGGGGTTTTCATTTGAAGGGGCGTCGGACACACACACTTGATATCGAGTTCATCAGCACCATTTGCACTCAGCGTCCCATTTCTTAAACAGCTGCGGAGGAGACACATAGAAGCAGTTGTACGCTCAAGTGTGCAGTTGTGTGTGTGCACTTAACACGCTAATCGGTGCACTGTAGCCCATTGGGTGACACCCACACACATGCAGGAGAACATACTTCTGGGCTCACAAAATGACCCTTCACACCTACACCGAAAGATAAACTCACAAGTACACACACACAGACACACGTAACTAGAGTGAGGGTATTAGGATTCGGTCGCATTCTGTTCCACATTGAAGCCTCAATAATCAGGTTATTAGAGATAAACTCTGTGTCGCTGCTCATCGGATGAAGCCAATTCAATTAGCCTGTTGTCGCTAAACGTGCTTACAATTGCTGAATTATGTAATAAACTGGCTGTTACTGTGATCCAATACAGCTGAGACCATTCTTTTATCTGAAGCGAATAAAGAGAATTTCTGACCGGCCTCATATTAGCATACCTGGCCCGTGACACTGTGTCTCTAAACAATTAGTTATCCAGTTTTTACACAATCAGCCAAATGTTGAGACTGCAGATTATGATTTTGGGGGTCGAAGGAGGGGAGTGAAACCATCCATAACAGGTGTGGCTGCGGTTTGAAATTGAGATTAATTCTTTCCACGATGGTTTCTCTAAATCAAGCAACTAATGTAGACTTTGTCTGAAAATGAGGGACATTATTGACTTGCTGACGACCTTTTCATGCATTTACTGCTCTATTTATTTCGATTACAATGCATAACTTACACGATCGGCGCCAGTTTTTTTTCTTTTGGCGCCAGCGCTGTTATTTGATTCAGCCCGCAGAAGGCCTTCACTCCATGTCCGAGACCAGCTATGTGGGTTTTTTTTGTTTTCTTTTAACCCAGATCTTCACTGAAATCAATATGAGGGCTTGTAGTTCTCAGGAACACTTCTTCACATCTGACCGAATCTTTGTCTCGCACTATGTGCTCTCCAGACAACACAAAAAGGATGGCCTCAAAACTAGATATTGTTTACAAGACCTCTTCTCTCTTTTTCCTCAACATTTCTATTTTGTAATGTGAAGCAAATACTCTGTCTGGAGTGTCAACTGTGCAAGGGGTTTTTATGTTGAATCTCTACCTTCCAACGCCCCCCTTTTATTCAGCGACTTCTGCTTTCAAGTAGACGTTCTTTGAGTGATTTCTTAAAAAAATAAAAATAAAAAGGTGATGTTTCTCCCTACTTAACCTCGCAGCTTTCCTTTCAACGGAGGGGAGAAGGTGCACCCTAATAACTGACGTTCGCCCTTAAGGAGCTGCTTTTTCTCTTTGGCGCCATCAAAGACGAGAAGTGCTTTAATGGCAGCAGTGGATTTTGCTGCGACACTTGCAGTTAGATGTGTCTGTGAGTGTCTATACTTGAAAACACTCAATGATGTGATTTGATATTGTCTCAAGTTGAGAAATCTGTTTTCTATGGCGGCAATTTTTGATGGTGATGGGCCATAAACAGACAATGATTTGAACCCCGCTGTATACAACCCTATAATTATCTAACCCCAACCCTTCATAACTTTCCTCACCCACGTAATGGCTTCCCCTGGCCCCTTCTATATTGTCTAACCCTAACCCTTTATTACACCTAAATCGAACACCTAAACCCAACTCTTCCCTAACCCTAAATAACGTCTTCTGGGCCTGACCCTTTCCATCTTCCCCAACACTAACCCTTTGTAACTTCTCTGACACTAACCCTTTATAGTTTATCCAACCCCAACCCTTGTCCTATGCAACACTTACGTGCTTTTGCATGTGTATGGACACACTGTAAGCATCTTTTTCTTATCAGCCGTCTGAAATCTGTGTGATTATCCTTGCTAAAGTAACTGAACTTCGAAATGTTTGTCTTTAATGATGGAGAGAAGTAGACGGGGGTGCCCGTGGAGATTTTTTTTCCCCCACTGTAGCGATTATCCTTGAGAGGCCTTTAATTTAAGGCTAATGAGCATTTGTTTCACCAGTTGTGCGCGCTGCTATACCCCCGTCTGCTTGTGTAAGAGTGTGTGCGCGCGTTTGTGTGATTAAGGAGTGTGATATAGTGAAAGCGACAGACTGTACAGATGTTCAATAAATGGGCTGGAACAGGCAGGGAAGGAAAAGAGGACATCATTCACACTGTCTCACACACAGATACGTGCAGACAAATGACAAAGTTGAGCACACACACACACACACACACACACACACACACACACACACACACACACACACACGCACACACACACACTCATAGATACATAGATGCACTCAGTCTTATTGTAACAGCAGCTTTGATGTCTGACAGTGACATGATCATACAAAATGCACACATACACCTTTACACATTAGGCTGGGCTACTGATCTGATGAAGCAGTCCTAATTAACAGGACAGAGCTTAAATTAAAAAGTGGGATTAGTGCAAAGCAGTATGGGATGTTGGATTCTGTGTGTGTATGTGTGTGAGAAGGAGGATAAGCTGAATGAGTGTGCCGTTGAGTGTGTGGCTGTGAACGTGGGCACCCATTTTGTTTTGAAAGTCATTCAAAAACTATTACATCTGTTTTGTCCCCATGTTTCCAGGATTAAGCATGAATCATTTGTGTGGGTTTGTGTGTGCATGTGTGTGTGTGTGTGTGTGAGAGAGAGAGAGAGAGAGAGAGCTTCCTCATTATTGCATATTGAGTGGAGTGACTAATATGGCTGTGATTGCTATGGTTGCCATCCTGGACGACAGGAAATGAACAAGTGGGTAGAGGACATTTCCTGATACTCTGTTGATACACTGTGCACAGTGATGATATTTTAAGTCACAATGCAGCTCCATTTTTTTTTGCCTGGGTTTTTCCTCTCACACCTTCATCAGAATTTCCTTTTCGCACATTCTCCAATGGTATCTTCCTTACCTCTTTGTAGTTCCCCGCTCCAGTGCTTCTTCTTCCCTCTTTTTCTTTTCTCCCCATATACCTCGTCTCATGCAACTCTCTCACTCTTATTTCATAACCTGTGTTTTGGCATGAATGTTTTACATGGCGACTTTATATGTGATCTCATATATTTTGAATAATGCTGGAGTTATTGCTTGTTGCTGTGGAGTCTTGGTATCCCCCCAAATCAATTGGCCAGTAACAACATATCCTGGGGTTTGGATTTCTCAAAAAATTGAATGTCATCTCTGGCTGCTGCTGTCACGCAAAACCATCCCTTTATTCTCATTTTTATCTCACGGGTGTTGAGGCTTTCGGAAGTGTAAAAACCACATCACTTCCACGCACCAAAGGGAGTGTAAAACACAGCTTTACGAACTGGGTATAGGCCAAAGGGAGAGCGACTAAATATGAGCGATGAATACAAAATGAAGGGATGCAAATCAGCAACTTAAAAACAGTTAATGCATTCTGTGTTGCTCTTTCTGTCCCAGGTGGTGTGTGTATTGCCCAGTCCTTGAAGATCCCCAGGGAGCCCAGGCCAGGGGAGTTTGACAAGATCATCAGACGCCTGCTGGAGACCTCCAATGCCAGGGCCATCATCATGTTCGCTAATGAGGACGACATACGGTACGTGCCACGCACTCAAACAAGTCCCCCCGCTGCCGCTGCTCTGGAGTTTTTTTGCTGTTATTACCGAAGAGACATTCTGCACATTCTGACAACTTGAAGCATGCAACAATTCAGTACATCTTGACATGTTTATTATAGCAGCAAAAACATGGTTGGACTTTGGCGTCTAGGCTCCAACTCATCACTCTCTGGAGGTATGTTTACAAAGAGATATTGGGGAGTGATGTGCAAGACACCTTAAATCCCCCCTGATAGATCCTGCAGGTGATGGTAGGGCTGAAAAAAAAAACACATGCAGCAAACCACCCAATGCACGGCAGCAGTGTTGTTGACAGCCAAAGGGAGAGTTGGGAGAAAAAGAGAGAGACAGGTAGCTCAAGTTGTCTTGCTGAACTAGCTCACAGGCATCGCTCTATTTCAAGGGAGTAATGACAGATTATTCCCTAAAGACAGTAAGAAATTTATTAGCTGCGATAATAGGGACGATTTCAGATTGAAATCATTCTCATTAGAAAATCCAACTTAACTGTTCATATGGATCAATGGGATCCAGCCAAAGACACCTAACACCATTTTTATTGTTCTTTCCTGGGCTACAATAACAGTTACATTTCTCCGGTCTTTCCTCCAACAGGCGAGTTCTCGACGCAGCTAAAAGGAACAACCAGACGGGTCACTTCCTGTGGGTGGGTTCGGACAGCTGGGGTTCCAAAATCTCTCCCGTGGTTGGCCAGGAGAGAGTGGCCGAGGGAGCCATCACGATTCTTCCCAAACGAGCATCTGTGGACGGTAAGAGTGTGTATGTCTGTGTGTGTGTGTGTGTGTGTGTGTGTGTGTGTGTTTGTGTGTCTGTGTGAAGAAAATAGATACAATAATTCTGTGTTTTTTATATCCTACCACGTCAGCAACTAAAGGGATCTTTTAAAAGAGTTGTGATAAATTCCAAAGATTTTTTATCTGCGCTGTGACTCTTTTCACCCACCTGGCTGCACGACAAATGAAAGGAAGCAGAAGCTGTGTGTGTGTGTGTGTGTGTGTGTGTGTGTGTGTGTGTGTGTGTGTGTGTGTGTGTGTGTGTGTGTGTGTGTGTGTGTGTGTGTGTGTGTGTGTTTGCGTTTGTGCTCCAAGTCTAATAGATCAAATTAAGGAGACAGGGCGACAGACTAGAAACAGAACGTGAAACACACTCATGTTCCCGTACTCTTGATCCCAGCGGGCAACAAGTTTTTGCCATTAGGCCATGGAGGATACCCTCATTTGCTCTCTGTCAGAGCTCCCTATTAGATAATTGACTCCTGGAGGGACACAAAGGCGACGAGATATAGACCTTAAGTGAGGGAGAGAGAGCCTATGCCGAAGTTTAAATGAATCAGCTTCGACAGAGTTGTGTGTGATGGAACCAGCAGAGGATATAATGAAGGGTGTGTACACAGTTGCCAATGTATTATTAGGTATCATTAGCCACCTAACAATCTGATGGAATATAATCCAATAATCACGCAGCAGGCCTTTGTGATAATGACAATTTTGTTTAGTCAGATTTGTTCCGTTTCGACTCTGTGTTGGACTGGACTAAATTCTGAAAATACACAACAACATATGTAAAAGTTACATCTTTGCTGTAAGTGCCGCTATCTCTTTGGTTAAAAAAAAAAAAAAGAAGTAACTTCCTGGAGAGACATAGATAGTTGGATACTGCCGCTTTGGATTGGCTTCCAACACCCAGATGCCAACCCAAAGCGCCAGTACCAGGAGAGTATAGAGCTTTTTGAGCGGCAGCTGGGCCCACCTTCTAGTGAGGGAGCAGCATGCCCATTGACAGCAGTGGAGCATGGTGGATCAGCCGGGGTGGATGGTTAGCAACGTCCTGGATGTAGAATGGGCCTGAGCCATTTGAACAGCTGCCAGTGTTCAGCATTCCCTAAGCCCCCATCCCAGAAACCTAACCCCTGACACCAAGGCTCCTTGCAGTCTGAGCCGGATAAGTCCCAACCTTAACCTTATTGATCTTCACCTTTCATATCTAACTCTTGACAATGAAGCAAATAAGTGTATTTATTCCCAAAAATGTCACTAATCTGAATTATTACCCACTCATTGGAAATAGATCCCTTTTCCTTTCAGCATTTAAAGAATCTCACAGTACTGCAAATGCTTACATCGTCATCTGTGAACGCAGTGAGGAGCGAGTGATCCCAGTCAACGTCTACAACCTATTGAGCTGCACAGCGGGTGAACCCGCCGTTCCCAGCAGCCTCTCATTGTGCCACACAGGTGCACAGAGGGGCAGTTTTGCTGACAGCAGAGGAGATTAATCGAGGCAGCTATTGTCGGCTTTTACAGCAAATCAGGCATGGCACAGGCTGTCCAAGTCGGTCGGATAGTCCCCGGTGATTCCTCCCACCCTCTGTCGTTGCTTTGTGTGCACTAGCAGGGGTGTTGGAAATGACACCTTCTCTTTATTAGGGAAGTTTAATGGTTCCTCGCAGTCTTCCAGGGACAGACTTGAGGCAACTTGAGGATAGAGGATGTCTTCTGAGGAAGTTTTGCTATCTTCTTCTCACAGACAACAAAGCAAAAAGCTGTTTTCCCCAATTAATTCCGGTATGAACTAAGTAGTGTACAACTACAAGGAGTGTTCTTGTCTCCCTCATTTCTCTTTTCTCTCGCCCATCTCTTTATCTCAGCCTGCCATTCTCTGACAGGCATTTCCATTTCTGTGAGTGGAGAAATGTGTTCTTTCCCCCCCCCCCATACTTATTAAATCGGACAAGTTGCCAACGCAGCCCGTGAAAGCTCATTCTAAAATGTTTGCTCTCCCTGCTGTATCAGCTCCAGTATTTGATAGGAGCTCCTAACACTGGATGGCTCCACAGAAAATGGCTTTTCAGTCATACTTTGGATGCACGGGCTATTCATAACACGCGCCTTTGTGAGTCAAAACGTATTACGCCGTCATGAACACCTCATTTATTTAAGTCCAGGCAACCTCCGTGGATATGAAGCCCGCCTAATCAGAATGACGCTGGCTCAGTCCTCTTTGTGGACGGAGAGATGTATTCAGTGCAGTTTCAAAAAAGGGAAACAAGTACAATCCTCTCTTCACTTAATGTATCTTAACTTCTGCCTACTCTGTCTTTTTTTAAACAGCGTTTGATCGGTATTTCCGTAGCCGCTCGCTGTCCAACAACAGAAGAAATGTTTGGTTCGCGGAGTTCTGGGAGGAGAACTTCAACTGTAAGCTGGGGATGCACGGTAAACGGCCCGGCAGCCTGAAGAAATGCACAGGTAAGAGTCTGCACTTCTTTTTCCAAAACGGTAATTATGGTCTACTTCGTTTAGAGAGTACAGACCAAAAAAAAAAGAGAGAAAAAGCTTCCAGCTAGAGTTTTACACCTGTGACAGAGGCTGTAACAAATCATTTTGCCAGTTTGAGAGAAAGTGTTCCAACTCTGCAGATGTTGAGAGGGTTGTAAGTTCTACCCACAAACAGATCTGGCAGGTGGTCAGTTCTAATTGGTTCTCTCTCATCCATGCACCACATTAACAAGATCCCAGATGTGAACGTTGTGAAGTACATTTACTCAAGTACTGTACTGAAGTAGAAATAAGAGACTGTACTTTTTAAACCATTGCATTTGACTATGAATTTAAGTTGATTAAAGAGCGTGTTTCAGACAGAGGGGGAATACAGAGGTGCAACACTGGACAGTATGAGGAAACTGATGTGTTTTTTTCTAGTAGTAATCCAAAATAAATAGATAATATGAACCTGAAAATAAGCATAATAAGTCTTCTTTAAGATGAGTAGGACAGGGTTTAAATAATCAATTTTTCTGATTGAAATTGATCTTCATTTGAATGATTCGATGTTGATTCATGAAATCCTGGAAGCGGTCTCTTAATACATGCTTTATCTCGTGGTCTAAATTGACACCTTCTAAACACAAAATGGGGTAGATTTTTCATTTGGCGAGTACATCCCTAAAGGGTTCTGAAAGTTTCCATTTCTTACTTTGTTTTGTTGAAATACATACACATAGATCCGTCATTACTTTGTGGCAGTACTGGCAGTAAAATGCTTATAAACCAAACCTGACCTACATAAAAAAGTATAAACAAAAAAATATGTACATCTACAGGGAATGCCAAATGTCAACTACTTGGATAATAAACAAATGCCCCCTCAGGGTACAAACCAACTAAAATGTGCTTTTACAAGCTTTCCAACTCCCCGAAGTAAATGTTAAAACCTGAAGGTTTCTAGAGGCTTGGGTTTCAAGAGGTTCAGTTAAGATAAATCAAATATAAACAAACAAAAGAAAACATGCAGGCGTCCGGCTATCTGCAAGGCAAGCGACATGTGCACAAATAAGGATGGCCCTGATGCAGGTAGGCTGGTTGACTAGTGACTTTTTGTGGTCATTCAACTGGGCTGATAAGAAACACAATTTCCCTCAACTAGAATGAAAACCACTTAATCTATGATGTGAACAATATCTCTAACAACGCACCAGTTTGCGGGGGTCCTTGTACAGTCTGCAGCAGTTGTTCCCTCAGAATCTCTTTTATTTCTAAGGAAAACTGGCACAGACTACCGAATTGAATAGAATCAAATCGGAAACCTTGTGAATTGGAATTTGGGAAAGCTGTGGCAATATCTCCGCCTCTAATGATGAGCTCAACCTTAAACACATGCAGCAGTAAAATGCAACATTCACATTACAGCAGCAGTGATATTCATCCATGAACATCGGATGTAAGTGTAAAAGACTGAAAGGGACTATCTAACTAAAGAAAAGAAGCACATCTTGCTGATTATACTAACGTACTTCTACCTAAAAAAGAATGTATACAGAGAAAATGTAAATAAGAATGCGAATCGAATGCACTTTCACATTGTGGTATTAGTTCACTTACTTAAGTTAAAGATCTAAACACATCTCCCGCGACTGCTCGCATCTGCTCCCTTCTTTCCTTGCAAAACAAGGACCAGCCGAAATGCTAAACAGTGCGGCATCCAGCTTAAGAAACCCCCCAAAAACTATTGTGGTTCTTTTTGTGTCTCTCTGCAGCTCTCACTTGTCACAATATTGAAGTCACCAGAGAAACTAGTTCACTCTGGAAGCAGCCCGTCTGTCTGGCCCTTTACCAATTAGGCCAGCTCACAAAAATCTGCACTGGGGGGGGGGGCTTCATTGGAGCAATCCTGGCTGTGGAGATTTGTCAACAGGGATGTGCAAGGGAGTTTAATTAAAATATATATTGCAGAGGGCAGTGCTGTCTGTAATAAGTACCTTAAAAGCACAGATCATAGTTGCTGCTGGGCTCTGGGGAACCATACAGCTCAACAGGAGCAATTGTTTGTGTTCTCAGAGCTAAAAGGGAAATTAGATAATTGTCAGAATCTGTCCTTGTGAATACGGTAATTTAGTCTCCTCTGTGTATATGTGTGTGTGTGCTTGTCAAATGCGCGCTTTGACCTGTATTTTGCAGCAGTGTCAAAATGCTGGCAGCTTGTTATCTTACACAAGGCCAAGCGCTGCTTCCAATGTGTAACCCTCGTGTCTTGTGCTGTGTGTGCGTGATCTAGATAGGGCTGTGTGTGCACTCCCACAGTCACACACCTGCTGGCGGCTACACTCAAAGATGGCACACTTAGTGCGCAAGATTAGCGATGCCGATGGACGTCACCTGTGTGTATGTCGGTGATCACAAACATAAAACCCTGAAAATGGGTTCCACGTGACCCCTAAGCTGCTGCGACTGAGCCTGTATGTATATGTGTGTCACTGTGAGTATTCCCCGGTTGATGCCCACCATTAGTTCACATAATTAGGTTTGTAAGGGCTGCGACTCCCATTGACCGCCTATTACTGGCCGTGGCATCTGTGTACGTGGGCGTGTATGTGTCGAGGGGTCTCTGTACTCGTGCGACAGAGTCCATTAATTCCAAGTGCCGGGGGTTCACGACCTCCGAATCATCAACACAGAAGCCAATCAGCAGCCTGCTGCTCAAGGTCGCCGCGGTGACACAGCTGATGGGAGAATGTGGAAATGGGTGTGATTATTGCATGTGATTGGCTTGAGTGGGAGAGACAAACAGAAAGGGAGACGGTGTCGAGACGTGCAAAAAAGCAAGTGAACAGGAAGAGGGAGTGAAATATTGTTTCGGATGCACAAATTAGAAAATGGAGAGACAAAGAAATTCTCATGAAATATGTGAATAATGGAGGAAAAATAACAAATGAGAGAGAGGACAAGCCAGTGAGACACATCAGATTGAGAACAGGAGACGGAAATGAGAGTGGAAACTTTCTGAATCTGCTCCAAACATGACCGGAGCTTGAAAACAACATGCTCTGTCTTCTTTTAACCTCTCTAACTACTACAACAACCTAAAACAGTAGTCTACAATTGATACCAGAGTTGTGGAAAGGCCTCTTAAAGGGCAACTCCACCGATTTTACACATTAAACTGTGTTTACAGGTTTTGGGGAGTACTACACTTTATGAGTCAAAAGAAAGTAGTATATAGTCTTTCATGGCAGAGGAAGCTGCATCTAATCTGATAAACTGCCTCCAGTGATGTCACTCAGTGGTTAAATTGGATTGTGGGTGATGAAGCCGCCAAATGTTAAAAAGCAGTCCACTGGTCTAGCATTGCACACCATTGTTGGACACATCGCTGGCAGCTTATCTTGAGAGATATTACCTTTTTTATTCCATGCACTCTTTTTCCTTTTCAAAACCTTGTGCCTACATTACCCACTATGCAACTTAGCCAATTGTGTGATATTACTGGAGGCAATTTATCGAATTACATGCAGCATCCTCTGCAGCCACAAAAGGCTTTATACTACTTTATTCACATATGTAGATATATTCTAAGAACCGCAAACACATGATAATGTGTAAAATTGGCGGAATCACCCTTTAAGGTGAATAGTTAAGACTGTGCCCCACTTCCAAAATAACTTGTGGAGAAGGTATCACAAGTAAAAAGTCTTTAATTATGTCACTAAATGCCAATATTATAAGCAGAATTTACTGAACATTTAAAAATTAAAGCACTCATAAATAAAATAAATTGCCCTCGCGACTGGTATGCTATTACATAACATAATTTTTTTTGTTCTTCTTTTAAATTATAATGCTCTTCAAACAAACACGGCTCTCATTTAAATCTGAACATCTGCTGTATTAGCCGGAAAAGTTTTCAAGGAGTACTGAACATTTTGAGCAGAATGAGTCAACCTTTGATTTAAAAAAACGGAGTCAACATTTTATCAGAACATAATATGAGCCTTTTTCCCCTGTAACAGTGTGACATAATATTTATTATCACACACTGTAAATGCTTTTCTGCTCAAAGATTGCTAGCTGCCATTTCAGGTAGTGAAAAAATAGGTGCCGTTTGAATTGGTTCAACTGATAACGAAAATGAACTTCTAAATGTCACAAATCGCGTCTCGCAATTTTGAGGAATGGTTTGGTTTTGTTGGATGCCGGCGAGCACGTCGCTGTTTCATCACTCGGCTTAGGCTTTTCTCCCTTGACATGACTCACCTGGCTCCTTCCATCTTTCTGTCCCGCCTGCACGACATCGTCCTGACTCGATTGTTGTGTGAGTGCAAAACGAACTATGTGAAGCTTGTGAATATTTTAAGGAAATGTTCAGTGGAAAGTAAAAACACACATAGGCCATTGTAGTTGTCATAAGATATCTTTCAGGGGGATTTTTGTGTTGTTTTAAAAAAAAAAAAACAGCAGTTCTTGCTGCTCTAGACATCTGTTCTCCAGTCCAGCAAATTCATCCTAATAATTTATTTACAGTACATTACTTCAACCTTCATCTTTTGTTATTTCATGAAAACGAACAGCAAGCACACAAGGGAAAAAAAGGGAAATCCAAGAAACTTCTGAGTGAAGTAAAAGCCATTTTTTTCTCTCAGGCGTGGCTGATATGCCCGTAAGCACATCAGCCCGGACAACTCAGATGCTGAAATAAAATCTGTTCTGCTGAAAGCGTGCAGTCAGGTAAAACTGATGCCCGAGGGGGGAAGCTGACTGAAGCAGACGCCAGATCACAGATAAGCCGACATGCACACTTACAATGATCGCAACTGCTGACATGCCCGGTGGCCGCAGACACCACCGTGGACGAGTGCACAAACTCTGGTTAATTAACGAGATCCGCAAGTCCCACTTTCTATCGGGACGCAGGCAATATTCTCTGCAAGCTCTGTCTTTGCTCCCACGTACACATCCTGTCTTTTAAATAGATCCATTTGACTGAACTGAAAAATGTGAAATACGGTTCGCTGTGACGGTTGGTGGAATTTGATTTCGCTCGGATCAGTCCAACAGATCAGAGCAGGAGGCGCCTAATTGGAGTAAAATGGCAGTAAACTGATGAAGGCTGAAATATAAATGAATCGAATGATTGACCGATCTTGGGTGCCATTGGTGACTGAGCTGCAATTTCTCACATCCTTCCAGTTCACGGGAAAATGTGCCTCCAATCCCATCATGCTCTGCATGATGGAGTAAAGAGAAGACTTAAATGCCCCGAAGGACAGATGGGAGTAAATAAATCATACACAAACATAGTAGAGAATCCACACTCTGACTGGTTCTCGCCAATCTGTGATTCTTTATCGGATCCCCATTAGCATACTTGCCAACATCAGGCTGTGAAATAGAACAGCCGAAAAATCTACGAAAAGCAATCGAAAGTCAAGATCTACAATTGCCATCACAAAAGAAACTTTTCATGTTCAAACATACTGACAGAGTGTGTGTGTGTGTGTGTGTGTGTGTGTGTGTGTGTGTGTGTGTGTGTGTGTGTGTGTGTGTGTGTGTGTGTGTGTTCTGAAGAGCCATTATTGGCAGACAGACCTTCCAAAACAAGAAGAGAAAGCAAAACAATCAGGACCGCAGTCTTCAGAAGTCAAACAAGTGAGGCAGGAGGCAAATGTCATTAAGTGGAAGGTCTGGCACCAAGTCGAGTGAAATCTGGAAGCATGTCTCTTCACCTGTTTTATCCATTATCAGAAGCAAAGTGCTAAGTTTGGCAAAAAATGCAAAAACACAGAGGCAGAAACAAAAAAACGAGCTTGAATAAAGCAAAGCTGTAATCCAAAGAACAAAACAGCAGCAGGCAGGGGCAAATCCGATAACAAATAATGAAGCACAGTGCTAAATAAAGTACAGACCAATGAAAAGCTGTGAACGCAGGCAGGAACTGGTGGAGCAAAAACAGGACCGGAGAACAGAGAACAAAGGACTGACGTGGAGGAAACTGTCAAAGGGAGAGGGAAAGACACACACTTAAGACAAACACACCTGGCCAGACATGACCTGCACACACACACACACATACACACACACACACACACACACACACACAAGAGCAGAGGCCAGGCATGAAAGGCCCATTCACACACACACGCACATTCTGTCCACACACTTCCCCGCCCGGGCCCATCAATAGATCTATTCCACCAGTGAATAACATTGGTTGTGACAGGAGCTATAAGCCTCAGGTACACACACAGGAATTAAAGTGCAGAGCGAGCAAGAAACAAGGTTGTTACACTTTTGCCTTTTTTTTCTCTTCTTTGTCTTTCCTCCTGTGTGGGTTGTGTCGCTCTCGAGGGAAGCGCAGCAATATTTTATCTTCCCTTTTCCTGGCCTTTGTGATCTTTCTTTACTTTGCAGACTGTCAATCTTCGCTCAACTTTTCTTCTCCGTGCGACTTTCTCTCGTCCTGCAACTCTAACTCGTGGTCTGACATTTCTCTCTGCTCTGTTAAATACGGGAGCATATGGAGATACAGTATGGGCAAAGCGCTGTATAATTATCGACAGCAGAACTTGCCGTGGGCAATGTGTTCAAAGCCAAAAAAGCAGCAAAAGCATTTAGCAATTTAGAAAGAAAACTTTTAATATGATCTATATCCCAATATTATTAAATCTCATAAAACGCACTTCATAAAGGCTAGGACTCGGCTAAAAATGAAATATCACAGTTTTTTTGATCTAATACCTAATGATGACTGTAAGTTTTGTCAAGTTGGTTTGATGGTTTCCAGGCCAAACGGATTAAAGCAAAAAAAAACAAAAAAACTGTCCATTTATTAGCTTTAGCTAACAATACAGCTGGATTCACAAACAGCAGCAAACGTTGTGTGGTACATCACAGTGCAACTGTAAAACAATTTCTGCCCTCTGCCTTTAGAAATTAAGAAAAATAAAGGGATGCTCAAATAACAGAAAGTATAGGTTTCATCTAAAATTCATAAACTGTGACAGGCCTTGACAAAGTTCTGCACAGAAAGGTGGAGAGAATGAAAGATAAACAGAGAGAGAGAAGAAGAAGAGGAAGAAGAAGAGAGATCCACGTAATCCCATGGTGTCAAAAGCCAAACAAATAATGATGCTTTAATGTTGCAGGCAGAGAGGATTCTGTCAGAATGAAGAAACAGATTTGAAGTGTCAGGTGGTCGTGATGATGATAAGTCAGGTCTCCTTTCAGCAGGATGAATGAAAGTTTGTCATCTCAAAGTTGCCCTGAGTGACTGGATGTGTTCGCACACAGTAACTAATGAACATAGTTAATTAGAACAGTCACCCATCTCAAGGTACACCAGGCCAAATTCCGTCCAATTGAGTGGAAAACCGCTAAATCTGTGACAGTGCTACCGGCACTTACATGAAAGATTAACACAATGAGATCTTTGAGTAGTAATCACCAATAATGTGGATATCGTGACGTGGTTGAAAGCAAGAATTAGAAGAAGTGGAACAATCTGGTAAGTAAGGAAATTCAATCACTTTAATGCAGCCATTAAAACCAGAAGAGGCCAGATAGCACATATACTATCAATATATTACCCAGCATTAACTTTTAAATTGTATTTTATACATTCTAACAATGAACATTTTCAAAGAAGGAATTTGATCGGAGAGTGCAAACCATATAATGCAACAAATGCCAACGTAGGTCATTTTTAGCTATTACTTAACTATTATATCTTTAAAATATTTTTTTCTCCTTCTCCCTCCCTCTCACTCACTCCCAGCGATGAGAGCTCAGTCACAGTTTGCCCACATGGTCACAAAACCTGATCTGATGTGTCATTTTGTTGTATTTTATTGTAAATGTGGCAAATAAAAAAGCTAGTTCTGTAAACAAAGCTCACTTTTACTCCGGGCTGATGGGCTAGATATCTCGGAAGAGCTATTCACGGTGCTATTCGTAATGTATTTCGTGCGGCCGTACAGTGTGCGCTCCCGTTGCTTATTATGAGTGAATCTAGTGTTGAATGCAAGGTTTGATGGGACCAATAACACTCGGTCAGAGGTCTTTTCACCCGACTGAATGGGGGGTGGGGGTACACGATGTGGGTACAGGCAGTGAAGAGCGACCAAGCGATGCAGAATCACTTTGGTTTACAGTACACTTAAATGGGCACTATGTAGTTTGGGAGAAGCAATTCCAATACTGAATGAACAAGCCGTTCTCAGAGGAAAATAAGGTCGCCAGAAACCTGGTTGTAGCTAGAAAGGTGGCAGGGTCTGCCACATATAAACAGTATGAGTATTTCCCTAAAATACACATTGCACCTTTTAAGAGTGGGAACTTTTAATGCCTACATGACATTACATGGACAACGGACAAACATTCATATTCTGCGATGTTTGCTCAAGTTAAAGCAAAAATTGAGCCCAGGTCAGAAACAAACACTACGCCCCAGCAAATGAGGTCAGACTCGCAGGAAAAGTGTTTTGCCATTCACGATGTGAGATTAAAGCACTGTTCCAGGTTATAAAGAGACTATAAAGGACTCATGTAGGGAGTGCAAACTGTAAGTGAAAATCCTCTCCGAATAATTTAAGCTCTCTGGTCTACTTCTCCTGATTAGCGAGATTACCATGAGACCGTGGCTTCCCTCCGCAGCAGCCTAATGATGGTTGCCCTGTAACTTCATGGGCAAACAGAAGATTATCAAATGCTTACACACACACACACACACACACACACACACACACACACACACACACACACACACACATAAAGCTTTACATTTCCCTAGTTTAGCATAAAATATTAATACTTTACAGAGTGTTATTAATGGGGAAATTATCTTGTAAAGGCTACTGGGTGATAGTGTGATGCCTTCTGAACATGAGGATGCTTTTCTTACTTAGTAAAAAAAACATTTTTTTTAATGCAAAAATCCAGCGATGTGTACATGGATGTGTCAGCATGAGACGCTACAATTCCAAGAGTTAATTAGATCCTGACTTAGCACAGGCATGCACGCGTTCAAACCAGCCCCCCCCCCGCCACGTGCAAACGCATGTTCGCTCTCCGCAAATAGGCCGTACCCTAACGAGGTCGATGGGGAAGGAGAGTTATTAGGCTCGCAGGCTGGGTAAACTGTTCCCTTGCCATGTGAAACGGCTTCAGGGCTGAACAGACTTGACGGATGGAGACAAACACAGATGGACAATTAGAGACAGACACGGCGCAGACGGACAGATCGCGGGGGCTGGGAACACCTTGCTCTGTGACTCATGGCGGCCATTACATTTTGAGTATAGGTGAGATGAAGTGTCATTAAGCAGCAGTGGAATGATCCCCTCTCATCTTTTTGTGGACAGCATGGTTATCTAAGTGCTCTCTTAGATGGCACATATGTGCATGTGAGTGACTCAACGCTGATTGATAAGTACGGAGGATGCATGTATATGACGTGCGCCCACAGTACTTCACCCGTGTGGACGCGCACGCCGTCAGAGGCACGACTGTGCACTTGAAAGCGTTGGCGTCGAGATGCCCCATCTGTCACTGTTAAGTCCCACACACACCCATACACACTCAGACAGGGTAATCCATCTCAACAGGTCCAGGTGAGCTACTGCTCGCTGTGGCTCACTGATACACACCTGGAAATGGATACAAGCACGAGACTATTCAAGCACACAAATTAAATAAGGCAGACGCTTTGAAACAATACAGATGTACAGGTGTTTGTCATAATATACCGGAGCTTTCTTACTCATAGTACTGGCCATTGAAACACTACGACACAGCTTGCAGCTTGTGGGAACAAAAAACAGACATTAGAGACATGCAGTGTTAACCAGAATAAACAGTCGACAGTTCAATGTGAATTTAAATGCTAACTGTAAGGGACTCACTGAGACTGAGGCTGACGCTAGCGATAGAAGCCAAGGGCTGATTAAAGGTTAAGTCAAAGAAGTACGTTTTGAGTTCAGATTTCAAGGCGTCAATAGAGGGTTTGTCCAGAGGAGAAGCTCTGCAGCCAGCTGACTTCAACATCACTATCAATGTGGTCATGTTCCTCTTTGTTCCTCCGGCCGAGCGGGGCTTGTTTATTACTGGTCCACGGCCCAGAACCTCATTTACCACTGGTGTTACGTCCCTTTACGTCCCTTTTTTTGCACCCCTCGTCTCATGTGCAAGGGCTTTAAATGTATGGATTCAGTGAAAGCATGTGAAGCGAAACAGCAAATGTATCCACACACACACACACACACACACACACACACACACACACACACACACACACACACACACACACACACACACACACACACACACACACACACTTCTGTATGCGGTGGCAGGTTGTTGCCAGCTAAGGAGAACAAGTGTTGCTCCGCTAATGTGATTTTACGGTTCGTCCTCTCTTCAGTAATACCTGCTCTCTCAGCTGCATACCTCCACCTCCTCCCTCCCTCTCCTCTGTTGTTGTATTTGTTTCCCACTAACCCCCCATCCACAAACTCACTATCTATTTATCAACTCTCATTCCCACTCTTGTTTAGGTGTTCTTTTTTTCTCCCCCATCCCTCTGTCTCCTTTGATTCAATTTTCTACCCTGTCCTCTCCCCACTAACATTATCGTGCACTTTCTCTGTTGCTTTTTGTTCCATCTCTCCCTTTTTTTTTTGGCGGGTGTGTTTGTGTATATATATATTTTGGCTTGCTGATATAAAATAGTCCCTCAACGGCACAAAACGAAAAATTCTTGTTTATTTGCTCGTGCGAAAGCTGTGCAGGAGAGAGATTAAGAGAAGAATGGACTGACAAAAGGAAATTAAAAAAGTTGAAGGCAGAGAGAGGAGAGAGAGATAGAGAGAGCTGGGGAGCCTATAGCTGAATGGTGCCAGGACAGTGATTCAGCATAATATGAATAATGACTAATGAATAATTTATAATAGCTCTGTGTACTATCAGCAGTAATATATACCAGTAATAATATAGGGATGAAATATATATTAGCCACATACGTCTGCGGCATCACATTATTCATGAAAAGTGGTGCTCCACAGCCAATCGCTCTTTATAAAGCAGAAAAGATTAATGCTGCAGTCCGACGGGAGGTCTGAGGGCAGCGAGGGTTCAACGAAAAATCAGTTCAGACAGTAAATAACGCAAACATGTCAGCGTGACAATTAGACGGTCCGTGATTCAGTGTCATGATGCCTCTATTGTAGTTGTTGCCATCATTTCGACAACCCTGACTTACAAAAAGTTGGGACGGTGTCTAGAACAAATTGTGATGGTTTGCAGGTCTTCTTCGACGTATGGAACACAATAAAGACAATATCTTTAATGTTTTCCAACACAATACACACAGAACAATAAAGATGCTAAGTGGAACCAAAAATGGCTTATCAGCAAAATGGTTCTTGAAGCGACCATTTTTAAAAAAAGTTATTTGTTGGCCCAACTGGTTTAAGAAAGAACCTCTTTAAAGGGTTCTTTAGAAATTGTATTTGCAGGATAAATGAGCGTTTACAATGAAATCATCGTGTGTATGTTGAAAAACAAGAGAGTATTTTCCCCTCTGAATGCTCAGGAAACACCAGTTTGGAACATTTAACAAGTAAACAGGGTAATTGGCAACAGGTGATAGTACCATGATTGCATATGAAAGGGGAATCCTGGAAAGGTTCAGTCAACATTCCCAAGCATGGATAGGGCCTGGTTCATTACTTTGTGAAACAGATGATGGTGGAAAGAAGGTTACATTTTAACTCATTTATTCATAAACTGATGGCAGAGGTTGCCACGCAAGGTGCCGACCTGCTCATCAGGAGTGATACAGCGCTTCATTAACAAAGCACCCCAGTGATAGTTCCTTGATCAGCGACTGAGTAGCCCTACCTCCTGAGCCACAGCTGCTCACACCAGCAGCGAAACAAGCAATTTGATGATGAAAGGTTTCATTCTAGTAACTTAACCCCAGTGTTCAGTGCACTCTGTGGATGAACGTTTCAAGTCCTTTTTCTACATCCGACTGAATGCAGCTGTTCCCACAGTCACAAGGGGTGCAACGGTGTACTGGCACATCCTGTTGTACACATCAGTGCGGCGAGGTGTGAAGTCAAACCACTGGAGGTCAGCAGAAACAAGATATCAGGGGAGCCGAGTTGCCTTTCAAACAAACGCCCAAAACTTATTTGGAAGAGAAAGTGAAGGCAGACGTGAAAGGTAGTGCTCAAACATCCATCAAAATCTCCAGACCAACTTCCTGGTTCAACTCAATGCACTTGCTGTAGTTGTGCGCTCAACGGTTACCAACACTTGTTGGTAAGTTGTATTTACCTGAAAAAAACTGTGGTTTGGATACTCAAACTTAAAAAACGTATGTCCATAACTACAGAAATAAGACTCAAGCTATAAGAATAGATTTTCACCTTTCAGACACATTTTCTGCCCAATGAAATTTGACTTTTTGGCAGATGCATTTATTAATTTTTTTTCACATTTTGACCTTTTTAGTCTCGCCTCTACACACATCCATACTCACCAGCTAAATGGTATATAAGTGATAATTTTGACGTTGACCTTGTTTTTTTTTCACACACACAAAACTTAGGCATTGGTATTTGTACGGCGACGTATTGACATACGCCTTGGCTTCAGCGCTCTCGTGTCAAATCATGTCGAGCCAAATCTCTGTCTGATGCTCATTTCCTATTCTATTCTATTGATTATTCATTTCTGTCTTGGCAGATTAGCCCTGAAGCTATCCCCGAGCCAAACAAGTATAGTTATAACAAGCAAATTCTGCACTCTGTGAGTGTGTTTGTGCATGTGTGGGTCTTTGTGGGCGGGTGTATTGCTTTTTTCTTGCCTTATGCTATCTCACATAAACAAAAAAACAGATTTAAGCAGAATAGCTGCATATGTTGGATTTGTCATGACGGTGATTTATAAATGTCTGAGTTGTGATGTGTGTGGGCAGCTTTTTCCCTATCCTGTCATCTCCCTGATGTCTCTCAGACATCTTTGATAAACGAGAGAAGAGCTAATTAAGCAACCTTTATGTAAATCTATTCACCACCATCTGAATTGAGTTTACGTTATCCGAGCTTTATAAATACATTTCCTCACTTAATTATTCCCATGTGCATCTCGTATGTGAGCCAGCCTGACAGAACACAGGAAAAAAGCAAAAAGAAAAAGAGGAAAGCCTTTTTTTTCAGCGATGGGAGGGGAGAAGGAGGGAATTGAATGTGTGTTCCTAATTGATGTTTAATTAAGGAGCTTGTCCAAATCATTAGTCTGTCTGTCAGCCGTGATGCCATCAATCACTCCCAGTGTAAAAAACCTGGCTAGCACACGCTGGTCCATGAAGGCATCCATCAAGGCACTTAGCCAGTCAGCGCCGCTGCATTAGCCTCACCTCATCGCCTCGATGTATTGGTTTGTGTTTGTAGACACAGTGAGGCAGCGAGGGACATATTTTAGTGGTCGTTGAGCCGCCCTGCAAAATGAAGCAGGAGATGTATGGGGACTGGCTTTAAGTTTTCAACTTCAACATCACGATGACTGAAGGAGGAAGAACAGTTTTCAATAGTGAAACACATAGCCGCCACAGCTCCTTGATTGTGAAGTTATTTACATGAGCACGACTGCTGTTAATCAGTTGTGCCAAATTTCAACATGTCCTTGCAGCAAAGAAGCAAAAATAGATTTAAAGTGATCTGTGACCTCATTGTTTGCTATATGAACCGTGGATTATTTACAACATTTTAAAACGCCTTCTTTCAGAAGTTTGGTTTAACAGTCTGTCCACTCGGAAGAACACCGTGTGCAGAGTGTATTTTAATAATTCAAACAAATTGAGCTGACCTGCCTGCTAATGTTAAACCCCGTAAGCAACATAGTCGTGTGGGAAGTGGGGCTTATACGACCTGTTTTCTATGCCTCTTTGTCTTTTTCAGTCAGAGGTCGCATGTTGAGCACAAGTGGCTATCAAAATGGAGATTAAGAGTCTGAACAACAGAAGTGACAGATGGTGAATAGGTTCAATAAGGTAGTTGTAAATGTTCGTTCGTTCGTTTTCTTTTCCGCTTTTTCCGTGAGGGTTGCGGGATGTTGCCGCTTTTTATCCCCCTGAGGGGTTGCGGGGCTTACTGGGGCCAAATCCAGTTACTCATGGGCGTAGGCCAGGGTTCCCCCCTGAATGAGTCGCCAGCTCATTGCAGGACCCTTACTGATGGCAGTGGCTGCCCCACAGGGTGCCAACTGCACATCAGGAGCACATCTGGGGTTCAGTATCTTGCTCAAGGATACTTCGGCATGTAGCTCAGTCCCGCCCGGGGGAGCTGGGGATTCGAACCAGTGACCTTCTGATCACTGGTCCACTAGCTCTACCCACTGAGCTACAGCCGCCCCGTTGTAAATGTTATGTTAGCAAATAGAAAGCACGGTTATATTCTATTTTTTATTTTGTTTGTTTTTCTGATCCATAAAGAATGATTTTGATTATTTTATGAAACACCTTCCTCGAAAAAGGTCTATTACATGTGCCTAGGTTGAAGGACCTTCATGAGGCTTTTGCATATCAATTAAAGCTGCATTATGTAGAAATCGGCATTTTGTGAGATTTAGCGCCTCCCAGAGTTTTTAAAATGCAATACCAATGTCGTAAATACAAATCCCAGGTCTGTAATAATTTGTCAGGTGCTACAGAGAAAAAATCATTATGTCAAAACAGTGTTACGTCATGAAAGTTTGTTGTAGTGAGCATGTATGTAACGCTGTGATCCTACCCGCTCACTGAAGTTACAAGAAACAAGAAACAATTGATAGAGACCCCATTCACCCTATTACAAGACACTGTGCCATCAAAATGATTAAGAAGCTCTTATTTAAGGCAAAAAGGTTCCATAATGTTGCTTTAAATTCAGAGTGACAGACAATGGGTAACTGATAGGTGATGAAAAGTTCTTTCACTTGTGGTTGAAAAAGCAATCTGCACGGACTTAGAAGTTTGAGGCAGCGAACATTTTGTTCGCATCATATTTATCAAAGTACCACTGTTGTGTGTTAACACAAGCATGAGCAGGAGCTTTGGATGTCGGTGCATTCAAGTTTCGAACACCTTTGAAGAACTCCCACAACAAAGACTTGGGAAAACTGCTGCCTAAGAGGATTTTTATTTCATACTTTCATACAACACAGGCCTGAACCAGTGACTGGAAGAATATTTGAAAATAGGTATATACAATTTTAGAAGTCATGTGCAGGAAGTGATGCGTTTTTATCCAAATGAACACAAGTGACAGTTTGATTATTGCAAAAAGAACGATTCATCCTCAGCAGCCTTTTGTTTCAATTTAAAGATGATGCATTTCTTCCATCGTCTGATTCTGTTCCACCAAAAGTCCCTAAAATCCATCAACTCAGCACCCAGCATGCTGTGCCTCAAAAGGCAAATAATGACTTAGAATAACAATTTTTGGTTCATGAATTCTTCAGGAGGTCACTTTATAATTCGCCGGTCTTTCTGTGTTTAACTTAAGCCCCTCACGTCTTCTCTTGAGGTTATATTTGGGTTGCTGTTATCTCCGCTAATTCTGATGTTTCTACCTGTGTGAGTCACAGCACCACCACCACCTCTGCGTTGATGTCGAAGTGCCAGGTTAGACGATTTAAATGGTACCTCTCGCAGCAGTTTCACGATGCGATGTCGAGTTTGAATAATGGTAATGATGAGAGTTACCACCGTGATTTCCATCTTCAAAGATGTCCTTAAAGTGCTGGGTCCCGACTGCAAAACTGTTATCTTTTGTCGTCTAAGGACTTTCAAGTGTAAATCCTCTTCAACCATTCAGTCTGTATCAGCAGGTGTCGCGATCTACAAATGGCGGATCATCTCAATTTCAAAGAAAACTTTCATCACGAACGAACTTTCTGAATGGGAGCGTCTGCCGTGCCTGTGGCTTCTTATTAACGCAGAACCAAGATGAGTGCCTGCTGTTAAACAGATCTGGAAACAGATCACAGCGCCCCGGCCTCACATGCCCGCGCGCCGAGAACAAATAATCAAAAAAAAAAATAAATAAAAAAACTATATGAAAATGACTCGGAGGCAGATATGGAGATGAATGTGTCCTCGTGCGTTTTTTTTTTTTTTTTGGGGGGGGGTTAGCAGATCTTTTATGAGTCATGAAAGTCACTTTTCATCTCCGCTTCTGCGTTTTTCTGCGCTTCTGAGTTTTTCGAGTCTTTTTTTTTTCCTTCTTACCGAGCAGCCAACCAACCCGAGCTGCCTGTGGTCTCCGATGTCATTAACACAGAGCAGAAAAAGGCTGAATTTAATTTAACAGCTGCTGGCTGGAAAAACGGAATAAAGCGTAATGTGTTCAAGACAGACAGGGTGCACATTAACGAACAAACATTCTGTCAGTCCATCTCTGAGCTTCTCTGTGCCTTCACCTCCATCTCAGCCCGTATCCCTGTTTATAGTATCTCCTCCAGTTCTTTCACACACATAAAAACCAAGACTGTACAGCATGCCTCGTGTGTTAAAGGCTCAAAAATGTCTTTATTTTGCACCTTTTCATGCGCAGAGAGATGAAATAAATCGTTTTGCGGGCCACTTCATTGATTTGACAGGCTGTTACTGGCTGCAGACAATGGGCCAGACAGATCCAATAAAAGCTGCATTGTATTGTACTCCTCACACACACTCTAACACACACACCAACACACACACACACCCCTCGCTCTGGGTTACAACACCTGACGCAATCCCAGGAAACAGAGAGAGTAGTGTTTTTCCCAGTTAGCACAACTCATGACTGCACCAGTCGTTTAACTGTCTCAGGGCACGGATTGCATTGTCTTGCGATATGCTGATTAATGATGCATCGTGTCATTTCACATCTCGTAAGAACAGCGGAGAGGTCCTCATTATCCCGTGATCTACAGCTCTGAATACAAACTCTTCTGTCGTTCATTTAATTTTTCTTTGAATGGACGTGTAAGTGCGCGCTCATGCAGATGCGCGAGGAGAAATTTGCTGGCTTGTTTGGAAACACACGCTCTGTGTCACGAGGTCACAAATCCGGTTACAAAATAATGACTGCAATCAGTATTCTCGTTTTTATGGGTCAGTTTTAAAAGGTCGAGACAAACCCCTCTATCAATACTCCTCTGCTGACATCCTGACTCTGAGGCCGTTTGGAAAGCAGCTGTACTCTCTCCAGGGCGATACTTGCAGTGTTATAGTTTTATTTGGAGTTACCCTTAATTGGACATCCCGCGTCTGGTGCGTTTTTTTGAGTTGTGCACTTAAAGTACAGCACCCTGCAGCCCCCATGAGCGCGGCATTAAGAAAGCACTGTGAACTGAAGTCCCCTTTTCTCTCTGCAGCAGGATGTTGAAAAGTTTCTAAATATCAGCAGGGCAGCAGCGGTTACACCAGAAAATAGAAATATTGCAGGCTATTACAATAGGTCACATATAGAGGAATGGAGTATGCAACATTTCTTAGTAAACACACACAAAAAAAATAAATGTATTGTATGAACTCAGTCACAGTCAAATGAAAGTAAGACTTGCAGAGTCGTCAACTTTTCTCTCATCCATTCAGCTTTTTTTCCCCATTCTTGTGAACACTCAGAAACACATTGAGGAAATTTCTTCAGATTTGGCAGACAGGACCACTGTAACTGAAGGAGGAACCGGTTTGGTGGCCAAACTTCAGAGGTCAAGGTCACTATGACCTCACAAGACACATTAATGGCTACAATTTAGGGATTCATACAATATTTACAATACGATTTTGTTTGTAAATGTCTAACAGGATAAAATGAGGAAGTTATGACCTGTGATATCCAAGAGGTCAGAGGTTTATGATGTTATTGAAAGTGTTCTACTGCTTCTTGTCTCGAACAGCTACTTCACTGGTGCACAGATAACTGCAAGCGCTACAAAACTGCAAGTGGAAGCAGCCTGGTTAGCTGTAGTCAGTTGTAAATGGCTATCGTCGAGCATATATTGGACGGTAAAGAAGTGGATCTTGCTTGAATATTTCTTTTTTCTTCACTCCGCTTCACATTGGAGGGCAACTCCACCACTTTTACACATTGAAGTGTGTTTACAGGTCTGTGGGAGTACTACTGCACTACTGGGATTTAACAGATGACACGCAGCTTCCTCTGGAGCCACAAAATGCTCTTTTTTTCATATATGCAGCAGTACTTGCCGAGACCTGTAAACGTCCTTTAACATGTAACATTTGTGGAGTTTCCCTTTAAGGATAGAGCTACAGACCTTCAGCCTCTGCTGCCTTGACATGTGTTTGATGCTGAAAAGATAGATTTTTGGTAGAGTACCACTTCAGTGCCGACGGTACATTTATACTCATTTATTTCCTGTTTAGCTCTATTTACTGACTATCAGAATAATTAGGTTTGTAATTATGTCAGGATATTAAGGCAGCCTGTTGATTATTCAGCCTGTATAGAGACGTTTCAGCGTGCTGTATTATCATCTAACTAGTTTTTGAGATTGCATCCTTAACTACATTCAGCGCTGTGCTGTGATACACTGGAAGCAATGCAGCAGATGATGCACATAATCAGCCAGTGTGGATGATGGGGGTGCGCATAGGTTGGACTAATCTGTGTGTAGGCTATGTGCCGTGTTGTGACAATAAGCCATATGGCCATAAGGACATAAAGTCAATTGGCTTCCCTGTGTGAGCTTTCATAACGGGAGGTAAAGACTCCCAAAGGCAATGTAACTCCTGGCAAAACAACTCTTACAGTGCAAAAGGCGTAAAATGTATCGTTACAGATTTCACTTTTCATTGTCTGTGCACACCGAGGACATTCAAATCCAAACACAAATGTTTCCACGAACATTAGTGCAAAAAGTAAACACTCAAAAGCCATATGTCTTATTTTCACATACACTGAGCGTAGTACTATTAAATGCGTGGCATATTTAACACCTGCTTGGTGACATTGCCCCCTTGCCCCTACCACATATTCCTATGCCCCTACCACGTATTTCAATGTTACATTCCCCTCTTTGATGGCATAACACCCAAAACTTAACTGAAGTCCAGCAGTGAAGTTGCTGCACTTGGTACTGCTCCTCTAATACCGATGCAGACTGACAGGGTTGTAGCAGGGGTTGCTAATGTTAGCCTGTGAAGCACCACTGGTTGTAAGGTAAGGAAGCAGTTTCCTTTTTGTATTGGGTGACACGACCGATAGTTCTATCTCCATCACATAAACGGCAAATGGCATTGTGATAATACCAAGATTGCCATGGAAATGGTGAGAAGATTGTTAAGTTTCTTTTAAATACAAGACTATATGATACAAACAGAACAAAAAAGTTAAACAGTTAAAGTCTGAATAGAAATAAGAGACATAAGAGACAAGCACAAATGTTTAATACTTTAATCCTTGCAGAAAACAATTCAATTATTTCAGCCTATAACTTAAATGGTGGATTTGTACTAGTTAAACTGCTGCTGTGCATAGATTTAAGAGCTTTAAACTCACTCGAGTCTCAACTTCCATAAACTCAATGTTAAATGTTAAACCTGCATTCTTTGTATCGGACGGGTGGTTCAACTGAGATCTGTGACAAGAGCAGTCAATTGACCACAAATTGGAATCCATCAAGGCAGTTTGTCAGTCAGTTAGCTACATTAGCTTCACCTTGCTGCACTTCTGTATTGTTTTTTTATTTTCTTTCCACGACACGCAGCAGTTGGTCAGATATAGTATTTCCATCACCCTGCTGGCCAAAGGGTTTTTATCTGGGGCCAAGTAGCATCAATCACATCACTGAGGCTGTTACCAGAGTAACCTCAGGGCACAGTAAGACTTCTAAACCCCTTAAAAAACTTTTAGGCCTCAGTAGTATTGTTTGACATAGCGTAATAGCCTGACACCATTACATTTTTTAGGGGGGAGGAAACAGCAGCTCAGTACATCCAAAAACGGAATCAAAAAAGAGAGATTCATGTAGAAAAAAAAATGGTACTTTTACACCTTTCATTCTGCTGGTAGGAAATAAAGACAATTAAATATAGATTTGGCCGTGAGCGTGTGAAACCGGGCTTGTGGCCAGAATTCCAGAAGCTAATGAGAAAAGCTCTCCCTCTCTCAGCAACCACTGAGGTGTGAATGTGTGCAATTACAAATACAGAGCAAGTTGTTGGCTGTAGGTGCATGCCTCCTCTGGATAAATAAAGGTTACTGTCATTTGTGCAGCTGTTTTTTTACTAATGAAATGTCAAATTTAAAGGTTGTGATACACAGACCAGCATGTTGGCCAACTCCCATGAGCAAAAAGTTGTCTAGTTTTTTCTATCTTAGCAGAGTTAGGCAGTCAGTTTTTCCTATATGCATTTTCAGTGGTGGAAGTAACTAAGTACATTTACTTATATATTTATATGAAGTGACCTCTCTGTACCCCCAAATGTGACTGACATCCAGCTTCCCTGTTACATACTTTTAGTTACATACGATTTTGAGTATTTAAAAACCATCAACAAAATGTGAAGAACTTTTACATTATGATGTTTATGTGTTATGTTGCTGAGATATCTACTGAAATTAGCCCCTGTCTGTCCTGGTCCTAAAATCCGATTAGTGATGTACTAAGCTTGTCCAGAGCTCCGAATCTGGACTGCTAGCCGCACAGCTAACTGAGCTAACGTCAGCTACAGTTGGCAACAGTTGGCGACTACACCGGTGATATTCTGCCCCTTTTTTGTTTTGAGTATGAATTTGAAAGACGGCCAATTCTTAAATATTGCACCTTTAAGTATATTAATACTTCTCAACCAAGGTGCATTTTTATCAAACTTTTGCCACAGTCTTCATGACCCAAAGGACTGTGGCTTTACTGGGCACCATATTAGGCGAGAATGTGCAAAAACAGGAACGAGAAAACAAGGCAGCAGTAGAAAGTGCTGTGCTACCCCCTGGAGCAGGAGCAAAGCACAAGAGACAGAGAAAGAAAAACAAGATACCAGTTTACAGGATGTTGCATCTGACAACCAGAGATGGTAATGTGAGTGTGTGAGGCTGAATACAAGTTCACCATTTAGAGGGAGAGGGAGCAGTGCTTTTCCTCCTGCGTCACACATACACACACACATTAAATGTCTCTATGCCTTTTCTCTCTTCACACACACACACACACACACACACACACACACACTTGAAGGTACTGTACGGCTCTGTTATCCAGGGATTGAGAGGAGATGAGCTCCATTATTACTCCGGCATAGTGATCAGCTACTCGGATGGACCATGTGGCACCGAGATAATGCCAACTAACTTCCTACTGTGACCCACACACACCAGTGCACACGCCACCGCCACCGCCACCGACAACAAACACATAAATACAGACATGCATACAAAACACCCGACAGCCTGCTATAACTGTGGATTGGATTTCATTCTCAGGACCCCATTAATTCCTTATGGATTCTCATATTGATTGAGGGGCCTCTGATCTTGTTAATTCAACTCAAGACCCAGACAGGGTTTTGATTCGGTTTGTGTTGCCTGAAGGTGACTTGCTACTTGTAAGAAATGGGTGAATAAAGCCGAGAGACAGGCGGCGGGGAGGGGGCGAGTGAATGGGGGAATACGGGAGGCAAGAGGGAGGAGGAGAGACAGAAAATGAGGCAGAAATACGAGATGGGGAGAGAACACAGAGGGGCAACAACAAAAAAGTATGTCATAGAGCAACGAGAGTTACGGAAGGACGGGGAGATAAAAAGAAAGATGATGAATTTACAGTGTTTGTATTTCCTAAAGTCGTCCCAACTCCTTGAACTTTTGATGAAAAACAGAGCAAAAGACCGTCATCATCAATTACTGATTTCCTTCATAACACACCAAGGACTTCTTATTTCCCCTCTGCTCTCTCTTGCATTAGCTCATTATGCTAATGAGCCGTTACATAAAACCCTCCCAATGAATTGCAACGAGGATGTTATTTGAAATTTGTGCATGTGTGTGTGTGTGCGCGCCTGTGTGTTTTCGTGTACCGTACATGTTATAGAAGTGTGTCGGCTTGTGTGAACGCATGCATACGTGTGCTCAGAGCATGCACGCGAGCACGAAGGCCGGCAGTAAATATGCATTTGTTTCATCGCCAATTGATGAGCTTAAACACAACTCTGCGGTTATTAATTAGGCTGCAGTCATGAGATAAGCTTTAAAGGAAGGAAAGAAACACAAGAGAAGCGTGCTGGAGCACATCCAAGTACTTAAACAACTAACAGAATATGAGTCGCTTTGGTCAAACGTTTTACTGTGGAGAAGACCTCAACATGAGGCTCCGGTGACGAGGTTCAGAAAGAGGACAGAGTTTATTTTGTCTTCTCTGAAACACTTTCTTGCCTTTCCATCAGACAAGGAAACACCATTATCAGTGGTTCAGAAGATGTAAAGAAGGAGCATGTTGTTCTTTTCTCTGTAACTTCGCTACCAGGGCGAGAATGGACTGAGAGGACTTATTTGTCATTGTCAGGCTGAGTGCCCTGGGTGCTCCGCTACCTGTCTGACGGTCAACATGTCTCGCACAAGTTCTTTTTCAGCGCTCTCATCCCTCTTTCTCCTTCTCTTCCACTCCAATTTTTAGATTTAATATTTACCTAGTGGCTTCCTTTCAACTCTTTTTTCTCCTCTTCCTCAGCCAAGGTCTACATATTGCCTTCTGCTTGGGTCTCTGTTATCTTATGTAGCCTTCCTCTCTATTACACACATTTTATTTTTCTGTCATTGCTCCTTGTATTTGGGGCCTCGTTGCGGAAAATTTCAAGGGGAGTCAAAATATTCCGATTCGGCTAAAGAGGAAATTCTTAAACATAGCTGTCTTAACTAGAACTTAAAACTGGATCCTTCAGTCAGCGCTCGTCCAGGCATGCCTGTATCCTTGACGGCTGTTTTGTTTCACCTGTCACTGGCTGGCAAGCTTACTGTAATGGAGAGGAAAAAGATAGGTGTTCAATTTTTAGGTCCAATGAATCAGAGGCATCAATCGCGTCACGGAGGACAAGCTACATTGTATGCCTATTAACACACGACCTACGGAGTTTAAAGATAACAGGATAACACCCTTGGTAGCGTCTCCAACAGTTACAGTTCGAGTTGCCATTCACTGATAGTATTTTAAGTGCTCATCGTCACTGCCACTGACATACAGATCGAACAACGGTAGTGATGCCATTCTTGGCAGTTATTATGAATTCAGGACAAGTCCTAGGCCATGCCATCCTAACTTAGGGTTTTGAATGTAGGATATTGTTCTGTTCGGACGCTTCTGTAGACAAATTCTGAGAAAGAAAACATAGGATTTTGCTTCTCTGAATGCTGGTTGAAAAAGTGATCTTTTGCATTAAGCCTAACGCACATATCCTGATTATGACTTAAATTCCAAATTGCTCCAACAGAGGTGATCTGAGGTGTCTTGTCTTTCTTTGAATGTCATTCATTTCCCCTCTAACTACTTTCCCTTCTTCCTCCTCTCTCAGGTTTAGAAAAAGTTGGTCGGGACTCCAGCTACGAGCAAGAGGGCAAGGTTCAGTTCGTGATGGATGCCGTGTACGCCATGGCACACGCCCTGCACCGCATGCACCGGGAGCTCTGCTACGGGTACCCGGGCCTCTGCCCGCGCATGGCCAACATCGACGGCAAGGAACTGCTCAGCCACATCCGCGCTGTCAGCTTCAATGGTGAGTCATATAAAAGGCAAATGCATGGTGAATAGATTCTGGCAGTTTATTTCACACACAGCTAACGTATCAGCAAAATACAGCTAGATTTTTTCTCCCCTTTTTTCCAGTGTCTTGCAGCAGAGATCAGTTGTTCCAGACTAATGTAAAGAAGAAGCATGGTGAACAATTAGGCTCTTTTTAAAAAAAACAGAGCCTTTGAATGCTTAGACGTTGTGCGGTAATCCCGCAGCGTTTATCCGCCCTGACTCGACTAATACAGCTCACACTTTAACAATGCTAAGCCCAGCTCCTCGTCTAATTTGTCTCATCCTTATCATAAAACGTGTGTTGCATGTCGCGTGTTCAACTATATTAGCAACTTAAGCTCCATGCTTTTCTCCAAACACATTATCTGCATACAGTCCGCTCTATGCAGATTTGGTCTCGTATCAGTTTCAATCCTGCGGTGCTCAATCTTTCATTTCCGCACTCTCCACGACTTCCTCCACCGCTGACAAATTTAAGTGGGTGACAAACATTTACTCATTTCCTTCTAAATAATATCAGACACCTCGTTTGAATATTCTCTCATTAATCCGTTCCCCCTCCTCCGCCGCGACTCTACCTGCTTTGCTGTCTGCCTTTTTTCATTTCCTGTGCCGCTCTGTCAAATATCATGTGGAGTACATGTGGGCTAGAGAGTGGGATACTGTTAGGATTAGAGAAGTGCTTGTCTGATTTAAGTTTTTGAAGTAAGATTGAAATGGCGTGAATGCGTAAATTTGTGCACAAGGTGTGTCCGTGTTGTTGCTATCTCTGTCTGTCATCCCTTGGAGTGTCAGAAACCAATTTGCGGGCGGCCACTGATTGCTCTTTCATGCTGCAACAGCAGTTTCGTGCTTTGGTGTGTTTCTCTCCTATAGCTGGCCTAGAGGGCAGAGATATCATCCCATAACCACAAGGTCACAAACTTTATACCTCAATGAATCACTGAACTCTTCTCACTTACTGAAAGTTGGCCGACACAGAAATGTGCTGCAACTGTCCATGGCAGAACACAAAAAAATAGATTGGATAGAGCTAAAAAAAAAAAAAAAATGATACGGGAATAACAGTTTGATGTTGAAGTTATCAAACAGGCCTTTTCCATTTGAAATGTCTTTTATGACCAGGACACCTTCAGAGGGATCAACAGAAAGTTCCAGATGAAAGCATCACCTTCAGCATCACCTTCAGTAATGACCTAATTTGTTTTTTTGTTTTTTTTTTGGAATGCAGTCGCTGCTTATCTTTTTTAATATCTAGGGATACTTTTAAAGGTACCAACCGAATAACATCGGTGCTACTGAGTGTCAATTCACAATGAATCGCGCGGTGCCTAATTTCGGTGCCTCATAGCGCAGATGATGATGTTGGCGTGCCTGCAGCCAGCACTGGGCTCGATACTGGATAGTAAACCGCTTTATGAATAGCGAAACGTTAAGTGATGCATCGACAGCTTCATTGATATTTTTAAGGTAACTAACTAGCTAGTTGGAGAAGTTGTTGCTGGAGATAACAGGGCTCCGCTGTCTTTCACCGTCTGGATTGACATTATTTTAGCATTTTTACTCGTGCTAGCCAAAACTGAGCTACTGCCTAATCTGTAATTCCTTACCAACATACTCTTTGGTACACCAAAGCATTTTGTCAGATTTTTAACTCTGTCCAACAGTGACAATACTTTTACATACATATAGTACAAGACTGTGCTGATATTCCATGAGTTTCTACATTTTAGTCCTGCTGTCCAGGTTGGGTAAAGTGCCAGTTCAAGGTCTTTGAACGGCTTCCTCTTTCAAAGAAATGTCAATGTTACACCCAGTTTGGCATCTTATATTTAACAACTGATATTACACTTTTGTTATTACAGAGGGGTTAAAGAACTAAACAAAAGTACATTGGGTACTGGTACCAAAATCTGGGTAATGGTATTGGTCCTGTATCAGTTAAAATGTCAGCGGTAGCCAACCCATCAGTCTGCAGCACATATCCCAAAATTTCCAATGCCTACAGATGTATAATTTACTGATCGAAGACTTGAAAGTCTCAAAATAACTAAGGTATGAATAAATGATAGTTCACTCCCCACACGCGACTCCCTTTTAGTATTTCCTGAGAATAGACGAAGAATATATGAGTCAGAGACATGACAGCATCACGTTGGCAGACTATTCAAATAAAGCCGATCCAGTCTGCTAAAACATGGAGAATTGCCAGGATTGGTCCTTTAACATTGTTACAAAAGATTGATAGGTACATGAGATAAAAAATATGCATTTCCCATGTTTCTTTGACTCATGTCTTACTGAATTTTTTTTTGATACACTGAGAGTTGGTCATACAGACACTGTTGTTAAGTGCATTTTGGGAAATCCTAACATCTATACAGAATAGTGGAACTATTTCTGAATATTCTGTTCACAGATGGGTCCCTCCTGGGTCTTTTCCCGTAGTCCTTTGGCTTCTCTTCGATTTCTGGAGTCGTTACTGTCCACATTACCGTCGCTTCCCTTGAATTATTGTTCTTCCACCCCCCAAAAACTAGTTCAGCTTCTGTTGTGAGTTCATTTGCTTGCAACAGAAAAACAGTGGGGGGGTTTTAATACCTTCATCATTTTCATTTTTCACTGCAGAGCTTTGCCTCAAAGAATTTACAGGAAATTGTAAAAAGGGGGATTTCTATCTATCTTTCAAAGTTTCTACAAAACCTTAAAGTACTTTTTCAGCCCATTTCCTTGTCCTTAAATGTTTAAAATGCTGTATTTGTCTGAGGGGCTGACGAAGAGTGATGGGGTTTGTTGGGTGGCTCTTTGTTGTAGTTACTCTTATCTGGGTTGTTTACCTGCAAGATTTAAAGCTTTTAAGTCGGCTGCTTTATGTGTGTTAATGTGAAAATGGTTGGCTATATTTGTGTTTTCCAATTAAAAGTAGTTTTGCCATCGATCTGTTTGGGGTCGACATGACATAGGTAACGCGTAAGAAGAAGATGGGGAAAGATGGAGGCAGCTCTGTATCGCTCCCTGTATTTGTGACTCTTAAAAGGAGGTAATGAGTTAAAGTGGCTGGAGTTTGAATTCTTTCTTTTCTCTCTGCTCTTTCTGGATCCATTCCAATTCACCTTTGTAGCTGCTGCATAAGAGAACAGGACAGCTAAAGGGAGGGGATAATTTAAAGTTGTTAGGGCAGCGGTTGTTCTCCTTTTGGAGCTGCACCATGACAACTCAACTTAAAGAAGTAAAGCGTAACAGGCAAAAGAGACGGGCAAGGATGCAGAATGTTAAAAGGAAAGGAAGGTGAGGGGACAAGGAAAGAGACGACAAACTAATTAGGATGTGTTTGTGACCATTTTTTGAGACAAGTAAGTAGGGAGGGTTAAGGATGAGGTCAGGAGTCTCACAGACTCTGAAGAGTGAAGCTGCTCCATAGTCTGGTGGCATGGCAGTGGATTCTGTATCTTTTGTCCGATGGCGGGTGAACATACCCCAGGCTTGGGTGGGTGTTGTCTTTTACTCTCCTTTGGGCTCCCAGTTTGATGTTTCCAGTCGGAGTGCTTTCCAATGCTACTCTGAAAAAGTTGATGAGGACATTCCACTTGAGAACTAAAGCCTCTTTCTCCTCTTATTTTTCTGCCAGGATGGCAATGTGTGAAGCTCATGACAGGTTCTCTGTGACGTCGATACAATGTGTGCCTTTTATAGTTAGAAAATTGGACAGAAAGTATGTGCATTGCAGAAGAGGAAAATATATATCTTTTGTGGTAAATTTCCAAAATGAAACCTTACCTCAGACTCACCTATTTGAATTGAACTCCAGAAACACTGCACACAGAGGCACACAGACAAACAGAGGCTGGTGCATTGCAGAGTAAGTAGGCCAAACAATAAGGAAACAAACCCCGGAGCAACATCGTGCCGTCCAGCTTTTATTTGTCGGTGAGTTTATTGGCTTATCAGGCAAACACACACATTCATCCACGCAAAAACGAAAGCAGAAGCTAATGCACACAAATAACAAAGGCCATTATGAGTAAACCCAGACTTCGAGCAAAAGGAAAATTCTTCCAAGGCTTACAGCTGCTTTCTTCTACTTATTAAATGTGTGCATCGTCACGTAAGAATCATCTTGATAAGTCCTTCAGTGGAATCATGCCTGTGTGGGAATATGAGCTGCCCCTATCTATCTGGTGTTGTTATTAAAGAAAGAAAGAGCTTCAGTCAAAGGACGGTGATGCAGAGCAATCAGGGTACATGAAAAGATCTTAGACTCTGACTTCTGAGTCATGGCTGCTTTATTGAAGGTGTAATATTTAGGAATTTCTAGCTTAAAACAGTCAAAAATTATCGACATAATGTGAAGAAATAACAGAGCTGATGTTGTACGGAAAATGTCTTTGCACTTAGTTGCAGAGAAGTTAGCATGCTAACCAGCTAGCCCCTATCCACTTTGTGCCCAGAAGGTGACAGTCCAAACGTAAACCAAACCAACACTGTCAGGGCAGCCGGTACATACGTCCTCTAGCTGCTCAGTTAACTGAGCCTAGTAGCTTACGTCAGCTAAAGTTAGCAGTTATAGTTGGTATAGCTGTCCTAAACTTCGCTAAAACTAATCTGAAATCGTTTTTTAGTAACACAAAATACTCGCAAAAAGTCTAATGAGAAAAAAAAAGGAAATAAAATGAAACCCTGTAACTAAAGTGTAAGGTTCTGCAAGTCAAACTGAAATAATAAACAACACACCTGCGAACAAAGCAATTTTTTTTTAATTTGTGTACTTGTTGCTCTTGTTGATTAAAATAGAGTTTGTTTTCTCTAAGGTACTTTTCATTTTTGCTCACTTCTTGTCCAGAATAATAACTCTGTTGTCTGCCTGTATGCAGTATAATGGATTCAGATTTTTATTCTTGCAGAAACAACACACAGACACACACACACACGATGCGGTCGCCCACACAGATTAATTTGGCCTATTCACATTCTGCTGGCTTTGTTGGTTGTAAGTCCATCTCAGAGTGGCTTTTCAAACGCAGCTGTTGCTAATGTTTCTTGCGCCATGACTCTTTCTTTTCCTCTGCTGTTGCCGTGCTAACCTCTTCTAGTTTCTTTCTCTTTCTGTCATGTCTCTGTCCTTAAGTTGTCGCCTCTCTTTTCTTACTGGTTCTCTCTATTGTCTTCATGAAACCTTCTGTCAGACTTGTGCTTCTTTCTCTGTCCTATCATTCCTACTTTTGTAAAAGCGTTGACTCATTGACTGAAGGCAACAGTGTGTGTATTCAACCTTTCTTATTTATTTTTCCTTCTAATCTCTTCTAGTTTTTGAGGACATTATCAAATTCATATTTAGAAATATGTGAAACCCAACACATATTTCTTACTGGAAGTTTAGCAGCAGGTTACACAACCTCTATGGATATTCGTTGTTTCATATTGTGGTATATGAATATGTAGTAGTGTTTGTTTAACCTCTCCTGGATGGAGATGAAGGTATTTATAATGATGTATCTACTGAAAATTAATATATAGAAGATTTTTGGAAGTTTGAATCTTTACATGTGGTATGAAACATGGTTTCTTTTCACTTCTGAAGTGATTTTGGCTGTATCCTGTCCCTGTCCATGTCTTGATTGTTTGGTATGCAGTGGTGGAGGATGATTGCTTGATCACTGTCACATGTGCAGGTATGGCCCATGTACAATATCACTGCCAGTGTCTCAGTATGGTTGTTGATCTTAAAGAAGAAAAAAGGAAAAATGCATATGGAGCCATCTGAAAGGACACTATTTTCTTTTATGTAGTAGAGGTTCGGTTGGTGAGTGAATTCTGTTCTGAAATTAGTTTTGTTTTTTTCTTTTTTTTTGCTATTGCATTTGGAACCCTCAGAGTAGTTGTCTCGGACAGACATAACCGTGATTAAATTAAGCCAGGGTTGTCTGGGGCTCAGCCCTGGCACACAGGCCTAACCGTGGGTCCAAAATGAAAAAAGTAGATCTCTGAAGGCTTTCCCCTACATCCATGTGACAAAAAATGATGCTGAGAGTCTGCAGGGAGAGGTGACTGAAGAATCTACGTTGCTTTGTATGGTGAAGCATGTGGGCACCTGCAGGCACTTAAAGCTGTACTCAAGTCTAAGTCGTAAAGGGGAACTTTGTAGTCTAGAAATTCAAACGCAGGATTTTAATATTTACAATATTAATGAGGTAATAATACAAACTGAGAAATAATTATTTTTCCCATAACTGAATAAACAAGCTGTCCCCAGTGGAAAGTAAGGTCCCCAGAACACTGTTTGAAGCTAGAATTATTAAATTAAAGCATTGTTTTTCTTATAATCGGAGGCTAAAATCATAATCCATTCAATTCTACATAGGCAGATTTTGAAAACCCTGTTTAAAAATATAAATGATATATAATGATATAGCAATAATATGCTCCCCTCCAGATGTTCCGTCTTCCTCCCACAGTCCAAAGACATCAAGGTCGGGTTGACTGGTTGCTCTGAATGGACCACTCTGACGGCGGATATTTTTTGACCCATCAAAGCAGGAAAAGCACAGGTGTGATCAATAGCGCTAACAATGGCTCCTCTCTATTAAACATCCTGGTGAGCCGTGTCGGTGAGTGAGCACGCACAATACCAGAGCCCCGGAACCGGCTCACCTGAATGGAATGTCACTGCCGTCATTAATGCCACAAATTCCACCTGTGCCGTCTTCTGTTCTGACGAGTCGAAATGTCTGCCAGGAAAAAGGGTCTATTTCCCATGTAGATGTGAGTGTAAATGTTTGACTGCCTCTTTATATCAGCCCTGTGAAGAACTGGCGACCTGTCAATGTCAGTGTCAGCTGGGATCGTCTCCAGTCCCGTGGACAGGCAGTTTCAGATATTTGATGGATAGATACTAAGCTATACCTAATATGCATTTTGCACTCCCTCCAGACAAAATATATTGCAACATAACCCCTGGAGACAACCTTATTTACATTACATCCTAAAGTCCAAGTATCCTTAAATTTAAGTCTTTAATACAGCGAGAGAAAGATCGCATGGAGCAACTCAAGGATGTATTTTTTGGTTCTCCAACAAATGACAGCCGCCTACTTTTATCTTCTGTACAAGTGTGTGTGTTTGTTTGTTTGTTTGTGTGTGTGTGTGTGTTTGGGTGTGTGCCATGCGTGAAAACTCTAATTGTGATCTTATCACTGCCAGGTTATATATCTCCTGCCGGGAGACAAGATGGACATCATCATGGGAGCCGACGTGCACTAATTAGAGCAGCTTGACTTTGAGATGATGAACTCTACACCTGGCTGTAATAACCTCAGGGGGAAAGAGAGGAAGGGAGGAAGGGAGGGACTGCGGTGATGCGAGAAGAGTGTAGGATTCGGAAAGGACTTACCAGCTGGGAGATGATGAAGCTCAAGCTCTCATAATGACCTCAGAAAGGGGAGGGAGACCACCAGAGGAGTGAGTTGCCTGAAGATGATGAACCTGACCAGGCATTAATGATCTTGGAGAGAGGAGGAGGGAGTGGAGGAGACAAAAAGGGAGGTTATGGGAGTGGAGAGTCTATACCTGGGTGTAATAACCTTGCTGGGAGAACATATGGAGAGGAGATTGAGGGTGCAGGTAGGGAGGGAGAGGGAATCAGGCGGTGTTGATGGGGAGGAAAGATGGACAGCTGGCCTGGGAAAAGGCGAAAGCGTAGTTGGCAGGAGAGAAAAAGCGAAAGACAACAGGAGAAGGTGTGTGAGAGATGAAAGAAAGATGAACAAGAGTCATGTAGTGGACATTTTCGCCATTTGGCAAGGAAAGCCATGGCAAAGCAGGAGTAAAAAAAAAAAAGAAGAATGGAGTCGTGCGATACGTGTCCACCTGAATAAAATGATATTCAGAAGAACGAGGAGAGATATAAGAGAGACAGAGGCGTGGTGCTGACAGGAATTTATCAAGCTTCACCAGGGCATGATGACCTTGAAGCAAGAAACTCTGAGAAAACAATGAGAAGGCAGATTTTTATATTGTATAGCGCACGACTTTAGAAAGAAAGACGTGGATTGAGAGAAACAGACTCTTTAGAAACTTTATGGGAGAAATATCCAGCTCAAGAAAAAGATGGTGGAGGAGACAAGCAAATAGAAAAATAAGTAGTGAAACATTAGGCATTGGTCGTTGAGGGTGCATATCTTTCTTGGGTCAGGGAAACCTTGGGGGGGGGGGGGGGGGGGGGGGGGGGATTCTTGGCCGATGTTGGACAAGAATGAAGTCTAAAGTCACTTTCTGTGCATAAATCATTGTACATAAACATTTTTATTTCACCAAACTGCACATTTTGGAAAACCAAATTAAATTATCTTTTCAAAATTGATTTTTGCAACAGAATGTCTTTTCACGTCAGCCTTATGTTGCTGTCAGATGCAGGGGCGGTTCTAGGGGGGGGGCCAACAGGGGCCAGTGCCCCCGTAACTCTGAGTCTGGACCCCCCTGTGGCCCCCCTGACAGGGAGTCTGCATCAGTAACACAAGAACAGATTTCTTGCAGTTATTTTGTTCTGAAGGTAAAAAGCAGAGATAAATTGTCTCAACAGTTTACTTCCCAATCAAAATTGCTGAAATTGTAAACACTGCTTTGTCTGAATGAGGGATTTATCCTTTTTTCTGGGTTGTATGTGCCCCCTTACAAAAAAGCCAGCCCCAACCTGGCCCCCCTACTAAAACTGGTCTAGAACCGCCACTGGTCAGATGTCTCTTTTCTTAATCACTTTGTGTTGAATGGGGCCAAGCACACAACCCAGGTGTTAAGTGTACAGGTATGAAATAGATATTTGACCTATGGTCTCAACATGGCAGCTCGAAAATAATATTTAGCTTAGGTTAGCATGTAACATTTATAACCTTCAATTTAGTCATTTTTCTGTTGTTTGGCTGGTGGAAAACGAAACAAAGGCTAATGGGCTCCTAAGCACAGAATACATTTGCGGCCCGTGGGATGATATTTTGTGGCCCCCACCTTGATATAAAAGTTTAATGTTAGTGCGACCCGCAAGTTTTATGTAAATGGCACTTTGCTGCGTTGTGTGTGGAAGGTACCTTTGTTGCACGAGCCGGAGCTGAACAAACCTGCCAATCACAGTGGGGTACATGGCTCCCGGGGGCGGGCCATCAGCCAGGCTTGATGCAAGCCGAGAAACATTTCACTCAACTATGACGGCGCCTGTGTAACATCGCATAGCCGTAATAGAATTATTACTTCTTATTGTGTTTGAAATGAGCATGTTTTACTTCGAGTTGGACGAAGTCAATGTTACCGGCATTGGATTCGGCGTCATGCGGATTGTATTTTGTTCTTCCATCTTTTGAAATGGGCTGATTTGTTTGAAAGTTGACGGTGATATGATTGCCACTATCCATGCAGATGATTTGTTATCATGACAAATCTGCAAATTAACGATCAGATTAACGACCAATACCGATGTTCTGTTGACGATGTCACTGAGTGGAGTGGACCTCGATGGGGCCACTCAGCCAGCTCCCGCCCGCCGTCCCGCATTGGGGCCGATGGTCGATGCTAGGCTGGAGCCTCATCAGGGGTCTACCCGCCTCGGTGATATAGTCAAAGAAACATCGGTGTTGGCTAGGATGTACAACGCCGCTATTCTAGCAGCACCCGCTGCATCCATGGAGTTAATATAGAAAATAATAGCCAGTAAATAATGTCTCCATGGCTGCATCCCATGGTTTGTATATGATAAATAAATAGTGGTGTCCCACTGTCCCGGCTTCATGCACTCCACGCTTGCTCTGCAATGATGTGACATTCAAAGACAAATCATTTGAAAAAATCTTTTGGGTGAATGGAATGTACAGAATCATTTGCGGAAAAAGATTTGTTCATCAAAACATTTTACTCCATAGTGTTAATGATGACGTTTGAGAGGTTTGGATTTTTTTAAACAAAGCTTTTTTTGTGGAATACCTGATGCGGTCCAGCCTCACCCAGACTCTGCCTCCTGTGGCCCTCAGGTAAATTGAGTTTGAGACCCCTGATGTAAATAAATAGTTTGACATTTTGGAAAACACTGCTGTATATCTGAAACGATAAGTCGTTTGACAACGCTTCAACAACTATTATGGTTATAGTTCAATGGTTTTTAGTCATTTTTCAAACAAATGCCTTCTGGTTACAGCTCTGAAACATGTCTCATACATAACAGTACACGGAATATCTTCAGTAGAATATCTTTATTATTCAGTAAAAAGCAAATGGTCTGAGTCCCAGATAACAAAATAAAGCCTGTTAACATTTGAGGTCAACCGGCCCATGTGGCCCTGACATGTGGCCATTCTACGGTCCGCTTGTGGCTCAGGGTTGGACCATACAAGTGCCATTATTCCACACTGTATGTGTGGGCCGGATGAATGTGTCTGAAATGTTAACCGGCTATTTTGACAGATATTCTGACATTTTATTCTCATAAGCTTTTCAGTTTCTTTCGGGGAGCGTTGGATGGGAAAATTGGTATAACCGTTGCCTTGTGTCTGTCAATCAAGGTGATTATAGCTTAGTTTAGCATAAACTCTGCATGGAGGCACTTCTGCAGGTCACTTATTAACATGCTATGCCTTGTATCTTTCATCTGTACGTGTCGATGAAGGTTCTTAGTCATCCAGGTCACGGTAAATCTAGGTGCTGTATCATAGGCTACTGGACTTCAGTTTCTTTAGGATGTAGTGTCACAGGCCACCTCCTCTGCTCAAATATGTCTTCGAACAGAAGAGGTGGCCTGAGACGTTTCTTATCACCCACCTACAATGCTGTACTGAGCTCTGTCCCCAGATAACTTAACAACCATTCAAACCTGGGCTCAGCTAGCCTTAGCAACCCACATGAATGCACTCGCACACAGAGTTCAAAAGCCTGCCAACTCCTCTTCAGTCAGTTAGAACTGAAGAAGCCTCTATATATATATAATATATTATTATTACTTAAATATATCTCACAATAGTAAAACAACCAATGTTTTAGACGATATGAAGTCTCACATCCCATCACAGTGTGGGTATTTGTCTACGTTATGTCATGCAGGTTTTTTGAGTGTTTTTGTTACTGTGAGTCTGTCACGCAGACAGGAACATCACTCCCTTCCACTCACATATAATCTCCTACTTACTACCTGCTGCTCACTTACAAGCAGCAGGTAGTAAGTAGGAGATTATTGGCGTAATGTCCAACCTTGTACAGGTGGTATCACCTTGCAAACACTGGTAAGTGCTCCGTCGCAGTGAATGCAGCGTGGGAGGCCTCTCACATTTTCTGCATGTATATATATTTCATTTTGATTTGGTAAGACGTCGAACAGCTGGTTATGATGGCAAAAAGCCATATCCAGGATGGTCACTATACTGACATCCAGACTGACAGCTCATTTCTTTCCCTCCATATAGTGTTTTCTCTCCCTCTTCTTCTCATTATCTTATCAGTGCTATGTTATACACTCAATTTCCCCACAATTTCTGCAAGGCCATCGTTCGCTGAATAAAAAATTCCGAGATAAGAAAACAGAATAAAATTGCTCGACATAAAAGCACACCAAAAATGAATACGGTGGACAGGCAGACATGGATCCACACAGACACATAAACAAACCTGAATTGGAGTTGAATTGAGTTTGAGGAAATGAGAGAAAGGAATAATAATTTGTTATTCCATATCCTAAGACACCACTAAATCTTGCATCTCTGCAGCGTTTCTGAAAAACAAAATATCATCATATTTTTTTTTGTCAGGAATGTGTTGCTTGATGGAGAATAGATTTAAGCGGATAAAACGTGAGTCTGTCGACTACAGAGACAGAAAAACAAAAGCACACTTTTGGGGATTTTTTGTTGCCATGCTGATTTTGTATTTCCATCGCGGGATTACCCATGCAGAGTTGAGCCGAGCTGCGCCTGAGATGGACTGGATTTGGACCATTTTTCAAAAGTCTCTGTTACTGTCGGCTCTCAGTACTTTTCTAGCTTCTAACTGAATGTTTGTGGTTTGAAGTTTCATCTCTCTGTGTGTACGTTTAGATATCTGCTTTATGTTACGGTTTCATTGTGTACACCTTCAGCTGTACCACAGGAGTCGTTTAAAGTTACCGCTGGTGAAAACCTTAATAATAAAAGCTTTTAAATAACAAAATAACCGGAGATATTTTTTTTTTTTTTTTTTTTTTGCATGAATTGAAATAATACTTCAGGGTGGATGATTATCAACAATTTCTCCTTTGACCACTGGTCAGAGCCATGGATCAGCCTTCCCTTTAAAATGTTGTCGACTCAGAACAAGTGCGTCATACGTTAAAAACACACCTTCAAGCAGTGTTGTAGAAAGTGCCCAACGTCATACTAAAGGAAAAGTAAAGATATAGTGTTCAAATACTACACTGGTAAAAGGGAAAGTCACCCATAAGAGCAGTCCTTGAGAAAAATGGCTTATATGGAATGTACTTAAAGTGAAACTCTCGCCAAAAAGCAACGGCGGCTTTATTTGCGATTGAATATGAGTCAAACCTTCGTGTAAAAGCATAATTACAATGAAAAACGCATTTATAAGATGTACCGTAGTTGGGTTTTCGGACACGTTAATTTTGAACGAGAGTGCTAGGGGCAGAGATACGATGGCATAGAAATCGCTATTTTTAGAACACTAAGAAGGCTCGACACAACATGAAACTTTGCTCGTAGCATCACCAGGGTCTCTACTCATGAACACGAGCATTGAGAACATTGAATGTGCACACAGAGTTTACTAAAAAGAAGGTTTTTGAACGGCTCACGTTAGCTGCTGCATCTCCGGCGCATCGCCGTCATGACAGGCAAAAAGTGTCGATCCCTGAGTGCGACCTGACAGGCAGTCTTGAGGAGCGGTTCACCATTACTCTCCTGCCTGTCAGGTCGCACTCGGGGATCGGCAGAGGCTAGTCTTCTAACGGACAGCGTGGCCTCCATGACATATTTTACAGTAGGATGGATGGATGGATGGAGGTGGAGACAAGGGAATGAGGAAATAAGGACATAGTCAAGGATAGATGATGAAGGGTTTGGGGTATATCGACTTACTTAGTTGCTGTTGAGACTTGCACTAAACTGTATTTACTGTATGTGTTAGATAATATGTGAAAGCAGAGTCATATTTATCCCATTGGGGCTCTCCTTTTACCCCTTTTATCCTCTTTTCCTCAGATTTCTGTAATGTAACTCCTCCTTTCTTGTTTTGTTTATTCCTCCTCTCCCTCGTTTCCATTCTCTCTGAATTGTATTTCCATCCAGCCTTGTAGTTCAGGCTGTTTTGTCTCTTTTGATCAGCCTAATAGTGCTCCTCTCCCTCTGTTTTTTTATCGCTTTTTGTCTCACTCCTCTCTCTTACCCATTTTCTCCGCGGTGAATGCAGATCATGACACAGATGGAGGCTCTTTAAATGGGTTTTTTGTGTAATCACTGGTGATTGTCATACAAAGCTTGTCTTGCACTCCGTGTGTGTGTGTGTCTTTTTCTTTTTCTTTTCTTTTCTCAAACAATCTTTCTTTTGTCCCGGCCCTTCCTCCTCTCCGTCTTAATCTCACTTTCGCTATTAAGCCTGAGTGTTTTCATTCTTGCTCGCAGTGGGAACCGTTTAGATCTGGATCCTCTTCAAAAAAACGTGCATTGTTTCCTTCCGCGTGTTCTATTATCTGCTCTTTTTTCTCTCTTGGACCAAGTATCTCCTTCTCCTTGCCTGTATTTTTTTATTTTTTCCCCTGCTCAGACAAGGCATGTTGATGAGAGAGAGAGAGAGAGGCTGAGAGGGGAAGGGATGGATAGACGATGGGAGGAGAAGGAGGAGGAGGACAAGGAGGGGAAGTTAGAGCACTTTGCAAAAGAGGCAAGAAAATGGGTAGTTTTTCAAGCTAGAGAGCGGCGGGATGGAGCAAGGCTGCGGGAGGAGGGGGAGGAAGGAGAAACAGCTGCCGTGGAAGGAGGGGAGGGGTTTAGCCGCGAGGATGGCTTTCTTTACAGTGAGCGGTGAAGGCTGGCTCGGAAAGCACTGCAAAGTACAGGATAGAAAATTCAGAGAGAAGGCGGGAGGAAAAAAAGCGGTGTAGACGCGAGATAACCAGCCTCTCGGTTTCGGTTACTCTCTCTCATCCGAAGGGCGAGTCCGGGCATTTTTTACTCTTCTTCTCTCTTCTCGGATTCTTCAGCTGTCCGCTTGCATGTCTTTCCCGTCATTCCTCCCCTATTAGTGCTATAGATGCACAGCACACAGATGGGAGCCTGTTGGCAAAAGCTGGGAACGCACTCTCACACGGACCCATGTTTTATTAATGCATGCCGCAGTGTAGTTTTTTTTTTTTTTGCATCTCCCTGTCATAAACACTTAGACTTGCTATTCACCCTTTGCGTTTTCCAAAGTGAACTGGGCAAGGCTGAGGGGCTTCCCAAACAGCCCTCCTGCCTCTCTCTCACTAACTCTCTAACTCTCTTTTCTCTCCCCCGTCCTTCCCCTCTTTATATTTTTCCCTTTTCCTTTGTCTCTCCAGCTCTAGCAACAGGCAGAGGTTTAAGGCTGTTCGTACACCCTCCATCTCCCTCGGCCCCTCTCCTTCTTCCATCTGCCCGTTCCTATCTCTGTCAGCCCGAGGAGTTTTTTTTTAAGGCCTTTGCTAATTGATATTCTCGCACGTTTTTTGTCGCTCTCCATCTCCTCTCCGTTCGTTTCTGTCTCTTTTTTCCCCCCTTTTTTTGTCAAACGAAGAAAGTTTGGGGTCTTTTCATCTCCCTCGCTGTGTGATATTCGGGCACATTCTCCCTTGTTCGCCCTCATTTTCTCCCTCTTCTCTTTGCTTTTAAGTCCCCGCGTCTATCTGTCAGATGGATGGGGTTTGATGCGAATCCACAGACCTGCTCACTCTTGATTTTTTTCTTCTTCTGTCTTCCTCTGTCACTCATTTTCCTCCATCTCTTTTTGTTGTTTCCTCTCCTTCTGCCTCTCTGTGGCAGTTAAGCCTACTGAGGGTTGAGGCTGTCTTGCTCGCGATGACTCTTCTATATCTCACTCTATCCTTTTTCTTTTCCTTTTTCAGTCCATTTCAGCTCAATTTAGACTCACACTGGCTTTCTTGCTTGAAATCTTTCATTCCTTCCCACATATCCTACTGTATGTCATGACCTGTGAACTTCCCACGCAGCCCCACAGAGAGAAGTTGTGAGAGTTGCAGCTTTCTGGTGGTATTCTGTTGTTGAGCCCTAAAGGGGAAGCCTCCGACTCTGCAGGGAAGCTACAGAGCGATGCCTGTGGCAGGCAGGGGAAACAGTATCTTGCTCGGAGACACGTCAGCGGAGAAGCATTTCCTGTGACGCCATGGTGCTTTGCTGCCGCAGCGAGTAGACCTTGCGAACGTTCTTGACCACGCATGCACGCTCCCCCTTCGACCGGAAGCGTCGGCCACCCTCGCCTTGCTCGAGCAGCCCGATCTGAGCGACCGACCTCGCTCACATAAGAAAGTTAAACCCAAGATCTCAGCGTCACTTTGCATTGCGTTCACATGCACCTAACTCCCGGGCTTTGCAGCTCTTACTGTGTCATCTTGCTCCAGGTTATACTAAATCAATGCAGATGAGGTGGAGAGGAAAATAGCGTCACAGGATGCCCAGGAATTTAGCACAATCAGCAGTTACACAACAGATATGTGTCTTCTGTTAAAGGTCTAATGAAGACTGTAAGTCCCAACATGTACTCAAGTATAGTAAGGCAGTTTCATGGTTCTCATTGGCAGCGACTCTCAAACATGATGATCGTATCGACTATGATGCATCGCTGTAAAGTAACGATACAGTATGTAAGAATTGTATTGTTGAATACATACTTCAATCAGCTCCAAATATTGTCGCTAACTGCTGCTAACTGTAGCTGTTGCTCAGGTGAACGTGCAGCTAGCTGTCATATTAGCTGACTCTACCTGCGCTGGGAGCTCAGAGCGCCGGGGGTGAGTGGTGTTATTTACTACTGCTGGTTGTACAAAGTGGCTAGGCACTAGCTGGTTAGCATGCTAACTCCGCAACAGAATACATACACGTCTTTGCCTCGACATCAGAACTGTTATTTCCTCACATTCTGTTGATAATTCAAATTTGTGTATTGTTTAAACCACATCACACATAAAACTACCCACCAGTATATAACAGTATGCAAGAAGTTAAGATTAGCTCAGCCTTGAACATCTATAGTAGTAAAATGTAGCATACACGATAATGCAGGAGTAATATTTAAAACACTGACAGGCGCCGTTTGACTGCTTAAAGAGTACTTTTGATACTTAAAGGTCTGCTATGCCTATAAACAGAGACAGAGCTCCTGATACATGAACTAGCAGTTTGCAAAGGGTTAACATGAGTTTAATATGTACTTGAAAGCCATTTCTTTTCATTTGTATGTATAAAAATCTTGCAAAACAAGCTATTTTGAGTTATGGTGTGGTAGGAACAAAACCAGCACATTGCCCATTTACAAGTCCAATAGTTCAACAATACAGGTCTCCAAAAAGTTACAGGGCAGGCCAGAGTACATGAACACTTTCATGGGTTTAACGATTCTTTGGTTCTTACTGAAATTGTTCTTGTCTGCTCCAACAGCTTTAATTAAATGTTCTTAAATTCAAACACTAAAAGAGCACATCATTATTTCATGTGAGTTTATTCGAGATGCATTTTTAATTATTACTCGTGCCCCTGTTGGACGTATTCACAGCTGTGAACATGAGCCTTTTTTTTTCAAAAGATGTTTCCATTTCTGTTAGATAAACCAAACAGAAATGGAAATTCATCAGGCCTCTAAGCCCATCCAGGCACTTTTTTCATCAGAACTGATTATGGGTTTTCAGCTACCTGTTTTCCCAACATGGTGGCTAGTTACTGCCAACTCCCGTCATGCCTATTGTATGTGTGTTTGCGGTATTTGCTGCTGCTTGCAAGCGTGTGCTGTCTTACCCAGAAAAAAAACAGCAAATGGTGCATAACACTATGAGCTTGAATCATCATTTTCTTATCAAGGTAACCACCACTTTCAGCGTCTACATTGCCAGCGTGTCTCTGCTCTGGGCTTTTGTTTTAGTTGCTGCACAGCTGACCGTCTCTAAAAAGGTTGAAAAATTGGTGATTGGTGGAAAAGCACAATTGGAAGAAAATCGGCTAATAGGAGAGTGCTGAGGGAAAAGATGGCATCCAGGCAAGCTCTTGTTAACTCTCTCTCACTCTGGATACATTTGGTAAATGACTAAATTGCCTCCCTTTTTTTATTTGGCCCTGTTTATGTTGATTTTCCCTCTCGTTGTTTCTTAAATATTGTGCTCAAAACGGCACCCTGTTTTTTGATATGCTCAGGGATAGAGGGGTTTGGCGGGAGGAAAAGAGCCCAAAGCAGATAGAGTGAAAGTTGGGAGATGGAATGATGGTGAGAGGAAGGAAAGAACTAATTAGGAACACAGGGATGAGGAAGCACTATTAAGTAGTTGTAGTTTTCAGACTAATGAGCGTGAGTATTACCTGTGGCTAATTGTTTGGCTCAAGTTTTATCCTTGAGTGCCCCTTTGCCCCTAAGAGTCATGCTATGCGGGTTCAGGGTGAAGTCTGAACAAGTGAGTCTTGAGTCTTTTGCAGAAGATGGCGAGTGACTCTGCTTTCCTGACATTGGTCGGGAGCTCGTTCCACCACTGAGGCGCCAGGACAGAGAAGAGTTGCGACTTCGCTGAGCAACCTTTGTTTTGACATCAGCGATGGCGGTACCAGCCGGCCAGCTGATGTAGTGGAGCAAAGTGCTTGCGCTGGAGCGTGTGGTCTGACCAGTGTTTGGAGGTAGACAGGTGCAGTTCTCTTGAAGGCCTTGATGGCCAGGACCATCGTCTTGAATTGGATGCGGACTGCGACAGGAAGCCAGTGGAGATCACAGAGGAGGGGGAAAAATAATTGGTATTTATACTGTGTATGATAGTACAGCAACTTTGCTGTTGCACTAAAGTCAAATTTTGGGGCGACACAGATGCCAAAGGGGGGAGTGCAACACTCATGCCCAAATAAGCAGCAACAATGTGACTGTTTGCTGAGACATCAGCAAACAAGTCGCAATTGCTTTATGCGACTCATAAAGAATAAAGGAGCATAAGACATTGAAATGAAAGAGAGTTCTCGTGACCCCTCACATCTAAAAGACCTCCGTTCGTGAACACTTCAGCCCACCCCTATGCATGAATGCCCAAAACAAAGAAGTGGGCTTAGTGGTCTTGGCATTAAAGCAGTGTCTCATGTGTGCTCATCTTGCACAAAATGGGGGGAAAGGGGGGATATTACATTTTAAAAATATGGAGATCAAGAAGACAAGGGGGAGGCTGAGGAAGAGCATTGAAGTTAGAGGGATCAGGGAGAGCGAAGGAATTCATCTTGGTAGGGAGCTTTAGGAGGATTTAGAGGCGGCCGGTTGCGTGTTGATATGTTGTAGTCACCGGGGTAAAGACATCCATGACATCATCCTGTGTGCTATTACACAGCAAACGCACTAACTAAGCCAGAGAGGCGGCGGCACATTAATCACACACCAGAAGAATTCATGCCCGACGCCAGCTATGCTGGATTCAAATCAACTCGAATCGGGATGTAAGGAAGTCTGTGAAAATCACACTAATTGAGCCTATCCTACTGTGGTGCACTGCGAGTTGCAAAAATACCTCACTGCAGGTTTTTTTTTAAGTTCCCCTTTGGTATCTAGTAATTGCAAGCGTGTGTGTGAGGAGGACAATTAAAGTGGGAGGCACAATAGCTACAGTTGGACATGTACCAGCGCTCACACAAACCGACCTCATTCATAACTTGTAACAATGAGAGATTGAGACCTCGGCTTTCTTCTCTCCCATTGATTCAGTTTTTTCCTCCAGTCGTCTTTCTTCATCTCTCTCACTTCGACTGCTCGTGCTCATTCTTGCTTATTCTCACCCTCTTACTCATTATGTGTATATCTCTTATGACTTATGATCAAAGTGGGAGAGCCTTTACACTCCTGTCGCCGAGCTTCCCTCCTCTCTTCTTCCCTTTGTCATGCTTTTCTCCTTCTCCGCCTGTGTGATTATTTTTCTCTTGTGCAATCTTTTTTGCCATCCACCCGTCTCTTTTTAACTGTCTTTCTCCTCCTTTTGTCTGTCTTTCAATTCAGTTTCTTTTTTTGTCTATTATCAGTTATCTTCACTCTTTCTCTCTTGTTTTGCCTCTTTCTCTCTTGTTTTGCCTCAAACAGGTGTATGTATACATATATAAATAGATATATATATATTTCTATATATATATCTATATATTTATATCTCTCTCTCTCTCTCTCTCTCTCTCTCTCTCTCTCTCTCTCTCTCTCTCTCTCTCTCTCTCTATATATATATATATATATATATATATATATATATATATATATATATATATATATATATATATCTCCTCAACATCATCCCGCCATATCAGTGACTTATAGTACACAGGTGGAGTTTCTATAATGCAGCGCTTTCTCCACATGCACACTGTAATTGTAATTTCCTTTATGCTATGCCAGATTCAGCAATTTGATTGATTTGATTGCGCTGCTACATAAGAGGGTAAGGGATAAAAGGTTTGCGTTAAGCCTTATTGGCGGCAAGAAAACGTTCGAAAACCTTCGAGGACACATAAACGTGTCCATGCGTGTGCATATTCAATCCCGGCACTCCGTGGCCCACACACACGCAGGTGCATACCAACACGGCCTCCATTAAAAATTAAAGGTGACAGTGCTTTTGCTATTACAGCTCCTTAACACACACCGCCGGAGGCAATATTGCTCCATTAAATGTATATGTACTGCAAGCATGTAATTTGTGTATGTAGGGTTTCTTTTCAGAGGAAGGGGGGAATATTATGTTAGGAGTATATTGATTATCTACTTCCACTTCTACCACTTCTGTATTTCCGTCATGCATTTACAGTCTTTTGCAACACATACGTTTAAACTGTAGTGAATTCATAAGTGGTCATAAGCTGGAGTAGCTTTTACTGAAAATGTATTTTTTCTGTGAATTTCCAAGCTGTTCCTTTGTACTCCAAAAAGCATTTCAACAGTGTCTCATTTAACAGGCTGAATTTTATTACGGATGCTTTCGACTCAGCAGCGAACCTCAAGTTTCTACCATTATGGGAAAGAACATTTTAATATGTCTAGTCTTTTGATGATGGCTTGCTGGCAAATGGAGAAATACCCTTTTCAAAATGTACACAACAAGAAAACATAGTTAATATTCAAATTGTTGCATGCATATAATTCAAGGAGCAAATTGTAGGATGTGGCCAAAATGTAGTTAAAGCATAACAACATCAACAGTAATGATGTTATGTGAAAAGCTTCGTCATAGATATTTACTGAGGTTAGCATGCTAACCAGGTGTAGGCGATAATCCAAGAGCCCTCTAACTTTCAGCTGGCAGATGTGGCAAGTTTGCTAATAAACTAATAAACTGAAAAACTTACATTTCACACCTATTTTTCTCACTAAACAGAAAAATACAAGCACCACCTTTGGAATTCACCTCCTCTTTAGTCGAAATAAAGCCTCTTCTGTCCACCTATCCCTGAAGGCCTACTTATTAGTGCCGCTAATAAGTCAGCTAACAGGGCTACCTGCTCCAAGGATAACTGAGCTAATCAGCGAAAGTTGCTACAGTCATAAATAGCTACAAGAAAGAGCATACAGTAGTGCCAAGATGTCAGTGGTTATGCTGCCCCCTAAAGTTTTGGATTACCTTTGAATTCTGGCCATTTCTTACAAATTTAAACTTTAAAGTGTCATCTGATCAGCCTCGCGTATTGGGGGAAATGTTCATCTCAGGCCAGAGGCAATATTCTAGGAAGAAAACGTGCCTGGAAGTTCAAACAAAATCAGACAATGGAGCTTCACATGAAACTTTTTTACTTTGTGGGTGTTGTACTCATCCCTGTGCCAATCATGTAGAAAGGAGTCATTTGAGTACAGATCTCATCACATTGAGCAATCTCTCAAACATCTGCTGTTTTTCATTCCAGGAAGTGCCAGCACACCAGTGGTTTTCAACGAGAATGGCGACGCTCCGGGACGATACGATATCTTCCAGTACCAGAACACCAACAGGTCCACCGCGGAGTACAGAGTCATCGGCTCCTGGACCAATAAGCTACACCTCAGAGTGAGATTTTAAACACACACACACACACACACACACACACGGGAGTCAGTGAGTAAAAACACCAAAGCTGAAGTCGTCTGGTTTGTTTGCGAGATCATGGAGCCTTAATGTCTCCACGTTTTATAACTTCCATTAATTTCCTGCTCACAGCGCTCTCAGGAAACGCAATAAAGAAATTATAATCTAAACAACAAGAGTGCAAAAACAACACATACGTTATTGCTAGTGTGTTTCCAGCTCACTGCATATTGAACCCACTTTTCTATCTCCACCCGCTCTGGCCGCTGACTTCAGCGTAATAAAGAAAAAATGCTGTCACGATGATCCAAAACCTTTTTTGATTTGAGTGGCTTATTGGAGCTGCCGAGGCGTTTTAGAGCTAACGCCTCGGCAGAATGAAAGTTCAACATCGCCATGGCTTCACAGTCAGCTGTCGGTCGAGTTGTTGCTCTAGTTCGGATGCAAAATTAAGCTGGAATTGAATTTTTGACACTTGTCCTTATTTCCTTTTGTGAAAGTGTTGCGCAGGGACCTGCGATGGCGCGCGCCTCCACAAGGTCACACACGCACAATATATATATACAGCCTGTAAACACTGGAACCAGAAAATAAAAACACATGATTTAATGCACAAGCAAACTGTCTTCCCATTGTCTCCGTTTCTCACTCACACATATATGCATGCATACAAAACTCCTTGAGCGTGCTGGATTGCTCTGCGTTACAAAACCACCCAGGACTTCATTAGAAAGGCCAGATGACAGATGAGAAGACTAATAGACACAAAGTGCTTTCTGCTTGATGGACGGCCCTGGCTGTCAGACAGAGAGAGAGAGAGAGAGAGAGACTGCAGCAGCACAAAGGACAACACGCGTTAGTTAGGACACACATGATTGGGCGCTTTGACAGGTGACAAATAAGCAGATGTACCTGATTTCTTAAACCAATCCGGTCGGGTTTGAAGGCACAGCGGCAGATGGCTGTGACGGCTGCAGGTAAAAAAAGTTTTCACGATCAACACATTTCCAATTCCAGCTATTATTGTGTCATTCAAGAATTTAATGGAAGAGAGGGGGGGTTCAAGACCAGGTCTGTGCTGTTCTGGGTCGTGCATTATTTATCGTCGTTGCCAAATAAGGTGCGTGGCTGTGGATGCCAAAAATTCTGCAATAAATGCTGAGGCTATGAATAAATGGTGGTATGAATAAATGGTGCACCCAACTGAAAGAGTTCCAAAAATTTTGAACGGTGCTAAATACCATCCTGTGTGCGCACACACACACACACGCGCAAACCAGGATGATTATTTTCATTATTTTTTTTACCATTAAAGGTCCCATACTGTAGACAATGAGTTTTCCATGTCTTGTTTAATTATAAAGCAGGTCTAGTTGCTGTATAAATACTGTGAAAGTACCAAAACACAAATGCACACAGCCCACATTGGGAAACTGAACCTTTAAAGGTGCAATATGTAAGGTTTTTGCAGAAAAGGCTAAAAAAAAACAACAATGTGACAAAATAACACTTTTGACTTTATGACATCTGCGTGCTGTGTTGTAGAGAAATTTAAGTAAGCATGCTTACCGGCTAAACCCAGCCTGTCCTGGTCGAAAGCTCCTGTATTAGCTGTATTAACACCAACACTTTCCCAGAGCTCTAAGGTGTCTGGTGCCTGTCCTGTCTGGATAGCTAGCTGCGCAGCTAGCTAAGCTAACTAGCTAAAAGCAACAGCTACAGTTGGCTGCAGATAGCGGTTGCCCTAGTGATACACTGCCCCCCCATTTGTTTTGAGTATCAATCCAAGAGGGGGCCAATTATTATAAATTGCACCTTCGAACGAGTGGTTAGGACTTGATGATGTGACAACGATACAGTCACCGCCCTCAGCCACGCCCCCTGTGGTTTCTAAAGCAGCAGCAGAGCTCATGCAGAAAAGCCCCCCCTCCTGTGAGAGCTGACCAATCAGAGCAGTTGGGCTTTCAGGAGGGGGCCTTAAAGAGACGGAGGTCAGACCGAGGGTGGATAGAGGTGCTGCAGCAATAGACAGTATGAGAAATGTAATCTGTTTTTTAAATATGAAAATTTAAAATTCTAGTACACACAAAATAAAAGTAGGAACCTGAAAATGAGCAGAATAGGGGACCTTTAAAGTGTTTCTCCTGACAGATATTTTAACGGCACTAACTCACATACAGCGAGTGTGTGTGTGTGTGTGTGTCTATATGTGTGTCAGTGATCAAATCAAGTCCATTTTCTCAGTCCGTGATGGCTTTTTCCTCCTAACTAGTTTTTGTTGGACTGGTACATCGTGTGCCTGTTTAAAACAGTAATGCTCCATTTTACCCAGCACCCCTAGGCAGTGCAGGAACCTCGGGGACTCGCTGTAATGACAGAATTACAAACGCTTGCACACATAACGACAAATTAAAAAACGCGCACATCCAAACTCGCACACAGCAGACATAAAGGAAAGCTCAGGGATTCCCGATAATGCCGGAGTGACACAAGCACAAGCAAACAAAACACACACATGGAAGAACATATGCACACAGACAAACACAGACAAACACACGAACGCATGCACACACACACACCACACACACACACCACACACACACACACACACACACACACACAGAAGGAAATACAGATGGCCTGTTTGTGCCAGATCTGATTATGGTCTGATTGCTGGCTTCCAGACTAGCTGGTGTTAGTTTCGTGCCCGGCGGCGCTCAGGAAAACGATCAGAGGATCTGCTCCTGCTAATTGCTCTCCGAGTTGCCCCGAAGAAACACTTTGTGCAGGTACAGAGAAACTGAGTGTTAAAGGACTGTTAACACAAAGTAATGTCAGCTCCAGCAGATGGCTGCCAGTCTTATCGTCGCTTTATATCCCTCACTAAGGTGGAAACGTTTTGTTTTGCCACCTGAATACACAAAGTATTTCCTGTTTGTTCTGTTGCACTGAAGACAAAAAAACCCCCCAAATCTACATTTTCCATTTGTAACCTCTCCTCTCCTCTCTTAGGTTGAGGCCATGCGTTGGAAGTCAGGTGACCCATCCCTCCCACCCTCAGTATGCAGCATCCCATGCCGAACGGGCGAAAGGAAGAAGGTGGTCAAAGGTGTGCCGTGTTGCTGGCACTGTGAGCGCTGTGAAGGATACCACTATCAGGTACAAATCCAGGCCACTGGCGCTTGCTGTCGGCACGGTTGGAAGTTCACCTACCCCCTGTGATGTTGAACATTTGGGCCTCCATAGCTTGTCCTACATCTTTCCTCTTGTTGCTGTTTCCGGCTGTTACCTATGACGGCATATTGTAACACTGAAGTGTAGGTCTGAGTGAATAAGTCAGTTTGTAAAGAAAATAATGCGAGAAAAGCCGTGATTCTCATGTTGCATGCAGCAAAATACTCCACAAACATTTTTTTTTTATATATATATATATATATGATATAGTAAAATAATGGATAGTTGACATGCACTGTTAACACTCAGGATTCAATATTCCAATTCAATAATTAGCTTAGTTTCAATTCAATAATTGGAATTTTAAAACTTTTTGGTAAAGTTAAAGGGATTGAAGTTAACGTTGTAAATAATAATATATTGTATGCAGGTCATTCTCAGACTCAGATTGCCTTCATACCCCTCTATTCTCATATTCTTATTTTTCCAATTATGGATGCGAAACACTTCACAGTGCGTTCTCAACGGTTCCGAAACAGTTCTGAAAAACTTAAATTGGACTTGTTGAAACAAGTCACAGTCCCGTGTAATACATCCCGGTGTTGCATTCTGGCAATCAATAGCAAAGTCATTTTGCAGAATTAAAGTAAACCCAAATATTGAATTTTTGCATCAATGAAAAAAGAAAATAAAAACAATTTTTTGTCCTTCTTTCTGTACAGTCACACCGAATAAAAAGGGGTTTATGACGGCTAAATAAGCTTGATTGTCGCCTGAAAAGCAAAAGAAAGCTCAGGAACTCTCCGTCGAAGCAGTTCTCTTGTTGACAATCGATAGGTCAATAGAAAAGTGGTGAAAAATATAGATTTTGAACAAATATCTGCACTTGCTTGAATGTCCTGCACCTGCTTAACAGTTTGAAGGTGCCATCATCAAGCCTGCTTTTACTCCACAGTTCCGTTCCCCTACGTGCGAATCAGGTTTTCTTGTTTCAACTAATTTCAGGCAATAAAAAAGCTGAGCCACTTATGTGTACAGTATGTGGCCGATTTTTTGGATTTACATACAAGGAGGAACCCTTCAGGCGCCATTATGGCAAATCGAAGTACATCATTTGAGGTGAGGGGGAAAAAAGGGTGTGAGCATACATTATAAAGATGCATTCCCCGTGTTAATTATATTACAGTCGGGGGCAATTTGGCAGCACACCATCCTTCTTATTAAGTTTGAAAAATCCATGAGCGAGCGAACGCGCAAAGACTTCCCTCGTTTAGGATGCAATAAAGGGGGGAAAAAAGAAAATACCAGCCTTTAACTGCAGCCGGCGATGCTTGTCAGAGCGCGCAATCAATACTCATTTTGCAGATACATGCATTTGCTGTAAAATCCATAATCTGTTGACACATTTATTATAGATCTGGGATTTTAGCAGAATGGAAAAAGTCTAGCAGCGTGACAAAAACAAGAAAAGCGAACTAAAGAACAAGTGTACAAAACTTGTAAAAGTGTGCATTATTTTTTTTTTTTAACCAGTCAGTTTACAGAGATAGATAACACACAACAGTTGTGCCTCGACTGCCTGGTGAATTAATCAGCTGTTGACATGTCTCTGAACGAAAGCATCGAGGATTTATAGCATGAGGCGTTAATGTTTGAGCTATATACAGATGAACCACACTTCTATTCAGAGTTTGGATGTTTTAAAAACCTTATTTAACTGCGCGTATGCAAATTGATTTGCAAGGCATAAATCGGATTGCCACTTGGTCCGTCCAGATTTGCCTTCAGCTGGCCCTCGCTGGATTCGACTGGATGTCTTTTTCGATATCTGGCTCTATTTCTGTTGACTCCATCTGTCACCAAAACATTTTTCAAATGGTTGAAAAGAAAGCTGAGTTACTGAAAACATCACTAATCATTTGGAGGCTATTGAAAAAGTCTGAGGCCCAAAGCACTGATTGACCAAAACATTGACAACTGTTCTTTGTTAATACAGTTCAAGTTCACGGTTAATACTCCTTAATGGATCTTATGAGAGAAAGTAATTAGCTTGATCAATATACGTCTTAAAGGTTCCACATTACATCAAGCTTGTAAATGAGCTATTTATTGTTTACATGCGTTAATATTCAAAAGCACATACATTTTTTCCTGTCCCTTGCTGCAGCACCTTTTTTCACCCTCTGTCTGAATGCTACATTTGTAGCTCCTGTCTCCTCCCAAAAAGCCCAGTCTGCTCTGATTGGTCAGCTCTAACGGACCTGAGCAGGCTCCGCTCATGGTGTTTTAGCATCGGCTGTGACCACGTATTTGCAACCGCAGCTGTGCTGGGGCGTGGATGAGGGCGGTGACTTTTTATTTGTGACATCACAAACTTCCAGAAGTCCTCAGGGCTCGTTTAAAGACAGAGTTAATAACTAATAATGACTTTTAACAGTATTGGGCCTTTAAAGCTCTCCATCAAGTCTTCTCTAATCAGTCGTATCTGTCTCTTTTGCAGGCATCAGAGTTCACATGTGAGCTGTGTCCGTACGAGATGCGACCCGACACTAACCGCACCGGCTGCGTCCCAATCCCGATCATCAAGCTAGAGTGGCACTCCCCCTGGGCCGTCGTGCCCGTCTTCATCTCCATGCTGGGCATCATCGCCACCTCTTTCGTCATCGTCACCTTCGTCCGGTACAACGACACGCCCATCGTGCGTGCGTCGGGGCGGGAGATGAGCTATGTGCTCCTGACAGGAATCTTCCTGTGCTACGCCATCACGTTCCTAATGATCGCGACGCCCGACGTGGGAGTGTGCTCGTTCCGGAGGATCTTCCTGGGCCTGGGCATGTGCTTCAGCTATGCAGCGCTGCTCACCAAGACCAACAGGATACACCGCATCTTCGAGCAAGGGAAGAAGTCCGTAACGGCACCCAGGTACGCAACACTGCGTTCCGGTCCCCTGTGTGTTCAGCGCGTAGGTTTTCGAAGGGTGTAGTGGCAATAAAAGATCGCTGTAATTGTGTACTCACACGAAGACCTAACCTCCACTTCTTCCTTACCGAGCTGCTTGCAATCATTATTCATCATTTATTTTTCATCCATTATTTATGAGAGTCATGAACTCACACTCACCTATTGTACTGTTTGCACTCAGTGTGAGTGACTCTGTGAGAGAGAAGTGGCTAAAATGTTAATGCAGTATTTAATAATACTCTGGTTCATGTCGCTGCTACCCAGATGGTCATCTGTTTTTTTTTTTTGTTGTTTTTTTTCCTTAGGCACCATCCAGCTGTGAGAGTTACCGTTGTTGCACTGCTTTTTTATGATAATTAGGTATTTCCATATTTGTAGCTTGTTTTCCGGGAAATACAAAAATGATTTAGCATTTAGTGAGCAAATTACAGTGAATACACTCAGTGACAACTGCAGCACGATAGAGGGCGAGGGGCACACATACGTACAGTGAGAGGTTTCGGTGTGTGTTGCGCGTTCAGGATGTCTGGCAGTAAGCCTCCTTTGAGCCTGGGAGCTTGACTGAGCAGGTTGTTTCTTCATAAAGGGTGTGAGTGAAAATCCAGCTTTTGTTTTTCTGGTATTATTTGTCCCCATTTTATCTCCCTGGCATCCTGGATGATCATTACATTTCCTCAACCCAGCGCTATGGGCTACTGAAACTGCTTCTTTTTCTTTGCCCTGAAATCCTATCATTACCTTTTCCTAGATCTCCCTCCAACTCTTGTGGGAATGTGCGTTGGTGGGAGTGCTTATAGAATTTAAAGGAAATTTAAGCCAAAAGTCCAAAATACATATTTCTGCTCTTGCCTGTTACACTGTTTATCCATGTAGATTGTTTTTGTGACATAGAGGAATCTATGGTTGTGGCGCTCAAAGAAGCTATCATAACTAAGCTAGCCAAGATCCCAGCTCAGCTGAGTGAGAAGAGGACACAGTTAAAGGTGCAATATGTAAGAATTTTAATTGAAAACCGACTAATTACTAGCTAAAATTCTAAGCAGAATGTAAAGAAATAACAATTCTGAGGTAATGGTGTCCGGGTATTTTGCAGAAGAGATATTCAGAGTAATTTGCTTCAGTTAGGCTGAAGTTAGCATGCTAACCAGTTAGCCCCGGCCCCAGTTCTTGGCTCCTGTGCGAGTTGTTTAAACACATATGTGTGATACTGTTAGCGGGTGTAGCTCGTTAGAAAGAAAACCTAATTACCTCAAAACTTCGAGAAATTTCGCCACCTCTTCATATCCACGATCCTCTCCTCACCAGGTTCATCTCTCCGGCCTCCCAGCTCGTCATCACCTTCTCGCTTATCTCTGTCCAACTTCTTGGGGTCTTCGTCTGGTTTGCGGTGGATCCTCCCCACACGGTCGTGGATTATGGCGAGCAGCGGACCCAGGACCCCTTGGCGGCGCGCGGCGTCCTCAAGTGCGACATCTCGGACCTGTCCCTCATTTGCTCCCTGGGTTACTCCATCCTGCTGATGGTGACGTGCACGGTTTACGCCATCAAGACGCGAGGCGTGCCCGAAACCTTCAATGAGGCCAAACCCATCGGATTTACCATGTACACCACCTGCATCATCTGGCTGGCGTTCATACCCATCTTCTTCGGCACGTCGCAGTCTGCAGAGAGGGTACGTTTGTGTGTCAGTCCCACTATATATCCAACCTGCTACCATACTTAAACTACTGCTTGTAACACTTTCTTTGTAAACTACAGTCTACAGAGAGTGTGAGTATATTACATATGTCTGTACTTCATCCCCATCATCTTAAGGATTTCTGTGCCTGCAGAGAGGATGAGACGATGCGTCTGTCTGTTGGATTACCCCGTGTATGACCTGTTTGGGATTTAAAGCAGTTTTCCTTTGAGGCTTCGCAGTCTGCAGGATGGATGAATTTGTGTGTCTCACATATGTTTGTGTGTACGTGCGCTTGTGTGATACAGATGATATGTATGAATATATGTGTGAAATGTCTTTTGTAAGAACAATTTGTCGACAAGCGGGTGGCGATGCTGTGCATTATGGGCTCTCTGCTCTCCCGAGATCATTTTGCAGCATTATTAAGTTTTGGAATCACCTTTTCGAGTCATAAATTTGCATGTATTGCTATGCCGGGAAGACTCCTCTCGCTTTCATCCACTGACAACTTTTTTTCTCGGAGATCAAAACGGCATCCCTTGGCACTGAGAGACAGATATGTGTTTCAATTGAAGCTATGCTAATGTCTTTGAGTCTAAAATCTTCCGACAATCCTCCGTGAGTACAAGAGGATTTTTCTGTCTGGCTCATTGACTGGATCCACAGTCCAGGCTTTTAGAGAGGTTGTACTGTCGAGCTTATGCCTCCTACCTTTTGTCAATTATTGATGGCTGTATGATGTGAGTGCGATGTAACTTTCGCAAGGTGGTCTGTGTCCGTGTGTGTGTGGGAAGCCTTTTTTATAGGATTCAGATATGGATGCCCAGTGCTTTATCTGCATGTGCATTGTGGTTTATTGGCAACCATATTCACACATAAACATACTTGAATACCTGAGGGCAGTGGCTTCCAAACATTGCAAACATATAACAATGGAGTATCTATTTGTATCTGCGTTAGAATCGTCAAACGGCAGCTATTTTGGTCACTTACAATCGGCTCCCTGAACCCCAGCTCCACAAAAAATGTGTTCTGCCTAGTCCTATATCTACAGTGCTGTGATTGGCTACTACAGCTGTACTGTGGTGGGCCACCACCAAGACCTTCGAAAGAGTGGCAGGCTTTGAAGACATTGGTCCAACAAGTGCCCCAAAAACACCTTTTCCATAAGCTTACATTCTGATTCACCTTTTTAGCTTTACAACCCTCACCAAAATGATTTGTCATGATTTGATTTATTCTGCCCAATAAAATTTGGAATGTCTAGAAGAGCTGCATGATTAAATCGTTTTATTCCCATTCCAACTTAGCCCGGTGCTAAACCAGAGGTTAGCAGGCTCGGTTGACTCTCCAGCGGCTTGATATTCTCACCCCATCTCTAACCGATCTCACTCCTCATGCCCAAACCTCACCAACCCAACCGATGAATCCAATCCAATCCAATCCACTTTATTTATATAGCACAAGTTTAAACAAACACAAGGTTTCCAAAGTGCTGCACAAAAGGATAAAACAGAGATAAAAATAGATAAATAAATAAAAAATATGCATGTGCACAGATAAAACAACTACAATCACATAAAATCAACACTCAAGATGAAGAAAAAGAAGAAAAGATGAAGGAGGCAGCAGGGAGAAGGTTATAAGGTTTAAAGTTTATCATTTTTTCACAATTATTCATTTCATTTTTCATAATTTGTTTCAGTTTAGGCATCAAAAAGTATTTGCTACATCACCCAAGGTGTAAATAGCATTGATTGCTACAGACAGCCGGGGGCTAGTATCATCTACAAATGATAAAATGAATAAACAAGAATGTAGTACCAGAATTTAGTGTTTTGATGCTGGGTGTTTTCACTTCCCTCAGGCCTCTAAAAATCCTTCAGATAATACAATCTAAGAAGGAAAAATCACTGCCATAATGAGGAGTTTTATTAGGCTGCCTTTTGGAAAACAGCATGTAAGTGATGGACTGATTATGTGACAACGTAAAAAAAAAAAGGCGTCCTTTCACCTTGCCACTTTGAATCAGACGGTTAAGGAGTCGCGAACATGCCGCACTAACACAGCTAATCTGATTCAGAACAACGCACACATAGTAAAGCACTGTGCTCGCCTCAGCTAAAGCAGCAGCTGTTTGCTGATTCCATTTCGTGATAGCGTGACTGATCTAGTTTTAACAACATGGACACTTAAGCACTTACGGTCATCGAGACTCATGGCTGGTCTTTCAATGCACATGTCAGGGGTTGTATATCTCGGCACTAAACCCCCAGTTGCAGATGATACGCACATACAGTGGGAAGATAAGCAGCGGTGGCGGCAAACGGATAGATTGCGCTCCATCATTCACGGCCCTCAGTTAGAACCTGAACATAAACATACACTGCCGAGATATGAATCCAAAGCTGCTTTTCGGAAAGAAATTAATCACATTGATGTTCGGCAGCAAAACAAAATGTGTCCTTGAGAGCGCACACCAGTCAATCCGCACAATGTCAAATATCAGTATTCTGCCCCGCCGTGTCGTCCTCCTCTACATGACTCTTATAGTCTGCCCCTGTTTTTGGAGTGTCATTCAGGCAATTTTCATTTCTCCCTCTCGTTGTGTCTCAGCCCATTTTCCTTTCAAGGCGGGCGCCTGCCGCTGTCGCATAGCAAAGAGCTGACATCAAAGTGATCGCGTCTAATCACACATCAGGGAAATCATACTCTTGCTGGATGTTTCATAGTTTTTTTTTCCCTTTCGCTCCCTTTTATTTGTTTATTTCGTTTTTAGTTTTTTGAGAGTCCTCAAAAAGCTGGGATGTTTTGGAGCGGTTACTGATGCAGGAAGTTTATAGTGACTATAGTGAAGTTTAAATTATTATTATTTTTCTGTGTTCACTTTCCCCAGTCATCATAGAACTTTGGGGTGTGTCCAGGCATGCAGAGGTCATTTGAGTGTAATTCTGTGACTTATATTAGTGTATCCGTGTGTGTGTGTGTGTGTGTATGTGTGTTCGTTATCTGACGTGCCGAAGCGTCTTGTCTTACTGGTCTGGTACTGAGCAGCGTCCACGCCATGTTTGTTCGGCTAATTAGAACGTCCACCAGCGGCTTCTTGTGTGTTTTGCGTTGGAGTGTGTTCGCCCGGCGTGTTGTGTTTAATTGGAATATCCACCAGTGCACACTTGTGTGTATGTGTATGTTGTTTCTAATTGGAATATCCTCTGGAGTGCGCTGCAGCTGGCTGCCTTACAGAGGGAGCAGAGCAGAGGGAGGAGAGAGACGAGTGAAAGGAATAAACAGGTAATGATGTGACTCGCTGATGGGGCTTTAATGAGGAGAGCTCCGCCGAGGGCATGGGTTTGGTTTCCGACGGGGGAGAAAGGGAAGGGGGGCTTCATTGAAGTTAGTGGGAGGTTAGGTGACAACACGACTCGCATTATGATTAACTTTGTCGTCAATTGGCCGTCATGCACACCTTCATCGTTCTTCCGTATTGTCAGTGCTCTAACACTATTTAATAAACTGCTGCATTCATTTGTTTACCATACTGTAGCACAACTCCTGAGAGACCCTCCTAGATACTGAGCAGAACATCTGGTGTTCTTTTAGGTCGAAGCCCCCCTCCAGTTTGTTCGTCTTCCAGTCTCATGATCGACGCACCCTCTCAAACAGAGAATGAGGGTGTGGTTAATAGTTATACTAAGTAATACCATGGCAATCCGACTGCCTCTCTAGCAACATAAGCATCCCTAGCATGGATGAGCAATAACCATCGATATTAACATGGACAAGCGGCATGAATATCAGCAGCAAACCAAAGCTCTTCTTGTGTCTTGAACAGCTCCAAGGTTTATTCATGGTCGAAACAACAACCTGTGCTGTAGCTATCTCTCCTTCTCTTGCTCAACCAAAGATGGATGGCGCACTGTACGAGTCCCAGATTCTACTACGGTGTCATATGTCATCATTCCATTTTGGCAACAGCGTATATTTTAGGACTTAGGACGTCATTTCATTGTATTATGTTTCTTTCTTTATAACAAGCATAAACAATACTACTGGATTTCTGATGTCTTGGTAACCAACCAGCTAGCTAGCTAACATAACATTGTTATTGCTGATTTGTGCATGAAGCACATTATAACATTTTCAATGTTGCATCCCCCTTTGACGACATGTGTCGCTGGAAGTTTTAACTAAAATCCTGTGGTGAAGTCGCTGTTGTTGGTACCGCTCGTCTAATATCAGTGCAGACTGGCAGAGTAGGAGCACAAGTTACTAAAATTAGTGCTATGAAGTACTGCTAATGGCCAAGCGGTGTTCTTTTTTATTTGATGATGTGATTGCGAGCATCCATGCTTTTCTATCTCCATCAGATAAATGGCAATCTATTCACATAAACACTATCGACTGCAAGGCTCGTCCCGATTGAAGGGAGATTTCAACCGCTACCCCTTGTATTGGAAATGAGATTGATCCCATGTCTGCACAGGCTGTGCAGTGAGCCTGTAGTTACGTCCATAAACAGAAACAGATCAACTTAGAAAGATACATCTCAGATTGCAGTTATGAGCTCATAGAGAGTGAAGCATGAGCCGGCTGTGACCAGTTTTGACAGCTGATCCTGTCTGGTTCTGGTCTTTGCTAAGTCTCATGTGAAGGGCCACACAGAGTTATTTAGAGATGTTGTCCTCTCCGGGGTTGGTCTTGTCTTTAGCGTGTATCTGCAGGGATGTGAAGGTGTGCACCGTGAAGTGTTTGAAAGCTCTGGCAAAGCAAGCAAGTCGGCCTTCAGGTTAAGATTCCCAGTGAACTTCTACGATCTTCTTCTCTTTGACTCATTGTTCTTGCGGTTAGATGTTTTGCAGTTGTTCCTTCCGTCCGTGCTCTTGTCAGATACGTGACTAGTGTGTGTTCGGGATCCTATAATCAACCTTTGAGGAGTTAAAACAGCATCTGTAGTTGCCGCTCCCTGGGTCAGCTTCAATGAATATCTATTTGCTACAGTAAGATCACCAGATGAGTCACAGTCCGGCAGAATAGAATAGTAAGCCTGTTGGAGGGTGCAGTGCAGTCTGTTAGGAAGATAGGAATTGATCCATAACCTTCAACCTAAAGAAATCCAACATTTCCTCATAGCTACATGGTTGAATGAAACAGTGTAGCTTATAAAGACTTCTGTCCTCACACGCTCGTTCTTTGCTTGGTCCCTTCCACAGCCTGTTCTTTGTTTTTTCTCCCCCCCCCCCCTCGCGCTCCTGTCCTGTGCCTCACATTGCTCTCCTCTGAATGCTTAACACGGCTCTGAGTCACGGTGGGCAAGGAAGAGGAGAGGAGGGAAGGAAAAAAAAAAAAAAACAACCCAAAACAGACAGAGGAGGAGAAAGGCGAAGTGAGGAGAGAGATGTAAATCCAAAGGGAAAGTTACAGCGAAGAGATGGGGGACATGCGGGCAGACAGCGAGACACGGGAATAAGAATGTGAGAGACAAATCGAGAAAGAGCAAGGGAAGGATTCTTAACCATCACCGGCGAGGGAAGCATTGTTTCGAAATAGGTCATGCTACCATGCAGAGGCTGCTGGCTCCAAACAGCTTCTGCCGCACCCTGCAGAAATGGGAAAGGTTGTGTGTGTGTGTGTGTGTGTGTGTGTGTGTGTGTGTGCGTGCGTGCGTGTGTGTGCTTCCCTCTGCCTCTCTCTGCTTGTTGTAAAGCCCTAACCACAGGGTTCATCCTCTCTCCAGCTATCTCTCTCTGCGTCAGCCTCATCATTCCTCCGCCTCTGACACTACAGACAGAAGACCCGTCCTTCTCCTTTCTTCCTTTTTTTTCTCCCCCCACCCTCTCTTCTCCTCTCTCTGCATCTCTTTATCTATATCTCTCTCTTTCTTTCTCCCCATGAGCCACCTCTTCCTGTTCTCCAGATGTCTTAAATATGGTCAGCTTGTTATCTCCTGCCTCCGACAGAGGAAGAATCAAGCGCCCCGCTGCTACCCACAAACCCACTCGCTGAGTGTGTGTGTGTGTGTGTGTGTGTGTTTGTTTGTGTATCCGCGAGTGTCAATTTTTCACAGTGTGTGTGTGTGTTTTCAGTGTGTTTGTTTTTTTGCAGAGACATATTTTAGTGAGTTTTCCATTCATTAGTTCCGCTTATACATTAATTGATGTCTGCTGCTGAGATATTTTTATGTCATGCACCTTTAAATTCAAACCCATCCAAAAAAAAAATGCACACCAAAGTTTGACATGTCACATACATTTGGATTTACACAAAAATTCAATATTTTTAGATCAAATTTTAGCATCTGAACAGAAAATACTGTCACACATGAACTGGAGGTGACGTTTTCTAATAACCGCCATTAATAAATGGTACATTTTGTGGGATTTTGTGCCTGCTGGCAGATGAAGAAGCTTAGTGAGAGCCATGTTTAAACATTAATCTGGTGAAGCACCCCGAAGTAGACAAGTTGCCATTCCTGCAGTGGCGTCTCCCAACAATATACAATATACAATGTTTGAATGCATGAAAGTGAACGGTTTTCTATGTCTTTCTATGTAATGTTACTTTTCACTATCACGTGCAGCTCTCAGTTGCTTCGCCTTGTTTGCAATTTGCTGACAGCTATTGAAATGATCTTCAATACCTGTAAAAAAAAAATCATATTTCATATCATATTTCTTTGTTGTTGTCACTAACATAGTTGATCTGTAACGATTGCTGATGCTAGCAAACTAGTACAGTAACGTTAGTTTACTACGCAACACATTCATCACAAAAGCAGCGGGTGGTGACGGTTCTTCCTCTAATTCTCCGGTATATATTAATTAGATAGGTTATTGGTGTAACATTAATAACGTAACTTTTCTAATTAAATAACTGACGATTGCCTCATAAAGATTTGTTAAAGCCAATACAATTGTCACCTGTGGAAACAAAATTTTGATCATTTTCACATGTGATTGGATTTTTTCAGAAAAAAAAAACATTGTGAATTACATGTGTTCATATATGATTGTTTTTTTCACGCATACAGTGAAACATCTGGGAATTCATTACTGCCGAAACCCAGAGTGGGAACTGAGCTCTGCAGTGTGTTAGTGGGCGGACAGAGCTGCGTGGTCTGAGCAGCTTGAATCCACAGGTGTAATCACTGAAGCTGCTATTCATACTCACCTCCGCCTCTCAAGGCCTCCCATTCACATTACCTGCGACACATTCGCCATCTCTCACACTCAGCCCGTCCTCCCACGCGGACACGCACTAGCGTCCAACCTTCGACCAAAGAGAGACCCGAGTGTCCTGACCTCAAAATGCCCCCCTTTAAACGAGTGAAGAACGGCAGATGTCTTCACTTTGAGTAACTTCATCCATTTTTTTTTGTTTGTCTCCCTGTGATTGCGTTTGGTCCTCAGGAGTATATAAAGAACACGAGCAATCCATATACCTGCCTCACAAATCGGTTTCGGCACACAACACACACACACACACACACACAGAGACACACACAGTGTCGCGGCTCGCTGTCCTCAGACAGATTTATGACTGTGACTGTGGTCCTGGTGGAGAGCCAGTGACCGCCCAGATCCTTACCAGGAGTAACCGTCGGTGATCAATCTACAGTAATCTGAATAGGCAGGGGGAGACAGAGGAGGTGAGAGACAGGCTGGGAGAAAAGGGAGCTAGAGGGAAAGAAAAGGAGGCGGGAAAAGTGGAAAAAAGGCAGCAAAGAGAGAGTGAATCAGAGAGTGTGGGAGTGCAGAACGATGCGACGTCAACTATTACTGGCAGACAGAAAGCGAGGAGGGTGGGATTTGCACAGCCATCAAACACTAAAGATGGAGGAAGAACGCCAAGCTGATATTAAAGAGAGAGGGATCAAAGATGACGCAGAGTAAAATCATTTTACTGAGCGATGCGAAAAGAAAGAGGGATGAGGAGAAAGAAGGGAAACAGAGACAAACGTCTGAATCGTTCAGGAGTCAGAGAGATGGCTGAAGCTGTGGGGTCATCAGTGTTTAGAAAGTGCATCAGACAGACTCTGTCACACACACGCGCGCACACACACCCATCCCGAGCTATGCTACACGAGTGCCTCGGGGAGATTGCATTGCAGGGTTTGTTGTAACGCTCAATTTGTTTCCATTTGTACTTTGACTGGCCACTGGATGATTCAGCCGCAGCTCGTGTCACTGGCTATAAAGTCTATATAGCCAGATAAATGAAGGCAGAATGAGAGGGATTTGTCGGTTTATAAATACAACATTCAAAGTTGTTCCCTCCTCAACAGTTTCCCTTGGATGCATGCTTACGCCCTTACACCATTTGCAATGTTAGTGGCTTGGACTACACCCCTACTAACCAAAGGTTGATGCTCCCAAATAGTCTGAACCCTAACCCTAAAAGATGTCATCACAAAGACAGGAGGTCCACTCTATATTCCCTCCCCTCTTTCCTGAGCCACTTAAACACTGGCCACCAGGCGACTGACACGTCATGTAGCCAATGGAATTTCAAATCTGGCTATATACCTTTTACCAGTTTTCCCAAACCTAAAAATAAGCTGTGTTTCTTGGATGCAAAATTCATGACGTCCTGAGAGAAATCATCAATTAAGTATCATTAAATAACGCCTGGTACTGTCATATAAGCAATATGTGTTTTCTCCCAAGTAAAGAACTGCACTCAAAGCAGGGATGATGTCATGATATGCAAAAAAACAAAGTATGATTCTTTCAATTTAACTTCAAGCTGTTGAAAGTAATGCCACGATTGTTTGAATTTGCGACACAGTAAGTACTGCAGATTACATTAACAAGAAGCTTCTACTCACACTATATATAAATAGAGAGAGAGAGAGAGAGACAGCTTTATTTTTACAGTCAAGGTAATATACTAGGGAATTGATATACCAACACATAAGCTCATAACTCCCATGAACAGGGATCAACAGATCACGCACAGAGAGCACATCACGTCCGAACGCTGTTTCTTTCCCCTGCTGGATTTAGACGTCATGCCGTCTTTATTCTGACAGAGTTTACCAATCCTTGGGGTGATTATCTCCAACAAGGCTGTGTATGTGTGTGTGTGTGTGTGTGTGTGTGTGTGTGTGTGTGTGTGTGTGTGTGTGTGTGTGTGTGTGTCGGGGGGGGGGGGGGATATAGCTTTCATTCATTTTTGAAGAAATAGGTTTTCACAATCTTTTTTAGCAGGGTTCTGGTGGGATTTGGTCGTTCGGCTGAAAATAAGGAGAGACAGACAGCGGGTGTCAGATCCTGACATCAAACAGGGAGATGTTGAAGGATGGTGGTGGTGGGGGGGGCGCCCACGGGAGGACCTCACACCGAGACGCTCGCAGTCACACACTTGCAATCACACACGTGCGCGCGCCGCAGACACATGCATTTAAGTGCGCTCACGTGCACTCTCGCTCAGAAACTCTTCTCCGGGGAGCAATAACGACAGGCAAGAGAACAGCATAAATCCAAAACTTTTGCACAAAATTCTCTTTCAGGAGTCGCTGCTTCAGTCACCTCCATCGCTCTTACATCTTTTTTACCACGCTCGGATAACAAACATCATTCATGTTGTTGTAAATTCTGTTTATTTTCCAGCTCTGCCTAAGGTGACATGTCTTCATCCGTGCGTGTGTCACACTGTAGAGACAGACTGCATGACACAGCACAAAAACACCAAAACAAATCATAAATAGATAATCGGAGGCTTTAACAAAAGGGAAACCAGCTGATTTAGCAGTTGTGTTGGAAGTCTTTAACCTCTTCCGAGGTATACACTTTTTCAAATTCAAACTTTGCTGCCTTTCAAGACGTCGCTGTACAAATGCGACAGCCTGATGTCCAGTTGCTTGGCGGACTTTAGAGCTCTGTCGGACTCAACAAGGTATTCAAGTCGGGGTCAGGAATAAATAGTCCGCTCAACAAAGAGTTGTGTGGTAGTGCCACATTGTTTCAGTTCTTATTCCAGCAGCTGCTTCCAGATCACTTGAACTTCAGTGTCTCCGGGGTATGTGAGTGTCGTCCCTCATTAAGTGTTAAGCCACTGCAACAAAGGTCACACTATTAGTAGTTTGTATGTCAGTACCCAAAGGGGAGAGTGGAGGTACGAGAAATGTGGTGTGCTGAGTGTGTTAGAGCATTTATGTGACTGCACGTTCACAACTTCATACACAATATGTGTCTATCAGAGTAGCAGCTTGATCAGTGGGTGTGTGAGTTACTGTTAACATATGGGCATCAGCACCACCTGTAGAGTGAGACTGAGAAGACTGTCGAGGAGGCACTAACTAACCAAGGCAGAAGAAGCAAACGAAAAATGATGTCAGCTTGTTACATCTACCATTCCCCTCCATCTTTTTCCACTATGCATATAAAATCTTTACAGCAGTCGACCTAATTTGTGAGATAGCTGTCTTAACTGGCTGAAGCTGACTTAACTGTAGAGCACATTTAAGGTTCACACTATAGATTTTACTATACAGCAACTTTAGAATACCCTGTTACGAAATAACAGACTTGTGGACTTGGCGCCGTGCTCTAGGATGCCCAAATGGTAAAGATAAAACATGATAAAGTGGCCTCCAGGGTGCCCTTTCAGTGCTCTTTTTGCGCCTGCATACAACTGCGCTAACTATAACTTCGCTATAACCTGAAGCAAATCGATCTAGAATTAAAGCACATGAACCATAGCTTTACACAGTGCTGAATTTTTAATGAAACTGCCGTAAGTCTGGGAGCAGCTCAGAGCCTTTGTAAAAACAGCTCAGAGCCGCTCATTTAAAAAAAAAAAAATATGAACACATTCATTTTATTGGACTGTGAACTTTCCTCATAATTCGAATTGTGAACGAGTGTGTGCCAAATCATGATGTAATCTGAGTGAGGTGAACTTTTAGCTGCTTCTAAATAACACCGATCACCTTCCTCACAATTAGCGATAATTAGCACGGCAGCGTTAGCAGCACACACACGGCACTTCTGCGAACACTGATGAGCGCATGATTAAGGAAACTGTCAGGACGACAATACGTTGATGACTCTGTAAGGCAAAGGGGGGACTGTTGACATTTGCCCCAAATTCAACACAGCGTTGATTAAGAGGAGTTGGTGTTCTGTTTTCAACAAAATATAATTAAGTACGAGGAGCACTCATGTGTTCCCCTTAATAAACTCAACAAATAATTCATCATTTTTAGTTCCTTGATTTATTTTTTCTTGGATGAATGTCATTAGAATCACAAAAGAGGGTTGGGACTGCGTAGCAACTCGGTGCTACTGGTGAAAAGTGTTTTTTGTATCGCTTCCAGCTCAATTTCTGTCAAGATTGCACAGTGTCAGCTGTGGAGAAATTCCAATTTAACATCCGTAACAGAGGAGCTGGCATACAGTTAATCCCATTTTACATGCTCAAGGTGTGACACGATTTTTTCTCCCTAAGACTTGGACGGCAGTCTGCTGACTGATGATGCCCCATGTAAAGTCCTCGCTGGGTATTTTAATTGGCTAGAGCTGTGCACAGCGGGGCCACAATCATGTCAGTTAGGAGAGAGCGAAGAAGGGGAGAGGGAGCTTTTCTCAACGGGGACACCCTCCCAGTATGCATTACAATGAAACCTCTGTGCACGACTCCAAATTTGTTTGACTTGAGAACACTGGCGGGAACCTCGCACAGATCTGCAAGTCAATAAGAGGGACACTAACAAGCTGTGGCAGAGCAAACACAGACGTAACAAAACATACCCCGTGCCCTCTCTCATGAAACACAGACCTAAGACCGGTATGGATTTCCAACAGAGGAAAATATTTCTACGTGCAGTTTTGTTGAGAGTAATGAGGCACTTGTGGACGAGAAGTGACCACGCTTGGGCCCAATTAAGCTGCACTGACACAAAGTTAATATATCACGGTGGAGAATCCTGTGTCAGAGCTTTTCATCACACAGCTGTGTTGGAAAAATGTGTGTGATAGGCGTCTGGAGAAGTGTAATTTGAGGATTTAACAAGCTCTGAATAAAGCACATCTTGAGACTAAAAAGGCTACAAAAGGAACAGTTCCATGCTTAAAATACTAAATAACACCCCCTCCTCTCACCTTTCATAAATTCTTTGAAAAAGAATGAGCTGGTAGATCCCACCCTTTTGTAACAAAAATAGACAAATAAATACTGATGTAATTGTCCCAATGCAGCCGTGAACTGATGGTTGTGAAGTTATTTTAGGACCTACTACATGTATTTTTCTTCACTACCAGTTTTTTAAGGTGGTTGGTATCCATCTATTTAAAGCAGCGGTATTCAATGAAAAAGAAAACTGTTCACAGCCCATAAAATATGGATTTAGTCAATTGTATAATTGCAGTGCAATATCCTAAACAGAAATATTGACAAAAGAAGTGCACTTATTAAATGTTCTTCAGTGGAACATTTGCGCTTCAAGAGGATTTGAATAAGTCTGAATTAATTAGTTAAGTGGCACTTAATTGAGAGTTCTCGAATGCAAGTAATGTTTTTTGTCGATTGGTATTAGATACATTTCCTTTTGAATTGAACAAAAAGGTATCTTATTATTCTCAGAGTAAACTAATCGCGAAGGCATTAAAAAATGCTAATCTGGCGTGGCTAAATGCAAAGATTTCAGCTCTGAGCAGTCTGTTGTTGTCCTTGTCACTACAGCTGTATTGCTAAGCAGCTTATGACTGTATGAGTGCTGATGCATTCCACTGCCTCACTGAGAGTTGAGGAGGAGAAGAGCATCAGTTAATATGAAATTAACCAGGAAACCTCAGATCTAGTTTCCTCTCAGTGCGGTTGAAGTTTTTCTTTGTTGGCGTCACCTTGAGCTTTATTTAATTTGGAGTGAGGTGATCAAGAATTGGGCATTATTGTACCTCTTTAGCCTTCTGATCGAGCACATCTACAGCTTCCTTAAATCAGTTACAGTTTGTTCTTTAGATAATTTCATATGAAGACTTTTATGAAAGAGTGAACTAAGCTCTCCATGCTAACAATCCTGCTAACTGTCATTTAACTTTACTTTTTGTTGCTACTGGGACAAAGAGCACAATTTTCCCCAAAAAGCACATTTTTACCATCCACTAATGTCTCATATCTTAAAAGTCCACCTTTTCTGAATATATATTGTAGACACACTGCTTAATATCATGGGTCCCAAATCACTGAGCAAATAATAGAGCAAATCTTGGCTACCACTAACTTTGAACACATAGAGACTACAGAGCTATCCATTGTAACGCCAGCCAACTGAACACATGCTAGCGTTTGTCAGTCACAATGCTTCTCTGAGCATTTTTCTGTTTGTTCTGTAGAAACGGCGTAAATTTGCAGGTCACTCAACGCAAAAATTAGTGATTTCACCTATATAATGCAGGCAGTAGGAAAAAAGTTCACTATCATGGATCTAAATTGCAGCCCTCAAACATGTGCTGAGGATCCGGTCTTTTTCAAGCTATGTGAAAACGAAATGTGTTGCGCAAAGTTAAAATTATTTGGGAACTGCTGTGATCAATTGGGTTATTTCAAACACACTGAAACTAAGACTGTCATGAAACAAATCAGACCACTTTAAAAAGACATAGAAGATCGTTTTTCTTTTCCAGCCAAATGTGGTTTGGTCATGCTCTCATTAATGAATAAAAATCCTTAGCCTCCCATGGCTGAGGTGATTAAATAGATGAGTGGCCCCCGCGGTGTGAGTGGATGGAAACAGGAGGTGTCATGCACAAAGGAGATTTTGGCACCAACCTAAATGGTACTGTGAAGTTAGTTTAGGACCCTCAGGCGGTCTTTAAAGTCACCTTGCCTGTAAAATAGTTCAGTCAGGACAGGGAACAATCGAGGACTCTTCAACTGGTTATCAGTGCACAGATGGTAGCATGTTAACTGAGCAGAGCTGAGATGGAAAGAAAAAAAAACAGAGAAATTGGGCAAAAAGGAAAGTCAACAAAAAGGCAACAAGATTAAATCAAAGAGTTTCGAGAAGACAAATAGGCAGACATAAAAAAAAGTAGGGGTGAGGGTGGAAGAAAACATTTCAGGGTGAAATACAAGGTAGTTTGGAGTGTGGGGCAGAGATGAGGCAAGGAAATGATGAAGCGATTGGGAAGATATAAGATGTTTTATGGAATGAAACTCATACACAATGCTTTCTAACCAGTTTTTTTTTCCTGTTCCCAGTCTCTTTTTCTCTCTGACCGTTTGCTGACTCGGGACATGAAACAAAGCTGCCAGTAGTCATTTATTCTAAATGAGAGCTGGGAGACATAAGGAGATAGGAGTGATGTCTGGCATGAGATCCCAGCGACTCCACTGCAGCGGAGAGTTGAACATGAGTTCATCTTTATGCAAAAGCACAGCCATTCATTGCAACACTTTCTGAGCAAAGGGCAGATATTCTTCCGTTGTGAGTCTTCTTTAAACCAGTTTCTTCCGGTGAACCCCAACACATGAAACTACCGGTGTACGAACGTGGTTGTTCTAAGGGTATCGACTGAATAACATCGGTTATACCGAGTCCAGATTTAAGTTAGATCTATTTATGTTGAATTTCGAGAGTGTGAAGTATCAAAAAGATATCATTAGGCAGAGATCTAGACAAGATCACCTCAACCAAGACCATGTCATTACCAAGACCAGAGTGTATCGACAAGATCCAGAATTTGAGGGATTGAAACCAAGTCAAGGCCAAGACCTGTGCAAGTTCCACGTTGCATGACACACCAATGTTAAAATGCATAGCATGCAAACCGTAGGAAATCTTCAAATTGATCTGAAATATCCGCAGTTCCATGCATTTTCCTCTTTGGCTAAGACCGAGACAAGTCCAGGCAAAAATACAGTCATGCCGAGATAAGACCATCAAAAAATGGTCTCGGGACCGGTCTTAAGACCAAGACCAATCTCGAGAACTACAACACTACCATTGGGTACAGGATTCCAGATACCTGTTCCAGTATCGGCCCGAATGTGAATTGTAGCTCACTTGACTTCTTGTGTAGTATTATTACCAACACTTTCATCAACAACTGAATTCGATTTTGCCTCAAATACTTTATCAAAAATGCCACACTGTGCACAGCAGTGCCCACAAATTACAACAGGTAACTACTCAGCTCCCTGGCAACACAACAAAAATCTGGTTGCTTGGTTTAACACAGTGAAGTTGTGCTAATTTGAACACCTGTGAGTTTCCTTATAAGTCTCCTGTGTGAAAAAATAAACGTATTTCATCAGAGCTAGAGGACTCTGTTCCTCACTTCAGTCACGGTCCTTCTTCACTGCTTTGTCATCATCATGTCTTTCTCTGTGTCCGCTTTCTTTCTTCTTCCTTGTTCACCTGTTTCCTTTTTTTGTTTTACTTCCACTTGTTTGTTCTCTATCCTACGTGCCCACCACGAAGCGCCATCTGTCTCTCTTGTTCCGTCTCCCTGTATCTGTCTGTCTCCCCCTCCCTCTTGCTGTTGGCTATGTTGGCCATGTTGCTGGCCAGAGCTCTTTAATTTCACCACCCCTTATTCTCACTCAGTGATATATATGAAAGAGTTTGCAATAAATCAGAGGAGCAGTGTAATGACTCAGAGTGTTTCGTGTCTTGGTTCATCAACCATGAGAGGTCAGGATTTGTGTATGTGAGAGTGTGTATGTGTGCGCTGCTCAGTATATTCCCTACAGCCTGGTTTTGAAAGCAGCGATCACGTTCGTCCTCTATAAGTTCTAGCGCCCTTGTATTTTGAAAGGCGAGGCGCCCGCTAGATGTGCACCACGACAATGCCATTCTTCATTTACAAGTCATGTGTTTTAGGGCTCACACTTAATGTGCACTTGTCGTATATTTCATCCATCTCTGTGGAAATTGCAGTGTCTGCAGAAGAAGATAGGTGTAATTTAGTTAATCTGCTTCTTATATAGTGTTCACAGGCTGTTTCTATAGCACAGCCAAGCCGATCCAGACTGGCAGTCCAGGAAAGCTGTCATGCTTCAGCTATCTGCTGTGAAGAGAAGACTGCTCTCTTTGCACTTAACTCACTGATGGGTGGCCTAACTACCAATCTGTCTGTCTCAAGGGATCAGACATGTCTCCCGGGAATTGCGTTCTTATACAGCCATTTGGTGACTTACATTAAATGGCATTGCACCGCCAGATAAGATGGTGCTCATATTGCCCTGAGAAAAAAAAATGGATTTGGCATCAAGCCTAAAAGTCTTGCTGTTTTTATTCCTCTGCATCTAGGAAAAAAACTCCCACATCCACCTGTATCTGGAGGTCACACTCCTCTGCTCCACCCGCACACTCCGATCCCAACCCAATTGCCATAATAAATTCTGCCATTAATGCTTCTTCAAAACCATAGATATAATGAAGCTTTTCATCTCTTTATGTTGCAGTTTTACGTTTAATTTTTAATTGTACCTTCTGTCAAAATTTTGCTCACGCTTTAGGTTCAGTCACAAAAGCTGTGTGGTTAGGTTTAGCAAAACATAATGTTTTGTCTTAATTTACCTGTTTTGGTTGCCAACAACATGGCTGGAGATGCTTCAAGGTCTTGTCAAAACATCAAGGTCTCCTTGATAATATGTCCAGTTACAAATGTTGAAACTCAGCCTTCTCGTCTGTAACTTCACCGCCACCTCCCTCAACTACCAATATTAAAGCCCCGTTAGAATCATGTAATGTGAATGTGATTTGACATGTTTAATAGTGACTTGATACAAAAATTGGAATCATCAGTGTGCAGAAATGTTAACCGCCATCATTAACAAAACGAAGCAGGTCCACTTTATTGTGCAGTCCAACTCGTCAAATGCTCAACGTGTAAGTTGCTTGCCTTGGAAGGTTGTTTTTGCCTCCTGTAGTAACCAGGACTTTGAAAACGGTGGAGGAATTTTCAATTGAACTAGTTGGCCAATGGCAGTGTTGTATGCACAGTGTACTTGAATGGGAATAAGGTCTGATGGCGCATTGAGCTCATTGACACCTGAGCACAGCACTTCCTCTGGCTTAAAAACATCCAATGATATGTGTGTGATCGTGTAAAATGCTAATATTTTCAGTATGAAAAAAATAATGTGATAATTTACAAATTAATCACCATCAATAATAAATTACACATAACATGTTAGTTAACAGTTATTTCACTGTTAACAAACACTGAAATGGAACAATTGAAACATGTCCCATGAAATGCTTTATATACCATTTATAAAGCAATTCTTTACCGTACAGTTGCAAGCAATAAACCTTCTGGGCATCAACAGCATTTTATTGGTTGTTTAAAGTGAAGTAATTAGTAATTAACTATAAATTCACCATTTATTAGTGATGGTCATTACAAAAGGATGTCGATATGTGTTAAACAACAGTGGAACTGTCCTTTAACCACTAATTGGGAAATAACAAGTGTCTGAAAACAAAAATCCTTAGATGAGCATATTTTAAACCGAGTACCCCTGAGAGGACGATAAAAGCACTCCTCCATAATCAGCACTGCTGACTCAATTTGGGCAATATCATTCACTGACCAGCATTTTAGCTAAAGCATCACTTTCTTTAACCACCAGAATAAAAGAAAGCACAGAGCTAAGCCAAGTATTTGTCCACAGAGTCGAGAGTGCCTTTTTTCTTTCCCTTTCTATTTTTTCCAGTCCCCCCCACTCCTCCATCCCCCTTTTCTCTCTGCTCAGGTGTTAAAAGCACATCAACCATCACTCCACCCCCCTGTTCCTCTTCTTAAATCTCTCCCTATCATAGGCCGGAGAGCCTCTGTCTGTAAATGTTTTAAACCTTGAGGGAACACATTGTGCGCAGCCATCCGTGGCTAATCGTCCGCTTTCCGAGTGTGACTTCTGGGATAATAGAGCTCTCCTCCCGACGCGCACATTTTTAGCCATTATCAGCGGTGGACAGCAGGGACGGAGGAGGACAGTTTCAGTCTTCAGTGCGTGCCTGTATGTGTCTCTTTGGGTAAATAATAGCTGGAGGCCACAACTTTGGACTGAAGGCTAGATGTAATGGAAGCGTCTATCAGCAGGCGCCCTGCTGGTTTGATAAGAGCAAGTTCACTGCTTAAGGGAATCTCTCCTTTCCTGTCATTTACACTGTTATTCATGCTTTTCTTTTTTTTTCTCTTCTCCAGGTCATTCCATTTTGGCTCTTTTCTCCAATATCTTTCGTCCCTCCCACTGAAAACACTCCATCTGTTCCTCTGTGATACAACCGCTCACTGATCCTTGTATCAGTACAATTCAATTGTGTACAATTTGTTGGCAGGGAATATGAGGAAGGAACAATATGGCAAACTGAATCGTCAAATTGTCTCTTGCGTCTCTTGCTTGTGATCTTATTTCCTCTTGCCTGATTGCTGATTCGTCTCAAACAACTACAACTGCTTTGTGTGCATGTGTGTGAAATGCGAGTGGAGTTTAAGCCTCTATCGGAGCCTGTGGGGGAGCTGCAGGCAGGGCTCTGTAGCACCAGCTGACCCACTCTGTGATGGTACCACAGGAATGTCAGCCAAGTCATTTACATGTAAAGCTCATAAATACTGTCTGTATACTGTAAGCATGGTCCACAAAAGGTATATATTTTGTCAATACAACACAACTTACTTACATACTTAAATTAGTTTTCTTGGAGTGTCTATATGGAGTGCATGTGTGTGTTTGTGTGCGTGTGTGTGCCAGTTCGCCTCCAGTTTATTGGCTGTGCAGTCCCCGTTCCCTTTGGCTACTGTCAATGTTATCAACTCACGCCCAGAGGCATGTGTGCATGCTCTCTTTACTCCATATTAGCGAGGACCAAGTTTGAGACCTTGAGATTGATGTTTGAGGGTTAAGACTCGGGTTTAGGCAAGGTGAGGCTACCTTATTTATACGTGGATTATACATACAGGGAGCTTTACATAATGAAGTGTCTAAGGACGCAGGGGAGAGGTAGGAAAGGACATAAAAATAGTTTTAAAGTTATATAGAAGCATGTGGAGTTTTTTTTTTTATTGTTGAGGGTAGAATTAGTTTTAGATTCAGGGTGACGGAAGTGTTGGGGTTAGACATATGATATCGATGGCCCATCATAGGGTTTAAATCCCGCTTACTCATAAATACAAATGTGTAGAGTTAGGGTAAGAATCTAAAACATACGTTGTTGGAATATTATTTTGGCAAAAGCTAAAAGTCACCCATATGAATACTACTTTAGTATAAGTATCAAAAGTAATTTTCTGGTAATAAATACACATACAAGTAGATGAAGTTTTTCAGTCACCCAGGTTATGGTAATTCTAAGTGTCATATCAGTTGGGTTGGTTGGTCGGTCCCTCCCTCCCTCCTCTCTCCAAACCGGTTCGGTCAACGACTCACACACAGAGTGCACACATGACTTTAAGGACACTCACACACAGGGTTGCAAGCGTGTAACTTCCCTCCAGTTCGTTAGAACTGAAGAAGCCTCTTGGATGAGATAGTAAGATTGTAAGATAGTTGATTATCGAGTTTTGCTCCCAACTCATCAAATACTGACGCTATAAGTTGGTGGCCGACCGACCATCCCAAAGCGTCAGTGTTTGACAAGGTGGGAACAAGAATCAATAATCAACTGTCATAGAAATGGACCATTAAGTATCAGATGTACTGGTACAGGTAAATTGTGCATACATTTACATGTATGTAGACTGTATGCATTGAGCTGACCAATAATTAGATTTGTGTTTTTTTGCTGACTGCTTCCTGTTTTTGAGGTCTAGTCAGGTTCTGCTGAGAAATTAGACACCTTTTACCAAAGGATATGTTTCTGCTGACATGTTATGTATTACTTACTGCATTCAAAGAAAATAAAACTATTCATGTCTATTCTGGTTAAACAGTCGTGCCGCGGTAGCTCAGGGCAGTAACTTCTGAGGTCATACTCGCTTTAGTTTTTATAATGTCCTCTTCCAATTTTCTACAAATGGCCTAATGTTTTTTTTCCGCAAAAATGAAACCTATTCTAGAGGCATATTTACAGCATTTACAGTCTGTTAATAATTCTGGCTTCAATTACCAAATTAGAAAAAGAAAATGAAGCATACCCTGTCATCTACTTTTGTCCCAAGAGTGTCATGGTTAAAAAATTATCCAGCCACAGAAAGTGAGCCTTTCATGCGTCCATTTTGTACTCACTTTATGTGTATGGAGGGCTGCACAATTAATTATACCATTATCAAAACTGCAATATCACCAATTCCATCCATCCACCAGTTTCCTTCCATTCATCTGAGGTGAGGTGGCGGTGGCAGCAGGCTAACCGGAATATTCCAGACATCGCCTTCCCCTGAGACACTTTGCTGCTTCTCCCGGGGGAACCTGAGGTGTTCACGGGCCAGATGAGATATGTAATCTCTCCAGTGAGTTCTAGGCATCCCGATCAGATGCCTTGGTGTTTTGTATGCCCGGTGGCAAGCAAAAGTGGGAACCAAGGCATCCCAGCCCCTGACCAAGTTCAAAAAATCCAAATCATAGAGGCTGCAAACTTTTAAGATAAAATGTTTGACAAATATACTATATGTATATTTCTTGTATGTTGTTGGGTAGCACCTTATTGTATGTGATAGTAAGACTAAGTCTTTATTATTGATCGAGTCTGTGAATCGGGACCTCTATGCATCATGACTTTTTGAGTTGGTTGTGCTGCGTGTCAAATTGTACCATTGGCATGTACAGAAACTGTTCTACTTCCTGAACGAGAATGAAGTCAACCGCCATGGATCAAACTCACTTCACTGGATCTCCTTCTTGTCAGACTGCAGTTACCAGCACTTTCTCAATCAGTGCTCTCTGCACTTTCTGACAGTCTAGTTGGCCACTGTTGTCTTTCTGTTCTCCCACTCTCCTTCTCACTTCATCAGTGTCTCCACGACTCATATTCCCCTTATCTTTTTCTTACTTGCCCCCAACTCATAACGTCATATTTTGTTTCATTTTTCCCACCTCCCCCCATACCTCGCTATCACTCTCCCTTCCAGACTTCGTCTTTATATTTCTATTGTTCCCTCCCATATTTCCATCCGTCTCACCCCTCCTTCCTTTGTCTGTCTCTCTCAGTACGCCGCAGACAGCTCTCTCCTGATGAGCTCCATATCTTGAGAGCTTGTCAGCTGTGTCAGGTCTGTCCTCCTCCTACTACTCTGTGAAGCCCACTAAGGACCTGAGGACTAGTGCTCCGTCCACTGCAGTGTGTATATGTGTGTCTGCCAGAGTGTCTTCTTCTTTCATTATCACTGTCCTCCGACTTTCTCGGCAGAATTTAAGGGTAGCGTAATAAAGTGGTTAAATTTAGTAGGATGTACATAGCAGTTCTGTCTGCATAGCGTCATCATATCTGTCTTTCATTCCAGTGTCTGTACCCTCTAACTAGTGCCCTCAAGGACAGTATGTGACTGCCTGTCTGTCTGTTTGACAGCACAGCTGCAGTCATTCAACTCGACTTAAACTGCTCAGTTCAGTCTCTGAAAAAACTGAAGTTTTCTCTTCCTATAAGTGTCTCATGTACTGTGCTGCAGACTAACTTTTTTCATCACCCTCCAATAATTTTTCTTATCTGAAATAACTGTAAATCTATCTCAAATCAAAATGCTGTTTCTTTACTTAATTATTCTATGGTGGCCCTAAGGGGCAAAACCCAAGTGCATTTCTTTAAATACAACAGCAATTCACAAAAAAACAATAGCTACATTTTGAAAAACACAACATTTCAGAAAACAACATTTTAACAAAGCACAACTACATTATGGAAAACACGACATTTCAGAAAAACACATTTCACAAACCACAGTGACATTTCAGAAAACAACGTCTTGAAAAAAAAAAAAACAGAAACATTTAAAATTTCCAAAATTGTATTGACCCTCAGGGCCACCGTAGTATCCTTTATAGTTGTTAGTCTTGGCACTCAAAGTATTTTTACCTCCAACTGTGCTGTTGACTATCAGTGTTGTCAAATTAATCTGCAGTTCACTGTTTTATGTGTCTGAATAGAAATCCTTTGTCCTTTGTTTAGCCTAGTATCTTGGCCATTAGCTAAAAGATATTAGCTCCATTAGCTGGTAGCTCCCTGAGCCAAAACACACTGCAAACCAGGTGAAAAATTCGGTGTGTCCTGCTGACAGTGAGGTCACGGTGTTCTCTCAGATTTTAACACAATATTTCTCAGGTTTTTTGCTTGGAAGCCAGCCAGTGATGGTATTTATGGTAACAGCATCGGAGGACATCGGTAGTCAGTGCTCAGTTCAATTTTTTATTTACGAAGTCATAGTTGAACATGTCTACTTCGTCATAAGTCATCCTGGTGAAGGTCTCTGTTCATCCCAAACACATTTTCTTTCATTAGACCCGAGTGCTGCTCATTCTGTCCAAACTCTCAGGAAAACAAGCCTGAAAGTCAATTCAGTGTCATTTCTATCACTTTCAACTTGCGTTAAACCACACCCATCTGGTGTTTCAGCTTGCCAAAAAATGTTAAGAATCATTTACCATTCTTAGATGAATAGACAAGCTCCGCAGCACACGGGCAATTAAGCGACTTGATCGGTGCCATCATTTCATATACCGTTTGATCCTACTTTGTCTGCGTGACTCTGTAGCTGTCACTGCACACACTTTCCTGCTAATTCCGCTCTCGTTAGACAATCCTTTTCTTCCTGTCTTCCCACCTTGTCCCATCTGTCCTCCTCTCTCCCCTCGTCAGACGTATTCTGTGTTTGGACTATTACACAGACTATCTCTGACAACTTGAAATGTGATAAATGACTCCATGTCTAACTCTCTCTCCCTCTCTCTGTGTCTCCCTCCTCCCTAGATGTATATCCAAACTACCACCCTCACCATCTCTCTCAGCCTGTCCGCCTCTGTGTCTCTGGGGATGCTCTACATGCCCAAGGTCTACATCATCCTCTTCCACCCTGAGCAGAACGTACCTAAACGAAAACGCAGCTTTAAGGTGAGGGGGATGATTTGATTGGTTCGATTTTAACTTCTAATAAATCTTACAGTCAAGTTGTGGAATATGATTAAAATTAACTAGGAAAACACAGTCACAGTCTTACCATGCTAATTTCCAATCAATGGCTTCCTGGATGATGATACAGGCGATCGTGACAGCCGCCACCATGTCGGGGAAACTGAGCCAGAAGGGAGGAGACCGGCCTAACGGAGAGGTCAAGACTGAACTATGTGAGAGCATGGAGACCAACAGTGAGTAAGAGAACACCGAATTTTTATAATTATACATATAATAAACTAAATATAATAAACTACAACATCTACAGAAGTTCATTTAAAGCTTGAAAGCATGTGGGCTTAAATATTAAAGGGTAACTCTTTAAAGTAACACCTGACGATCTTAAAGGGTAGCTCCACCAATTTTCCACATGAACATGTTTTTGCAGGTGTCAGTATGTACTACTGCATTGTGAAAAAAGCAGTATAAAGTCTTTTGTGGCTCCAGAAGGAGCTGCATGGGGTCTGCTTACCTTGCGTCTATTACCTCCAATGATGCCACGCTGTGACTAAGTTGCATTGTGGGTAATGTAGGCACCAGGGTTTTAAACAGGAAGAAGAATGCACGGAATAAAAAATGGGTAATATCTCCATTAGCTGGTAGCTCCCTGAGCCAAAACACACTGCAAACCAGGTGAAAAATTCGGTGTGTCCTGCTGACAGTGAGGTCACGGTGTTCTCTCAGATTTTAACACAATATTTCTCAGGTTTTTTGCTTAGAAGCCAGCCAGTGATGGTATTTATGGTAACAGCATCGGAGGACATCGGTAGTCGGTGCTCAGTTCAATTTTTTATTTACAAAGTCATAGTTGAACATGTCTACTTCGTCATAAGTCATCCTGGTGAAGGTCTCTGTTCATCCCAAACACATTTTCTTTCATTAGACCCGAGTGCTGCTCATTCTGTCCAAATTCTCAGGAAAACCTTATTGCCTTATCTATTCTAATCAAATTAAAACCCGTTGCCTACATTATCAGTGCAACCAATGAGTGACATCACTGGAGGCAACGTGCAGTACCAATACAGCTTTGTCCAGAGCCTCGAAAGGCTTCATGCAAACACACTTAATGTGTAAAATTGGTGGACTTACCCTTTAAGATCATCCGTAGTTGAAGTGCAGTAACATTTTACAACTAGAAATCATTAAAAAAAACATATAATATACATGCACAATACCACGCATGCACATAGAGAGAGATTAAAGCTGAATACTACTGAATATGAAATATTCATCTACAACATATACTGTATGTACTTCATTGTAATACATTATTATGGAGATAACTGCGTGTCATGATGGAGTAGTACCATCCAAACAAACAAACAAACAAACAAACAAAAAAATGTCCCTCATGTACATTTCTGCCTGCGTGGACCTTCTGTTTGGCTCTTAATTAAGTAAAATGTTTAATTCTAATTTAAAAAATTCATTTCACGCCTGACTTTTTTTCGTTGCGTGGCAAAACAGCTGCAAACGTGACAGTTTTTTAATAGCGTGGTGCGCTCTCCCCGTGCTCTGACAGTGACGCACCGTTGCATCCACTTCAAAGCTGTATTTTGTGTCGAGCCGCTTCTCCTGCGTCAGCAATCTGTAGATTAAATGACAGGAGTGTGTGTGTGTATACGCGTGTGTGTGTTGGCACATATGTTTTTGTGCGAGCCTCCATCATTCTATAAATGTAAGTGGATTTGTAAGTCCTTTGGCATATGTATATGTGTGCATATCTCTTAATAGCTGCGGGTGTAGGTGGCGTTTGAACACGTCTTTGTATGTTATCACATAAACATGTGGATGTGTCAGTGTTTCTGTGCAGTCTGCAAAACCTGGATGTAGAGGGTATTAGCACTTTATTGGCATGAGTGAAGAAGGCAGGTCACAGTTTGTTCAATAGGCAAAAGTTAAGGGGTGAGGGTTAGTTTACCCTCTCATACTCACCTGCTTTACTTCGCAAAAAGTTCCATGAGCAACAATTTATTCACACAATGGTGACAGGCTGAATGCAAGTACCCTAGCCTCTACTCTTTTTTCCAGTACTTGACATTTTGCTTAAGAGTGTTCTTCAGAAAATATCAATAAAAAGCTTTTTTTCCGGGCCTGCATGCACTCAACACTCATTTCTTTGATACAGGTTATATTTTATTCTTTTTTCATCAAGGACTTTTTCCATTATTCCAGCGGGGTGATGGCGAAAACATGAGTGAAAGACAGAAAAGGGGTTTGTATGAAAGCATCAGAGTGTAACAATGGCGCAGTTAGACGCCCTGTGGTCCCTGCCAAAACTTTGACATTTACTACGGAGCGCTTGAAGGGACACGAGACATAATGGGTTTGACAAAAAAGCCCCTGCAACTCAGGTGGACTGTGGACGTGACACTGTTATGTGACCATCTGTAGCGAAATCTGCTCTCAGCTGCTCTTTCTAATCTGTTTCCTTCCCTCTCCCCCCTCCATCCCTCCAATCTGTCTCTCTGCCTCTATTCTGTTTTTCCCTCTCCGCACCTCCCTCCAACTCCTTTCCCTTGTTTCCATTTCTCCACCCTTTGACGCAGCTTCATCAACTAAGACGACATATGTCAGCTACAGCAATCATGCCATTTGAAGGGACCACAGAAGAAGGAGAAGAAGAAGAAGAAGTAGGAAAAGGGTTTGGACAGGAGAAGGGGGAGGGGGGGGGCATGTCTCGAGGGCCGTGCCAAACGAAAAGAGGAGCCGTCGTTCTTGGCCGATCGGCCGAAGAACCCAGCGGATGGATAAGAGCGCCCAATGGAATCCAAGCATGAGACATTTTGTATTGTTCCGCATCAAACCACGGAGAGGTGGGACCACATAAACAGCCAGTCAAGTGTGCCTGCTTCCCCGCTGCTCACAGCTCATTGGTCCTACCATGAACTTAACTGTTTAAAAAAAAAAAAAAAGACACAACATGAAAAAAGTGACATGCCACAGGACGCTGTGGCGGACAGAGTAACTATTAAATCCTTCCCCCAAAAAAGAAAATGACAAAAAAAAAACATGAAAAGAAAAAAGGTTAAAAAAAAAAAAACTCTCAGAAACCATGTAGACATTATATCTAAAAAGGGCAAAGGTGGGGCCGGGAAAGAGATTTAACAGATTACATTTTCAAAAAGATATTTAAAAAAGAGAAATGTACGAGAAAATCTATGAGACTCTAACATGTTTGTTGTTCTTCTCTACTTGTAAGTATTTTTGTGGTTGTGACGATTTTTTCATTCTTGTCTCACCGTTGTCTGATGGATCGCCCTTGCTTAATGAGATGAGTGTGTTTCCTCCTGCTGTCTTGGCTAACCAGGTTGTAGCCTTGGGTTGTGAACCTGTAAAATGCCATGGTTGAAGCATGCCAGTTTTTATACAAAAAGGAGATTTATTTATAATAAAGGAATGTTTTGCAAATGTGTAGATTGGTTGACTGTTTGTACGTTTTGTTGTTTTGCGGGGCGTCACTATGAGGTCCCGTCTCAAATGATCCCTAGGTAAGTGAATGGACGACAGAAGGGTTTGGTAACAGAAAACGGTAACGTCGTTAATAAGCAATTATACTTTTCGAGTGATTTTCCCTTTATTGGTTCCTCCTTTTTCATGTAGTCTACTTGGCTATAGAGTGAAATATCTCAACAACTATTGAATGGTTTTCCTTGAAAATACATTCATGTTCCCTAGATGATGACTCCCAATGACTTTTGTGATCCCTTTAGTGTTTTCTACAGTGCTATAACACCAGGTTCAAATGTATGGTTTGAAGTGTTAAATGGCCTGATCAAATTTAATTTACAAAGAAAATACGCGCAAGCCTTGCCACTGAGCAGCCGTATTAGCAACATCTGGGAGCAGTTACTTTGGGCTAACAAGGCCAGGCCCCAATGTAAATGAATGGAGAGAGAATCATAACTTCACTTCCAATGATCACTCGGGCACACACACTGCATGTATAGAATCACCGGTCAAATCTGAATGAAACACTTCCTCAGGTTTTAACACTACTGTGCATGCGCATGGTTCCAGGAAACCAAACACTAGAGCAAATGTGAGTTTAATGTTTTATATTTGAATTGCCTCACTTTCCTTCCTGTGCTGTAGCTTGACATCCTCATTATCTATGTTCATTTAAAGTCCACATGCACCAGAGCACCAAATCGGCTTTTGGCCACACAGTAAGGCTTTAAGTGGTTCGTCTCCGTTCCTTTAATGTCTCCGATCAAAACACTGGCCTTGTAAGTTTATGAGAATAGACTTAAATGGGTCATGGAAAATGTTCAGTTGACAAATGTTGTTTTGATGATATTTTTCTGTACGTGTGCTACGCTCCACTGTCTACGTGTGTTTCCTGCAGATTCCTGCCTTTGCTGTGACACAGCGGAACTGGGAAGTGTTCACACTTTCAAGCTTCTCTCTCAAGCTGCTAGTTCTCATCATAACAATTCTCAGTTGCAACAACATTCATGCCTCAAACTATGCCATGTTGTGTACTTGAATTTGAGACAACTGGGCCTGAAAAGCCCTTGAATTTGTTGTTTAAGTAGGTGTGGGACCCCAACTTTACTATCTCAGTTAGATTTTTGCAGAAAATGACAGTTACTGCTATAACAGAACAGTAAGATTGTGTCTGTTTCCACTCCAACAATTTGATTCTCTTATAAACCCCGATTTTTAGCAAATCCCTAGGTTTATCCAGCAGAATAGATCTCTTTCCAAGTTTGATTTTACCACAATTTGCTATGCCTTATATATTATTTACATCCAATAAATGCTCTTAGATCTCTTCCGCCCTCCTCTCCAACATTCCCCCCCTTGGTGTAACGGTCTCCCAGCAGACACAGTGTTGATGGGAGAAATCTGCCAGAAAGAAGGCCTGGGGGGGTGAGTGAGAAAGAAAGAGATAGATATTGAAGCAAACTGGACAGAATTCCCTTCACTGTAAGCTTGCAACAATCCACTGGATGTCCAGCCCTCAGAAATACATGTGAGCCGAGAAAGAGGCAGTCGGCGGCATCAGTGAATTCATTCTTGATGGAGAAGGAACAATCGATAACGCTGAAGGCGACGTTAAAACATCAAATCAAACCGTTCACGCGAAGACGGTGTGCCCTACATGTAGATGTCAGATGAAAAGGTGTAACATTCTGTGGATGCGTTCCCATGAATTGCTGTTTTTTCATGTGTAGTATGTTTGTCGGCTCTCCTGGATGCCATGAAATGCTCCCTTGATGTCGAGGCTGACGTGTAGACAAAATAGTACATGCAGAAAAAATGGCCTTGCTCTGTAGACATAAAATCACAGCAACTATTTCTGCAGTTGGCATTGTGGTTTTTTTGGTGGTTTTTTGAACAGCCAAATCCCCAATGTCCTTGAGCAAAACACTGAACTCCTACCTGCTTATTTACTGGAAGCAGCACAGGAAATATTGTGAAGCGTGTTCTGTGACCCTAAACCCCATGAAACCATTTTCATAAGCCAAATACTACCTTTTTAAAGAGAGACATGTTGCCAGCCAATAATAACAGCAGTTCTGATGTGTAAACCATGACAACAGGTCAAGTTTATTTATGCAGCACATTTCATACGACCAGCGTAGACTCAGTGTGCTTAAAGACTCAAGCTCGATGGAAGAATTCCATGTAAAAGTATGTAGACTAGGACTTTTTGGGGTTTGTTGGTTTGGCAGAAAATAAGGTGCCGTTCCATTTGTCTTGAAAGGTCTCACTGTCCTGGACAAATAAGAGAAATTCCTTCAATATAATTAGTGTTTATCAAGCTAAAAAACAATTCATGGAGATTGCTGATGCTGTGCATTACCAGCCCAAAGTGTCGGGATTTGACGACCTGGGAAAGAGACTGAATGATCAACCATCTTCTTTTTTCATAAGTGCTTACTCCACCATTTATACAGTTCAATTTGTGCTAAGAATGAATTATTTACAATGAACAGTATGTCCTGTACATCAACAGTAAAAAAATTAATGCTGCTTACCCTTCAGTTGTAGTCCAGAATGTTAGCATTTTCCTAAAGCTCAACTTAGCCCAAGTGGTGCTTTGAGTTAAACCCTAACAGTGGCATGCCTACATGCTCCCAATGACAATGCTACACTAACACTGCTGAAGATGTTCAGCAGGAATCATCTCAAACATTTTCACTGTCTTAACATGTTAGCATGCTGACATTTACTAATTAACACTCAACACAAAGTACATCTGAGACTCTTTGCTGATATATTTGCCATTATTTATGTATTGGGACCGTTTACAAAAGAGGACCTGATGATGGTACTTGATTAAAAGTTAAGAGATTGTGACAACAGTTCATCCTCTGGGAAACATGAATCTCACATGTTATGGTAATCCATCTGATAGATGTTGAGACATTTCATTCCAGACCCTCAACATTAATCTCATGCTGGCGCTTTAGGAAAAGTCGTTGGATCACCAAAGTCATCAGGATTCATCCTCTGGAGACCATGAAGGTCTGTACAAATTTGAAGGTCAATCCATTCAAGTGGTGGATCATTGAATTGAATCATTGATTGATGGTTGATGGTTGATCATTGATTGAATTCCCATGCCGCAGTCATGGGAATTCAATCAATGGTAAGCATTTGTGATACATCTCGAATGTTAGACTAAAATCACCAGCATTTTGACAGATTGAAGCATCAAAAGATCAACACACAGCCAAATGTTGCACTCTTGATGAAACAGCTCTCATCCCGTCTGGAATGGTTAAAGCCTTTTGCTCTCGTCAGCGCTTTCTCCACACGTTCTGGAGTTTTCACATCGCTCATCAGGAGTCACCCTGGGAATTGTAGTAAATCCCCTTCCGAAGCAGATGTCGGAAACTTCAGTTTTCTGTCATGCAGCTGATTCGTGTAAACAGAGGTCGGATTAGCTGTCTCGCGAATGTGATTAAAACGGATAAGTGTCGGGGGATCACGGGCCGCATCCATTGACACTTGTTTGTCATTGCACATGTAAATCTGACAGAGAGTCTTCCAGTGTTTCCCTGAAAGAAACCAGATGGCTGATGTTCTGACCTCGGTGTCACTTACTGAGTGAGTGATACAGCTGCTGTGTGTGCAGGGGCGGATTTGGCATGATTAATTAGCAGTGAATCAGACTGACAAAAATGACAGAGCACAGGTGTGGAGGACTGATAATAAATAGAGATGCACCGATCCAGTTTTTTCCGATCCAATCCCGATACCGATACCTGGACTGAGCGTATCGGCCGATACCCGATACCGATCCGATACCGTTGTTGAATTAATAATAAACTGTATACCTTCCACCATGTGAAAGGGACTAAAGGCACCAGACTTTCCTAACTAAGTCAAAATAATCAAACAGTTACCGAACATTGTAAACATGTGTAACATTAATAATAATAATAATAATAATAATAATAATAATAATAATAATACATTTAATTTATATAGCGCCTGTCAGGGTACCCAAGGACACACGTAACAAAGTGGAACAAACAAAACAAAGAATGAATGAATTTAGCGTCTGTCAGTCAGCACGGAGGGAACACTAGCACCGAAGTTAGTAGCACCGTCCGTAAACAAACTAGCGTCTGGAGGCTCCGTGCACACAGAGGGGGCGACCATCCAGCATCGCTGCGAGCTGTGGAGACCGCAGCAGCAGAGGAGGAGACAAAGCAGCCCGGCGGTGAATAACTCACAGGTTGTGGTGGAGGGAGGACCAACGGAGCAACGATGTACAGCCCACAGAGTATTGAGTACGTCGGTTTGAAAGTTAGCGTTGCTAGGCTAACAGCTGACCGGTGAGGCTAACAGCTGATGGCGGGGCTAACAGCTAATCAGCGGAGAAATGTGACGTGAGTAAGTGTAACGTCCTGCAAACAGGAATACAAAATAAAACATAGCAGCTGAACCTGAGAATAAACTAATAAAGAGTTGGTCAAACAACAACTTGCGCTCTTCCAGCATGCGACACACTGATGAATGACGGAGGATGTGCTGCGACGGCGAAAAAAAAAAAAAAAAACTGGATCGGCCGGTGGATCTGTTTCATTTTACCGATCCCGCCGTTTTGTCAATATCGGAGCCGATATCCGATCTTAATATCGGATCGGTGCACCCCTAATAATAAACCAACCATAACCCATTTTGTGAAAATGTTATTTCCTTTTATTTTATTCTAGTAGCAGACACTTTTCTTTGGGGTCAATAAGTGCAGCAAATGGTGATACTTTATTTGACAACTGTTACAATAGGGCATGACAAAGGTGCCGGCAATATGACATTTATATGCATAAAACCTCCGGTGGTCAAATCTCATTCTAAGAAGAGGCTCAAGCAGAGACGCACATAATCATGCAGTTATTTTAAAACACCCACTTCGGCATGCAAATGACCTTATCTCTATGCAAATCTCAGGCAAGACGTAAGTGAAAATGCCACTGGTTATTTCAGGTCAAGGTGTATCAGGTGTGAGTGCACAACCTCGGAGCACACACACTCAGCTGTGCAGCCACTTTGCCACAGGTGTAATACAGCAAACAGAGCAGCCAGACTGTGGTTAGGAAACAAGCAGGATGACTAATGCCATGCCATTACTCACAACCCTCTATGCGGAAATAAAAATATGATTTATGGCAACAACTACTTCTAAACAATTCATGATAGTTAAATATTTAACTCACTGGGCTCGCATTTAAAAAAACAGAATCAATTGTGAGCCCAGTTTGAAGAATCGTGCATGTTTTAAGATCTGATTCGGCCATGTTTGGGAGGGGACAATCAACTGCAAGCCCTTGTGCACACTCAAAGTTAAAGGAAAAGTACACCCAAAAACTAACTAAACTAACTAAACTAAACTAAGTCACTGACTCACACCTATATGGATCGAGAGACGGGTGAAGTTTTGCTGAAGTAGATGGGGACTTTGGATATGGTGCGCACCAACCCTTTTAGCTGAGTGGCTGTGGTGAAGTTTTCAGCTTAAAAAAGCAAGTAAACAATGTCTTTTCAAATCAATTTGGGGTCCCCAAGTTTTCGAAGACTTGAATTACGCTGTTCAAGCTGTTTTTTTGTTTTGTTTTTTTAACATTAAAAACAAATCCCCATCTACTATCTACAGCTGCAACGCTGTTTTGCTGTGAGGACTACAAAGCTCTACCTAATTTTCCTTCAACACGGGGGGGGGGAGTTTATAATAGCTGAATTTTCATTTTTGGTGAACTCATATTTTAAACTCAGGGGTGCTGAACTCAAACGTGCTTAACACCAATCCTAGTGTGACGCAGGGTATTAGAAATGGACAACCAAAAACATCAGGTTTTTGTGAATCAGACAATGAAATGAATCTTAATTTTGCAATGAGTCATGCACACTTCTGTAACTGATCCTAGGTCAGCTCTCATTCGGGCCATTGCTGGACACAAGGGAAACAAAGTGTGGCCTTTCCTTCCATTGACATTAGCTTTAAATTATGGGCTTTTTAAAGGTGACCTGATTAGGCTTTGTTCCTGTGGGACCTTGTTAGCTAAAAGACCACCTAATGACCTTTCAGCCTCACTGCGATGGCTGCAATGGACATCAGGCTAATAGAGGAAACAAAACAAAAACCTAGTCCTGTGTTTTTCTCTTTCATGACACATTTTTTTTCCACTTATAATATCTTTTTTTTGTTTGGACGTTTGGATAATCTTTGTTCACTGTAAATGTGGGCAGGGTACAGGACACGGTTTCCAACAGGGGCAATAATCCATGTTGTCTCTGACCCACTAATTCAATTACCAATCTCAGACGGAGTGGCCAATGAGACAGAAAACAGTGGGTGGCTGACGAAAAACTGCTCTCTTCACGAAAATCACACCTATTCCCACTTGAAATATCAGTGTTTAAATGTGTGGGTGCGTGCGTTTGTGTCGCAGGGAAAAAAAACAAACAAAAAACAGATGGTTCACTGTTGTGCGTCTGCGTGGATGAAGAATCGAGGCGTTGGAGCAGCAGCGGCCGATTGGCTTGGCGAGGATGCTGTCATCATGATATCCAGACCAGATGTCAGAGGGTTGATCTGGGTCGTGTTTATCAAGCATCTCATTGCGCTGACAGCTGAACTAGGACTGAAATACTTAATGCTACCACAGAATTTGAGTTATTTATTCAGGCTCCTGCTGGCATGTCTCAGCGAGCAGTAGCCTCCTTTGAGGTTGATTGACATTACAATTTTATGACACTCAGAACTGTAAAATTAAATGAATGATGACATCTCCTAGTCTGTCCTCAGCAGTTCTCGTATCTAATCAATTTAATGAAATGACAGACGGGCTGGGGCTGATCGAGCCACAGTCTGATGCCAGAAAACAAAATTAAGTTCAGAAAGTTATGCTCAACTTTCATCAAAAAGTTGATGGAAATTAAACAGAATTACATTTTAGCTTTGAGGGTAATTTGAAGGCAATTCAGTCTCATGCTTATTATCAATGATGTGATAGTTGTCTTATCCGCCAAGCCTTTGTGTTTGCATGGCACATACGCACTGGGCAAGAAATACACTCAGAAGAAGAGGCAGTTCAGACCTGTTTTTAACACCTGGCCTCAGTGATTCTTTATGCCTGTAAAGTTCACACCTGGCATTAAGTATGGGTTTCAAGTGACCACTTGCTATCATATCAACACGTACATCAACTGAAAAAACAGTCCAATGCTTTTTTACTCAAAGAAAGAAATATCTTCATGGATAATGTTTACCGAATAAGAACTCCCAAATGGTTAAGAATTTGCTGCAACAGCGTCTCCCAAAGGTTTTAAAGTTTCTCCCAACCCCACAACGCACAAATGAAACAATTGTTTAAGGGAGTCTGGGGACTCGCAACAGCTGTCAAAGAAGTTGCCTATATTGGGCACTGCTTACTGTAACTGTTAATACCAAATGTATAAGATCCTCCTTAGCTGCTTTTTAGCTTCCCCCAAAGTCACCACAAAAACCTTCAGGCTTTTAACCTGAACACCCCATAATATTTATTTTGTCTTTAAATGTTAGACTTGCTGACTTAGTGGGCAGTTGTTCAGCTACAACCTAAAACGCATCTTTATAGCATAGCCTATAATAAACAACTGTCTGTTTTAATCCATCTGTTTTAATCTAAAGAGATTTACAGGCTTAATTCCTTTTTAATTCCAGCAACATTCATTTTCTCTTTTTTGTCCTTGTGTATGGTTTAAACCCATGTTTTGGGTTTTTTTTGTTGCTGAGCTTCATTCTGTGTGTAAAAGGTGCGATATAAATAAAGTTTTTTCATCAATTTAACGCGGAGGGAGACAAGAGCATGCTACTCATTTCTAGCTGGCTACCCCCAGATTTTGCTAGCAGAAATGACAAATAGCAGATTGTGTCTGCTGTAAGTCGCCAGCTAATTGAGTTAATGTTACCTCAGTTAATGGCTGTCTCCAGCTGACTTTTCAATGTTTCCAGGTGAATTGGTGTGAAGAGAATGCTGTGAAACTTCATGACTACATACATTACATAATACTGAAGGGACAAGATGAGGGTAAAGCTGCATATCCCAGGCAAAAAAACTCTTATGTCATGAGTTGATGATCCATAAAGAAGAAATGGAAAGGTAGATAAAGAAATGGCATTGATTTTGTATATCAGTGTAGTAGTTAGTCCGAGAAGATCTGCAATGTACATACAGGCAGATAGAGATCTGTTGTTCAGATGTACAGAACTACAGTCATGTGATGAGTGGCGGCGTCAAATGTGAGCGTGATATGGACTGTGTGTAAATTCAACATAGCGTACGTGGAAAAAGTTTCCGTATGGGTTAGGGAAGGTTCGGCCAATAATCTACCTGCTGGCCTCTGGGCCCTGGAGGTATACAGGTCCTGATGGGATGGCATATTGCAGCCAATAACCTTCTCGGCAGGGCTTACATCCGCGCTTGTCTGTAGCGGTGGTAGAACATGCCAGATGGTGATGGAGGAGGTGAGGATGGACTCCATGACAGTGTTGTAGAACAATCATTGACTTTGGAGAAATGAACTTCAGGAAGTACATCCTCTGCTGGGCTGTCTTGGTTAAGAAGCTGGTGTTCACTTGAGGTCCCGAGTGATGGTGGTGCCCAGAAAGCACAAGGACTCCACAGTATTAACCGAGGAGTCCCACAGGATCATGAGGACGGGCTGGGTTCTTTCTGACATCCACAACCATCTTTACTCTGTCTTTTCTGTGAAATTACCTGTTACCTCATGGCACTGTACATTAATAAAAACGCTCTCTGAGGAAGCCCTTTTCCAAATCATTCTTTTCTACAGTGAAGCAAAAAAAAAAAAACTGGGTCCTCACGCTGACCTGCAGTTGGGTCCAAGCAGCAAAAGTTTAAATTATTTTACTCTTCAGATGCTATAATAGAATTATATTTTTCCTTGGAGATTTACTGTATAACTGTCCTCAATGTCCTGAACCATGAGCAGATAACCATGTCATTTGGAGTTTAGAGGAAGATTGTTTTTATATTGAATTTATTCATTTATTCAACCATAATTCTTACTCAGTTTGGCTGAAGGGGAAGCGGTTCTCATTTATTTTTGTTTTGTTTTGTTTTGTTTCTCTCTATCTCATTGCTAATAGGATTTACCGGCACTGGAGAATCAAAAAATAGTTTTCCCGGAGAATGACAATTCTTAGTTTGTATTTTTTCATTTCCAATTCAGCTTTACAGTACAAAACTGTCTCTCTGTGTGTGTGTGTGTGTGTGTGTGTGTGTGTGTGTGTGTGTGTGTGTGTGTGTGTGTGTGTGTGTGTGTGTGTGTGTGTGTGTGTGTGTGTGTGTGTGTGTGTGTGTGTGTGTGTCAGTGTGCCAGTGTGCGCTATCATCTGAATTATTGGAAGTGAGGGAACAAACTCAAACAAAAAATGTCTCCAGGTTCCCCCGCAGTGAATGCAAACTTTCTCCTCGCTACTCAACACACACACTCCACCATCGCGGTCACACACACACACACACACACACACACACGCTCGCACACATACAGTTGTCTACACAAAGACAGAAGTATTTGTAGCTATTGTATGTCAGTCTATTCCTGAGCACCGGGAGCTCTACGACATCAAAAAATGTCAGAAATGTAGGCATGTTCACAAATACAGAAACTAAATTAGACAGAGTATAAAGGAAATGTATTGTTCTGGTTATTTGTAGCTGTGAAAGAGACAATCATATCCACCAACATCACACAACCACTGCCTATTTTTATATTTAGTGTCCCGTCATTTCACAATTCCCATTTTTCGTGGGTCGTCTTGGGACAAGTGAATGCATCAATAGACCCGTGGCCGTGTGTGGTTGTGTACCCTTCCGCTCGTTTCTATCTGTGACAACATGCGCACAATTGTTTCTGTCAGTCTTTCCGAGCATGTGTCTGTGCGCCTATGTATAAACATCCCCCCAGTGAGAAGACGGGACACCTGGGAGGGACGCCAGCGACAGAAATGTCTCACCCGTCAATCAAGCTTCCTACAGTGTTGTGCGGAGGAGGAGGAGGAAGAGGAGGGAGGGAAATCTGAAATTCTTCCATCCCCTTAATGAGGAAGGCCTCCATTTGGGAGTTGAGAGTGCTTAAGGTATGGAAGAGTGATTTGAGAGTGAAGACAAAGCAAGAAAATCTGTGAAAAACAGCCGGTTTCTCTGTGTTTAAGGTTTCTCAGGCAGCGTGCAAAACCTCCCAGCCGAGACTTTATCGTAATTAGCTTTGTCAGATGGCCTGTGCCAGGGGATGCTATTACCTTAAATAGACTCACCAGTGATACGCATCCTGGTTCTTACAGATGTTTGCATGCCTGTTGAAGATACAGCTGGCTGCCGCCGGTGTGGGCACTTTTCCCAGTTTCGTGAGTCTGATTACTGATGCAGAATTAAAAAAGATAAATTGGGAGTTCTCAGAGAAGCCAAGTGTTGAAAACAGGCTGACATTGTTGCATACGATAAACAAGGTGCATTAGAAAAGGAACACAAAATACCAGTCCAACACCATAGAAATATATAGAAAAAGAGATATAGAGGACTAAACTGTGTTGTTACAAACCATCGATTTAGTAGATTTAACTCAAGCTTTACACCTGTTAGTCTTAAACCTCATGGATTTACATTAACCCCAGTCAATAACGCACAAGTGTAATGTTCCAACTGGGGATTTTTCAAGTCAAATCAACAAATCCTTTACCAAAACGTCACATGTGAAGTTCTATTTTTCACAAGTGAAAAAATCCCAATTTCACACGTCAATTGAATATTTGCTTTGTCCTTGCATCTGCTGTGAGAAACTGGTTCCCGAACACATGAACAATAACATCCTTACCAGCCCTAACCCAGCCAGCAGATCCACAGAGGATGCCGTTACCACTGCCCTCTACTCAGTCTTCACGTGACTTGATAATAAAAACAGTTTCGTCAGAATGCTGTTTGTTGACTTCAGCTCAGCCTGTAATACAATCACACTCACGGAGCTGACTGGCTTGAGTATCACAGTCCGCAATTGGACTTCCTCACAGTCAGACCCCAGACAGTTGGCAGATTGGCAGCCACACCTCCTCTAGTTTGGTGCTCAACTCTGGTGCCCCCCAGGGCTTTGTGCTCAGTCCCCATCTGTTCACACTGCACATTGATCCTTTGGGAATCCCAGGTCAGATACTGGAACACAACTCATCAATCAGCTATTTTACAAATTGGACCAACAGCGTTACGATGTACTTTGTTAGTGAGAAAACCATTAGTTTCACGTAGTCAGAACTATCTTGTGTTCTGCGCTGGAGAGAGGTCTGGCTGCACCAATTCTCATTCAGGCATTGGAGGGAAACGCTCCGGCGTGTTTGTATATTTCTAAACCTACCACATTTGTATTAGGTGGTGCTCAGCTGAGAATTCAGTGATGGTGCCCCTGGAAAACAGTGTTGGAAGGGAACTTTGGAGAGGCGAGCCCTGGCATTAAAACTGATCAATCCCCACAAAAGGAAAGGTAACAAAGGCTACTTGTATAGGTTCATTAGTGACCAGGTTTGGGATAGGTTAATGTGTTATTTTCAGCATGTAGGTTGCTAGCTCAGAGGTGGTTGCTTTGGTTTTCCAGAGCGATAGAAATTTTAAAACAGTAATGGGCAGGTAGCTATAATTATAGGCGCCCAATGTCAGGTTTATGGCCACAGTCGAGACCCAGCGAGTCAGACTAAATAAGATAAGATGAAGAGAATATGATGGTGTGTGACTGTCAGACTGTGTTTAAGTGCATCCTGTCATGCTGTGAACCCTTACTAACAGTCACAGTCACATCAAAACTGCTTCCACAGCCAACAAGTTTTATTTTTCTCTCTCTCATGGAGAACAGTTAAGACAGCTTTAATTTGTGTTTGAAATCTATAAACTTTGTGGATTAATGTTTTCTTCACTTATATTACCATCCCATAACATGCAATCACGTAATCGGTTCTATTCAAGAATGTCCCTCCATACTGCTAATATTTACTTTGTTCAACGAGATATTGTTTGGGAACATGGGATTGTAATGTATGAACTAACCAAAAAAGTTATTTTTACATAAGCAACACAACTGAGCTCAGCTCTGTTGGCTTGTGTGCAACAGGTGTTTAGCTTACAGGTCAAGATTTCACTGTTTTCCTGATTCTGAATACAGCTTTATCCGCGGCGCTCTGTGTTACTTTTCTCAGTGCAGAGTCTTTTCAAAACACCATCTGTTAACAGCACACAGGTTAGCACACCTCTTGATCTCTCCCTCTTTATATATTCATGTGGAGATGTTCATGAATAAGGAATGTTAAGAGCCTTATTTGCATGCAGAGAAAGAAATAGGACCGAATTGTTGCGGCTCTCCGAAGTTTGTACTGTAGCTACATGCAGGGGCGGACTGGGATGTGATTCATGCTGGAAAAATAGCATCAGTGCAGGCCAGTCCACACATGCACTCCATTCACAATAAGTGCATGCTTACTATCAGTGCATTGTTAAAATGTTTTTCTGTTTACTGTTGATTCCCATTAACAGATTTTGTACTTTTAGTTTAAAGCAACATCCGAAAAAGTTAAAAATAGCCAAGAGTTAGTCGCTTCCATAATTATGGCAACAGGAGTGAGCAATTGGCATTCTCTCAGGGCTCTGACTGGACTTTTGTTTGTCACTATAAAGTTCTGGTAGTGCTGAGCACCTGGAGATGCTCTCACCTTACAGATGGTACTATGCAGGTCTCAATCTTCCAGGCATGATTAAGATTTTCAAAACATAGAATCATCTCAGAAAAGGTAGCTGTGATGCGACACTCTCACGGCAGCCCTGCTAGCATGTCTTGTCCTGTTTTTAAAGGAACAGTTCACCCAAAAATTAAAATTCAGTCATTATCTACTTCACCATTGTTTTTTTTACCCTGTTAAAAGGTTTTTTTTCCATCAACATGTGAAGTTTTTCCTCACTCGAATCGAGGGTCTAAAGACAGAGGATGTTGTTCACTGTACAGATTGTAAAGCCCACTGAGGCAATGTGATTGTGATTTTGGGCTATATAAATAAAAATTGATGATTTGATTTGATTCACCCTCATGTCATTGTAAGTCAGATGAAGTTTTGTAGTCCACTAAACATTTCTGGAGCTTCATAGCAAAACAGCACCGCATCATTCTCCTAATAACTGATGCAGATGGGGACAACCAAAAAAAAAAAAAAAAAGTTGTAGAAGCCCCAAGCACCCACTTTAAACAGGATATGCACTAATCTTTTCAGTTTAGGAGATACAGTGAAGCTTTCAGCTTAAAAAAAAGGTTGTAAATGACGTCTTCCAAATCAATTTGGGATCTCTAGGCTTCGAGAGACATGGTATTACACCAGACGAGCTGTTCGAGACATTTTGTGTTTTCCTTTTTAGATCAGGTCTTCATCTACCTCAGTTGTTAAGGAAAATGCTGCAAAGGTGTTTTCCTATGAAGCTCTAGAAATGTTCCGTGGACTTCTAAACTTCCCCCAACTTTTTCATCGGCATGCAGATGAGAAGTATATCGACTGAATTTTAATTTTTTGAGTGAACTTCCCTTTCGTGTGAAGATACTGTATTTACATTTTTATAGCATTTAGCGCCACTTGCCCCCTCTTGGCTCTACCTTTTCTATTTTTCTTGTGCTGTCCATTTTGTTGCCATGCAGATAGCATACCATCAGGTTCGGGGAGGCTGTGGTATTGTTTTCTGTAGCAGTTGTATGCATGTCACTGCACTATATGAGCATACCCCTCAGCTGATGTTCTTTTTCCTTAACCCCCCCAAACCTGCACATGACTAATAGAGGAGCAAGAGCTAACAGTGTAATCCCGTGTCTTATTCTTTTCTGGTATCATAACGGGGCATCTGTCGCTGAGGGGCAGATTATCTACACGACTCCGAGGTCACATGTTGACAAGATTATGAGGTGTAAGGGTGATGAGTCTGCGGGTAACACCTATAGAAGCAGCTGCTGAGTTGACTCACAGCTGTTGATGGCTACTGTGCTTGCCTGCGTGCTGTTAGCCCGTGGCATATGGCTCAGCAGAAGACAGCTACTCTAAATCTTGTGAAAAGAAGCCGAGGGAAAGGGAAACTATCATTTCTGGATGAGGAGAGGGAGGGAAGGCGAGGGAGGCCTGTGGAGGAGAGGACGAGGATAACCGGGGAGAGGATAAAAGGTAGAGAAAGGCGGGATAAAAGATTACACGTTGGAAGGATTTCTGGCCCCAAAGATATACTTAAACATGCGTGTTACTTAGACGTCCCTGTTTTATAGCTGTCTATATGTGGCTTAATGCTCCCTGAAAGAAGATGAAAACGAGGTAAAAGCAGAGGGAGGGAGAAGACAGAAGATCTACTCCTGGTTTATAGCTCGCTACTCGGTAGCATGCTTAGCCTCTGATTATAGCTTGCTACATGTGGTTAACATCTGCTGAAGCATGTGGCTATATAAATATTAGCTGGCAAGCTAAGCTGTTAAGAGGGAGCAGTGCAGGAGGAGCAGGTGCTTTAAGAGGCCCCATTCAGTATCGGGCATTAACACTCGGCTCCAGCTCACATCCATCTTTTGTGCAAATTTGATTTAGCTGGATTGTATTTACACCTTTGCAGCGCACCTTTGAAAAAAAAATGTTTCTTTCATATCCACAAAACACTCATGACTAGTATTTACAGCCTTTAGAATTCATTGAAAAACAAATTGGGCCTCTTTCATGAAAATCGGCCATTGAGTTTGAAAAAATTAATGTTTGGCTGATTCGCAAGATGTGTGCAGAAGAAATGATTTGTCTCTGTCGGTGAGAAGTGGTGTTCCATGGAAGATGTCAAGTGGCATAAACACACAAATTGAAATGGCAGCCAGTCCTGAGTAGCGAATGAAAAACACTTTTAACACAACATTGTGAAAGTGCCAGTGATTCGTTTTTTTCAAGTGTCACCAGAACTGCACGCACACTCTCTTAAATATAGTCAATATAATTTATTTTAAGGCAACTTGTATCACTGGTACATGCAGTGTAATATAATAACTATCCCTCAGTGTAAAAAAAGTTTTTTCTCACAACCACTGGAAATTAAGTCGGGTCCCCTTCAGGTCCAGACACCCAGGATGAGAGCCAATGTCTTGTGCATATTTCTTTCTAGATTTCTAAAAGAGGCTCAGCTGTGTGGCGTGTGGTGAAGGCTTTACATTACATTACACTCCCTTGTGTGCCCGAGCTCATGTGTATCAAATGGTTGCAAGTATGGCAGAAAGATAGTCAATTATTGAGTCTCATTCTTGGGCTGTCAAAAACAAACACTGTGGGTTGGTTGGTGGCTTTGGCCCGTTACATAAGAAACTAAATTCCTAACTAATCCTGTTGCCATCTTGGCGTGGTGCTGATCTCTACGGCCATTAATGCAGTTTTTATGACTTCGTATATTCTCGCTGACACTTTAGTTTTTGGAAATTTGGGATCACTCAGATTTCTTTACTTTGACCTCTGACGGATGATCTTTTCACGAGACCAAAACAGGATGAACCTACAAACAAGTCATGTTGTACCAGAAAGCATCGATAGTAAGTATGAGCCATACACCGGACTCTACCGGAGACGGGGGTTCCTGTGGGGGGTCACGAGTGCTTTGTTAATTTATGTTATGTAAGTTAGTTAACGTAAAGAGGGGATGACCGTTACTCCCATTAAGTGGGCAACATACTTACGTAACTTACACATTGCGAGACTTAACATTATCATTTTAACCCAAAGTATGATCTTTTCCCAAACTTCACCAAGTAGTTTTGGTGCCTAAACCTAACCGAACCGAGACTGTTTGACAATGTTCATAATAATCCAAAAGTAATAATATAGGGTTAAGTAGAGCTTCATACATTGAAGCATAAGAACATTGAACAAACTGCTGTATTTGAGTTGGGAGTTATTACTAAAAACACCCCCTGAAATCAAGCTTCAATGCGAGATGCATTGGAATAAAGAAAACAGAAGAAAAGATCCCACTGACCGAGTTTGAATGCAACTTGATATACTGTCAACTTTTTGTGGAAGGGCTGTGATAGTAAGAATGAATGACGGAGATGGTTAGGAAATTCCTTAAAATATGACTGCTTTCTTGACAAGTGCGTCTACGAACTCTGTGTCTCATTGAGTCAATCCGTTGGGGGAGAAAAAAAATTCTCTTCCACCAATTTGCTCGACAATAGGAATTAATTTCAAACCATGCGCACGTCTCCCTGATGAACGTAATTGCTTTTCAGGCTGCGCTTTGCCAGAGAGCCTTGACGGTGGAAATGAAGCTGACACACAATCTTGTCCTCTATTGTACGCCGGAGTGCAATACACACAAGGTTTTGACAGTGATTTGTCAAGTCCCTTTGTCTCCGAACAACGGATGACTTTGCTGTTACTCCTGCTGACCTGAGCTTTCTCCTTAAGGTCTTGAAGAATTGAACCGCAGAGGAGTGGAGTAGGGAAGAAGAGACCGTACAGAAATACAGACAGAAAAAAATAGACAGGGATGTGTGTAAGATTGTGTCAAATTGTATAGCAGGTTTTTTGTAGAAATGCCTTGAAGCATATTAGATTAGGCTGGGCTTTTATTACATTTTAGAGCATTGTTTTCTTGTAATTCTAGCCATGTTAGTGGGTTGGTCTGTTGGTTGAATGAAATATTTCTGTCAGAACCAGATTTGTACAGGTTGCTGTTCTATGCATGTGCCTTGTTCAGAAGCTAACACTTGACAGTTGTGTGTAATTACCAATCCCCAAACACTCAAACTCATATTGTGTTTCAGATATTGATTGGGCACTAATGATTCCAACAACTATAGAATTGATTGTAATAACATGTTGGAGAGGCATTCATAGTCCCCAGAGGATGAAGCCTAATGACTTTGGTGATCCTCTTACCTTTTCTCTAGTGCCCCCCTGCCGATCAACTTCCTCTCATCAAGCGCAATAATTAAATACGTACTTGACGGACTGGTTTTATTTCCCTTTCAGTATAAATTGTATTAGTGTTGGTGATCTCATTTTGCACCCTCATCTGCTCAAATTCTTTATCAGTCCAATTATATTCTCCTTTATGTTTGATTTATAGCCAAATACCTTCAAAACTAATGTCATTACTTTATTCATTTTGTTTAATGCCGATTAGCACATATAAGCATGCTAGCATAGCTAAATTAAGAATGTTACCATGGTAAATACAATATGCTACACATCTTAGCCTTAAGACTGTGCAAATGTTGGTGAAGGGTCTCAGTCATGTAGGCCATGGTATATCAGAGCTGTATGAAGGCAACTGGACGTGCTTGAGTTTCTTAAAGACATTTAATCTCTCATTGTGAGCATATTAGCGTTATAGCATTAGCATTTTCCTCAAGACACTTGTGCTGTAGGTGATTGGGGTATGGGGTTGTTAAATCATAAGACTATTTTTCACTATACCGCTGTATTTTATAATACTGCTATATTGTAGACTACTGCTATATTTGACTTTATTCTTTTCTGTTTATTTGCCTCTTTTACTCAGCGTGACTTCTCCCTAAACCTTGTTGTTACATTCTGGAAAGCACAGAAGATGTTGTGTGTTAAATTTTAACCAGTCTTTCCTCCACAGCAGGTGTCTGATAAACCCAATTACAGGCGAGGTGTTTTTTCAAGGTTGTATCTTAAATCCTTCACATTCTCCTCATTAAATGATTTATATGTGTATGTTTAAATGTTGTAGTAGTAAACTACCTGTAAAGTGCTCATGGCCAGATATGTGCAAAACATCAGTAGTGGTCATGTCTGTGAGAGCGCTTTGACCGATGAGAAATTCAGTAGTTACCGTTTTCATCAGGGACTGTTAATCCCTGACTGCACGGTGCTTCAAAGGATTTTCAGCTCAACCAACTATAACATTCTTGTTGAGACCCAAGATTCTTTTGGGCATGTATATAATTCAATTCAAAGACGCTAAATATGAACACAAAACTGCTGCTTGACTTGAAAAATGTCAGCATTGGCCTTTAACAACAACTCTAGGTTTAGATTTCAGCAGTGTACATTGGAGAACACCAGAAAGTGAAAAAGATTTACACTTACGACGAATAAAACTGCTTCCCACCCCATCTCACCATGTAATGAATAAGCAAATGAAAAAGACGTCAAGTTGGCAAACACAACTGAGCCGGATGAGAAAGTGAGTGAGTGACTTAAATGCGTCTGCTGCATGTGCTGGAATGAGGTGGAATATTAAACCAACTTGTCTTGGTGATAGGAAGTCTATTGTAAGGGAGAAAATGGATTAAATAAGCCAGAAATGTAGAAAGTGCACAGAGGAGAAGGGGGAGAAGTGGAGACTGAGAGAGAAAATGAAGTCTGAGTAAATGCAAATACAAAAATCGAGTCATATGCAAGTGCATGATTTGTGTTTTTCAATTGCTTCTTTGTTTCTCTGCCATGTTTTTTGTCACTTACTGCTTACTTTTATCTTGTGAAATTGGAGTCTGCAGAACATTTTGCTGTCTGGAACAGATTAATCTGGCAATCATGCGAGGAGACAGTTAAAGGGCCAGTTAACCCCAAACGCAAACACAAGGGGAGTGCACTTGGTGCCCCCATGTTTGAGAAATCGCTGTGAAAGTTCCCTCTTGGACGCCCATATGGTCGATAAAACATGATAAAGTGCCATATAGGATGCCCTTCTAGTGGACAAGATGTGGTAAAGTGTACTGTAGGGAGTCATTCCAGTGCCCTCATTGCGCACTGGTGCCACACAGCATACATACAAATTGTAATTGTTCTGCCTCTGCCCCTTAGACGTCACGAGTCCACCAGACTTTGTTTTGAGCCGTTTCTCATTGGTACTATTGTCTTTCTACTGAACCACACACCCCAACCGTATTATGGTGCAGAAGGAAGCGTGCATCTACTGTACATCTACTATGGACAAGAGACTAGCTAACTAGCTACTAAGCTAGCTAACGTCACAGCTCGGCCAAAGAGGACACCATTAATGTTGTCAATCTGGGCTGTCACAAGCAGGAATCTCTGTATTTTTGATTTGCGAGCAGCCTGTCCTAAAACAATGTGGTCTCTTTTTAGTTTTGCCAACAGGACGGGTTATTGATTCACCGTATTGTGGGATTTGTGACTGATTTGCTTCAAAGCACTGTAAACACTTAGTAAAGCATTTTAGCAAAGTAAAAAGGCAACTTCTGAAGTTTAGCATTGATTGATTCTCTAAAAATGTGACAAGAAAGTAAGAAAAAGGCTCCTCTGCTGGAGGGAGCTTCGACAAGGATATATGACCATATTGAGCAGATTGCCATCTTGGCGGAGACATCCCTGTTAGTCATGAGCGTGCCTTTGCGGCAGGATTCAAAAGGCAGACATTTGGTTGGTGCCAGAATCAGCTCACATGGCCAAGATTCCTGAAAAAGTGAATAAAACAAAAATCCCCGCGCAGGTCTGGAGCAGGGTGCAGCCCTCCTGAGTGTAAAACAATTCTCTCCGTTTGTGGCTCGGATCCTGATAGCGCATGCTGCACCATTTGAAGATTAGCTGCTATCGTGGCTGCCAATGACTGAGACATGGGAGTAGAAGCACGATGCGCATCATTTATAGAATATTATCAGAGAAGCAAATAGACCTTTTGTTGTTAATTCAGTGCAACCAATTGAGAAGAATTATGGGCTATTCAGACACATTGTGTGAACAAAGCTGGCCTAAAACCCGATTCTTCTTCCACTGGCAAGATAATCAAGGTTCTTTATGTTAATGAAGTTTTTAACGCTCTCATCAGGTCCTGTATTTGAGCTTTTGAACTTTTTAGAGCACCATCTGTTATACACGCCTGCCTTTGTCATATATTAGTAAAATAATCCGTCAACAACTTCATGTTATCTGAATCCCCACACGGGTTTGAATTTTATAAAAAGGCTAATGGAATGATTGGATCAGGAATATCCTTACCTGCTGTTTTCAGACTTTTTTCACTTCACACACCCCTCCATTGATCATTATTCCCTCTGTACATGTTTATCTCAGGAGATGACTAATCTGTTATAACTTGCTGATTCAATTTCTCTCAATTACCGTCCGTGTACTCCCGCAACAAAGGAGAGGTTTAATGTTTCGGCTTTTCATGTAAATTGGCATGAAAGTCAACATAATGGGACAAGACTGTTAAGACGTTCATAAAAGCCTCTGAGGCTAATGCCGAGCAGCTTATTAAAGCCGATAGCGAGGGCAATCAGTGTAGTAAATAATTAAATCTAAATGGGTGCTTTTGTGCATGTGCATATTCTGATATGCCATAGGAACATTATACGGTGACCTTCTTGTGATATTTGGAGCTACTGATCTTAGTTCAGTTCTTAAGAAGTTTAAGCGAGCACCAAAGCTTTTCAAGCTGCAGACCAAAGAGAGAGAGGAAGAGCTACTGATAAAAGTCCAGTGTCTCTTTGTATTTCACAGCAATCAGTTGGACTCGGTGGTCTCCCCTCTCTGTTATGCACCTTGGTTTCTCAAAGTCTAAGTTGAAAAGAAGAGCAGACAGTGGATTTTGCCTTTACAAGTTCCTCTCTCTGGAAAAATGTACAAACTTTGCCTCCACGATGCCCAGCAGCTACATTTATATCATTGTTTTGCTCAGTTAGCCCACAGGCCTGTGATGCACGTTGGTTCAATCTGCTGAAAGGTGTTAATTACGGGGGCATGGGCAGGGGAGTCTCGACCTCCCTTTCTGGGATAAACACAGTTTCTCTCTCGAAATGCTATACCAGCGATACCCAAATTCCTTCACTTGGACGACCCTAGGTGAAGCTTAAAATTGAGCCACGGGCGAAAAACAAACACCTTTGTATTTTATTTTATTGTATTGTAAAATACAAAATGATACCAAGGTGCCACATTCCCTTAAAGCAACACTATGTAGTAATTTGGTGCGGTTCAGTGCGGTTTTTCAGCCCCATCATTGGTGAGTGCAAACAAACGTCACAGGTTTCTGTAACAACTTCTTAGTTTAAAAGTCGAAAAACAGAACAGTAACAGCACTCCAAGCTAACATGATCTGAGCCAGAGACAGTAACACCTGGCTGTAACATTTTACCAGCTCGAAATGGGTTCACTTGGCTTATGATCAACAACTAGTGAGTGAACGACTTTGCAAATGCAGCCAAACATCAAGAAAGTGCGACAACACAAGACGTGCAACATAGTATGCCAGCGATTGTTACTTACTAGTGAAACAACAGTCCAAAATCCAAATTAAAAAAAGAAAAACAGCATAAAGACTGATCAAATTGCATAAAATGCATTTCAAACTTTTTTTACTCAAAATATGTTGCAGGCCAAACCTCATGGGCCAACTCTGGCCCACAAACCCCACCTTTGGCACTCAAAATAACTGTGTTAATTTTATATGCAAAACAATGCATTTGTAAGTTTCAAAGATAAGAGCCCCATTTTGCTTGGGTTATCACCTCATGGTTGAATCTTGTTTGTCACAATATTATTACTTTGCTGGAATAACCATAAAGTTATTCACCTTGCAGTAATCCAGAGTAGCTTAATAGTAAACATCAGTGTTTCACCTATATACCTTTAATACAACAGTGCTTCTGTTGTCCCTTCAGGAATTGCTCTGAAGAATTTTCCTGTTTTTTGCATTCCCCCAACATTGAAATGAAATATCCACCTGCTCTTATGCCCTTGTGTAGAAGGATGCCTCTTCGCATTTTTCATGAGATGAGCCGGAAAGTGCGCACATATCTATTGGCAACCACATAGACAGATGTATTGTCACTGTCTCCATCTTCACCTACATGTTAAACCACTTTTATCCTCCTACTCATCGCGCACAAGGTCGGAGAATGGGTCAAAAAGAGAAAGGAAATACCAGAAACATTTTAGCCGTCAGATAGGTTTTACCTTTAAAAGCCCTGACCCATTATTGTAATGGCGTCTGATTCTGAAAAATGGATGCCCCTGAAGGATTGCCTATTGTGGGGCCACAATTTTATACGTACGAGCCCCTTCCTCTGCCCCTGCCATGTCAAGGCATTTTTCGTCTAATGGCTGAAATGGCTCTCCTCCACTTTCCTTTTCAGGGGTTCCATTCAGAAAGTGCCAAAGGCATCTTACTGCCGTGCCGGTGATTGGTCATGTCACGCCATGCCCGCTGGGTTTTTCATTGAGTTGGCGAGTGTGTGTGAGTGTGCACACACAAGGACACAATGGGAGTGTGTGTGTGTGTGTGTGTGTGTGTGTGCATACCGTATGCGTGTTTGTATTTGCATGCACGGGAGGTAAAACATAAAGGTCTGCAGCGGCAGGCTGAAGTCTCTGTTTCTGAGTGAGAGAACCCAATGGAAGGGGCATTACTTTAAGTAGAGACACAAATTGTTAAATACCACCTTGGCAATAGGAAGATGAGAAACTCTAAAGCATGAACACACTCCCGTCTTGTTATACAAGTTGCAACAAGAAAATATGGTTGCACGGAGGATATGCAAGTATTTTCTGTAAGGATACACAGAGGATTGGAGCACTTATTTTACCCCGCTGCTTAAAAAATCTGAAAATATGCTTGCAAACTTGGCTGAGAAATATACCAAAAAGTTAATGAATCAAGCTGTGAAGGGGAGGTCTGTGCCCTGCTGGGCGAAAAATACCAAAATAACACACACATATCAGCAGAATACAGTCATATCTGCCTTCAGCTCAAGTAGAGCAAGTAAATCTTTCAGCGTATTTATCTATTTTGCATGAACATACATTTTTTAACTCACTGCTGCTGTTGATTATTTATTACAACCTTGTGATTTTCATTTATATTTTGTCACAGTTTGCAACAACGTCCATTTGTTTAAATGAAGAATGAAGCTAGTTTAAAAATAGGGACAGACAGATAGAGGAGGATTTAATGAAAGGCGGTGCACTTGGGTTTTTCAGGTACGAGACAGTTCAGTGTCCTGAAGGGAAGTGGTGTCAAGGCAGGGACCAGTCAAATCTCACCTGACAGATGCTGTGTGGTAACTATGACACCTGACTCGAGCTATTAGCTTGATTTTATACAAAGACACTATATTAAGTTCTTTGGAGCTGCTGTGTCTGAAATAGCGATGGGAAGCACGAAAAAGTCTTAAAAAGAGAGCCATGAGCCCGCCAAGGGGGCGACTTCACTGGTTGCCAAAAAGAAGTCTGATTTTATGTAAGCTTATGAGAAAATGAACCCACTTCTCATTTGATTTATTACCTCATCAAACAGTTTCCAAATTAGTTAGTTTAGTTGGTTTCAATCAATAGTTTCAAGTCTTCGTCAACACAGCATGATTTTCATTTTGAAAGTTATGGTTTCGTTTAGAGTAAAATAAACGATAAAACCTTATAATATAAGGTTTTATCGTTTATTTTACGCCCTAGAACATATAAGGCTTATATGGTCTAGGGTGTGGCTAACTTTGCCAACCACAGCGTGTCCTCTGGTTCTAAGTCAGATCCAAACAAGATATCCTACCAAGCTCCACCCTTTCATATGGTCACTTCCGGCTCCAAGATGGCACGGGCCAAATGCCAAACTTTAGACTTTAAGTGGTAATCACAAATCAATGGGTGATGCCACTATTTATTAAACGATCTATGGTTTCACGGCACCTGCAGGACACCTCATCCATTTCAATGGAGCTGTTGAATGGAAGAAAACACATTCACATTCACAAATTTGTTTTTTCCCTTTGTTTATGAGCAGTTGCTATCTTAGCTGTGGAATGAAATCAATAAAAGCCAAAGCCGAAAAGCTTTTCAATTATCTCTTAGCAACAAGAAAAGCTACAACTATGCTTTACTTCCGAGCATAATGTGCAGTGAGTAAGTACGTGCTGAGAGGATACAAAACAATACGGTTCTTGGTGTGATGTGTTTGACTTTATGTGATCATTTTGTTGTTGTTTTTTACACAGCACACTCAGTATAATGTAGTGTTTCAGGGAGCCCACTCACAGGGAGGGGCTTTATTATGCACTACATGACACACACACACACACGGCTCTGGAGATGAACGACCGGTGTAAAAAACAATTTCTGTATACGACAGGAGGTTTCCAGGAAGTGAAAAACAGGTGTAAAAAGAGAAAGAATAGTGGAAATTATACGTCGCAGATTTGCCTTGACACCAATAATTTCTTCAGAGCGGCTCTTCACAGCCGTGCATAGCACCTCAGGGCATTGCAAAGCATTTTGATGTTATTTTACAGGCATCACTGAACCAGAGCTTGGCTGAAAGAGGGGAATATGTCAGCTCCTATTAATTCACAAGCATCACCACAGACGATGCGAGAGCAACTCACAGATCAAGACTTCTCTGTGGGAACTTTATGAATCATGGTATTTGGGAACAGTTTTTCCTTTTTTTTTTTTTTAACTTTTTGCACTTTTTTTATGTAAAGAAGTTTGTGTGATTGCAAATCTGGTAAGTGGGTTAAAAAAAATCAACTGTATAAATTGTGATTTCAGTTGTTTCATCCAAAACAGCATTTATGTGAGTGTGCAGCACCGAAAACCTTCTCATTTGTATCATTAGATAGCTTCCCAGAACAGCCTGATCACTGAATGATATAATAATAGATAATTCTCTGTTTTTTTCAGCCTTCTCCCTGGGGAGCCTGTGAGAAGTTGCACAGTGTGCTGATGTGTCAAAGTTAAAGGCAATATTGACAAATCATTACCCAATTATATTGAGACAATAGTCTGATGACTGTTAGCAAACCAGGCAACTGATGAAATTTGGCCGCCTCGACAGCCTTCGACGCTTTGCCTAACCTTGTATGCCAAGGCGGTAACAGCCAGCATAAAGACACAGAACAAGGGGGAACAGCTTGCTTGGCTAAAAAAAGAAAATATAAAGGGTTGTAAAGTGTATCAACACGTGATAGACTTTGTTTGGCTTTGTTCATATGTTATGGACTCGGCCACCCTGCTGGCCTTATTCTCCTCTGTGGTAGTAGCTATGGAAAAAAGAAAAACATATACTGTATATTTGTATTACTGCCTTATTAGTGTTATTAATATTATATTTTAGAGCTGGATGATACAAAAAAAGTGTAAAAGGCACGAAGCAAACCAAAACAACCTGCAGGGACTCAGGAAGTTAACCGCTTATGACTAAGAAATTGTCCAGCACATAACTTCCTGTCAACCCATTACTTCATTTTTATTAACGGACCAAACAAATCAGTTGTAAAATGTTGATTATCTAGCTTTACATGTTTTGGTTGGCTCTGTCCCCCTCTGTCCATAGCACCACTTCTTTTTTGTGCTCCCACACACACAGACACACATGGGAATCGGCAGTGTTTTTCTAAGCCCCCTGTGTGGTGGGCGTACAAAAATGAGCTGAATGCATTATTCGAAACGTATGAAAACACAAAATGCATATGGCCGCACAGTGATTTGTATTCTGCAGACGGATAGTGTTTTGGAAACATTATTCAGTTTGACTCACGGCATCTTTGAGTCTCCTGGCCCTTTTGCTCCCTATGTCACATATCTGGTGGTTCCCTCCTCCTCCTCCTCCTCCTCGCTCTTATAATCTCCTCGCTTTCTCTGGTCCTCTCCTCTCACGCTGTTGCCCCCCTTCATCACTTTCACTCCCTCCTGCCCCACTTTTGGTTCTCCTAAACCTGCTCTGAGTCATTCTCGGTGTCCATCTTTCTCTTTAACCCACACACCCACATTCCTGCCCTCTCTGATCAATAATGGATAGAGCCACATAGTGATAGGGCTCCTCTCCTCCTTTTGACCAACTCAGATTCTGTGTATGATGGCAACATCTATCAAGACCGTTCACTCCGCCAACCCCTGCTGCTGCTTCAACGTGATTAGGAGTCTGCAAGCTTGTGTGTGAGTGTGCAAATTTGCAAAAAGGGCAGGAGGAGCAATTTGATAACACTGTGTTAGGCTGGCCGCTTTACATTCCTATTCATAACCTCCCCGGGAGACACCACTCACACACAATACAAGTAAATGCTACAGTGATTACGGTGAGTGAAATCATTGTGCTTACCTCACAGCAGGTGGCGAGGCACGACTAAGACCAGAGCTAATCCATGCAGCGTTATCCGTGCTGCAGTAGGAGGAACAGAATGGAATTAGTTTCCCCGACTTTTAATTACAGGTAGTACACTTGGTTTAAAGTACAAGAAGGCCACTGGTCAAACGCATGTTGTTCAAATGCAGGCATCAACAGCAGAGCATTTTGTTGAATACACAAGCGAACCCAAAATGTGACTGATATAAATTAGAGTTTGGTAGATTAAACTGGAGGACTATATGAATTTGAAAACCCAGGAGCCAGAATAAATGTTAGCTGAGTTCATTTCTGCAACTGAAAATGACTTTATGTGTCTACTTTCCGTATGTTGAGGTTGGAATTGCTCTCTCAGCGACTCACTGTGCTTATGGTTAGGTTAACACACCAGGCCCCTCAGTCAGAGTGAGGAAAACATCATGGTTTGGCTTAAAGTATTTGTTTTGGTCGCCATGATCACAGATGGAGATGGTCCGACTTCCATGAAAAATAACCGGTTTTGTCACCACAGAAATAGCTGGAGACATCTGCAGGTTTCCTTAAAGAAACGCCCCGTCTTGACGCCACAATTTACAGGAAATGTCCCCAATCGTCTAGATGTCCAGTTGTGTGACTTAAACTGCGGCCTTGTTGGCTTGTATAGCACCTCCACCGGACACCCTGGGAGCTCAGTTGGCATAAATCCGTGAAATGCCACCACCATTCCCTTCGTGATGAGCATATGTGAACCTCATATGCCACGTTGGGTACCAATGGCAACCTGTGACACATCTGTGGTTTACAGAAATGTCAAGAAGTGCCAACAATCCATCCTGGCAGCCAGAATGCTTCTGGTAGCAATCCCTTTAAAATAAAATAAAAATATCTCTTGAAAATATTTTTAAGACAGCAACAGTATTTGTATTCAATATATGTCATGTATCAGAATACTTAATATCAAAATTCGACTCTTTTGTCCATGTAAATCATACAAACATTTTTGATGCCCCATCATGATATATATATACAGATCGAATAGCATTTTTAGGGACTAGCCAACCCAACCATTATATAACCATTAAACCGTTAGCTGGTGGGTAGCTTAAAGTTCCTGATATAACAGGTATGTGTAGACCAGTCCTTTGCTGTGAGCTGTGTTGCACCTGTACCCACGCAGTGACGTCACTGTGTACTGGTCAAATCCAGGTGTGTCACTAGACCATCAAAAAATATGGTAACTAAATTTCGATTACACCAAATAAGCTGTGGCTAGCACTGTAGAATTTGACAGGGACAAACTGCATCCTAGTCACCACTCAGAAAATTAAACACATTTTAGCTAATATCATCACCTCAAGTCAAGTTTATTACAGCCATTAGTCACAGTAATGGTCGGGTGTGCCTTTAAAATACTGAGATTTTGACAGAAGCAAAATACAAAGCAATCGTTTGTGTTATAGCAATCTCTTTAATGATGTCAGTGTGTCCCCCATAATTAAAACAGGTTGCAGATAAAAATGAAAAACCGTGTGATAATGCCTCCGAAATGATATTTGTGGAAACGATAAGCGTGTCTGGGTGAGCGCAGCGTGTGTGTGTGTGTGTGTATTGGCAGGACGCTGCCGTATTTGGTAAATGCCTGCCAGTGCTTTTTAATCTATGAATAATCACTGGCCAGAGAGGACGAGGTTTTGCAAAAAAGATTTGGAGCCGTATCTTCAAAATCTGCTTTTTTAATATGTTTCATGGATTTTCATTTCTTTTTTACATATCCATCTGCACTTTACTTAAACTCCTGGAAGTCCCCCTCTAGTATATTCAAGTTGTTTTTTTCTGTATGCAAATGTGTCTTTTTGAATGCCTTTTTCCAGTTTGTGCCTGCATGTGTGTTAGGGCTGCTGAACCACCGGTGGCGGGCGGACAAGGTGTTTCCCTATGGGAACCGTTGTAATTCACTTTGTCCTGTTTCTCGAGCCGTGGGGCTCCGTGACAGCACTTAACTGGTGAGGGATGGAGGGATGCAGAGTATGTTCATGAAAGGCCAGAAAAGTGCAGAAGACGGAGGGAGGATGCATCTGGGAGTGCTATTAGTAAAGATAACGAGAGGTCGGGGAGATCAGGAGCAAAGACAAGGTGGACGGGTGAGGAGAAGAAGAAGGGGCAAGGATGGCAGAGAAAATGAAGGAAGGAGGTGGTAGAAAATGATGGTCCAGATAAGGAGGGAGAATATGTGAAATGAAGCTGAAGGAGGGAGAGATAAGAAAGAAAGTGGTAGAGTAATTAGGGAGGTAGTGAGTGAGGAGACATGAGGAGACAAGTTGTGAGAAGAAGTAAAGAAACGATGAGAAAAGGAAGAATGGGGAGAGAATAGGGGCAACCGACAGAGCAAGAAAGGAAATAATGAACTTGTTGAAGAGGGTAGTATCCTGTCAAAAAAAAAGAAGAAATCCTCACACAGAGTCTCACTTTTTAAAGATGTAACCGACTCGCTGTCCTACCGCTGTACAGAGGAGAGCCGCTGGCCCGAGAATCCTTTTGAAGGGAGCTCTTTGATGCGTTCCACGTTTTTTTCTCTCCCCCTCTGTATTATCTGCAATCATTCATCACAACCTCGGCCCCCAGTGGCTGAACAAACCCCAGCATGACGTGTGCACACATCTGTGTGTAGCCGGTGTGTGTGTGTATGTGTGTGTGTGTGTGTGTGTGTGTGTGTATGTGTCCGTTTGCGTGTGCATGCGTGACGCGTGACAGAAAAGACGGGCTTGAATGAATATTTCACATGAGGTTTGGATTGTATGGTACCGTCGTCGTCTCTGACGGCAGCAGGAAAAAATTGGCATGCTGCTCGTCTCGTTCATGTGTCGTATGCGTGTTAGAGAGGGGCAGAGAAAGAGAAAACCCACTGAGATCTACGCGCTGTGTCACATGCATGCTTGCCAACATTGTTGAATCATGCAGTCGGTATGAAGATGGAGCAGAAGAATGATAGGGGGAGGGAGGGGGAGAAGCTATAGGGTCATGAAGAAAAAGGTTTTTTCGTGGAAGGGAAGGGGTGATTTTTGTTGAATGTGAAAGTAGCAGTGGGACAGAAGAGTAGAATAGAAATAAATGAAATACGATTAATCCCCAATTACAATGATAGTTATCCCAAAATGTGTTGACAGTTACCCCACTATTATTCAATAATACTACTCTGCTATTTTTCAGCAAGCAGTTAATAAACAGCTTGTGATCTCTTTAATGCATTTCCAGAGAACGTCAGACTAGTTCCTGTCTAACTTCTCCTCAGCAGGCTATTTAGACGAAGTGAGTGCTTGCAGTTTCATTTCCAACTGGTTTCCTTCAAAAGTTTCCTCAGCGGGCCGCTAAAGTTAAGTGAGTTGTTGAAGCTGAACTTCCAACTAGTTCTGACTAACATTTTCTGATCACATCATCTTCCAACGAGTTTCAGTCTAACTTCTTCTCCGCAGGACGCTAAATTTAATTGACCTGTTGAAGCTTAACTTCCAACTAGTTTCTGTCCGACTTCCCCTTAGCAGGAAACTAGATGTACCATAATTTCCGGACTATAAGGCGCACCTGAATATAAGCCGCACCAGCCAATTTTAGGGAAAAAAACAAATGTGTACATATACAAGCCGCACCCGATTATAAGCCGCAGGTGTTTTAGCGTTTAATTACCATATGTAAAGGCTCGTGCACAGAGGAGATTGTCGGGAAAGAGACTGCTGTTTGGGGAAGCTTCCATTTTATTAACATTTCAACAAACAAGTTGCATATTTGCATAACCTATGACCACGCAAACGTCAACACGCAAGAGTCAGAGACACACAAACAGACGCACAAAGCTGCGGACTGGTTCGCACGGACAGTTAAAGACAACATGAATGTCATTTAATTCAACTAACAGCGAAGTAAGGTGAGAAACTTCTCGGTCAGACTGACAGACAGCTGTTAGCTCCGTTAGCACCGCCACCTGTATGACTATGTGTTGTTAGCATAACAAACCTGAATCACTGACGTTGATGACGTCCACCGACAGAACAACGCGTTCCCTCGACGCAGAACTCCGAATGCTCAATGACGGTGTAGGGTCGACGACGTAGCTACGCTGTCGCCGCGACGCAGACGCATAATAATAAACCAGGCGTTAAAGGTGAGGGACGTAACCTGTACAATCCATAGATTGAGGAGGTCCCCTAGTGGCCGTTAGCTGTAAAAATCCATAAATTAGCCGCACCGTTGTATAGGCCGCAGGGTTCAAAGCATGGGGAAAAAGTAGCCGCTTATAGTCCGGAAAGTACGGTAAGTTAGTTGCCGCAACTGATCTTCCAACTCATTTCTGTCTAACTTTTCAGACTTAACGTTATTCAACTGACTTGTCGCAGCTTAACTTTTTAACAGTTTCTGTCTAACTCCCCCACAGCAGCCCTAATTTGAATCAGGAGAGATGCATAATTCTTTGCGTGAACAAGAAGATGTATTGCTTTGTGCATAAAGAGAATGAGAGAGACTGTGGTGGTTGGACTCGCTGGGAAGGTGATGAAGCTGTGTGTAGAATAGGAAACCCCCCCGATGGAGGCGAGACACTGGTGGTGGTGGTGATGGAGGAAGGAGGATCCTGGAGATTTGACTACAGGGGGAGTTGATTCTAGCAAGTAGAACCTTGCCACTGGCTGAAAAGGTGGAGGAGGGTCACGCGAATGCTGACAGCAGAGAGGAGAGTGTTTTTTGAGTTTGAGAGGGATGAATGGCTGAGAATGTGGTGCAGAATCTAGTTGGTTAAATTAAGAGGAAGTACATAAAGAAATGCCTATGTCAGGTGAATGAAGGGAGCAGGGAGAGGTGAATGAAAAGACAGTCTTCCTGATTGAATTTGCGCCAAGATTAATTTCTGCCTAACTTCTGAGACAACACATTTCAAATTTGTGACATGCTGAGGGGAAGTTAGACAAAAACTAGTTGGATATTAAAAAATGCCACGATCAGCTGACACTAAGCAGAAACCAGCTGAAAATTCCTGGGATATGATTTCAAAGAAATTACCAGCTATTTAATTAACTGCTTGTTGAAAGACAGCAGGAGCTTATTATTAAATAATGGTGGGGTAATTTTCAATACATGTGGAGGTAGTTATTGTGCTACATTGGGGGTAAATTAAAAGAAATTATATATATACATTACATATAATTTCCACTTACCTATAATGACATTTCTGAACCTGTAAAATGAAGTGTTCCCCAGTATTTTAAATAAAGAAAAAAAATGGGGTCTAGGTTATACCAGGTTTAATCATATCCCTATCAACCACTCATGACAACTGCATTAAGCCAGTATTAATGTGAGCGCAACACTCAAAAGCCTCACTTAAATTTATGGAAGGGAAAAGACAACAGAGTCATCAGTCCTCTTGTGGCAAGTTCGTGGTATCCTGACCTCACTTTAACCAACATGAAGCAGACAGAATGGGATGTTAATTAAGTGTATAAACCATCATTTTTGTAGCAGCAGTTTTTCCTCACGCTGTGTTGTGAGAGATAATAATTCAGAGACAAACTGGTGACACACAGCAGTCTATTCATTCTTCTCCCGCTCTCGGGTCCCTTGCAGATGGGGAAAAAAAACGCTCAAACTCCCGCTGGCAGTGCGAGGAGGTGATGCTGCGGAAAAAGTTGACAGACGCTGGCAGTCTCTTTCTCCCACGTAGTTCATGTACAATATGCAGGAAACGCAGCTCAACTCATTTTGCCCCAAGATTTCAGTTTTACTTTGAAAGTTCAAAAGAATTCCCTCTCTGATGTGGAAGATAGAGCTTTCTGAGAAGTGAAAATAGGACAGTAGATGGTGGCTTGATGCGAACTCTCAACTTTCTAAACTATCCAGCAAAGCGTGAGCCTGGCTTAGATTTAGCCAAGCTTTACGATGTTGATGCCTACGTCAAGACAACATTTCATCATAGAAAGCATGAAAAAGAACTGTTCAACACTCATTCACTCAGGCATCAGGCTTGGGTTGGGTTAATAACAATGGTCAAAGATTCAGCAATTTGACGAGCTGCAAAATGTATCATTGACACAAACATCACAAGCTAACAAGAGGTGAAAACACTGTGTATATAGCTGGTGTACACCATTTGCTATCCACTGCTGCGTTGTAAAGGACTTGACCAATGAAGACCCTCTGTTTATATTCTGGTGTGTCATGTTTGATATCACAAATGTGGCGGGAAAACAGGGAATACTGGAAAGCTGCACAGAGCCAGTGACATTGTTCAACATCTCCTTTTCAAACTCAACACCAACTTGAAGATGTTTTCCGCTCATCCAAATGTGCCAGTGCCCTTTAGAATCAACACATCAACAGAGGATGCCGTATCTACTCCCCTTCAGTCAGTCTTCAAGCACCTAGAGGATAAGAACAGCTACATCAGAAAGCTGCTTGTCGACTTCAGCGCACATGTAATACAATCGCACCCATGAAGCTTATTGGAAAACTTAACACTCTGCAACCAGATATTGGATTTCCTCACAAGCAAACCCCAGACAGTTCGAATCGGCAGTCACACCTCCTCCGTGTGAGTGCTCAATAGAGAACACAACACACCCGTAACTGCTCTCCTGGACATCAGGAGAACCCTATTGTTAAGTACCTGGACGACACCACCATCATCAGCTGTGTTATATACAACAATGGGAGTCCATTTGGCAAGAAACCAACAATCTTGCAGACTGGTGCGCAGAGAACAATCTACTGCAGAGTCATTTGACCTGGGATTGAATGCTGCAAGGACCCTTTCCCACTGAGCAAAAAAGGGGGATGTAAGTGGGTGTTAATGGGTTTTTGGTCTAGTCTTAAAGGAGCCAGAGACAAGCATTGGATGTTAAACCATAAGGAACTTAAGTATAAGCCACAGTACAGCCGTTTGACCTCCACATCTAGAGGAGGCCACATGTATTGCACATCCATTTTGCATCTTATCCAAATATGTTTGACCTAAAATCCCTTGGTACACCATTAAGTCCCGGTAATAATCACTTGCAAGAATCACCAACCAACACAGAGAGTGGGCTCACCTTCCCACACAAGCAGTGGAGCTGTATTTGTTCACACACCCACACAGAGCATCCAGATCACTTTGCTGGACATTTACAGTGTTTAACAACGGTCCCCGTAAATTTCCTGTCACGTTGTTTTAGTCAGCAGCAACAAAGCAGAAAGTGAATCCCCCCCAGAAGTCATCTTGATAGATGCCTGCTTTTCTGCATCTGTGGACTCATCCACTTGAATGGCATGCCACGGGGACTCACTAAGCCTCTCAAACAATTGCCTCTCAACATCCTCTGCAATTTTGTGTCTTCTACTCAATTGTGTTGGCAGAGAGGGCGACGTGCCCAGCCTTGTTCCCTGCCATTTCCCCAAAACGTTTCAAGCATTCATTCTTTGCTTGTGGAAGAATTAACTTCTCCCTGGTGTTAAGATGGGCTTTTCTTGCTTTGGCGTGTCAGCTGGCGACCAATACAGCAATTTTAAGTGTGCTGTCAATTCAACAATTGACAAAAAGTGAAAAACAGAGCACATTCCTTAAGAACAGAGAGAGGAAGAGCTGTGTGCCTTGTGGAAGGGACTGTGTATGGAGGAAATAGAAAAGAGTCACAGCTTGGTATAGAATTGTAGCGGTTGGAGGAAGCAGGGTGAGCATATAGGGCTGTCAGGTGCAAGGATGTGTTGAGGTGAGAAGACACTGCACCTGGAAGAGACTTGTGCCCAGCCTAGATGCTCGGAGATGAGACCAGGTTTAAGCCACTGCATGCCTTTCTCAGGACTGTACGCATCAACGTATGCACGACCACGTCAAAGACGCGTGGATTGCATCTTGAGGAGCTTATGTTTGTGCTTGTTGCAAAGTCTAATTAACATCTCAATGAGTCACATCCACCTTCCTGCATCTACACCTGTTTTTTTAAATCTTGTTTTGGTTCGTATCTTAATGGACATGTTTAGCAGCTCATTGTTTTCATCAGAGGTCTTTTCAGGAACAAAAATACTATGCGCATAGCGTGTTATTTGGCAAAACAATGATATCAGCATGCTGTTTTCCTCCACAGCCTTACAATTATTTAAATACGGTGCACCTTGTTGACCTTTTTTTGGAGGGGGTCACTTTTTCCTTTTCATAAACTCTAAACCTTTGCCCTTTTCAGTACGCACAGAATATGATTGCATATACACTGTATAAACAGGGTCAAGTCATGCAAAAAAAAAAAAGATTACATCCAAGCCTGCTGAATTGTCCTGTGGCAACACAATGATTCATTGCATAGGTCACAGCAGTATTCTGTGATACCATGCTGTTATCAGCCTCGAATGCTGTGATTGTTACGTACGTCATGTGCTATAATTTCTTATGAATGGCAGTACAAATGTATCTGGAAGTGGTGTGATAGTACTTCATTGTGATGTATAGCACTATTGTTATTCAGGACTTTAAGCAATGATTGTGTCTGCCAAACATACCAATGGGTTGCCGAATATCAATAAGTTGATGAATGTTCTCAGTCATGCAGGTCATGGTAAATCTAGGTGCTGTATTGTAGGCAACTGGACTTGTTTCAAGAAACTGAAACAAGTCCAGCTGCCTATGATACAGCCCCTAGAATATCGATAAGGAACATTTTATCCTTACACTGGCTATTTCTGTACTTCAAAAACTCAACTTAAACCTGACTTATTGCTAGATATGGCACAAGAACGGTATTCTCGCACAGTTGACAGTTGGGCCAACCCTTGCAGACCTCAGGGGAACCCAGATACAACACTTCCTGGGGTGGAAAGTCGCCTTTTATTCAAGTAATATACATGAGTTCACATTTGACCTCCGTTACATGAGTAATTGAATGTTATGATGCTTTGGACTTGTGCCCCACTACAATGTAGAGTTGAATATTGTATTTCTCGCTTCTATCCCTTGTTGTCATCTTTTAAAATGGTCTACTTTGGTCCCATTGTCATGTCTCAGATGTCTCAAGGTTGTTTATGGAACCTTTGGTTTCACCGAAATATGTGTCTAAATCTGAAATCAAATTTGAAATATTTCACAAAAAAATCAAAGAACTTTTCAAAATATCTGGTGCACCAGAAGTCTGTTTTACATTATATCACTTCTCATTAATCATCGCATGACCCTTTAAGACTTAACTGGTGACCTTTTGGAAGGGCCCAATTCCTGAAGAGGGACACCTTTACTTAACTTCCAAACTTCACTTGATAATATGTTTTTTTTAATGAATTCTAATGAATCTAATAATGTAAAAATAGTGATATATTATTTGATTGGTGGTCTTTAAGTACATACTACTTCAGTATTATCATGTAGGTAACATGCACTTTTGTGTTTAATGTACAAGATCTGAGTCATCCACCACTTCCTGGGGTGCTATTCTGTATGCTGTAGCTGTAGTCTCATCTGTTGAAAAAAGAGGCAAGCCAAACGCAATTTTCTAATGTGGGATAATACATGCTCCCACCATAACTGTCTGGATACATAAGCTGTTATCATGCTGACTGTTTGAATACACCCATTTCCATGTCGTGTTTCCCTTGCGCTTGATGTTAATTGTATTTAATCAGTCAGTGTAAATGATGATTATCAATCAATGATTAAATGCAAATAATGTACTCTGAATGCCCCCAATAAATAATATGAGTCAGTGAGAAATTGTGAAATATCAACACAAAGTGTACAAAGTGGGCAATGAGCCAAGCCTGCATACTTGCTGAGCTCAGCACAGCAGCTAGCGCAAACGCAATCAATATTTGGTGTGTGTGTGTGTGTGTGTGTGTGTGTGTGTGTGTGTGTGTGTGTGTGTGTGCGTGTGTGTGTGCGCGTGCATGTGCGGCATGCATACACCCATTTCTGACAGATGTATGCCAGTGCATTTTAATATGTGTGTGCGTGTGTGTATGGTTGAATCTATATGTGGGGTAGCCATATATATTCAGTGTTGAGGGCTAATTGCTTATTTTACAGTAACTAGACATTTCGTACACATAACCACAATTGCTCAATTGGTGGCAATTAAAAGTGATAACTGTAGCAAAACGCTGACAACATAATGCCAACGCAGTAAGTAGAGAAACGCTAATTGACAATGAGACGCTCCCTATAATGGAGGCACTGTTGTTGTAATCACATGTGTTGCATATACAGAAATAAATATTACTGTTAATATGACAGCTATGATTGACAAATGAAATAAGTTCTTGTGGCAGTGAAAGAGCATCTGTGGCTATTACACAAGGCTATACTAATAATTTCATTTGCATAATAGGAAATACCCTGAATTTAAAGTTGTCTATGTCACTGGCACAGCAATATGATTAAATGCACATTCACAGTTATGTATAGCATCATACAGTAGTAAATAAACAAAATTAATTCTTAAATAGCTTTCTGAACCATGTGATTTATTCCCTGTACAGCAAAATTGTACAAGGCCCGTTCATCCGGCTTTCATACTGTGTGCAATAATGGCATTTGGGTGGCCCACTCTTGTTTGTTAGATATGAGCGACAAGCAGACCATGGCATAGCCACATGTCATCCAAGGATGAGCCAGATAAACCAGAACTGGCCCAAGTCTGGGCCATATCCAACCAACCAGAGTAAAAATTAACTGTGGCCCAATGACCCCCTAACCCTAACTCTTACCCTAACCCTTCCTTAACCTGACAAAGTAGTTTATTTTGCCTAAACCTAAGCAAACTTTGACCTTTCCAGAAGTCATAATAATGTAAGAAAAGTCATAATATGTCATTCTGTGCGAACTTCTCGTCAGCATGCTTTAATTTGAATGTCTACCCAGACAGTATAGTATGTATTTTTGCAATCTTGACCGACTCTTATGAGACATTTTCCATTGTAACTCCTCAAGGAAATAGCAACTAATATCGACAACTTTACCCTTAAAGGTTGAAGTTGTCCATATTGGCTGCTATAGTTAATGCATTTCTATGTTGTTCAACTTAAAGACGATGAATCAATTCCTCTTATCCTCATCAAAAACATATTAAGTTGGAATTGAACCCAGCTGAGACCAGTTGCTGTCCAGTAAAAAAAAATGGCTTCCAGTATTACTGTAGATGATCAGCGATACGAGGTAACATCTTGGTCCACATAAAACTTCCATTTGGAAACAAGGATAGAGATAGCAGCTTGTAACTTCTACACGTTTATAGTAATAGCAGTGTGCGTGGAAAGCATACCACCTCTCAAAACAGAGATACAGCACACTTTAGAGACAATGGAACAGTGAATGTGGAAATGATAACAGGGCCGTTGTAAGTCGTAATGGATTGGACTGTATTTGGTTTTGATGACACAAGATGGTGGCTGATAGCAACCCAGGCAGGTGATAAACACAGTGATACAGAGGATAGATATAGAGCACTACCCCCCAACCAAAACTAACCAACCTGTTATTATCATAGATATTGGACAGCGTTTGTAGCGGTCTGTTATCATCAACAGTAAATTTACTGTTTGGTGTGACCTTGAAAGGAGGATCTTCTCAGTGCAGTCCGACCTTGGTGTTTTACAGGCAGGAGGCGCCTCCATACTGTACACGCACAACAACGTGACCACCGTATTACACCAATCTAAGACGTTTAATAACACTGTTCACAACGTACACTTAGATTAATGGCAGCAAAGATTTGTTTTGCAGTTTGTTCACTGCAAAACAATTTTGCATTTGTTCAGAAAATGCACATTTCATCTTTAAAAACAACTGCGGTGCCCTATTTGTGAAACCTCCAAAAGCCAATTTAGCTAAGGAAAGTAAAATACCACCATTTGAGAGATTTTTATTAAATCTTCATTCACAAATATCACACTTTAGACAAAAGAGGGGGGATTACATGTCAGAATAACTGATGAAATGATGTACATGCTGCCAAATTCTTGTAACACCATTATACAATTTGTAATATGAAATGATAATACAAAATTTCTCCGTTCATTAAAAGACCGAACTGTTCTTAACATTAATAGTTTCTATTAGTACATGCCAAACTTCACATAAAGTCTCAGTTACATCTTTTTATATTAATGTATCTTTATTTATAAGGTAATTAAGATGTGTGCAGACTTTTATTTTATAACATTACACAATGAACATTGTCAACAGAGTGTGAGGAAAGAAAAGTGTTCAAAAGCTCATCATAAAACATATTTAACATAAACTAAATGAAAAAAGATGTAAGATGTGAAAGTTTTTCAGCGCTTTTTCATCCAGTGTCAGCATCAGTGTCCAGCCGTTTTCACTCTCAGGCATCCAAATCAAGTTGAGGATAGCTGATGCCGAGCTCCGTACATCCGTGGTGGCTGCCCATCTGATCTGCTGTCCCAGTCCAGACAAACTCTAGGGCCAACGTCTCCACAGCCAACTGAGCAAGTCAAGGAGCAGCAGTTGTCGGTTACTACCTTTGAATTCTGGCCATTTTCTACAAATTGCACCTTTAATCCATAATTCATTCATTCAAATGTGAACTTAGACACAGACATTAAATAAAATCGTACTTAAGTTTGCAATATTTGCCCAACAATATGGTCAAATCACTGCATCTTTTTGAGAGGAAGTATTTCATATAAAAAAGTAAGCAACAATGTCTGAATGATACAATCTACAGCAAGCACATCATAGGTTAATCGCTGACTCTTCTTCTTTCTTGTGAAATGCTTTTGATATTATTCTTATTATCAATATTCTTGTTGTTGGTAGTAAATTTGCATGTCATACTGTCTCATGCACTGTAACAGGGATCTATTTTGTGAGGAAGCATCCTGGGGAGTCACAGTCGCTCATGTTGCCAAAATGATGTAACATTAACAAAAATCCTCCTCAACCCAGCTCCCATGTGACTGTCTGGTCAGCACTTCACCAATTAAAGCATTTTTGGGAGCAATCTGCCAGTAAGGCTCGCAAGCTGCATCGAATGCAAATGCTCCGAATGCTCAATAATAACGTTGAAACATTCGAGGGAAATCATCACGGGACGGTGGCTCTTACCTCTTGGCAGCCGCCATATTTAAAAAAAAATGTCTTTTACATTGGGGAATCAATGCGTCTGGTTTTCTGATACACACAATTCTGCGCCTTGCTGCTTGTTAACTTTCTGAAGTGCACACTCTCGGCAGACACACTTGCAAATGGGCTTTGTGTTGTCAGAGGAGTGGAGGGACGACTCGAGGGTTGGCTGTTTATAGTCTTGTAGAAGAGAACTGCAGGGGAAATGTGGCTGTTTTGTAAATTTGTAATAAGGGGGAACAGGAACGGAGTGGCAGAGGAGGGCAAGGAATGAAGGAGGACAGTATGGAGAAAAGGAGCGTCAAACGTGGTAGTGTAGCGGGATAGAAAGACAGAAAATGAAGCATCTTTATACTTGAATGAACAAAACAATTGAAGAATACTGGTGAGTTTGGAGTCGTTTGAACTTCTCACTGGTCAAAGGTGTCATGAGAGAACGGATCGCGTCCCGGAGGACAGCTCCACACACATGCGCCTACCTCCACATCAACTCTACTACCATGACCCTTAGGCTGCTCCGGTGGCTAATTTCCAATGTAAATTAGCAGTCGTTACGCTAAACATGTCTGAGATGCCATCACTCATGCAGATATTGTGAAATCAGCCATTAGCGGCAGGAGCCTTATGAAAGGTTGTTAGGGTCTGGACTGGAATACTAATTATGACAGCGTTTCTCGGCTGAAGCAAGGGGCAGGGATTTTCGGTCGCCAGTGGTAACCAGCTAGCAATTATAATAAACCTCCATTGAGTCAATTCACTGCACTATACTCAGTGTGAGCTTTCTGTGAAAGTGAGTATACAAACGCTCTCACATCCAGCTTGACTATGTGTGTGTTTTCCATCTCTACAGGAAAGAGAGGATATTCAGGGCCATTTGTTTGTTTTGATGCACTGTGAAAGTAGCAGAAAATAGAAAATGCGCAGGAAAGGCAGACAGAAGACCACTTTGAAAGAGTCGCCGAGCTCACGGCTGTAGCTTTTGGCTTGGGACTCTGAGTTTCAGGAATCTGGGACACGCTGAGAGGCTGTGTTTTGTGATTCAGCTATTACAACTGAGCAGCGGGGAGATGGATAGATATAATAGTAACACATTGCTGGAGTAAGAATAAGAAACATTACAGACTGGTGTAGCTATGAATGAGAATAGTTGCAGTCTAAAAATACATTTTTACACGTCATTTTATTCATCTGAAATTCAAATTGTCTTTTATTGGGTAGATTTAAAGGTCACTTTTAGCAGAAGGCCATTCAGACTACCAGACATACTAATTAAACAAGGTCAAACTACTTAATTACAAGCACATTTCTGCTTTCTGTCAATGGACAACTTTTTTGCTTCAGCTTATCATTCTGAAGTAAATACTGATTGCAAAGTGTAATGGCTGTACACAAATGACACCGTCCACGTATAGATTAATTCCCGATAAACCTCACTCACACTATGCTATTTGGTCTTCCATTGGTTTGGATTTTTCCACGATAAAATTGTAGAATTACAGCACAAAAGTAGTGCGCCTTCCATCGCACAACCAATAAACAGGAAGAAGCACTGTTTTCCCCGGTTGCTATCCCAAGGTAACAATGGAATATGTGGAATAACTGTGCAAGCTCTACAGAAAAAGAACCCTGCTGATGGAGCAGGCAAAGAAGAAGAGATAAAACAGACATAAACAGATGGGCACTAACTCAATGGAGAGTGCTGGTGTTGTGTTTAAGTCTGTTCCCTTGCTGACACTGCATGAAAAGTGGGATTTTCGTCAGTATGCGGCACTGTTAATTGTCGTGGAATTTCAGGTTTGCGACAATTCACGGTAATTTGCAGGCAACACCGAAAACTGACGTAAATTGTCGGAAATTGACATGGGCCTTGCTTGGCAGTTGTCCCCCCATGACCCCCTCCCCCTGATTCTAGGGAGGCTTTAACATGTAAATGAAAATGCTGTGAGCTATAGAAATGCAAATCAGGGTAGCAGGGGGAGTTTTACCTCAGGTGACATTTTTCTAAAAGGTATTAACTTCATTGTAAGAAAATCTCTGGTATAAATAGATGAGGCCCAGTATAGTCTAATTATAGACTCTTAAATTTTAGCTTGAATTGATTTATTTAATTAAATTATGCTAGACTAATTACTGTGTATGTCATTAGCAATGGCCAATGTTATGTAAAAAGATTATTTATTCTTTTTTTTCTCTCTCCTGAGACCAAGTTAAAGATAAAACGCCAGTTGTTAAGAAGTTAAAATTTGCATGACATATTTTGAGATAAATAAGATACTGAAATGTATAAATAATTTCTGTTTAAAATGTGTGACATTTAAATCTAATTTCATGGGTTCTGAATGTTTAAAAGAAGTTAAATTAATTCTTATTACATGTGAGAGTTCATGACCTGTAAGACTTTTTACACTTCCGGGTTCACGGGAGCGTCAGTGACAAAGAAGAAGGAGCAGAGAGTTAATGGCGTCGAGCAGCTAACAGTGGGCTGTGTGTGTCCGTCAGTTTCGTGTTTTATCACTAACGGACAGTGAACTGTTGTCGGACGACGTGCTGTGAGTGTGTGAGCTGGACTCTCCATCGCAGTCGAAGTGTTTGTGTTTTATTGGACACGAGGCAAGTTCGGCTACGCCAGCTAGCCAGAGGTAAGCTAGGCTAGCAGGAGCTAGGCTAACGGCCCAGCCACTGTCGAGAGGAGGCCTGCGCTGACGGGAGGAGCTTTGCCGGGTCGCCGTGGAGAGTTATGGGGCGTTCAGACCGAACGCGATAGACGCGAATACAATCGCTTCAGACGCTTCATTCGCACCGCGTGATCATTTTGGACAATTCGCTTCATTCGCGTCATTCACTTCATTCGCGTCATTCGCTTCATTCGCGCTTGAGAAAAAAAAGACGACGCGCTTGCCCACTCATTTTGCCAAATTAGCTTCTAACTAAATTAAATACTACGATAAACATTCACACAAACTGGAAGTGGGATCCTGCAAAGGCGGATAATGCTATAAAAGTGCTAAGTGATGCTAACATTTCATAGAGAAACACGGTCAGTAACGTAGTAAAACAAGCCACAGATAGCTTCAAAACTTACCAGAGAGTCCCACCTCCTCAGCGACTTTCACCCATGCCTCCTCTTTTTTAAATTTGTCCCGGTTGAACACCGCAGTGGTTTCATACAGCACCGGCTGCCCACAGACAGCTACTATCAGCTTCTCCTCCATGTTGCTATGAGCGACCGTAAACAACCGTACGTGAAGGAAGTGACGTCGTCGGCTTGAACTCGTCGCTGATTGGATGTTGCGGCGCGATGCCGCCTGAAAAGTTGGATATTTTCAACTTTATTCGCGTCGCTCCACACGCTTCATTCGCGCCGCGCCAGACGCTCCAGACGCTTCAGACGCTTCAAACGCTTCAGACGCTTCATTCGCGTCGCGCCAGACGCTTCAGACGCGCCGCGCCAGATCCTCCAGACGCTTCATTCGCGCCGCGCCAGACGCTCCAGACGCTTCAGACGCTTCATTCGCGCCGCACCAGATGCTCTAGACACTCCGCGCCAGACGCTCCATTCGCGTGTCATCGCGCCATTTACATTGATTTTCAATGTAGACTTGACGCTCCATTCGCGTCTATCGCGTTGGGTCTGAACGCCCCATTACGCCAAAGAAGGTCGTTTCGCTGCCACAGAGGGACACGGAGGTTTATCGCTGCGAGCATTTTGTTCTCACAGACTAACTTAACCTCACCTCATGACGAGGCTGTGACCTCCTATTAGCTCGGAGCTATGTCTGCAAGTCCAGATTTACATGATGCCATCGTGTGTGAGTAACGTTTACTGTTTTCTCCTTCCTTTTTTAATTTTACTGTGACTTAAGTTGTCTTTATTCATACCACTCTCATTTAATTGTTTTCCAGCTGCCTGTAAAATAGTACGAGATAGTACGCAGGAGCTTCAGGAACAAACAACCAGATCTTCCATCGCAGGCTGAAGCTGAAGAGTTCAGCTCGGAGTCAATCGAGAACAAAGAGGGTAAGACTTGTTAGATTAGATCCGTTTTTGGTCAATGTGACTATTATCCGGGTGCATTAATAGATGTGTTGTGTCCATACGCAGTGCATCGCACAGTACTAATTGACTTCATTGATTGTTTTTACAGCTGCTGGAAGCGAGACAGAGTACTCGCTGAGGATGAGGTGGACCTTTTGGAAGTGCGCCGCCATGGACCTGATGTCTGAGGAGGAAGACGGCGGGTGTCTGGATGGAGCCAGGAGCTCACCGAGTTCTGTGCCGTGCTACAGTCGATGCTATGACTGCAAACTGTGCTTTGTACATAGTTGTGGTGTGTTTGTGTTAATAAAGCTCTTTCTTTGAATAAACAGTACCTTCCTGGCATTTTCCTTTCCTCAATAAATTCATTCATGTCTTTGATGATATCATAAATAAATAAATAAATAAATATATATACAGTATATATATATATAATAAATATATATATATATATTTATATATATATATTTATATATATATATATATATATATATATATATATATATATATATAGGGGTGGGGTTTACATTTATAATGACCCAGGGTGACCAATAGTGACAGATCTGACAGATCTGCCGCCAACCAATCACGAGTGATTTTGCTTGTTTAAAAGTAGTGGTTTCATCCAATACTGAGTGAGGAAATTCAAGCCAGGCCACACATTCTCTGGCCAGGCGTGGTTTCGCTGCGATTCATATGCAAATTAGAGCCGTTCGCACCTCCGGGAGCTCCACATACGTCATGGTTCGTTTCCGTGGCACAGTGAACGCGGCGTTTGCAGGCTGTAAATTGTCGTTAACTGCCGAAAATTAAGGAGATTTTCGGGCGTTTATGGGGACGAAAATCCCACTTTTCATGCAGTGTGATACGTGCTTCCTGAGACTGGTAGATAGATCATAACGAGATCAGAACATAACAAAACCTGTGTACTTGTTAATACAACTGATGTTTTACCCTATTCACGGCACCAAAATCTGGGTTTCTGGGTTTCTTATGGTTATATTCTTCTTCTGATAGAAGCCAGGCTGCTTATAGTAGCCAACAGTAATACCAGACCCAGGTAGCATAATTGTTGCAGCTCAGATGTGGCCCACACCAGACAGTGTTGTCCAGCCCACATACTGCCTGGAATGATGGCGTTGGACGGACCACTCTTGTTTGCTAGATCTGAGCCACAAGCAGGCCGTTGCGTGGCCACATATCAGCCAAGAGTGAACCAGATAAACCAGAACTGGCCCAAATCTGGGCCAGAGTTTAGTTCAATCCAAGACTTTGTCCAGTTCTGACAAACAGGAGCAGACACCAGATCATTCCACGTGGTGTGTGGGCCTGATGAGAGTGTCTGGCAACTCATAATGATTCATATTTATTTGTATGTGTTTCTCCTAAAGATGGTTTTGCAGTATGATCAATGAGCATGGGCACAGAACACAACAATCGCACAGACTGACCCACCATCAACATAACCTCTTCCAGCCAATATTGCTCACTCAGACCTGGGATGATGGGATGTAATAAGTTGGCTGGTTTCAGCAGAGTTGCCTGGCGTGTGCGTGTGAATGTGTGCGTGTGTCCGTTTGGATCGCCATGCTAAATATGACCACTCGTGTCACTGAGAGCCCCCGGGCTCACACCATGACGTTAATAGTTTGACAGGCCCCGCTGCTCTTCTCGCTTTGCCTCTCTCCATCTGCTCCTCTTCCTCTCCCTTCCTCTGGCTCTTCCCACATTTTCTTTCCATCACTCCGTGTTGCTCCCTCTGTCACTCGTCTCTTTGTGCCTTCGGTCAAATGCAGGTCGCAGCCAGGATGCAACCTGCATTAAAATACGCTTGAAGAAGAGTATGAGTCTAGACTCTGTATTTCTAGTCAAAGTTTTGAGAAAGTGGGGGGACTTTGACACACTTTGTATTATACTGTATTATATTTTTCTAGTTCCAGTTTTTCTCTAGTCTGTTCCAGCGCCTTACTATCCTTGCAGATCAGTACCTTTCGTTATTAATATAAAGCATCTAAGAGGCTGCTTTCTAGAGCAACGGTTCCCTACCAGGATGTCTGGACCCTGACAAGGGGGTGTGAGATGATTACTAAGAAAGAATATACAGTAAAGTGTCACCATCCATCGATCCTCCTTGGGGATACTGAAGCATATCCAAACCAGACGAGAGTCGAGAAGTGACACTTTCACTTCCCCTTATGCACCGAAGCGCTGAAAACATGCTATACTTTCTCCTCGACGCCACTCTTACTGTAGTTGCGACAAAATGTCTCGCAGCGAACAGTCTGACAAAGGGAAAACCACCAACTTCTAGACATGGACTTTGTGTTCTGTCTTACTGTGTGGGCTAACTAGATGAGGCTGGGGCCCACTGTTCTAGAGCGCTGCTTATGGCTCAAACTTCATGCCTAGCCTAACCCGTAATGATATTCCTACTGATTCTACTCATTGATACTGTAATATCACTAAAATAAAAGTGTTGAATACCTTTTGAAGTATGGCATGGCTAGATGGATTTGGGCCAAAACATTGTTATATATGTTTCAGTGAGTCATCACAACTGGAGATAATTTACTGTAGGGATCCCTACTGATACTGTTACTAACCCTAATAACAACAGTACACTGCGTTAGATTGCATTGAAGGTACACATGCTTGAAAGGACTGTATACTTTGCATATAAATGTTCAACTCGGTAGTGCACAAGGCATTAGCAAGAAGCCTTGGCAAATTAAGTCCTTTGTTAAATCTCCGTGATTATGATGGTTAGGAATTATGATTTTTGCATGCATAATAGTCGCGAAGCCAATATGAAAATGGCTCCATTGCGATCATGTTTGCAGTTTGGATAAGGATGTTGACTGGGTCCTACACGTCTGCTCCGAGCAGCAGTGATGACGACGACGATGGCAAACTCTCTTGGATAGCTGTCCTCTAGTCTTTCAACTAAATATTTTTACTGCCAATGGCCTACACACCATTACGTCAGCCGCATGCAAGGCATGCACCAGACAGCAGGCCACTCGCTGCCAAGATTCCAGTCAGGATCAAAACCAGTCCCTAAGTCACCCTCCAGCAGTCCACTGGCAGCCAGTAGGTCCAGAGAAAAACCCATCGCTGCAGAGTTTGTTTTTCATCCCATCAGCTTTCCTGTTGTGTGACGGACTGTCCAAAAGGTGCATGCTTCTGCATATTGGTGGATACTGACCAGGATGGACTGGAGTGTAGTGAATTTTCTCTGTCTGAGCAGTGACACCCAGGACTTCTTAAAGTGCATGTTTCATAAACATGTGCAGTGTTATATCAAGGGCTATAATTACATGCAAGGTATAGAAATGTACACACAATGCTGCGTGAAGTAATCCGGTATCTGGTTGCAAAGTCAATATTGTGGGCTTGCAATTAAAAATTAAAATACACAGTGACACAGTCAAAAAAAGAATTGCTGTGGATATTAACAGAAGTTTAAATTGTTCATGAGGTAAAAGCCAATAAATGGGGCGACCGTGGCTCAGGTGGTAGAGCGGGTTGGCCTATGTTTGGAGGGTCGGCGGTTCAATCCCCGCCCGGCCAATTGCGCCATGGTCGTCGTGTCCTTCGGCAAGATACTTCACCCACCTTGCCTCGTGTGAATGTGTATGACTGATGTATGAGGTGGTGGTCGGAGGGGCCATAGGCGCTAAATGGCTGCCACGCTTCCATCAGTCTGCTACTACTACTATCGTAGTTTACCATCACCAGTATGACTGTGTCTGAATGAATGGAACCTGGATCCCTGTCAGGTGCTTTGGCTGTCTTGAAAAGCGCCATACAAATCCAATCCATTATTATTAAATGCGGTTGGTGTCAGTTCCAGTAGCCTGTGTTACACTGCAGTTTATGTTTCCCTGTAGTTCTCCACATAAACTGCCTTTTTTTACATTCAGAGCATCTGCACCAACCATGATTTAACAGGCATAAGCTGTCAAAACCTCAAGGGGGTGTCATTTCAAAATGCTGCATGATAATCACTTAGTGACAGAAAATGGAGTTTGAGGACTTGATGGGTAAACTCTGTGGAATAATACACATTGGAACAAAGACTGACTGAGTTAAATTCTGGAGTAAAACTGGTTGTTATATAGCGCTCAGTAACTTAATTATTTCCTCAAAATGTAACAAAATATGCAGTCAACTTGATTGAAACAGCCGCAAATGTAATAACTTGACCAGCAATGAAATAAAATCTCCACTTTTTTTTTTTTACTGATGTAATGTTAAAAAAAGAAGACATGCTTTTCTTCAAATGTAAAGTGTGCAATTACAGAACATTAACAATACGGTTAGACTACTGAAAACATTAACATTTGACACTGGTGTTCGGCTTTATGTGGTATATGATATGTGATATTAACAAGCGGTGGTAAATGCTATGTCAAGAGTATTTCAGTTTGTAAAAAAGATAGAAATGACCCACCTGGAAATGTTAAATATCCACAATAATGTAGAAAGGTATTACATTATTGATACATATGTTATTACAGTATCAGCCAGTACAATTTTTTTGACATTATTATTGGCTTTTAATCACATTTTCGATCAAGTTAAGTGCACATTTTCAATAGATTTTTAAATCATTGGGTGCTTTAGCCATCACCAAAACATGTGCTGCTCACATCTGGTCCACTCCTGGTGGAGGTATGACCGTGTTGCGCTTCAGCGCTGGCAGAATGGACACCAGGCTCGGCCCGTCATTCAACCCCAAATGGGGCCATGTGTCGTCCTCTTCTTTGGTCTGCCTTTTTCTGCCAAGGAAAATGTGCTGCTTTTCCACCAAGAAGTGTGCTTGGCTGCAAGTCAGGATCGTCAGTGGCTGGTGATTTATGCAGCGGAGGAGAGCGTTTCCTCAGAAGCTCTGATTCCTTCTCGATGAGCTATGATCACACACTTGTGCACGTACGTCGCATAATGGTCAAGTGAGGAGCGAGCTGAGCGACAAGTCAAGAGATTGTCTGTTCTCCTGGAATGAGCAATGATCAAGAGGCCTATAAACACACACACATACGCACACACACATTGAGGCTGTGCGATGTATGATGAGTTATAATGATGAGTGAGGGGGTGTGACGGATTGAGCTTTCATTTCAGGTTTGTCCACAGTGTGAATAACGGTCCTGGATGTTGTCCAAGCTTCCTATTTTCTTCTTCTTTTTTTTGTTTCCCTCTCTCTCTCCAGATTCAATCTACTCTGTTTTAAATCTCTCTCTCTCTCTCAACTGCAACTGCAACTTCTGGTGTCTTTTCCCTCTCCTCACTATAAATTCACTATCCTGTTTTTGGCTCATCATGTCGCCTGTTTATCCTGCCACCTTTGGTTTTCCATTCTCCCCTCGTCCCCCCTTGCTTTAGTTTTTTGGAGCAGACACTAACCTGGATTCCACCATGTTCACGTCCAGCCCCACAGAATTATGGTTTAATAAATGCTAAATTAATAATTAATTCTTCACTACATCTCTTTTTGCTTGCTTTTCTCTCTTGATTTCCATCACTTTGCCAAGGAGGTAACGTTTTCGCCTGTGTCCATTTGTTGGTTTGTTGATTGTTTGATTTGTCACATTTACACAAAAACGACCGGACAGATTATGACCAAACTCGGAGGGAGAACTTGTGTCGGCCCAGAACCGACCCCGTTGACTTTTGGTGCGCAGCCAGATAAATGGACATGAGTTTTTTCTCACTTTCTTTAACATTGTGAGATTGGGCATTTGTTGACATTTCACTTCATTTCTTGAGGAATAATAATGTATCTCGATGCAAAAAAATCAGCCGTATTTAGGTGGATGCTATCTATGAATGAGTATAATTTTATGTGGATCAAACTCCTTTCTGATTTTGGATTACGCTTGTCTGAATTTAAAGGTGACCGCTGGGCCTTGGCGGAGGTATGCACTCAACTTGTTGCATTTAACTACTACACTGCCAGTGTCGAGACAGTGTTTTAGGAATACTGGCATCGTCTATCACTTACAGATTTAGCTACAATGAAAAACTATAGCAGAAGTGATTAACATAACGTTTTATCAAAAGGTAAAGTAATATCAGTGGACACTTGTTGACTAATGTTTATTATGTTAATTAATGTATACTTGTTATAATAAATTCAATGAAAAGTTATTTCCCAGCAGTGATGTGCATTAGAGAAAAGAGATTAATGCATCAGGTTGCATTTATTAGGACACATTTTCTTATTTCAGACTCTCAGTGCTCGAAATGTATCGTAATTGTTTATTTATTCACTGTAAATGCAAACAAACACAGAATCACACTACATTGATACATGAAAAATGTAAATGTTATAAACGTAAATAGAAAAGCAGGATAAGTTAAATTATTACAAATTGGACGTGGCCCCCAAGCAGGACTTTATATAAACAAATATACAAACATTAGCTCAAATGGATTGATTTGATCGATTTGAGTGGCACACGGCGGATGAGTGATCAAAATCAATAGGGGAAAGAGAGCCATTACAACATGTCACCACCAGATAAATGACTTCATTTCTAACATATTATTACATGTTTACACCTTGATTTCAACATTGGTTAACATGCATTTCTGAAATGATTTTTTTAAAATTTTTTTTACATTTTTTAAGCAAAATGAGAGAATATAATTTAATAAAACAACATGTAAACACGTCATTAGATTCACTGTATCATAAGCAAAGAACAAAAATCACAGATGACAGATTCTTTCGTATCAACTGAATTCAGGAAAGGAAGTCGATTAAGAATCAGAGCAGTAAATTCAAATCTTTGGTCATGTAGCTGACTCATCTCTGAGATCAGGCACCAACCTCACATAGATTTTCCACTAAAACCTAATCTATCACTAAAAAAGCTTTGTAACTACAAACTAGTCATCCATGAAGTAAATCTCCTCCTCACAAAGAAAATACAGTGGAAACAAACAGTTCTCATCACTCCAAGTGTAGTTGTCACTTTTCTTGATGACACCACAGTGGTTGGACAAGGGCAGCTCGGGCTGACTTGCATTCTTCCAGTTGCTGTAGACCACCACCCTGTCACTTGTCCAAATCCAGAATCCAAAGACACGACTCTGCCTCAGACCGATCCAGAATGGACCGTCTCCCTGAGTGTAATTCAGCCACTGTACGACAGCGTTCTGATCTTCGACGTTCTCAATCCACAGCAGGCGCGTGTGGTTGGCCTTGCAGTAGTCAAAGGCCTGTTCCCAAGTAGCATTTATTTCAATGACTTTGATTCTCACCCAACCTGAAATGAAACAAGGGAAAGGACAGTAAGATTTACAAGCAGTTCAGCCACATTCCTATTAAACACACCATAAATCAGTGTGAGTCTCTTCACACTGAGATGGGCTGGTAGCATGTACAAGCTGTCTCAAAGCCTATTGGCCAAACCCTGCAGCTTCAGAATGTGGTTAGCATTTACAAACATACAGAAACCTGAGATAGGGATGATCTAATGGAGATGATGTACTGATCACTATCCAAGTCAAATTTGCCAGAGTTTTGGTCGACAGCTGCATCAGACAAACTGCAAAATGTAGCTACCACTATAAACCTCTTTGTAGGTCCCACACAAATCATATTCTAACATGCTGCTTTTGATAATAATACAACATGTTCTTCACTTTTCACAGAGGTACAGACTTGCTTGGGACTTGTATAAACTGTGAGCACTACTTTCTACCTCTTTGAATTTATCATTCAGATGTGTTGCATCTTTCAATGCATCTTAGATGTGTATTCTTTAGGTATATCTCTGCATATTCCACAAATTTCCATTTTTGTTATTCCATTTTAAACACAGTATTGCAAACGACAGAGTGCAAAGTGACAAGACAAAAGTTAGTTATTAAGAAATACTTTAGATAAACAGAAATCACATCAAGTTATTAAATACTTGTGTTAAACATTTTACATTCAATTGTGCTTCATTGAAATATAAACCCTCCATCATTCATGGCAAATGTCATAATGTCAGGTTCATGGAGTTGTCTAATCATTCAAACACTGCATGTTTTTTAATGTGGCATAATGTGAATTCCATTTGATCATGGGTTTTCACATTAAGTGTAGCATTAAATTTAAGTAATTGAGTTGCATATCAATCGCTTACCTGTGGAGCAAAAGGGATTTGTTTCTTGATAACAACCATATCTATACAATAATTGCATGTTGTTTACTGGAAACCTTAGATGAGCTGTGCAAATTTCTTGTTTATTCTTTTGTGTACTGATATAACTCCATTTTCTGAATGAAGAGCAGCCTTTGTCCTCCCACTCCCATTCATCGTGCATGAGTCCAATCCAAAAGCTTCCGTTATTTCCCTTTTCAATCACTTGGTCATTTTGCATCTCGTTACTGATGCTGACCAAATCCCTGTGGTGATTTCTGCAGTGTTCCCGGGCCTGACACCAGGTCTTCTTGATTTCAACCAGGGTGTAATTAGTAATGTTGTTACCTGCAAAACATAAATCAATACAGATAAAGCAATAATACAAGGCAATATATTTCTTTCACAAATGAGGCAAGAAAGTTAGTACTCAAGACTTTCTTTGGATTTGTTTGTGCTGAGTGACATCTTTGTTCTAATGACTTCAAAGTAAACCAAGTATCAATACACAGTTCAAACTGAAAATTAAAAACAAAAAACAAAACAAGTTTTGACTCAGATATGTACAATGTTGGACATGGTAAACAACATAACTTCTCATCATCAGTGTGTTAGCATCACCATTGTGAGCATGTTAGTATTTAGCTCAAAACTTAACCTCACAGACCTTCCAAGCAAGGCAGCTGATTGTTATTTTGTCAAGTTGATTTATGTTTTCTTCAATGCTATTTTTTTCCAATAAAAATTTGCAACATCAAAAAGAAAAGAAAAAAAGGATCAAACTTACCCCAAACCAGTTCACACATGAAATATTTCGGCGTTGAACAATTATAATCTTTCCATGTGTTGTTCTCAATAGCTTGGCACCTTTGCGTCCCGTCTGTCACATCCACAGATGATTTATTGAATGTGACAGGGCTTCCATTTGACCAAGTGATATTTCGTACCTTACGCAGACCAAGCCAAACCTTACTTTTTGTAAAATTGGCTGTGAACATGGCGTCCTCTTCATCATACAGAGTTACAGGCCGTTCATTTTTCTGCATACACCTTGTCAATGAATAGCTCCAGTTTCCTTGAGTCTCATCTAAACTAAAACGCTGTAGACGGGTTGATGGAAAGGTGAAGTGAACAAATCCTGTCAAGAAGGAGACAAAACAATAATTTATTTCTTCACTTACCAAACAACTATGAGCTATGAAAATAACAAACAGCATTATTAGTTTCTGGATTGCTTAAATCAAATGCACTACATTAAAATGAATATTCAAATCACACACTAAGTAAAAAAACATAAACTTGTCAACATATCTACACCTCTCTGATGCATCAGAAATTATTTGAGCACAGTTGTTGTGTGATATGAAAGTAGCATGTTATCAGTGGAGGCAGCGTATAGATAGAGGTAGATAGACAGACAGACAGACAGACAGAGTACGAGTACATTCAAATACAAATGTAATCAAAAAGTGCAAATATAGAAACAATAATATATACAATATAAAAAAAACAATATAATACTAAATACAATAAAATGCTCATATTTAGCCATGCTCAGAAGCCACTCTCATTCCAAGCTACAGTCCACAAGATACTGACTCTGAGAAAGCTTTGCAGGGCAGCTAGAGACAAAACTAAGATGGAACCTCTTACCTAAACACAGCAAGAGCAACACAAGTGTCATCTTCACAGTCATGGTGGGGATCATATGATGATGACACTAGGTCAAAAGAACAGAGACAACAGGTAAAATTAACAGATGTAGGAATCCTTATCAGAGTGAAATATTGAACCAGGAACTGTCAATGTTAATTGTGCAACCAGTGCATACCCATAGTGCACTGTGCATACGGGGTTTGACTTGAAGCAACATTATGTAGAAATCGGCATTAGAAAGCGCCCCGCACAGTTTTTGAAATACAAATCCCAGGTCTGCAACAATTTGTCAGACAAACAAATATCATCACATCATAAAAAAAGTTAAAAACTTGCATGTTGAAGGAAAAAAGAATTTCCCAATTTGGGATTAAAATAGTATATAAAATTAAAATAAAAAATATTAACATGTATGTGATCCTACCCTCTGACTGAAGTTACACAGTGCAGACACAAGTGATAAAGACACCATTCACCGTTTTACAAGACAATGTGCCATCAGCATGATTTTGAAGCTCTTAGTTTAAGATTAAAAAAAGTTACATAATGTTGCTTTAATACATTTCCCAACATAATTCCGAGTATGATAACTACTGTAATACATCATATCCATTCTATTGCTTGTGATTCTGAAAAAAAAGTTTCTCTTACCAGCTGAGGCGCAGAGTGCTGTCAGTGTGGTGAATCTGTCTCAGTGTTGAGATGTCACAGGTTTTACATGCAGTGTCAGGGTGATGTAAGCTATGAAAAGGGAACCAGGTTGTTTTGCACATGTGTACATAGCAAAAAAAAACAGAGATGGAAAGAGATTAATGATTAACTAAACCTAGTCAACTCTGGATGGGTGACTGTTGTCAGGCAGGTGTCATCTCCTACATTTGAATTTCTCCTTTTACTGGTGTGTTCATACAACATAAAAGCAACAGCAAAAATACAACATCACTAGAAATACAATACTTGTGCACAAATCAACATTTTTGATCAAAAAATAAAAGAACTATTTACAGAACAAGATTGGATAGATAAACTTCAGGTAGTCGAGTATCACAAGTGTAGATATTGACACATTTTACTTGGTAAAAATGATACTTACCGGATACTCAGCCCTAGAGTTGCATGTTTGATATGCATGTCAACAATGAGCGCTGTGCACATAATATGCTTTTGTCCTACATTCAACTTTAGCTGTTTATTTACAGTAAAGAAAACAAGCTTAATAAGGTAACAATAAGAGATGCATAGCTGGTCAGCTCAACCTCTTGATATGACAGTCAGTTATTATACATGTTATGTGAACATACGTGTAGTGTAGCCACGTTGATATGACACATACAGTATGAAATTAAACACATTTTTTATGTATCATAAGACTGCCAATGTTTTTGTTCTGGTGACTCGACTGGCAGCAGATCTATTTTATATTCCCAAAATTGAAATTAAATGTCATAAAACATGAAATAACACAAATGTCACACTTCAAATGTATGGACTTAAATACAATACATACAAACTACTATAGCGCTAGTGTTTAGCGCTCAAAACACTAGCGCTATAGTGCTTTGAGCGCTATACATTCATATTTTGTAGATATTGACAGATTGTGTTTGTGTAAACAGGTCTGCAGGGCCTTATCTTGATATTTGCTCGAGGCCCTTTGAAATCCTAAAACTGCCCCTGCATGCCGACACGTTCTCTCATTATCTCACACACCTGACTGATGCTGCCTGACTCTTTAAGACTCCCAAATAAGAGGGGCAACACCATCAGTATTCACGAGCCAGTACTGTCATGCCCCAATGGCCACCTCTAATGCCTTGAATAACACTCTGCACAGATAAATGGACATCTGGTGGTGACGCTGTGTGTTTTTGATTGTGCGCATGTTAACGCCGGCCTTTATATTTAGTTCAAACAAAGCTGGATGAGTGGCATAATCGCTGTAAAACGAAAAAAACCACAAACATTCTGACCCAAATGAGCTTCACTGCAAATTGGCAACACTGTTCTGTTTACAGAATACCAGAATATGGTGTCATACAAAATATCTTCCTGTCTTCCTGAGAACAGAGGGTGCACTGAGAATCACATTGCATCCTCATGTTGATTATGTTTCTTGCCAGCTGTCACAGTTGTTCACATGCAGCCAAGCCTTGCCACCTTGTCTCAGTGCTTTATGATCTGCTTACAAGTTAGTTACACATGTACCTAAGAGAAAGAACACTGAATTGATCTTTTTAATACAGTATAATGTTTGCTGTGTTGCCAACTATGCAGGTGTAGCTATCAGATTGTACTCATCCTGTGTGTAGATGGTGGTGAAGGGGCTTCAAAAAGATAGATTCCAACCGCCAAAGAGGCGCCTATTAACTTTGTATGAGCATACTTTCACAAAACAGTATGGAGTTAATGTCTGAGCTGATTACCTGGTTGTAAAGACTTTTGTCTGTTCTGGGGAAAAAAAAAGGTTGCATCTGGTAAAACATGTGTTGGCATTTTTGTAGCTATCTTTTAATGAATGACCAAATAGAGTGTTTCACAATGTTATAATAAGTCTATTTACGCCCCCAAAATTACAGAATGGTATATGAAGCTTATCCAACCATGCAGTTGTGCAGCATAGTTTAAATGACATCAGAAATACTGCTGTTAGTGCAGATGCATTTGTTTGCTATTCAAATCACTGCAGCCTGAGTCGAGCTGCCGAGCACCTAGGTGTTAATGATTCGCCCTGAGTATTGGGATATGACATGCAAATTCATCCAGAAATTTGTTTCTGATGAATATTATCTGTGGACTTTTCCCCACTGGCTTGGTCACAGTCATGTCACTTCCCCATTTGAGTTCTGAGAATTCATTTTTCAGACGTCAGTTCATGCCTCTACCTTTCTCTACCCTGAAAAAATTATGGATGATTATAAATTATTTATATATATTTCCTTTTTCTGTTCTACTTTCGGTGTTATTTAAGTATTGTAGTCTGTAGATGTCGACATACGCTCAAGATGCACCATATGTAGTATGTCTGTGATGTGTCCCCGTAGGTGTACCTGATAGTGTTGTTTTGGTGTTTTTCCAAGGACATCATCATTAATGTTGTTCCAGGTCCATTATTTCAACTTGGAAAATTGGGAAAATTGGAGCAAGCCATTGTGGCTGAATGGGAGTAGCACTCTCCTGTTTGAAGTATGAATTTTTACTGTTCATTTATTATTTCGACACAAACTTCACCTATTATCTTCTGTTCCTTTTCAGTCGTCTGCCACTGTTTGGTCAAGTTTACAGAACAAAATCACTTGGTCAGGTTTAGGGAATAAGAACACTTGCTGAGGTTTAAGGAACAAGGAAAATCTGGTCAGGCTTAGAAAAACAATGTTTTAGGTGAGTTGCAAAGCTATGACACTTCGACAATGTGAAGGGTCGGTTGCCATGATGTTCCTGGAGCAACATTACTCATTACCCAGAAACAACACCTATGGGGCGATATCAAAGAATGCTATCCCCATTACCAAACCCAGCTGCTTGTGTCCCCATCAAAGGTCCTATTTAAAGGAAAACTTTTTGTACTTTTCTTCCAAATCAGACCTATAAAAAGTCAATAGCTACCCTCTGTTGTGTCCTTTTTAAGTGTAGTTTAGTGAATGCAAAAGATTCTGTACGTTTTTCTAAACAGAGAAGCTACAGTAGTCATACATACAAGTAACAGTGTACAGTGCGTTAAGTGTGATTTACAGTTCAATTAGGATTCATAATTTTCACTCACACGAAAACCACTGGCAGGTTTGAAACATGATCAGTCTTTAAATAGAAGTATGTCTTTCAGTTCGCATCAACGTGTTTGGAGTCGCACTTGTTCATCTGCACGTAGACTCACATTTGAGCGCTGTGGACTTGCAAATATGTAGCCAGTTTATTGCAAGCCATGACGGCGCAGTTTGGGCCGATCACGTTAGGGTGACTGGAGGCTGTGGAGGAGAAGTTGGTGTGATTACAACTATGTATGAGAACACACGCTATTTATAAGACCGGTATAAAACAGAGAGACATATTCTTGGGAGCTGGCTGTATGGCAACACACTTCTGTTCATAATGATCTGCAAGACACATAATTTAACCCCTTACCCAACCCCATTAACATGATTTTGATCATTCAAATAATTATGTCACCTGATGATTAATTTTACTAATTTTTTAGATAAAAGATAAAAACAATTTAAACAGTTGTTTTCCAGTAACAACTAGATACATTGTTCTATCATCATTGATCACATTCCTGTCATGTTTGTATCTGTGTTGTGCTGCTCTGTAACCCCGACAGCAGCACATGTACTGTCTCCAAAAAAAAAACCTGAACATGATAGAAGTCTTTAATCCCCTCTGTCTCTGCTTGTTGACTTTAAGGCATCAGCACTATACATCAGGCCACAGACGCCAGAGACATTCTCCACAGCACACTGTAGCTGAAACACTCCGCGTGGCTGACACAGCACATAGTGTCATGATGGAGGAGGGCACATGTTACCTGCAGTCACAATCAGTGCAATGTCAGCTCTGTAATCTACAGTAAATCAACTACAAAAGACAGCCCTGTCCATTCACATTTCACTTCTTGGCACTTGCTTCATCCTCTTGTGCGATCTCATTTTTATGACGCCTTAAATATTGAGTGTAGTTAATCGTGTGTGGGGAACAAGGACAAAAATATCCCATAAAAATCAGCATTCAAGGGAACTCATTTAAAGGTGCGATAGAATTCTGAGTGATATGGTTGTGCTATTTTTTAGTTAAAGTGTCAGTCATTCCAGAAATTGCTCAAGTAACATTACTTCAGTAGTTTCCTGGGGTTGAAGTGATTAATTTCATTTGGGTCATTCAAAAAATAATCTTAAAACGTATATAAGATGCATGGGACCTTGCAAAATCCTATAACTGTACTCCAAATACTGATTTTAGTTATACATTTTTGAAGTGTGGCCCTCACTTTTGCAATTCTATGTATATGTATTCCAAGCCTCACCTATTGCTTATTTTCCACTGGATATGGTTGAAATTGGTACTGAACATCAACGAAACCCTTAGGATACTTGGCAATATGTATTTATGTAAATAGTTGTTGTAGAATGGTATAATCATCAAATGAATATCAATCAATCTTGTTTTACCCGAGCGAAGAATATTTAATTTTCAAAACTGAATGTCTCCAATAGTTTTCATTTACTTGCAACTAAATTTGATTTTGATTAAGTGTTGTACCAAGTTTAAAATTCACCTATTTTTTAAAACTCTGGATAACCATAAATAAAAAGCTTGAAAATACAACACTTTTTACACTAATGATGGTATATTTTCCCAAGAATTTTTATTTCAATTTCTTCAAAACTTTATCATGTAAATGTGATATTCATTGCATATATACATAAATATATATGAGGTGTTATATTACTCCATAATTTAATATATTTTTTGGAAATAGCTAGTTTTCAAAGTTTTCACTGACTGAAATATGAATTTTTTTTTCCTTAATATTTTTGATGTTATTTACCGTGTTGACTTTTTGTATCTGTGATACCTATTGAGCCTGTTTTTCAGTGGGTAAAAGACATTTGCAAGTTACTTCTTCTTGTCACATATTGTTGCATACTAGCTGACGTCATCTTTTTCAGTGTGTTGGACTGTTTACAGGTTCACAGAATGATGTTCAGACTGATGAGGACAATAACAATCATACTTACTGTTGCAATCGGCTCTACAGACAAAGGCAACCGGACCGCTGCACACATCAAGTACATTACATTTACTGTTGGTTTGGACATTAGGGCTGGTGGCATGATGTTGTTCCACTGAGGTAAATGCTGACATCTAATGCAGTTCATTTTGTCGTTTCAGTAGAACTCCACTTACCCCTTTCCAAGTTCTCTTCTTAAAAGAAGTAATTTTACTTGAGTAAAGTTTCTTTAAAGTAATATTTTAATGCTATTTCCATCCCTGTCCCTGATACAATATGAATGACTGCAATTATTCAGTATGCGTGGTCCTCAAAGATCTTAAAAATGACAGTCAACAAGACGTCTAAACTAAAATTAAAGTGAATAATTTCCCAGGTACCCTAAGGATAACTCACAGAGAAGACAGTTTTTACTACTACTTTTATCGAGTTTTTAACTAAATAGTCCCAAAGCTTCAGAGGTGAATATCTCAAACCCCCAAAACATGAAACCGAAATTAACTGCATAAAACACCCATAGGGACCCCATGGATTCTTCATTTAAGTTTAGCTTCACTGAATCAGCAACTCACATCCAATCTCTGGCAGTTATTAAAATGCCAAAGAGCATGTTTGGAGAAAACTGATAGTGGTGCAGTATTAGGCTGGAGAGATGGAGCTCATGAGGGACATATTCCCAAGTCAGATACTGCGTCACAGCATGAAGCATACCATGAAAGCAGTGCAGCAGGCCGGCGCATGGCACGTTAGAGCCTGAGTCGGTCTCCTTTGTGAGTATCGACATGGCTATATGTGCCGGACGCACACAGTGTTTGTGCACGCTTAGAGTGAGGTCCAACACGTTCGGTTTGTGCAGGTACGCATGCAAGCTGTCGCGTTTCTCCTCAAGTGAGCACTCTGAGTCAGGAAAGACTTCAATACACAATCACTTTCTGACTCCCTCGTGTAGGCGTGAGGCCACAGTGACTCTGGGTGCTGATGCAATTGTGGGGAAGGCTGACGGATAAAGGGAGATGTCAACTGGTTTCGACAGCAGGTGAAGCCATTTTACCAACGTAAGTGCTGTGAGAGATTTGACCAGGCCTGTTGCTGGCTTTTGAGTTGCATGTGTGTGTTTGTGTGTGTATTGCTGTGTGAGGAAGCAGCGACTGCGAGCTGCTGATTGCCAGCCATTTCTCTCATTTATTTATAAAAATGTGTAAGTTCAAAATGATTTTCTATGTTCCTCTTGCTGTCTTGTTTGTGAATTTTGGATAGTTATGGCAGTCTGGTAGTTGGTCTGTCCATCACTTTGTCCAAACTAAAAAGTCTTAAACCCTGGATGGATGGATTATCATACAATTCTTGTGGTCCTCAGAGGAGGAAAGTTGAAAGTACTATTTGCACCCGTATGTGTGTCCATGGGCGTGTTGTTCTTAAAATCAGGTGTACTTGAGTGCATCGTTGGCGCATTATTATCTTAAGGCTGCAGAAAGTGAATGCGACAAAAAAACCTAGTCTAGAGTCAATGGCCTCTGTATTCATCCTGCAATTTTAGAAGACTAAAGAGGATGCTTTCAGTCCTTTTAACCATTTTCATGCTCAGAATGTCATTGAAGCGAACTCCGAGGCACAGTGAAGCAGCAAAACTAAAAAGCTGTGGTTATAAATCTGGTAGGGCACGGGGAAAACTTTGGAGGAAACTGAATTAAACTTTTTCACTTCTGAAAATAAATAGTTTTGACTGCACTAATGCAGTTCAAGATTTATCAGCCTTACTCCAAACAATTTCTCTGTATGAGTCTGGACTGTGTGTGTGACCTTTTTTCAATGTGTAGACAAACACAGAGCATAAGTCAACATTAAATCCTGACCGTGGTAAATGTGCACGAGGTACAGCAATGTCCCTCTAAATGGGGATCCACCCAATCCGCGCATCACTATTACACACACAGGGACGGGGTCAAGTTACGACCAGAACACAGCGCGGAATAATAGAGGGGCCGATTATAAGACAGTTAAATTGGACACACCCTTAATGCACATGCCCCACACATAGGCCATGCTCCATCAATCATTTAAATAGGTCCCTTCATGTTTTCAAACAACGTCAACTGCAAGATGTATTTTTTTCTTGCATGTCTGGAGCCCTTGGACAAGGTGCGGGAACTTTTCAGAGTGAAACTCTCTGAGGCATAACAATAGAAAACTCCTCATGTTTCAGTGCCCTGTCATTTCTTTTCCTTCCTGCACTTCCGTGACCGCAAGTCATCAGGCAGTAACTCCGTCTCTATGGAAACAGTGTGATTTTTTAACCAGAAAGCACAACGTGTAGAGGAGGAGACGAACAAAGCGGTGAGGAGGAGGGGAGGATGGCTCAAAGCTCATTCATGCTTCATGTTAACATTGTGTAAATTTTCACGAAAAAATGGCGGTTTTGCTCATTTCATGTCTTGTGTTATCACACACTGTACTTTATGAGGTGGTCCAAACATTTCCCTGCATCGCTGAACACACCATCAAAAGGGGATTGTTGCAGATGCATGATATCGTGCAGCTCTGTCAAAGAGGAAAAGTCCTACTGCTGGATGTCCATCTGAGTTTCAGAGAGGTTGCTGTCCTCCTCTCCAGAGCTTTTTGTCATCACTGACAATACGGTCATGATGACTCCAGGTTGTGTCTGATCATCAAATGAAGTTCTGCAGTTATCAAGCCATGTAATAACTAGAATGATCCACAATAACCTGAAAATTGCTGAAGTTGTTCCTGTATTTAAATCTAGAGACCAAACTTATTTTTCACAAGTTGTTGTTTTTGTCCTACCATGTTTCTCAAAGAGTTTTGAAACGCTGGTTTGAAATTGAATTATGAAACAGCTCTGAGAGTGGAACCTCCTGAACGAACACCAATATGGATTTTGGAGAAATTGTGCCACAGAAATGGCTATGCTTCAGGTTTACAAAATACATATGGCTTTTAAATAACAACGAATTTTCTTCAGGAATGTTTCTTAACTCATTTAAGGCTTTTGACAGTTTTAACCATGACATCCAAAAAAACACTACACTATGGTTTTACTGGAATCACTTACAATTGTATCCATAATTTACTCTGTGGTTTGTTAACATTAATAGATTTACCATTATAACATGTGGGGTCCCAAAAGGATCTATTCTTGGACCACTCCTATTCTTCATGCATTTGAATTAATCATGTTCTGCAGCGTTATCCTTCTTCTGACAACACCATTCTATTTCTCTCACAATCACTTCTTTTGTCCTAATGTCCAAAGTTGGCTCTGATTTACTGTTATTTATCTCTCACTGTCACAGTGTAACATTTTTATCCTAGTTACATCAAAATGTAGAAAATATTGCATATCTAACACTTTTGTTTTCATTTGAAATATATACCGTATTTACACCTAGTTGCTTTGCTCATGCCACTGTACAGAACCATCGTGTGCCATTCCCCATTCTGTATTCTCAAAGTTGTTTGTTCAGTTCTCGTTGTCGTTGTTCCTCTGTCTGTGTATGGGTGAAAATAAAACCGAGAAATATAAATTGAGTTTTATTTCTTGTGTCTGTACATGTACCTTGCCAGTTAAGCTAGTTCTGATTCTTACTGTGATGACCCATCGTCAGGGTCTCATCCAGAGACTCTTTGGAGCCCTGATTGATGAAACTCTAATCTGGATGAGTCACACATGTTTTGTTTGCTGTAAAATGTCAAACCCACTGTGTGATCAGCACATTTTGAAAGTTGCTTTGTCAGACATCTTAATCAATTCTATATTATAGATTATTATTATTATTATTATTATTATTATTATTATTATTATGTTATATATTAGGGAGCTACTGATCCCACCCACCTTTGCAACATCGTATCATTCTTTAATATAAACAAATATTTCTCATCTCTATGTTTGCATTTTAATCATATTGTTTGTTTACCTATTATTGTCACTACATGACTTTTACATTTGCTTTTAATGTGTGTTGAGGTGAGATTTCTCATACACCTCCAGGTTTTGTTTTCTAAATCTCACCTGTGGCACTTTTCGTCTTACTTTTGTTGTTGTGTTTCAGCTGCTTTTTTTAATGTTCAAAGAAAAAACAAGATTAAGAGGTTCTTTACTTAAAACAATCTATTTACTGGCACATTGTACAGATGAAAGTATGAAAAATTACAATGCAGTCGAGGTAAGATGCTCCACTAGAGGATGCCTAGTTGTTGACTCACTCTCTCAGCCCTTGAAGGCTCGTTCTCAAAAAAAGAAAAGTTCCCCTGAGCTTGCAGGGTAATGGAAAGGTACTTAAGGTGGCAGTGGGTGTTCCCCGAGGAGACGTGCCGAGGGGGGAGTCAACAAGTGTCAGAGACTGCAAGTGAGAGAGACCCTGGGTGAGAAAAGCTGGAAGGAGTAAACCAAAGATTACAGGGGAAAGGGGTCAAATGGATGATTTTCGAAACAAAGGAGGGGAGCAGGGCGAGGATGAAAAAGGGATGGAGACGCATGCGGCGAGAAATCAAGTCCAAAACACTGGACGTGAAAAGGAGATGATGAGTAGAAACCGGCTTTGCTCTCCCACATTGGGGAGAAAGCAACGAAGCAAATTTAGAACCAGTGTGTGCATTGTTCTCCGAAGCTTTTAGAGATCTTCACTGCAACACTCAACTCTGATGCAATGCGTTAAATCTAATGACCAGGAAGAACAACAAGCCTATATCAAATAGAGTCTGTCTAAAATGTGGTTCACCTTTACCGTTACTTTTAAAGCAAAGAGACAAAGTGCAGGCAGTAATAAAAATTTATTAATTTTACAGTTCTTTTGAGCCAGTGATATATTTTGTGCACCTTTAGCAGAAGTAGTAGTTCCAGAACAGGCTTTAAAAGGAAAGAATATTATTGATTTTGCACTATTTTTGAAACAGTACAACCATTATCTTTGAGCCTCCCGGACACATTTTGATAAAATTGAAAAACTGCTTCTGCTCTTGACGAAGTCCAACTCATCATCAACATTATGACTCATTTCAAGGTATTTACTACGGCATAGTTAAGTTTTATGGAGGCTGAATCATTTTTAAAGTGTTAAACGATGAGCCCAATCTTTAAGTCGCCTTTTACTTTTATCAGCCACTGGTTTTTCAAAAAATCGAGGCCTCTGACAGCTGTGATTTCTGAGCCAATTGTTTCATGCCTCAGCTCGTCGTTCCCGCCGCGTGTCCGCGCCTCAGTAATTGTCTCCTGCCACCAATCCCGCAAACAGCACATACGACTAATGCAGAGCAACCCTTAACTCAGTCCTCTCACGGGATATTTCTCTACAAAGACAGTGGTGTCAGACAGAAATTGTGGTCCAGGACTTTAGTTTGACAGACAACGGACAAAAAATGCTTCTAGTTTATTGAAGCTAGGAATGAAACAGTGAAACATGCAGTGACAGCTGGAGGAATGTGCAATTAAAAAGTTATGATAAAGGTTCGCGCTATCAGTTGCTCGTACCCTGAGGCTCCTGGACACACTCAAGCTAATCATTCAGCCCGACCAATCCTGCTGTAACCATTTAGCTCTTATGTGCCAAGATTGTAAATGTACGTGTTTTGGGTCTATTTTGTTGCCTCGTGCTTCCTAGTTCTTCTAATTAGTTTTTTGTCACCCGATAGTTTAGCTGAAACTCAGAATTTTGAGACTGTTTATTTAATTTTCATGTACATGTCATAGACTGCAAACCACATTGACATGTCAACGATACGTGTCAAATCACATTATTTCGAGCTAAAATGATCTTTTCCTAAACCTGACAAAGTGTTTTTTGTGCATAAGATAGAAAAAAAAAAGGGGGGGGGGGGAACGGCATGTCAACACAATTTTCATTACTTGATTTAAAGATGTTTTTGTAACTTGGCCCTGAAATTCGGGAACAAACCTTCCGTGAAAAAACTTTTTGTCTCTTGTTTTTACCTAATTGTTTGTTATTTTTGCCCCACATGTTTTTCTTTTTTTTTGTTTGGAACCATATTCCAGAATTTAGATGCAACTTTTGATTCTGAGTCATTGATTTTTTGCTTCTCATCTTATTTTTTGCATTGCAACACATTTGTGCTTTCTGTTTTATCCCACTGTTTTGTTTTTCTTTTGTTTTCACAATTATGCGGTTTTGATTATTGATTTAGTTTGTTACAAGATTTCAGTTATTTAAACAAATTTGGATGGTGTTGTTTTAGCCTCATTTTATTTATTTTTTATTTATTTGCATTTATTTTGCTGATGTAGATTATTTTGTCCTGATGACATATATACTGTATATATATATATATATATATATATATATATATATATATATAAATATATATATATATTAATATATATATATATATATATATATATTAATATACTTATATAGATATATATAAAATAAGACCACAACAAATACTTAGGAGTCTTGTACTGTATATTTAATGCATGTTTGTTTGTATTGGGCTTTAAGTTACGTTGATCGCACATCACAAAAAAGCATGTGAATATAATCTTAAAGGATGTACTGAGCATCGGTGTTCGTGTGTGTCAGAGTTTCTCCGCGCTGTAGTTATTACAGTTAGCAGTCCTGTGGGTGTCATTCATCACAGACAAATTAAAATGGCTCGCGTCCAATCCGGGAGCCTTCCCTCCCTGTTCCTCTCTCTCTCACCCTCAACCTCTCTTAAAGTTGTCAATTCATTTTTTTTGTTTGGCCATTACGACTTCTTCTCCACTTTGTGTTTCACTCTTGCTTTGTCCGTCACCCTTGTGTGTGTCATTTTTCATTTCCTTTCTTCTGACCTGTCCTCTTTTCCATACTCTGGCCCCACTCTTAGCCTCTCTGTGTCCCTGAGTTTTTGTCTTCCATATATTCAGTTTTGTCACATATAACCTTACCTTACCTCTCCTGTGTTTTTTGTTACTTTCCAGAGTTCCTAGTTTTCTTTTGCATGCATGCAGGCAGCCACCATGAAGATCAGGTGGAAAATAGGAAATAAACATTTGCCGCGCTTTATGGACATGAAAGCGGGGCAACTTTTCCCTCTGATCCATCTGAAAATACACTGAAATTTCCTTAATCAGTGAATTTGCAAATTTGCCGATTTTACAAAGGCAGCGGCTCATTATGCAATCAGCCCCTGACTGCCTCCCGGGCAAGTTCTGCAAGTGAAGGGGAGCTCAGTCGGCACAGTTCTGATGAGATTTCCCCCAAATTATGGAGTTAAGAAAAAATAATTGGTAGCAGGACTCCAAGACATTCACTTAGGCGGCAGTTCCACCAGAGTAAACCTGTTTTACTCACAGTACTGTGATATCAGCCAATATTTAGGGATTATTATATTATTAAAGCACAAACAAAATCGGAACTTAAGAAAAGAGATCAAAACATGATAATTGAAATAACGTCATGTAACTACTTTCTTCAAAATAACAGCGGCAAAATAATTCTGAGGGTGCAGTGACTTGTAAAATGGTGAATGGCGTTTTCAGATTCAAAGCCCCCGGCGGCTGTCAGATGTTTGTGGCTCCCTGTCACAATAAAACTCACCTCATTTGCATCTTTTTCTTCAGAGTCTGTGAACTCGTCATTGAAAACTGCCTCCTGCAAATTTGAGGGAGCTTCTGATTCCTATCCATAATGAAACTTTTGCTCAATTCTCCCTTAAATGCACATGTAAGAGAGAGCGAGAGAGAGAGGCAGAGGCGCACGTTGCAATTTTAGTCTTTTGAGCTGTTGGACACATCATCACACACGTCACAAGCTCTGGCAAGACGGACGCATCGACTCCAAAAAAAGTAGCCAGTCCGTTTTGGCATTTTTGAAGCTGAGCTCCAACTGAGAGAGGCACAGTCCCACTGCGCTCACTCCCCCTCTACTTCATTGCTATTTGTTCTCAGTCCCTTCTCCCTCTATTCTTTTCCTCATCCCTCCCTTGCCTTCTTTCAAATCTTTAACTCTCTTTGAAAGATAAAAGAAGGGGGGGTTTGGTCTGGCAAAATTAAATGAGATTTGATTTTTAACTTCAATTGATTTCCCCTAGCTGAGATGGTCACAGTGAATGGTTGCGCTGAATAACTCGCGCATCGAACACAAATTCTCTCTGGCTGTGAAATCGATGGCGGAGGACTTATTGGAGTAAGTGTTTGTATCAGCACTAAATGGATGATGTTTTTCTTTTCTTCGAGTTTCTCGTTCACGTACGTTCATTTTTTTTTTCCTGGTGCATTTTCTTCTCCGCCGGCAGAGTTGGCCCTGTTTCCTTTTCCCTTCCTGCTTTCAATTGGCATCTCTCGCTCTTTTATTTGTCTTTTGGCCATTATACGTGGTTTCAGAGCCGAGGTTAGAAAAGACACTCCTGATAAATTGCGTGACATGTGCACTGGGGATTTTTTCAGCTTGTTCTAAAAAAAAAAACCAAACAAACAAAAAAAAAACGTGGCATGCATGTGTTTGTGACTGCCGTTTTTTCACATGTGGATTAAAGATTTCCATATGTTTAAAACTGGACCTGATTCTGCGTTTCCAAATTATGACAGTATTCACCCGCGTTGCTGTAAGGACTGGATCTCAGTAATTCAGTAATCCTTTCTCAAGTAGAATCTCTCAACCTTTATCTCAGTCTTCTTGACTCTTGACAACAGCGACTCTCTGACTTTATCGCTCTCCTTATCGCCATCTTTCTTCTGTCTTAATCCGTCTCTCCACCTGCCTCGGTGTCTCTCCCTCACCCTCTCTGCCTCGCCCTCTCTCTTGCTTATAATAACTCAGGTTCTGCTTCCATGCCTGGTTATTCATAAAGTGCCAGTGATTCAGGAAAAATGCTTCAGAGCATTATTGTTCTGGATGTTGAACAGTAGCGTTGTGCCTGTTCTGCCGATCCGGGCTGTGTTTCCCTCTGCACGGCTGACTGGTACAAATATGCGCCCGTCCCGGCTAAATTTGTTGATGAAAATCTCTTGTTTTGTCACTGCGAAACACCTGGATGTGTCTCTGAGCGGCTACCTCCCTCTCATTTTCCTTTCCTGTTGTTTTTTTTAAAGGTGCAGTATGTAATAATTGGCCACCTGTTAAATTTGTGGGCAGTGGATCACCAGAGTAACCACTAACTGCTGCTAGCTGTTGCAGTCGTTTGCTAGTTAGCTCAGTTAACCATGCAGCTAGCCGGCGCATTAGCTGACTCTGTCATATAGATTTGCACTTGAACGCAAAGACTGCAGCCGACAGCAACTAGTTCTTATATTCGGAGTAAGAAAAATACCCTCACCATACCACCAGGTAGCTGTCTGTATTTGTCATTCAAAAAGGAAAACCAGAGGACTGCATATGTACAAAAGGAAAGCAAACAGAAAAACAGGTGTACTAAATGGGTGAAATCATGAATACTGAGCAACAGGCTTGAAAGGTTTTCTTTTTTTTCTGCTTCACTCAGCTGAACAGTGTGATCAGAGTGATTTATTTCTCTTACCGACAGGCTCCGCCGCCGATCCTGCACGCTCAGTCGGCTAAAAAGCCGCTGTCAAGGACCGACCAGTGCTACTGGTGAAGGAAACACTGCAACAGCTATGGCCACAAAAGCCCACCGACAGCCCCAACATTGGCCAACGTCCGATCATTGACCCGATGTTGCTCATCTGCTGAAAAATAAGCAACTTTTTTCATCATACAAAGTTAACCGAAGCTGTAATGTCACAGGCCATGAAACCAAAACAACGAGCTGACGGATGCTAAAAAGCTTCGTAGAGAGCTCCCCAGAAAATGAAAGGCTACGGACCATAACACAAACCGGCAAAATCCCTGGTGGAGTGATATTTTCTCCATGAGCTTGTCACTGCAAGCAGCAACTTTCACATTAAATGTGGTACCATGACCCAGGCTTACAACAAAAACAGATGGAAAAAAATGCTCCCTAAAACAGACATCGGTCAATTTACTTTGACAGCGCCCTCCTAGGTCGTGCTATAAATCAAAGAACATATTTATCAGGGTCTTAGCACTGAATTCTCTCAAGTGTTCATAAATCAAGCAGCAGTAAAGAATAATTCAGCAGTAATGAGCAGTTGTGCACACGTCGGTGAGGGAAAATAATACCCACGCCGTACATTCATCACGCTCCCTGTGAGCTTTTGCGTCTTCATTTTTCATGCGATGTGGGTGCTTATCTGGCAAGCACATATTACGAGTTTAAGATGTTAATCTGCCTGCCAATTCTGCTCCTCACAAAATGAGATTACTTCAAAGGATCGCGGATAGCGGTAAAAAAACATTCAGTTTGGTGGTTTCTGATGGAACATTTTGATTTGCGATGGGATCCCGAAGCAGATTTCTCATTACCGTTCATGACGAAACCCTTCTAATTGCTGTTATTTCCACGATCAAGAGATCGGCCTTCTGATCATGTCGCGGGGGCCTCGACTCGCGTTTCATTTCCAGCGCGGCGCTGAGACGTACGCCCAGAAAAGGTCATCATAGGTGTGGAGAATCTTTGCATGTCAATATTTTATACCAGAGAAGAGTTAAATTTAGATTGTACGCTTTCGTTATTATTTTGAAGCCCTTTCCCTGACAGCTAGTCTCAGACATATGCTGTGTGTTTAAAAATGTGCCTCAAATGCCAGATTATTCTAAGATCTCAGCTTCTGAAATGTCTCATCTGTTGAAACGATCCCACACTCATTATGATTACTTCTCCCTGACTTCATTTTTTTTCTTTTTTACATCTCCCTCCCTCTCTCATAATTTCGGATGGCCAATTCCCCCAACTTGCACTCATTATTTTAAAGACTGAGGCTCCGCTCGACTCATGAGCAGACAGAAAAAAAAAAAGAAAAGAGATGACCGGCTGCGTTTGAAACCGTTTTGTTAAACCGTTTTTCATCCTTCCCCCTTGCGATCTGATGCAGTCGGTCGGTGCTTAGTGGGCTCTGCTGACTCACGGGGAGGCAGAGACAAAAGTCCCGAGCCTCGTGGGGAGAACAAAGACGACCAGAGTCTGCCGGAAAAGCTGTGATGGGTATGTCTTTGTTGAAACTCCACAATCTTTGTGGAAGTTTGGCATTAAAAAAATCCTGAATTCTTGTTGTTCATCTCCCCCAGTATCTTTTTGTTTTTTGTACTTTCTAACTCATATCGATTCAAATGGAGGGAAACAAAATAGAAGTTTGGCATGGAGGCCGCTTTCTCTGGATAGCAGCTCCCTTTCAATCCCTCCCGGGAATGCCCTCTGTACTGCTGAGTCATTTACTGTTGTGTCGCAGGCGGTGCAGTCAGAATACCACCGACAATGAATGGCAGAGCTGAATTCCTTGCTGGGGGAGCACGAGCACCGACCGATTGTCCTCCCCTTTGAAAAAATTAAACCCCACATCTAATCTCGTCCCTCGCTATCAAATTAGCAATTAAAATCGAAAACAATGGTGTGGCTGGTTTCACTGTTCTTCGCGCCACCCCGGGACAAACTGCCCTTGCCTTTCCAAAGATTTTTAAATGTCACAGTCAAAGAAGTTAAAAAAAAGACCATCACCAGTGACATTTTATTGCGTTCGTGCGTGTGTGTGGGTGTGTGGTATTAGTGCACATACACACACATACATTCGGAGTAGATTGCATTTTCCCAAATGCAAATACAAGGCCTCGGGTTGTCTGAGGTTCAGCGCGCGCTCATCTCGTGTTTTGCGCTCCACGTCATGTTTGGCGTTCGCGCTCCGCTCATAAAAGATTAAAAAAAAAAGGCAGTGTCCTTTCCGAAAGCAGAGCTAAAAGGTGGATTATATTCCCAAGATCTCATGCCGGCTGCAGAAAAAACTGCAGTTTTCCTCTAACTGCAGTCCTCTAGCTAAGTCAACATGGCTGTAATGTCCTTTTCTCACCCTTCTCCCGCTGTCATAAACCCGAAGTTTGATTTGAGGAAGTGATACTATCCCACGGGCACAGGTAGGAATTATAGCTTCCCTTAACAAGATGTGACTCTGGACACATTAAAAAACTCTATCAATCTCAGACTTTATAGGTCCCCCCCTCTGGAGCTCAGGGCTGCCTGACTCATTACCTCCACTCACTCCACTTCCTTTATGTGTTGCCTTCAACCAACTGGAGCCCATTAGATAACGCACTGTATGGTATGAACTGTTGCAACTGGGGTACAGTAAAAAAGTTTCAGGTGATTAAATTCGAACATAAATTTAGATGTTTAACTCTGACCTAGATTGAAGAAGTCTTTAATGGGCGCTGTCTGTATGATACTTGTAGGGGTGCGGGTAGTGCAATATCTGAAGTGTCTCGACAACGTACATTTTCTTGCCCGTGGATAATCCTGAGGGGATCCTGAGGCAGTCCTAGGTCAGACTGGATATGTAATCCCTCCAGGTCGCTCTGGTTCTGCCTCAGGATCTCCTCCGAAAGAAGGTGGCATCCTGATCAGATTCCAACAGAGCCTCACTCTGCCTCTTTTAATGCCAAGAGGCAGCAGTTTTGCTTTGGGGTCCTTTCCGTTTATCTTCCTGAGAAAATTCCTTCTGAAATCTTCAAAATCGTGTTCTTTTGGTCACTACCCAAAGCTCATGACTGAAGGTGAGGGATAAAACTTACATCGACAGGTAATTGGACAATTTAACCTTGAGGCTCAGCTCACTCTTCGCCACAACAGTCTCGTGGAGTGCCTGAACAAATTTGCCAGGCAATCTCACGCCTCATCTTGCTCAGACTCGCGAACAAGTTCCCATTTGAACTTGAACACATCAGAATCTACAAATCCCAGCAGACATCACAGCCCGAATGAAGTTAGCAGAACATCCTTCCCTTTGGCCTCCCAAATTCTTCTTACCGCCTAGTTTGAACTTCCCTGTCCCCGGAGGACGGCCTACAAGTACTATTCTTCTGATAAACTCAGCTTAGTGAAAAGGGTTGATATTTTGGAAAATATTCATGCTCTTGCTGAGAGTTAGAGGAGGAGACTGATATCACTCTTACCAGCATGAACTATGGAATTAGAGCCCGGAGGCGGTTAGCTTAGCTTAGCATAGAGTAAATAAAAAAGTCAAGAAAGTTGTTGTGTGGAGACCGGGCTGGCTAATCACCTCCTCGCTGTAGAAGACAGATGTGAGACTGGTGTCTACCAAGTCCCCTGGAAGTGTTCAGGGCTTTGAGGCCAATTTGTCATAGTGACCAAACCTTTTAATTACAACACATAAAGATGGCACAGAGACTTACACTGTGAAAGAAGCACCTGCAAAATGACTGATACATTGTTTTGAGCATCATAATCCTTGCAAAATGACTTGTTTTGATCCATTCATTCCGATGAAATTTGGAAAGTCAAAACGAGCTGCAGGATTAAATCTGTCAATCCTCATTCAAATAAGCAACAAACCACTGATCTGTTAACATTTCTACATGTCATAGGCTACATACCATATTGGCATTCCTGCAATACGTGCTGTAGCACATTCACATTAAATGTCTATGGCCTGAATCGACGTGAAGTGGAGGGGATTATGGCTACCCCTGAGCCAGAATCTTGTTATTGGAAGGTCGCTGGATCGATTCCCCTGGTCTGCATGTCGAAGTGTCCTTGGCCAAGACACTGAACCCCAAACTGCTCCTGATGTGCTGGTCGGCACCTTGCATGGCAGCCACCACCATTAGTGTATGAATATATTACTGTAATGTATTACTGTAAATTGATTTGGACAAAAAGCATCTGATAAATGCCCTTAAATGTAAAAAAATATTTAAATAGTTAAAAGTTACAGGCAAGACAGTTACCGAACTCAGCCGTGTTTGTGGCAACAAAAAACCTATATCTTTGACGACATGTCGGAACATCTCCAGTGGCGTTTGTGGTGACAAAGAACATATATTTTTGACAGGAGGTCGAGAAATCTCCAGCTGCGTTTGTCGAATGTTTATTTTTTTGGATGGGAAGTTGGGGTATCTCTACATATTAAATTATACAGTACATTCATATCATCAACCTGGTATGTAAATCTTGGCAAGCATATTTTGCAAAATGTCAAATTATTCCATTAAATTACAGTGAATCACAATTTTTTTTTTATCAAAGAAATAAGAAATTGCTTTTAGTCATCATGGTCATGTCAACAAATAATTGCATTTGATCAAAAAACACCGTCCAAACCAAACGGTCTTCTCGCCTCCACAGCGCTGTATTTACATCTCGAGATTGTGCTGCAGCTCGGTCACACCTCTATATACTGTTGATTGAATATACCGAGAGCGTCCATGATCCTCTGTCAATCACAGTGAGGATTTATGGTATATCCAGTAATAAGCCCACTGACCCACAGAAAGATATGTCAAACCCAAGTAATAAACCTGTAAACCACCAATCATAGGGAGAAAACAACAGCAATACCACGTTGCATCAGCTGTGAATCAACTTATGGATTTAAAGCGGGGGGCCAAGAGCTGCGGTGCAGGGTGTAAATTCTGCAAATGAAAATGGATAACATGGGGTCGGATATGAATGATTTGGGCTGGTGAGTGTGCGTGTGTGCGTGCAAAGCTGTGAATAAGGAAAAGGAGGATCCTTGGATGACATCGGAGCTGCTACGAGTCATCAGTTCCCAATACCGCTATTCATGAATCACTTTAACAAATGGCTTAGAGTGTGTGTGGGTCTCTGTGTACATTGGTGTGTGTGTGTGCACAGGAGTATGTGTGTCAGTTCAGGAAAATACAAAACATAACCCCTTCGCTGAAGTGTACAGATTATAGGAATGGCTGTGCGTCAGGTCCCTCGTGTTATGGATTGGCTTTTTCTGCCTGTCTGCTCATCCGACTCTGTCAGACGTAAAATCGCTGGTGATTCTGACAGAATTCGGTCGGTCCCATGTCGCCTAGAGTATGTATTTAGATTTAGATTGTTTTTGTCGTAATAATTAAAGTTGGCCTGAGTGTCTTGGACAGAACTGAAGTAACATTTCTCAGTCCTGATTGTGATTAGTTCCTCTTTGAAAAAAAGGAAATGACTGCAGAGGAGAAAGCACCTTCCTGATAGATAAATCCGAGATGAAAAAAGAAGAAGAAGAAGAAGAAGAAGAAGAGCAGGATCCAGCCTGTCTGGGAGATTACCAATTAAGACTGGGCTTAATTTGTGGTGAAGCTTGCAATCAATGTTAGTGTGTTCCTTTGTTGGAATAATCAGGTCGCTCTTTGTACGTTTGACCCCCAAACATGTGTGAACCCTGTAAAGGCCACTGCCAAGTGTCTTGATTGCAGGTCCAAACAAATCCCTGAGGACGCTCTAATTGCCGAGTTTACCAGTGAAAGACTGACAGCTGAGATGACATTATGCATTTAATTGCCACATAATGTCAGCTCTTCAGAGACTGTTTAAAAGAAAATCTCCTTTTATATAAACGGTCATAGTGTGCAGCTCATGTGGCCCAGCCATTAGGTATATGAGCCATATTACTGAACATAAGAGGCTCTGCTTTTGGCTCAGTTTGTCTGTTTGTCAGCAGGATTACAGAAAAAAAACTATTGGTTCAATGTTCATGAAACTTGGTGGAAGGGTGTAGCATTGGTCAACAAAGAATGATAAATGATAGATAATGATGGAGCAGATCAGAAACAGGGCAGATGCATTAATTCTTCTTTTACTTTTGTAACATTATGAGGTATTTGGGGATTGTTGGAGCAGTGGAAAGCCTAACAAACCAGTTTCAGGGTCTCCTTATAGTTATTATAGGTTCATGTGGATATGAGGGAGAAAAAAATCAATGCAAATATGGGGGGAGATTGATAGATTTCTCAATTAAAGAAGCACCAGAAAGAAAAGATGAAAGAGGGATATACTGAAACGTGTTCACAGTCAAATACTTTTGGCATCTCGACTGTGTTTTATAACTGTAATTATTGTAGCTGCTGATGGTAGTGTATGTACAGAGAAACAGAATTCAACGTATTGCTCTGATAATAGCTAATAGGAACAGAATTTTTTAAAGAAAATGCTAACGACTCTCGTGCCTGCACCCAATATATACATAACCTTTAGTTTGCAGTGAAATGTTTTTCAATGCTGAGTTACTGTATATTTCCCTGACATTAAAACCTACCTTGAAATTTCCACTATTTATTTCCTCCTGGACTGATTACAGTTGGACTGCTTTCCGATTCACACTCGTGTTCAGATTCACAGTCATGTTAGACTATTGTTCCTCTTATTAAATGCAACCAATTCTTAACCATTAGTGATACATTTAGGTCGATGGTTAATGTTATTTTGTCTGTCCTGTGCGTAGCGAAGCACATTACATACACATGTACGATCTGTCGAATGTGAGTAGAAAACTGTTTCAAAACAATTTGTGTGAAGTAAACAGATAGAAGAGGCAACTTTGTGTTACATCCCCATCACGTGTAAGACACATTTGGTGCTTATGTTCAACATGCTGCGATAAAATTGAAATGAGGCTCAAATGTTGCAAAATACATTCCCATGAGCACCCTTCTTCTCCCATCATTCCTGTTACATCACAATGGGTCATTTTTGTATGATTTTTATGTCCTGGTTACATTTCTCTGGTGTCTACTAACTCATACCTCGGTAGAAGGGTAACAATAGCCTTGAGCTCTAAGGCAAATTGCAGAGCAGGCTGTGGGTTTGAATCCCCAGAGTGATTCTGAGAGACTGCGTGAGCAAAGTAAATGAGCTCTTCCTTTTCGCTCAGCAGCCATTAGACTTGCCCTCCGAGGGGTTAAGTTTCTAACAGCTCCAGCGGGCAAGAGACGGGGAGCTGCTTTTTGTGAACGGGTAAAAGAGCGCTTTGCTTTGCTAAAAAGGCCTGATGCGTCACCTGTCCCTGGACGATAATTTAACATCTAAGACGGAAATTCAGAAAAACCCGGCGCTGCGGTGGAAAAGTCGGCTCCTACTGTTTTAAAGTCAGTGTCGTGAGACGGTGCACGGATCAGCGGGCAAGTGCCTGCACTCCGAGGAGAGGAGCTCTCCATGGTGCTGCTGCTGCTGCACACACTGCTGCTCCTTGTAAAATCACTCAATGCTCTACAGTCATTCGAGAGTTACTGCTCCACAGCCCTCTTGTAGTTTGGGCTGGAACCTTTCCCTGGTGTCAACAGCCTTGCTGCTCTCAACTAACATTAAACTCACACACTCGTGCACAAGCAGCTTAGCCAGAAACGTATTATTTTACCTAAACAGTCCTATAAAACCACTTTGTGATCTCATCTGAGGCTACACTGGCTGCAACAGCTAGTTTAAAAGTTCCAGAAAGAGATTTGAGAGTTTGGAAAGGCAAGCTTGCTCCCCTTTGCCTGAATTAGACCAGACCAGTCTGTTGCCTGTCAAATGCAGAACCGTGTTGCTTTTATTGATCCCAGTCAAGATGTTAAAATTGATTTGGCCACAACAGTGGATTAAGTGACAGAAGGCATTTACATCTCCATGTGTTCACAGCTCCCAGTGTCTCACAGCTGACAGAGCTGCTAAATAGTATCCACAAATTCACAAAAAAATATATAATTCTTTAAATTAGCAAGTTAATGTGAAGCAAACAATGACGTGATATTAGAGACCAACAGAGAGGTTTAACAGTCTGTTAAACCTTTGAAAAGGATTCGTTTCCACACATGTAACATTGCCCATATGGCCCACACACAACACAGTAGTTAAACTAGATGGTCCTCATTAATTTCATTGGTTGGTTTCCAAACCTCTAGAATGCATTTCTATTCTGAAGTTGCATTTCCTGCAAACACCAGATGTAGAAAACAACACTTTGGGACTTAACGAGTAGCCAGTTGCTTACCAGAAGCAAACATTAGCATTAGTCATACATTCATTCTGGGTATCTTCTAGAAAATTTTTACATGCTTTATGGGTCAAAAAACACATTATTTGTCTCATATTGTCCATTCGCGCAGCACCTCTATTCACTCTATGTCAAAACATTCCATTTGAGTGCCTGTCTCGTTAAGGCCCCATTTCCAACAAGCCCAGTATGATGTGATTGGCCAGCTCTCACAGGCCTGAGCATGTTTTCTGCAGGGCTGAGGTCGGTGACTGTATCGTTGTGACATCACAACATTATGCCAGTTCCTGAATATGGACTGTTTGTCTCTGGAGATGAAGCAAAATGATCTTTTCACAGTATTGACATAGCACCTAGACTTGCCTCATAATCCAAAAAGAAATGAAAATATTGCCTTCTACAGTGTGGGACCTTTCGAAAAACAATAATTATAATGGATGTGATGGAAAGGTCAAATTACATTTTCAGTGATGGATGGTAGCTGATGGAATATAAGACCTTGTGGTGTATATCTGCTGCTGCCAAAATTGGGAGGTAACACTGCCACCCTGATGGAAACAAGTCAAGACCCGCTGTGAAGAAAGTGCTGAGAGTCCAATAAAACCACCAGAGACGTGGTTCTAACTTAATACAGGGCTGTTAATTAAAATTCACACCAGGTCATTACAATTACACACATTTTTTTTCTGTAGGTTATAGTTGAACAAACAGATCATAACGGAAGTTTTTAAGCAGCTTATTTGCATTTTTTTGATTGGAAATTAAGAGCATGAGCCCACACGTCTCACTATGCTGATAAAACCATTTTAAACGAGTCTCACAGTTTTGTCAGTCCAGCCTAAAGCCCCACTTTATTGATGGGCAGGGGGTCAGACTGGGTTTGTAATGAATTTGGGGCTGATCTTATTCCCCAAATTTATTTTCTCCTGTTTTATCCTCTTTCAACACCGTGGAGACTTGACAGTGTTTGAGATTTGAAGGGCCTGCTGAATAATGAGTGGAGTTTCCCTCCCTAATTCTGTCCCCCTCTTTCATTTTCGCTTTCACGCCTCTTCAGCTTCTCCCTCTCGCGCTTTTACTCCGACTGAACACTGCTCGAGAGGAATCTTCTATTGCCTTTTTGATCTCTCTCTTCCACGCTGTCCCAGTGTAACTCTCCTCTCGGTCGCACATATATGTAGCCTCGGGCAAAACAAAGGTAATTGTCTGTTATTCCAGACAATAAATAGAACATAAACATAATTTTGTTAGATTTCCTCCAAGCGTGTGCACGGATACCAGTCTGTTTCTCTCAAGTGCTCCCATTTGGTTTATAGTGGCATTTTGTACATATGTCTTGCAGGCTATTCATATTTAGTCTGTCTTTTTTTCCTGGGGAAGAGAGCAGGAAGAGAGGGAAAACAGAAATGTAGGCATTTACGACTTCATTAACTGTTTAATTAAATCAAAGGTGTCAGTCAATAAGCTGGAACCACCAACCCGGAATCGTGGCTTGAGAAAAGACTGAAATACCAAATGCCAAAAATCTTTAATGTTTTTTGCCACTTCATTGACTAATTGATCAATCAATCAACAGTTTCATCTTTAAAAGATGATAAAAATATTCTCAGAAGGTTCAGAAAAGGGATAGAGTGTGCTTCTTCTTCTTGGTTTCAGGAAAATGCATGATTTTATCGTTGTGATGATTGGTGGTCGATTGTAGCTGGTCCCAAAAGTGGGCACCAAGACAGGCAAAAGGTCTAAATGAATTTATTTCACGAGCTCAAGTGGTGGGCAGAGGTGAGTTGGTACAGGCTCGGGCTGTGGTACAGCTAGTGTGGTAGCGGAGCTCAAACAGTCTGCTGATTGAAAGTTTGCAGTGTAAATGAGAATACAATGAGTGAAGATCTCAAGATTTTTACGAGTTTAGCAAAGGGGGGAAAATGCAAGACACACAATAGTCATTACTGGAAGCCTTGGTAGGATCTAGGCAAAGACACCCAAGCATGTGCCTTGCTTCTACATTAACATTATCCCTAAACTAAACTAAACTAAACTAATGAGCATAAATATAATCCTATAATCTATCTACCCGGCCCTGGTTGCAGCCCTTTTTTGTGTTGAATCCACTTGGTCGAATGCACCGCTTGTAAGTCCCTTTAGAGAAAAATGTCAGCTAAATAAATGTAGAGTAATGCCAATTTAAATTGTGTGGAGGCAGCACAGATAAATGCACAAAAAGTTTCTTGAGGCGTAACCAGCAGGTTGGTTCCACTGAGAGTTCTCTACTGTCAGTGAATACAGAGACGGAGGCTGTGCCGGTATCTCTCTGACAAGATCACAGTGACAAAAGTAAAATCAGTCTTTCACTTTAGCTTGACATTTGGAGATATTCACTGAAATAAGATGTCTGCCATAAAAGATGTGACACCAACTCCCACAAAATGATGTGCAGCATTGAAATCAAATTCAACGTAGAGGCTCGGTAACATTGTCAGTGAGGCCTTGATGAAAGCTCAGTCAGAGTTTGGTCTATCGGAGAAAAAACTTAGAGAAGAAATATATTTAGAGCAAGGCCTTAATCAAAGAATAATGGGCAAACATCACAATGAAGCCAACTGTTTTAAAGAAACGATTTTGTAAACAGACAAAATGTTCCCTCATGGCACCCAATCTCCAGTTTAACTTATCTCTCTGCCAGAAAGACTCCTATCAGATTTACGAAAACTAAATCCAGGAAGTCACAGCGCAAACACACACATGAAGAAACACCGTCAAACAATCAAACTGGCTGAGGTAGAGGTAACCTTCACTAATTGGTATTCTTTGGGGAGAGTCTCTCAACTGGAATACAAATAACTGCTTGGAAAAAAAGTCTTGGATACCAAATACCAGTTATGAAGAGCTGCAAGACCACACAGAGATGCTTTCTAGATATGGCACCTGGTCCGTTTATTTGAGAGCTTTAAAAATAATTCAAGTGGCGTTTTATAAGAAAATCAGTATTTTGCTGCGCGTTGAGCACTCAGAGGGAAAGATGAGAGTATGTTTTGGAGAATTTGATTCACATTCCCTGGACGGTCTGTGTTTATGTGCCATTCCAAGGTGTCAACATCAAAGCCAAGAAAGCAACAGACAGCACAATTACCTTGTTGTTATGGTGAATATTGTGACAGTGAGAAGCAGGTTCGCACCATCTCATGTGACAGTAGCCAACTAACTTTTCTCAAGGCTGAAACCGGGCTGTTGTAAAATACATGCAGGTTTTGAATAAACACGACTACTGAGATCAGTCAATCGCAGTGAAGATGTCATCGATGAATCACTCTACCTCCGTCGGTGTGGCCTGATTATTCGACTGCGTCATTATTCAGTCTAATATCATGTTCAAGCCAGCCATTTTCTATTCGGAGAGGGGCACTGACCAATCAGTAGTGAATGACATAATCAACTGTGGTAGTGGGTGGATGGCGCAGATAAATTAACGTTTTTCATGGAATATGTATATAGCACATATAGCAATGTGATGTAATTTACTTTCTGAATATTCTTGCTCTGGGACAGAAATACAGCGTCCTCTTTCTTAATCCTGCCTACAAAGCTTTGATTGGCTCAGCTGTTCTTCCAACTGGGGAAACAGTTGTCTACGAGCACAACAGCAGACCTTTTTGGATGTGGAACCATCTGGAACCCGGGAAAAATGAGGAAGTCAAGTACTTTTAAGATTTTACTATTTTGATGTGGTTTGTGCCACATCAGACAGCGAAGCAAGTAAATCCTGGTTTTAGCGGATCAACTCTGTCTCCTACAAATAAGGTTTTGAAAAATAATTAGCATGAGCAAATAAGTACAGGGACAGTTAACTACAGAATCAGGCCCAAGTCAATGTATTTGTCATTAAACAACACAGGGTTGCATGACAAATGGAATGGGTGACTGTAAACAGCAGCAAAGTGGCAATGACAACATGGTCGTCATCATCATGTCAAAAGTTCGACATCTGGGAAACACCATCCATCAACTTTGACCGTGAGCACCAAGCATCCATGTTATAAACACAGAGTCCACCTGTCCTCGGCTCAGAACACGGTCCGCCCGTCAAGTGCACCAGCTTGATCCCAGATCCTGAGTCGCATTTCGGCCATTTCCTTTTCCTGCGACTGGATGCCACTATATTTACATCCCATGCTGTCATGAGCCCAAGCTTCTTGTACGCTGTTATTTACGTTTCTGTGCTGCGATACGTCAGATGGTAGGTTGCCCTGTTTCAGCGTTTTGTTTCCTCCGCCGTTTCCTCCTCACCAGCCTAATTATCCTTCCACACCTGTCTTGCATCTGTCTAATTAGTCCAACCCTTTCCAAGCACACCTGTGCTGCATCCCCTTAGCTAGCCCAGCCCTGTTGCAGTGTTTCTCCACCTCTCTTTGCCTGGACCTCATACCCTTAATAGCTTAGTTTGTTATTTAAGCACCAGAACGTGAGTGCCGTGTACTTCTATTACATTTGAGAGATAACTCTTTGGCCACTCACACGGAACGATCTATGTGGATTAAAAACGCTTCAGGTGAAAGAAAGAACATGCGTTTTTGATTCTAGTGTGGACTGTCTCTTTAAAGGAGATAATGCTGCCCCACATTTTGATTTTGAGGAAATGTTCAAATTGAACTTCTGTTTAAATGGTCACTGTCAATATATTTCAGTTATTCTCCTTACAAACTCTGCAATTGACCATGATCTGCATTTCCATGGTTATGTTCGGGCGATTCAAAGCACTCTGAAGGAAAGTTGTGGTCTTGATTAAATGTGAAAAAGTCGGGAGTCAAACATTTAACCAGAATCAGGATTCTCTCTTTAACCTTAACAAAGAGACTTGGTGATGCAAATTACATTCTCTCTTCTGAAAAGCCCTAATTACCCACCCCAACCTGCAGGGCGTGACACATCCTGGATTGGAGAAAAATGTTGACAGCGAAAGTAATCAAAGCGGCAATTTCCGCCGAAACCTATTTGCCGAAGCAAATTAGTGGTTTAGAAAAAGAAGAGATTTCTGTTGCTCCGACACACCTGCGATGCGCGTAACCCGAAAGCACTCACACAGGCGCACACCGACACACTTTTCTTAAACCACAGCATCTAAAGCTGTCCTCTCTGTCTCCACCCGCACCAGGAAGTGTTTTTCTTCTCCTAGGCGGCCTAAGTGGAGTGGTCCACTGAAGCCAGCCCTCAGTAATTAACTGTCACAACGCTTCAAAACTAACAAATGGACTTTGTGTCAAGGAGGGCCCATTAATTTACTGGCCTCCACTCGTCGATCCACAGCCTATTATCTCCATTATGCGGCAGGCTTTCATGTCTGGGCGTCCTCTCCACTAACCCTCGATTTCTCTGTCTCGCCTTTCACAGATCCCTGGAAGTTGCAGAAAAGCCCCTGTGGGTATCTTTTCAACACATATGGCGCAGGCACACCTTGCTTCAGCCACACAAAGGTACGTGCAGCATACGAACCCACACACAATGTATGCTTCTGGACACACTCACTTCATCTCCTCTAAGTAGATCACGGAGGTGTGACCCATATTGTAATGGAAGCTGTGATGCTGGGTACAGAAATATGCACGCATGCCTCGCACGAACGCACACAAATCATCAAATTCTCACACACACACACAAACACACACACACACACACACACACACACACACACACACACACACACACACACACACCACGTGCACACACACACTCCTGCACACACTCTGTTTCCCTTCCAGTCAAATATATTTAAAAACTCATACTGTGCTTCCACATTGGCATGACAACCCGAGGGGAGAAATCTTCCACATGTGACACTAATAAGTGCTGCTCGGAAGGAATGGAGAGCCATTTCTCCACGAGGCATAAATAACTAAATAACACACAGACTATGGGATCCGTGTGATTTGTGATACAGCTCACATTTATTGCTCTTCAAAGGTAACGTATCGTCAGGCCCTGGCAGAGAGAGAGAGAGAGGCCGTGAGACTGTACTTCAGCAGCGTTGAGATCTGGTCGGTCCGTCCTACTGAGACCAATGCATTTCTGATGCATTTTCAATGCATTATCAGCAGCTCGGTGTGCTCGGGAAGCGTTTTCAGCTCATCTAAAGTAATTTTGGCTTCCGATTGCATTTTTAAGAAAGCAATAATGTATCGAGAATCCATTTTAAAGGACCGATTCACCCAAATTGAAAAATATCATGCCGTAGATTCTCCCTTTCCCAGGGGCGGAAGAAATATTCAGATCATTTACATGAGTAAACGCAGCAGCTTCACAGTGCAAAAGCCATGCATTAGAAATGTAAATTTAAAGATGTAATATGTCAGTATTTTACATCCGAATGTCAAAAAAACAACTAAACCTTGTGTTATATATATTTTGTTGAGTTGTCTATTTACATTATCCCAATGATAATGTAAGACTCTGGTTCTCTCTCTTTTCTCCCAATTCCTCTCTGTAATGGTTGTGCAGTCGGCAGTCAGCATTACAGCACATAAACACCTGACAATGGAAGCCACCTCCATGTAACGCTGCTGCAGCCAGGGTAATTAACAGGAGTGAAGATAAATCCACTTTTTAAACCCCATAAGTGAAAATGTAATCCCTTAGCTCAGCAAATGGCTCTCAGAGGAGAATCCGATGTGACTCTGGGTGTAAATTCCTCCACAAAGGTCTGACTCTGCACCCTACTCTCTCCCCTGGAGCTTAGCTAGCTTAGAGCAGCTGCAGTGACTCATCCTGTCGGCTAAAACAAGAGGCCCCTATAAAAGACTCTATACATGTTTTGTTTGTATTGTTCACATATGGGCAGAAATTACATATTGTGTACTTGCATAGGTATCAGCAACAAAAAGTACTGAAAGTATCAGAAGTACTTACCAATGTGACCTGACCTCAGGACAACTTCCAGCTGGGTTTGCAGCAAATAAACAGATATTTTTGATTGGAAGTCTGGACATCTCTAGCTGTTTAGAGTGTGACAAAACCAGATGATTTATAGGAGACAGGATGACATGTCCAACTGTGTTTGTGGCAACCAGAAGTAGGTATTTTCAGCCAAAATATGTTTTCCTAACTCTAACAAGAGAAGAGACTATTGTGCCAATAAGCACAGTGTTGTCACAACATAATGTTGCAGTTTAAACACAAAGAAATGTAAAGTTTTATCGTGTCCCTGCTTTACAGAAACATACATTGCCAACATAATTAATACAATTAGGTTGCTTACCTCTTTATCTATAGCCAGGCAGATCAATTTGATTTTATTTGCACAGTTTTTGAAATATCCACGTTTTCACCTCACCTGTTATGTTATTACTTGCAATGTGGAGCTGATAACCTCACACCCACCGAAACTCGTAGGATGTCCTTTTTAATCCCACGCTTCCAATGTCTGTGTGGTTGATCGCTCTGAAGCAACCTGCAAATTATGCCAATCCAAGATGATTTGAGGCTGCGGGCCTCCGCATTATGATACATCAACCCTGTATCACCTGTAAAACATTCATTCCATTAAGAAAACATCTGGCTCATTGCTTGCTCTTCCAGCCATGATCTCATGGGCTTGTCCATAAATCAAACAAGCTGCTGTGTATTTAGTTTGCTGGTGGAAACACATTTTTTTTCAGGGGGGTGAGCGAGTACAGGCGCAAGAATGTATTTCCTGCATTTCTCCTGTGGTATCTATGCATGCGTGATTTTTTGGTTTATTTGCTGGGGTATTTAAATGGCTTTCTCTAATATTTACACCTCCACTATGATTAAATGGAAGTAACAGACTTTTTGTTTATGGTGCAAATTAGAAATATAACATTTAAACAGCTTTGCATCTATTTTCATAAATAATTTCCAAGTTACTCTGTATGATGCACAGATCCCACAGTGAAAGATTTTCATTGGATCTTCTTTCTCCTGAATAAGCAGTTCCTTTGAACACTGCACAGGTTTGTGTATTTGTGAGACAGTGCAATACAACCAGGTTAAGCGTATTAAATTTGCAACGTACTGTACTCGTAACTTTCAGTGCTTTACCTTTGATAACTAATTTAATGTGGAGTTTCTCTTTAATCGTAGATCACCTCAGGCTCTTCTAGCGAGAGATTAGAGGGGCATGTGTGTGTTTATGTGTGAGCAAATGCGCCGGAGAATGTTCCCTCTCGCTGCGATAACAGCTACACGATTGGCTGTGCGTGGGTGAACGAGGGCATTTCAGGCATTATACTGACTAGGCATAAGCACTATTGCACAATGTTGTGTGTGCTCCAGCATATATTATGCATGTGTGAGAGTGCGTCTCTCGGTGTCTGGGTCTGAAATGTGATGCAGATCACTCCGGCTGCCCTTTAAGAGTACTTCCCCTCAGGCCAGGAAGCTACAGTGAAATCTGCCGACTGTGTCTAGTGTGCTTCCACACACAACCAGAGATTAGGCAATTGCTGTTTTGCAGAAAAAAAAAAAACATTTATTACTGTATTGACTGTGCAAGTCCTAATATATAAGTGTCTTTATATGACTGTCTCCAAAGAGTGTTGAAATGGAAAGAAACTTAATTTCATACTTGAGACTATTTGCTTTTGCAAGGATTTTCCCCCCCTAAGCAACTTAAAGTCTCCAAATTTATTGAGTTATTATAGTTCAAAATTATGTTTCTAACATCTGACAGGGAGGATATGATTTCATCTGAGTACGTTTGTTGGTTGGTTGGTTTGTCACCAGGATAAAACAAAATTTAACGGATTTCCACTAAACTTGGATGGAGGGTCGTTTTCTGCCCAGAATAAACCCCATTTAACCCCTTTTTGGTGCTGACCTAGATAAAGGGTCAGATTCAGGACTTTCTTTCTCACCTTATTCAACATTGCAAGACTGTATGAATCTTGTCAAAAAATCAGGCGTATGCTGCAAAGGTGGCTGGTATCTATGAATGAGTACAATCTGATGCTGATCCAAAAAAAATCTGGATCTAGCGGATTTAAAATGCCTTAAAAAAACAAATAGGGAGCAGTATATCACTAGCCAGGCAGCTAGCAGTCCAGACTGGGAGGTCAGGGCACTGGCAGAGTGTTCATATTGCTAGCACAAGAAGCTTTTGCATGCCTCACCAAAAATTGGACAACATAAAACAAACATACAAACATGATTCAGCTGCTGGGTTCGCTTAGTTCTCCCATATTACATAAATGGCTGCTGTTGGACCGCCACAGGCCCAGTCGGATGGAATATGTCTGATTAGGAGCGGGGCCAGATGCATCTGCCAGAGCTTCTGGAGCTTGTCTGGTTCCCAAGCTCGTCCACAACTAAAGAGTGCAAAAATACTGAGAAGTTAATAGTGCCTAAAAAAAAGCAACGTGCAAATGTTTTTACTTTTTTTATATTGAGTTGTTCAGTGGATGCATATTTATGCATCAGTGGATGATTAGTAACATATTCTGTCAATGTTTTTGTAATTGTGACCTTATCGGTGTGCTGAACAGGAAACCTGGAGTTTAAGCTGTTTCAGGAACACAGAAAATCACTTCTGGGACAAGATTTCTTTTTTGTCTTTTCGCTTTTCAGTTTTTATCAGTTTCAGCTGTGTTTGCAGGTCGGCCTCATAAGCTTCTGGCCTCAAGACATCAGTGATACAATGACTGTCCGTGTTAAATACAGAAATACCATCAGTGCTATCTGCCCGTTGTTCTGTATCCACCTGTCCGTCTCGAAGTAAAAACATAGAGTCAGGGCGGGTGAAACACCCGGGTACTCTCCTGTTCTATATTACAGAGGGGATTATAACAGTGAAAGCAATATTTCCCTCTTTGTAGCTGTCAGGTTTGGATCTGTGTTGCACGATTTGCTACAGGGGATGTGACACGGATACCAGGTAATCCTCCTCTGTGAATACGAATTCCTCTACCTACTGCGTCTCTCTCTCTCTCTCTCTTTCTCTCTCAATTCAATTCAAAGGGGCTTTATTGGCATGAAAGTTTTAACAACAATATTGCCAAAGCATCTTATCCAAACTTTCGGACATTAAAAATAACTTAACATAAAAATATACACAACATCAACATTGATTTACAACAATTTAAATTTACATTAACTATATATATATATATATATATATATATATATATATATATATATATATATACATATATACTCATATACACTCCTGTGTGTGTGTGTGTGTGTGTGTGTGTGTGTGTGTGTGTGTGTGTGTGTGTGTGTGTGTGTGTGTACGTGTGTGTGTGTGTGTGTGGGTCACTCACTGTCCCTCAGGTTGTGGCATGCTGATATATACTGGGCAGCAAGATATGCCCTGTCTCCTTCTCCCAGGAGTATTTTTAGTTTTGATTGGCCATTCAGCTCTTTTCAGCTCTCTCTCTCTCTCTCTCTCTCTCTCTCTCTCTCTCTCTCTCTCTCTCTCTCTCTCTCTCTCTCTCTCGTCTTGCACTCGGCGGAGTGATCACTTACCTCTCTGTGTTTAATCTTTCTCCTGTATCTCTATCTTCGGGTTCATCAGGGGATAGCGAGAAGGAAAAAAAGTTTGACGGTGAGAGAGCAGACAAGAGAGGAAGCGAAAGGAAAAAGGTCGGGAGACAGATGGAGTGGAGAAATTACCGTGTTAGAGTAAGGAAGCTTAATAAGAGATCATGCTCATATTCCGTCACCTTTGACCCCCGCTGGCAGTTCTTAGCTTCTACTCCTTTCATTCGGATGAAGACGCGCCCTCATAAAGTATGTGCTTAATGTGTTAATGTGCCTCGATGCACACTAACAGACTGTGTGTGTAAGCGTGTCTCTAAGTGTGTGTGTGTGTGTGTGTGTGTGTGTGTGTGTGTGTGTGTGTGTGTGTGTGTGTGTGTGTTTATGCTGATGCCCGTGTGGGGCTATTTCTACCCAGCCATCAGGGGGCATATACAGGGTCTGATATGAATGACAGCACAGCTCAGGGAGGTAGGTCCCCTCCTGTCAGGATTATACAGCAGCTGCCCTCCACACTGCCTGAACATAATGACTCCGTAATAGACCTGTAAACACTAGACAAATGTGCCCAAGGGGAGGCATGACGAGTTATGACAATGAGAAGGGTCGGCGTGTGTGCCGGAGCTCGGTAAAGGATCTAAATTGAAGCACATTTGAAAGTCATATATATATATATATATATATATATATATATATATATATATATATATATATACATATACATATATATATCACTATATAACATTCTAGCATTCTATATATTCAAATGTTTTACTTTTTACTCCCTACATTTTTACTCCCTACATTTATTTCATAACTTTAGTTACTAGTTACATTTTAGATTATTTATTGCATTTGAATGAATTATTTAATTTCAGATTTTAAAACAAACAGACGAAGGAAAAAAACCCATTCTGACAATCAGAAAAATGCTTAATATCAGATCTGATAATCGTCCAGGCGGGTAATCGGTCAACCCACAGTCTATATTTATTATTTACTCTTACTCGTACTTTTGATGCATAATTACATTTATTGCCAGGGAATAACTTTTGATACTTAATATCAGATGCTTTAAGATTTTTACTCAAGCACTATTGATGGGGATGACTTTCACTTTTACCAAAGTAATAATTTATCATGATATCATTACTTTTATCAAGTATAATTTTAGGGACTTGTTACAATAGTGCCAACTGTATTTTTATTATTTTCCTAGGATGCAATATTACGACAGGCAAAGGAAGGGCATTGTCCTTTTTCAAAAAATAAAATACTGCTGTGTAATTGGCTGACGCAAATGTATATACTGTAAAGCTCTCTCAGTGAATATAGTATTTCTATACTTGATCCATTTATCAAGTACAAAAAAGGAAAAAAGCGCACTTTTCCAATGTATCCAGGACATGCTGTCTATCCAAATTCATCTAGAATCAAAGCTTTGCATACATAAATCCAGCTAACCATTACATTTGAAGCAAACAACTTTATAGATGATGGAGTTGTTGCTCTATCATGGAAAAAGATTGGTGCACTGAGCGGTAAATGGATATCCAAATTATCGATCATTATCTGTATCTTTGCAACCTCCAAAAATGACATGTACTATGAGGAGTAAACAGTCAACCTTGCAAAACATCTAGGGTCCTTTTTTATTTGTTATCTAGAAAAGGACAGACTTCACCCATATGAAGTACCTGGGGCGATATAGCTGCCTGCAATGACTGCAACTGTGTTTGCGCTTGTGTGTGTGGTGTGAGCTGAATCTTAGGTTGCTGTACTTGAGATTTTGTTCAGATGTTCTCTATTTTCTATTTTTAAAAAATCCAATGGCCAAACATATTTAGTAATAAATTCCTTTTTTGTGTCACATATTTGTTCAATTAGGTAATATGGTACAATGCTGAATTCAAGCTTAACAAAGATGCCAGAGCGAAACTTGAACCAGTGTTAATTCAGACCCTTCTGCTATGTGTATGTGTGTGTGTGTGTGCAGTTAGTTGTTGTTGTTGTTGTGACAATCAATAAACACATTGTTGGGGAAAAATGAATAAATTAAACTGGATTAATTGGATTTGTTTGTTTGTTTGAGTAATGATGCTTAACAAAAATCCCCACTTCCTGTGTTTACTGTGTTTATCTTCTTCATTAGCAACAGAACTAGCTCTGCGTATGCTCGGGGAGTAAGAAGACGGTAAAATATCGGAGGTGTGATATTAACGAATGAGGTGGTTTCAGGATCAAATGTTTTTGACTTTCGCTTTTTGACTTTTCTGCTTTTGCCCTATTTCCACTCCAGTTTATTCCGAGCTGACTCTCCTTCGGGGTTCCCTGCTGAGTGAGAATTTTTTTTGCTTCTTTCTGTTGCTGCCCTCACCTTTCTCTCTGCCTTTTGTTCTCAATTTACAATTCGTCTGTCTGTCTCTCTTCTTCTCTCTCTTTCCTTCGCCCCACTCTCCATCCACCCAACCTAAAACTGCTCATCTCTGGTTTCTCCTCTCCTCCCTCCGTGCCACACAATCAGAGACTCTCCCTCTGTCTGCGGGGCAGAGAGCCAGAATACCAATAAGTGCAATAGACCAGAGCCCTCCGACTCCCCATTATCCAGACTCGGTCTTCCCGTCTGCAGCGCGCGCACACACACACACACACACACACACACACACACACACACACACACACTGCATTCTCACTTTCTAATACACCTCCACATGAATTCATGCAACAGGACAGTAGGACACATGTCTGCGTTGACGAGGTAGCACACGCTGTGCTGCGGAACATACAGAAACACACATCCATGCACATATACCTCTTGTGCAGTGACACACACTTTGCTTCTTCAGCTGCTAGCCCCTCCTAGTCAATTTGCACTTTAAAGAGAGTCCCACCTTTTCCTCTGGTGTTCCCAAGTGTCCCCCCACTCCTCTTTTCACTTGTCTGTCTTTCTACACATCCCTTTCTTTTTATTACTAGTCATTTTCTTCTGCCCCTCTTTCTCCTAACGCAACCGCTCCCCGCCTTCTTTATCGCTCCGTCTGTCTTCGCTTAATGATGCAACTCTCCTTTGCTCTCACTATTAAAGCTGCGTTGCTGCTCAGCATTAAGGGGTTGCAGCATGTAGAAGCAAGAACTTGAAGCTACACATTGAGGAAAGACTCTTCTCCTTTCCAATAACATCTTGTAAAGCAAATTCAGCAAGAGGATGAAGAAAGGGTGTCAATGTAAGCATGAGGCTGCGGAACAAATGACAAATTCAGACACAAAACACTTTCCCACACAGCTCAAGATCCCAAATTCATTAATATGTATGTGTTTGTATGTGCGCAGAGAGATAAAAGCATGACAAAAACCACCTCAACAGCTTAATAGCCGGCATAAAAACAATATTTTACCAGCGTGAACTTCAGAGCCTCATCATCAAAATACTAACCAAGCCATCCCTGGCTGGCTCGCCAATTCCGTTTTCCGCTTGCTGTGAAGAAACAATGCATTATGAATGGGATATATAATGTACGCTGTTATTTTTTATGATACTGCTTTGTTCGTGGTTGTTCAGCTGAGACGTGGAAGGCGACGTGTGAGGCTGGATCCATCTATCATTGTTTACCATGTGTAACCAAGGGAGTAAGGTGCAGGTACATGCCTTACTTGCTCCAGGGTTGTTGGCGCGCCTGTGAGAGTTGCAGCAGATGTTTGTGTGAGGATGGAGGGTCTTTGGCATGTAAGTGAGACCGTAAGTGTGGACGTCCACTTGGGAAAAAAAACAAATATCATCAAGCCAACACTTAGAATGCCCAATCAAGAAAGAAAACTCAATTCCCGTCTGACTCATATGATGTCTCCTGTTTTCCTCCTAATGAAGCTTCCAAGATTGCGTCCATGCTTCCACTTGGCTCTTGATTATTTCTTTCTCCAGCACTTTTCCTTAAGGACCCTTAAAGGGCCAAAGAGATATTGAAAGGGCACCGTGGTCCTGAACTCCGCTTGCTTTCAATTGCAGTTAGTTGATTACTGAATACTTAAAGGTTTCATTCATTGCACTGTTGCTCAAGATTGAGATTGCCAGACTAAAAATATCACTATCAAACTGTCTTTCAAGCATTTTGATATGACTAACTACTTTGAATATGTTAAGAACTAAAGCTTCACTAATGAAGCGTTTTCAATGTCTTGTGGATAACTATTTAACTAGAATAAATGTATCTCTTGAATATGTTTAATAGCTGGAGTGTTGGGATGCTTTCACACCTAACCTACTTTTCTTCCTACCCTCGCTGGTTTGTAAACTGTCAATACAGTCCTGGTGTGGACCAACTGATCAAGTTGTTGTTTGTTTGTTGCCACTTAAATTAGGAATAAATCCATCCGCTGGTCAAAAACATGTCAAGGAAGCAAGAGCCTGTAAGTTGTATAATCATTCAGTTTCTTTTTATGGTAAAAAAAGTGTGTGACAGAGCACAAAATTATGGCTGTACAAGATGCCTCCTTGTCTTCCTGTCTCCACCGCTTTGCTGTCTAACTATTATTATTATTATTATTATTATTATTATTATTATTATTATTATTGTTATTATTACTAATAATGCTAATAATCTGTTATTTCTTTGTGAGCTTTATATGATACCAAAGAACATAAATACACATCAGTAGCAATAAAGTGCTGCGTAAGCTGCCATAGGCTCTGATATCAGTCCGTACAACTTTCTGTTTACTCCTTTCGGTTTGTTTCTTAAACATCAGTGTCAACAGGAACTTGACTGGAATTAAAATGCAAGAATTGTTTAATTTTTTTCCAGTTGATGTGGACGAAATGAACCAAACCACAAGTGTTAAAACACCCTTTATTCTACCACTTAAGCACTCATAATTAGAGCATTTTGATGATGACAATAAGAGCTGCAAAGGAAGGACTCTTCAACCTGGCACTACTTCAGAATCAGAATCAGCTGAGTGTGTGCACAGACACAAGTAATTTGACCAAGGCTTTCCATTGTTCCCGATGTTACACACAGTTGCAGTACAAGCTTGCATTACTTTCATGTTCCTTCAATTACCCAGAACCCTGAAACTAAATCAAACTGTAGCTGTAACAGGGGAAAGAGTGTTTTGTTTTTTTAGGGACATTGCATAAACCAGTCTGTCTTTGACCATCTCTTTTTCCTTTTCCTCCTGTTATCCTCCTTTTACTAGCACCCATAAACCATTTCCTTTCTTCCTTTCTTTGCTTCCTTTCCCCTTCCTCTTAGATTTGACATATTTCACTAATTTTCTATGTCCCCACTGAATCTTGTTCCAATCATTCTTCCCTCCCTTCTCTCTTTCCGCCTTCATTTCTTTATTATGCTTTCAATTATCATTATCAGCAGTCTGGAGGTCAGACACTGATTATGAGCATTATTGGTTGAGACTGCAACTGCATCCTCTAAGACATAAATAATGTGGACGGCAGAGACAGGTCACGGAGGAAGAGAAAACCACCTGTGCTGACCGTGTTTGTTTTTTCCTCAGCTTCTCCCTCTATCCTCTAGTTTAGGTGTCGCACATGTTTTTACCTCCCAGACCTTTTGCTTATCTCTGCTCGAAATATCCATCTAAGTCGCCCCGGATCTCATATCTGTTATTTTCCTTCCTCAAAGGTTAACTCCAGTGGCTCATCTTGTGGTTCTTCTCTTCTACTTGCTCCTTTTAAACTCACAAAATGAAAAAATAAAATAAAATCCAGTCCGCCACCACTGTCTCTCTTCCTTCCATCCCTCCCAGTGACTGCAGGGCTCTGTTAGCATTCTGTTAAGGTGTGGCAATTAAATGTCACCTAGCCAGAGACTGAGCGTGAAGGGAAGAAACACTGGGTGGGTTCATCTTGTTACGTCCCCGGCTGTTTGTGAATGTCCACAGATTCAGTACTCCTCCCTGATCTCCCCTTGTGCACACGGAAAGCAAAACTGCTCAGTACCCACCGAGTTTAACCCATCTTATTCCAAATGTTACGTTTTGAATTGATTTCCTGCTCATTGGGTATTCTGCAGCCGTCTATTTGTAGTTCATGTTCTAATGGATTTAAAGTAAACATGGGAGTTTATGTGTCCTGACAGACGTGCACGGCTAATGGAGAGAGACTGACCTTTCAGCTAATGGAGTTACAAACTGCCCTCTGATCTGTCTCCTACACCTTTGTGTGAAGGTGTGTGTGTGTGAAGGAGTGTACTGAGTGCAAGATTATAATTTTTGGGGACCAACATGGAGGTTGAGGTCTTGCATCATCTGACAATAACTAAGCACACTGAAAAAGATAATAGACCGGTAAGGAATGGATATAGTTCATAGAAGATCTTCACAAAGCAGTGGAGGACTTAGGATGTTTGAGGGGTAAGGGCTGAAAAAATCAAAAGGGCGCCAGCTGGAAGCAGTTGGGCACCAGCGCGCAGACAGGGTACTAGCAGGGCACACTTGAGGTCACTTTATTACGTTATGTTTCCCAGGAAGTGCACATTAGTCGATATTACGTTTTCTCCACTGGAAAGGCACCCTAGAGGGCACTTTATCATGTTTTCTCCACTGGAAGGGCACCCTGTGGGGCACTTTGTGAAGTTATCAAGAGGCCACCTTCACTTTTTGCTAAACACCAGCGAGGATGATCACCCCCTCTGCCCCGCCCTTCCCCCCTCATCGAATTCACAAACGTCACACAGTGCGTGTTGGTGTGAATGTGTCATACTTGTGACTTTGCATGTCAAAGAGAAAAAAACAAACAAGAATATAAACAAACACAGGAGGAAATGGAGGAGGCGTTTTCATTCATTTGCCCCTGCTTCTCTCTGGTCCCGTCTGAAAACGTTCATTTGTATTTGGACCGGGGGGGGAAGCATTGTGAAAATACATTTAGTGGGCGAGGAAACCCACAATCACAAATAGACATCAGTCTCCAGGAAGTCATTCATTCAAAAATCAATCGTCACAAACGTCTGTTATCTTAAATTGAACTGGGAATGCATACAAGAAGTGATAATGGAATTTGTTTCTACAGTGGTTTGCTGGGCTGTGTTTGGACCCTACATTGTCATAGCAATGTACGATAATAACCCCAAGGCATTCTTGCATTGGGCACCGCGAGACCATAGCAGTGGCCATTATCGAGTAGCCATCGTGTGTCTGTGTTCGTCGTAGGTTTTTAGTGTTTTTATTGCTCTCAATCTCTCCACTCTTTATCTGTTATGCGCTGTTCCGCTCGTCTTTCCATCACTCCTTCCATTGCCCCACCTTAATTGATCTGCATTGCACCAACCGCCTGTAACTTTTAGGGACGAGTGAGCTGTATCCAAGCGCACCTCCCATCTCCTTTTGTTGATGGGTGCACTGTGCTGTGCGCAAAAAGGTTGGATGAAGTCGGGCATACATTAGACTGTAATTACATTTCCTCAGTTACTGTATTTTGACATACTTGCACTGCACTTAACAAGGATTTCGAATTTATTCTACTTAATACTTCTACTCTGCTACTTTTCAAAGGGAAAGACAGTACTTTTTACTGTTATGTCCTTATCAAATACAGTGTGTTAGGATTAAACTAGTGTTACAGTTGTCAGGCAAGGCAAACTGGAAAACAAGAGATGGAACCTCACTGCATACACCAGAAGCAGGGCAAAGGCAGTTAATTGGTTTGATGCACAACATCCAAAGGTACAAAAGGCTAACATGATGGTGGGAAAGGGTCAAAAACAGATAAAGGTAATCAGGCAAAGAAGTCTAGCAAGGATCAGACAGGAGTCAAGAGGAAAAAACACAGAAAACACAAGATACCCTGTACACAACAGTACTTTTCTTCAAATATGCTATCATATCATCATATCAGAATCTAAAGAAGCAACATGTTAAGCATGTAGTTTGCTGCTTGTAATGTAATTGCTAATAATAATAGTGTCAGTCATATCCTGGTGTGAGCTGGAATGTTGAGCCTTTTAATAACATTTAAAAAAAAAAAAAACAGGCCAATATCCAAAAATGTCATGGAAAATAAACACTATGGATGGCTGGATGGTTGCCATATTGTACAAAGATGAACCGGCACTTAGAAGGGATATAAATACACCATGGAGGAAAGGCTAATGAGGGACAGGTGAAACTAATCAGGGCAGGGTAACGCCATCACAAAGTCGTGAAAGACACAAAGGCAGCCGAAACTCGAGGCGAGATGAGCATTAAGATAAAACGAACCATTATCTGGAAACCTCACGACTACAGACATACAAAACGTTATTATGATAAAGTGGCGTTTGACAGCACTTTTGCTAATAGCCACTTCTAATCAAGAATATGTCTGATAAACAGGTGCGAATGGCACTGAGGCAGAGCTGAAAAGTGGGTAGAAACGGATGCTACAACAACAGGCTCAGGGAGGATTGCACCTTTTAAAATGTGTTCTTCTCGTGTACCGATTTGCTTAGCTGAAACAGCCAATCAAAGTGATTTCTCTCACTGACTTGCTCCACTGCCTATTCAACACACTCACTCGGCCCAAAAAATGCTGACAGAGGTCTGACTACTTGAAATGGTGTGGCGCCACAACTAGACGCTCATCGACGGATCCGAAATTGGCAGGCAGCCGACCATCGACAGGACTCTTACTTCTAAGGTGGTGTTTTTTAAAGCATTGCACTGGTGCTTATGATGAAGTAAACGATCTGACCAACAGCCGTCAAGATCACAGTGACTCACCAAACAGAGGAATGTCTAGACAGCCTTCCTATAAAAAATAATGTTGTATTTCAGGTGGTAGTCTGCACAATAAATCAAAAATACGAAGTTGGTGACACTGTTAGTGACAAGAATAGATAAATGAAAGATAAATTACAATGGCCACCTTAAGGTTGTTTGATTAACAATGAATTAATTATTATCTGCAAGAATGCCGAATCATTTACGTAAAAGAGGATTAACTGAGTTCCTTTACAGTGTCCATCTGCCCTACATTGATAGATATTCTTTTTTTTTAAGTCAAAAATGTTGGTCATAGCGGTCCGTTTTGTGGTGTGAAAAGCCTCAGGGAGAACCAGCGCTCCATCAGCATGTGTCAGAAGTGTCAGACAGAAAAGTGATAGAAAAAATCTTTCAACGACCCAAAAATGCTCCCTGTGTCTCGACAAAGGCTTTAATAAACCCCTTTCAGCTGTTGCTGAAATATTGTTCGAAAAATGTGTCCCTGATGAAGTCTTAAATTGGCTTTCACGGAATTAATTTATCATATTAATTATTTTTCCTCTGAATTACAAACAAGTACATCAGTTCACCATGGCTGCCATCCGTAGCGCCAACAAGGAGTTCATTTACATGAAAAATGCTCCCGCCTCAGAGTTGTTCCAGCCTCAAGCTCCTGTCATTTTCAGATGACAGGAGCTGATAATCTAAACTGTGGCATTATTTTAACATTAGTTGACATTCTTGTGGCTGCATGACATGTTTGATAAAACAGCTGATGGAACGACAGAAAACCCTTCTCCATGACAGATAGAAATAAAATAACTTTTTTTTTTATTTATTTATTTTTTTAAAAAGCACTGTAGTCTCAACTAATCCTTATACTGCACCTAAATGTCTGAACAGGTCAACAGCCTGTGACTTCTAAAATGACACCAAGCAGCGTACCAGTGAAGCATACCGGACCTTCATGGTACACTCACAATTTGGTTTAAGCAAGAAAACTACTTGGTCACTTTTAGGAAAACATTGTGGTTTGGGTTAAAATTACTACATTACCCCATTCACAAAGATAATGAAGTTGTGGACATGACTTACGCTATGTTTATGTACGTGACGTAACTTAACTTTGTCAGTCAGTTAAAATAACTCATCCTTTGACTTTTGGTCTCTCACTGGACATGAACAGCGTTCTGCTGGTCCAAAGTCCAAACCATCCATCCCAAACCTCCTCCACATGCAGACGTGTCGCTCTTTATACTATTTCATCCGACTTCCTCCTTTGCTGCCGGAATAATTACTTAAGTCTCTAGAGGCCAGTCGCCCTACCAGAAAACGTAAATGTGGGTCGCAGTAAGCTGCTTTCACAGTTGACTTTAATGGTTGGGTTTTTTTTTGTTTTTTTTTCTGAAGATGGGCTGTGCAACGGCCAAGTCAACAAAATGATCGACTTTGTCGTCCTCATTGTGTCAAGAACTGTTTGTGTTGTTCTTGCTTTCAGAGAGAAAAGAGCTATAATTTCCCTTCTATCCAGCTCGGTTGACTTCTTCCCCTATGGTATTGAGAAATCTGGTAGAAAAAGTAGAGAGAAAAGCATAAGAGAATGAATAAAACACATTGTAAGATGGGTGAAAAGAGGAAAGAAATGGTGTTTTGGAAAAGATGCAGGTCTGTCATTTACCTGGAAATGCTCCCACACACCATTGACCTGAGCAAAAATAGTAATCACAGGCAATCAAAAAGGTTTATAACAGACCAGACTCATTTGGATTAACTCAACCTATCCTTATGTATGTGGCATTTGCTAACATACATACATTTGCAAACATTTTAGACGCGGGATCAAACTACACATTGAGTTGACAACTTTAATGAATCAAACATTTGTGGCCCTCCTCTTCGCTGATAATGCTATTAAATAGGATCAGGTTGACTGACAGAATCTGAGTAATATCCAGATTTGTAGTTTTTGAGCAAAGCTGCTTTACCTTTTCAGGAAAGGAACCACTGGAACTATTTTCCTCCCCAAAATGGAAAATGGAATGAGAATGAACTGCTCTGACAAACACCGGCTAAATCCCTCTTTACCACCCACAGCCAGCGAAACTTAAACGAATGGAGTAAACAGTGGGCGAGTGTGAGATTAAAACCTATGACTAATCACAGTTTTACTTCTTTTTAATTGCCAATAGAAATGTGTACACTGACTGAACTAAATTCATTGAAGAGGTAAGAAAAGACAAAACCTTAAGCATTAAGCAGGAACACGTCTAAAGGAACGAGATGATAGAAATACATTTCCAAATCTTCTGAATCATTCTTGAAATTATAATAAATGTCTGTGTATTTCTGTATGCTGCGATCAGTTCGGAGAAACAGCTGGCCGGTAATTACCTATGTACCAGATGTGCAGTGTGTGTATTCAAAGCATGCATGAGTATAATCTGTATGTAAATTTCATGGATATATGATTTTATGTATGCTTTTCATACGACTTAATACTGTCATCAATTATTTATAATCGTATTAATCAATATTGGGTCTATGGCGTTGTCGTCTCTCACTGTCCCTTCTCTTCCTACGCCATGTGATGCATCTGCTTTCGCAGCCCATTCATGCAAAATGTGTGTTTGAATTTGACAGAAGACAGTGAGGAAAAAAAGAGAGAGAATGAGACACTTTGCAAGCTTTCGTCTTTCTCACACTGGAATGCAAGCATGTTCTTCCCGCGTTACCATAGCAACAGCACCCCATTAGCTGGTGGGAGAGCGAGCGAACAAACGGGCGGGCAGGCAAGCGGACGGGAGAGAGAGAAAGAAGGGAGGGGAAAGGGTGTGTAGAGGAGATGAAAGATGAAATCACATGCACGGTGGGAGGGAGGGAGGGAGGGAGGGGGAGCGAACATAGAGGTGCAGAGCTGGCAGTGGAGGAAAGGAGGGGAGAGATTAAGGAGAGGTGGTGACAAAGTTGCAAGAAAAAGAAAGGAGATGAGAGGGGAGGAGGGAGCCGTGCAGGAGGAATCCATGTGATGCCTTGCTCGGTGGCTCGTTGTTGTCAACTTGTTCGTTAACTCAAAACACAGCTCCGCTCCAGCAGTAGCACCCAGAGGTAACTGACTTCCTCTTCTCTGAGTCCAGCCCACTGCTTTCCTAACCCTCCTGTCTTCTCCTCGGCTCCACTTGACAGTAATTTTTTTCCAGATACTTTTTTCTACTTATAGATACTTTTATATTTGTCAACAAATCCCATTAAAATACCAAGACCAAACAATGGATAAGTCAGCCTTGGGAGCCACAGCAGCAGATAGAATCTGGCCTTTTTTTGTATTATTTCAGTTTTTATTTAGAATTTCCTCACTTCCTCACTCAACACCTGTTTCATGTTTACTGTTTGTCTGATTAAAATTCAGGATGTCCATCAGAGCAGAGTTAAATTGGGCATTCCAATTCCTTTCTTTTTTTCCAAAAGGATGTTTAGCTGTCATGGCTGGAACTCAATACTTTCTCCAGAATTTTCAAATTAAAAGTCTTCCTTTCAACAGGAAGCATTGAGTTTGTTCACCGCCAGTTAAAAGGAAATTCTGGTATTTTTAAACCTGGGCCTTTTATTTACATCGATTGGTGTTTAAATGATTCATACTTAACTAAGGTTTTAGAATCAGTCGGGTAGATTGCCTCAGCCAGCAACATTACAAAATGATTCCTTACAGAATGAGATTTGTTACACTATTTGTAAGATCCTTTTTGTAATCACAAACACACACTCGTCTCAACACACACTCATCTCATGAGAGGTCAGTTGATACTGTTATTGCCTCATCTAGACGGTGAAATCAGTTAAATAATCAGCCATGACTTTGAAAAATATATTCTTGCCGGCTGTTCCTCTGAGTAAACTCCAAACTCCTCTCTCCCACGCTGTTCACATTTCTGTCACCGTCTTCCTGCGACAACATACCTCTTGTTAGACTTCAGAGTGAGACATCTCCTTTTGCAAAGACTCGTGTTTTGTTTTGTTGGGCTACCAAAACCAAGGTCCGGGTTTAAAAATACAAGCAGTCCCCTTTAACATCGATAATGAGAGCGGCAAAGAAGAAATTGTCTTAATCTTAATCTTTTTTTAATCCCCTTTGAAATGGGACAGCCCTTCAAGACCCTCGTCCATTATCAGAGGCAACTGGATGTTGACAATATGTCGTCTTTAGCCATGGTGTTTTCTCTGGCATTACTCTTGTAATTCTGCTATTATCTCAATGTCATTCTCCATTCACTTGACGGAGATTGAAAATCGTGGAGGCTCACATTTCATACGCAACTTCACGCTATCAATCGTGGCTTCAAATAAAGCAGAACACTACTTCATTACCTGCCGGTGCTCTAGGCTAACATTAGCAACCTGTGCTCCTACCCTGCTAATCTGCAATGATATTAGAAGAGCGGTGAAGTGCAGCAACTTCACTGCTGGACTTTAATTAAATTTTGAGCAGCATATGCCATGTGCCAAAAAGGGGGAAGAGCATTAAAAGATGTCATAAAGCAGACTATTGGGCCATGTAGCCTTGGCACTTCACCTTTCACCTCCATCCAAACAGGAATTAGGAAGACAGTACCCCGCGGCGTGAATGCACAAAACAGAGGGAAAGGGCTAAACGTTAGGGAGAGGCCTGTATTTCGAACAGCTCGTTATGTCTTCAGGGGGAACAGTAGGCTTAGGGTTGAGGTCCAGAGAGGGTGGGGAAGTTAGAAATGATTGAGAGAATAAAAATGACACTGTTTTTGGATTGTTCATGACATCTGACAACAAACAAACCCCCCAGACTTATTATTTACGACGTAGTATCAACTATTTGGTTCATGACATAATATGCCTGCATAATCGCTGTCAATGGCCCTTCCTCTTCCCCTGTCCATGCGTAGAAATGGATAGAAATATACATGCTGCCTGGGAGGCAACGGAATAATCTGATGACCGGCACAAAGAGGAGAGGCAGGACAGAGGAGGAGAGGAGGAGGGTGGAACTAAGGAGCAGAATGATGAAGGAGTGACTAAGAAAGGAGACACAAAAAAGTCAGTGCCAAGTGAGAAAGTGGAGCTAAAGAGGGCGAAGACGAGGAGAGAAATGGACGGAGTTAAAATAGATAATTGGAGTGAGGAGAGGACGGGATGAGTGGCGGAGGGGAGGGGGGTCGTAGTGAAAGCCGCGAGGAGTGCGGTGGAACGGAGGGGATATGACAGCGGAGTCTTTCACGGCGCCTGTGGAGCAGAAATGGGTTTTCAGATCACTCCGCTTGCACTCTGTGCCAATTTACATGCCTCTATGCCACCTACAGGCTGCACAGAGGGAGGGGGGGGAGAAGAGAGCGACAGGGGAGGACAGAGGAGCTGCTACAATGGAAATGATGGAGTAAAGTAGAGGTGGGAGAAAAGATGAGCGGAGGCACGGGGGGGATTTGAGAGAGAGGTGAGGACAAGAGCGGGGGATAATAGGAGAAGTGATCTCCTACACACTACGGTTATATATGACAAATTTACTTTGCCAGATGCGTTTTGGAGGAAAACGTAATTGCTGCCTGAATTTAGGTCCTTATAGTTAGGAAAACAAAGTCCAGTACCTTGACAGCGAGGGGCAGAGTTTGTGTCCAGCATCCCCTTCATGTTGCATTAAGGCAGCTAAAACACTTGCTGGTCTGTGACTCCTGCTGTCTACGCAAAAATGAGCTATTCTGCTTAGTTGTACATTTCCTACTTGTGATCATCAAGTTATTCAGATTCTGTCGAAATGAGGAAAATAGCTTTAAAGAAAATGAATGACGCTCACTAGTAGTCCCCAGTACTTCTAGTTTATGTCGCCTTAATGGTTCATTTGTATGCCAGGTGATGACCCTAGACCCCTATGAAGTCAGGAAAGTGCTCATAAACTGTGTGTGTGTGTGTGTGTGTGTGTGTGTGTTCAGTCATATCATAAAATTAACCACAATCACACAGTTACACACTGCCCTATTGTTTAAGGGACTCCAACAGATTTTAACTCATAGCTTATGCTCTCTTAATACACCAATGCTTGTACAGTGTTCCTCACTCGCGTATCTATTTTTAACGGCAAATGTGAACAAAATACTCGCACCGTCGAGCCCTGTTTATGATACTCCTGTCAGATCATAGTGTCAAGTCCATGCACTGCTACCCTGGAATTGTTTAGAGATCGCCCCGAGGAACTGCATGTGTGAACGCAAATATCCAAATCAGTTGGCCAGGACTTAACCCCGCCAGCGCTCTGGTACAAAGTCTGTGTCCCATTGAGCCTGTGTCTGTAAATAGAGCAGGTCATTGTCCTGCACAGCAAGAGAGTGTGTGAGCGTAGCAGAGTATTTTCTGTCGCTCAGAGCTAAGGCTGGGTGAAATATAAAGGATTTCAAAAACGTTACCATTACTTTGACTTCAGTACTGTTTCCTGAATGATTTTATGAAATCCGTTTTGACAAATGATTGCATTAGGACATACAAACGGTGAGCACCGTCTCTCGGCATAAACTTTTTTCCCTGCTTAGTCTTGAGACAGCCAGCCCTATTAGATCTCAGCATAACAAGCATGCTGAATGCTTATTGGCTCACTGACGCTGATGAGATTAACTCCCTAACTATTGAAATTCGGTATCAAATGACTTCTTTTTTTTTTTGATAATTCATAGAATTGAGGCAATTTAGCATAAGCCATAACAGTATCAATATTCAATACCCAATTGAGTGAGAACACATCTCCTGTTGTGTATTGCATGTGTGAAAAGCCAAGTCCAGACAACGTCCAGACATTGCTCAGAGTTCACTTGGGAAAACAGCTTCAGTCAGCTCCAACAAAGTCCTCACAGATTTCACTGCTTGGTTGGATTACTGTTTTATTGTATCCGACTGCTTCAGAATCCTAATGAGTTCATTTTGTCACTTTAGTTTCAAGCTGAACAAAAATCATGCACAGAGGTGTAATACATCCTTAATATTGAATGCCGACATTCTCATTATATGATTTCAAATTTTCAAATATCCTTGAAAATGAAAATGTGCCATGTATCCATATTTGAAGCTAATAGCCGACTTTGAGAGGCTTTTAAACAGAAGTACTGCAAAGAATCCATTTGAATTCATTGGATTATATTATGAAAATGTTATTTATTGAGTTGCCTGAATATAAAGATGTTAATCAGCTTCCAAGAGCAATGAAATGCATGGGTAGTGAAAAGTTTGCAGAAAGTTTTATAATTATTTCCCTTTTTACGTTAATTAAAATATGATAAGTAGTATGCGCAGTGTTTGCTAATCCAAACAACTTGTGTATAATCATAACTTTTAGGAAAGGAGGGGAGAAGAAAAGGTACTTGATACTGGTACAAATAAGGATAAAACTGAAATTACAAACAAAATACCAAAAAGAGGTGTAAATATAAGATGTGGTTGATATAAGCCCCGGGCTCAAAACCTTCTTTCTGGCTGAAAGTGTAATCAAAACCATGTTGACGACCACACACCTCCCTCTTCTGCTGTGATGAAACCTCCCTGCCAAGCCATACCGCCGCTTCAATATACTCAATATAGTCATCACAAATGATATCCTGGCGGAGCAAGAAAAAGAGCAGCATGTCTCTTGTTTTAGTCTTATGTAATTGTCAACATCTGCATGTAACAATGTGATTTTACACTTCATTTCTTGAAGTGTGGCATGTGGTGGAGAAACGATGCTAAGGGTTTGATAATTAGATGAAGAGCTCTCTCATTCTCTCGATATCTGCCTCAGTCTGCTTCGTATTTGTTCCCTCTCTCTGTCTCAATCACATAACATGACTATCTCTGTGTGCTTGCTGCCTGTGTCTCCTCTGCCGTTACCCTCTGGCTCCCTCTCATTTTGACAAACTAGGACATGAAAATAAGCCTCAGCAGTGCCAGGAGAATGCTAAATACAGGGCCTCTTTTCTTTGGCAGTGCCTCTTTAATCAACTTCCTCTTATCTCTGCCTTGCATCCCTTGTTTCTCTCTTTTCAGAACGTAATGGAGGAGAAATCTGTACACCGCCAACATATTCTCCTCTCAACACTCCTCCTCCTCCTCCTCTTCCTCCTCCGTCCTCACTTGCTTGTTCATTCGTCCGCCGTTGCGTTCCTCACGCTCTTCCTCAATCTCTGTCATTCTTCCTGCCACCTTGCTTATTCTCTGCCATGCTGTATCTGTTTCTGTCTCATTTCCTCATTCTTTACTGGCTTTGTCGTTCTCACCCCTTGTCTATCTCCCTTATGCCTCGCTGTCTTTCTTCGACTCTGCGTCTCATCACTTTTTGCCCTCCAGTTCCTGGGTTCCCTCTCCTGTTTCATACATCCTTCTCTTCTCTCCCCTGCGCCTCCACAATTGTCTTGTTGCCCTCCCAAAGAGTATTGCAGTGTGCGCTAATGCGCCAGGCAGCATGGTTCAAGTTGCACAAGTATGATCCAGTACCCCAGGGGATATTCAGATACCGGGAGGTGACAGAGAATCATCAAGTGTTAAAGCAGTCAGTGCATTAGGTTTTGTAAATACTGGTATTATCACTGATGCACTTTATTGAAGCCTTATCAACATTTACACTGATCAGCCTCAACATTAAAAAGCACTAGCAAGTTGATAATTTTGTTACAATGCAATATTCTGCAGGGAAGCCTTTGGTCCTTGTCATGCACCGCCCACACAAATACAGTTGCAGAGCAAGTGCGCTTCATGACAGCAGCACTCCTCGATGGCAGTGGTCCATTCTGCAGAACAACTATCCCTACAACACCACAATAGCTGCTCAGGAACGGCCCAAGAAATTTTGACTATGAGGCAGTCAAGGCGTTAACCTGGCCTCCAAATTCCCCAGATCCCAATCCAGCATCCATAGGATATCCTTGAAAAAGTCTGATCCATTGTGGATCAAACTTGGCTGAGACTTGTCGTAGCATAAACACAGGACCTCTACGGGCGTCTTGTGTCTGGCACCAGGGTATTGTTGGCAGGTCCTTTGAGCCCATGGGTTTGCGAGATGGCCTTGATTTGGCATGTCCTACAGATGCTTGATCGGATTGGGTTACTGCCATCTGCAACCCAACCCAATAGCCTGAATACATTTTGCAATGTATGTTTGTATGTTGTGACAATGTTGTGCTTATGGTCCGGTTAGATTTTGGACAATTTGTCATGATTATAGTACTAATGACTTGAAATGTGAACATATCAGTGTTTTGCAGGAACGTTGCCAATATTTTCTTCTGGCAGCTGGGCCGCCATCAGGGAGGGCCATTACCATGAGTGTGTTGCGTGTCAATCAGAATCTATATGAATGCCAGGACTCAAGGTTTCTCAGCAAAACATTGCATTGTAACAAGATACTCATTGGGTTTACCTTCTTTCTGTGCTTTTCTTTCACTCCAGCATCCCCTTCCTCTTTCTGTTAACCCTCCTTTCAACATTTTCTCATTTTCTCTCTCCTGCTTTGCAAACTTCAACGTTGACCCTCCTCTTCCCTCCCCAACTCTCTCTCGTCTCTCGCTTATTGATTTGACCTGTGTGTTTTGTACTTGTGCACTTGTGATGGTCGAAGTGGCATGTATGACTTCAAACATTAAACCGCAGAAATTTGTTCGATGTAGCTGCAGATCACGGCCCCTCACAAGCTAGTTATGCTCTGAATAGTTATCCACGATCTGCAACTAAGTTACCATAGTAACATCATTTAAATGTGGGTAGGAAGGGTGAAAACCGATGTGTTGTGCTTGTGTCCGTGCTTTTCAGCAAGTCTTCATTAAAAGTGGCTAAAGCTGAAGTAAAAGAAGATGCCTCTTTTTCAACTTCTGTTTATTTGTCCATCATTTTGTTTAATGACAGTTGAGGTCAAGTTGGAGGTTTGACTAATGATGCCTAAGAACAACAGGTTGTTTTTGAGGTCTTTGTTATTATTAAAGAAGATAATTAATGCTTTCAAATGCAGTGAAGTGCAATATGACTAGCTGTCAATCCCTGGAGTGACATTAGGTTTTTCTTATGCATTGACTGGATGACAGGTCATCATATGATCATGATTTACCTGTCATTATGTCTGATTTCTCGGTTCATAGTAATAAAAGAATCCAGAATATTTTAAGGACAGCTTTATCTTATCAATTTAATTGAAGAATGCACATGTTTGCTTTTTTGAGAAAATCCATGATATGAACTGAGAAATTTCTGAATTCAGGTTGATGTGGCATCGACTGAGCCTTCTTTTTTTATTACGAACCCTTTCTTACTGACTGAGTAGATTCAATATTGGCTTGTCTCCTGCAGTCTGATTGTCTGAACTGGTCCAATAAAATCAGATACAGGAGAAGAAAGTTAAGCCCGATAGTTCAGTAATCTGCAGATTTCTTTTAAATCTCTCACTGCCTGTCTCTCATGCTCAGAAGTCTCTTTTTTGCGATACTGCCTATTGTCATTGCATGTCCGCCACCTTCAGCTGGCGGTGTAAAAAGTGGCTGTAGCCACTTACTCCCTGAAAGGGGTCAAACTCATGTCAAACACAGGTCCTCCCACTCTCACTCGTTCCCCTCGCACCCCATCCCTAACCCTATATTGAGCTCTTTCTTCTCCATCAGGGGTCAAACATTACACCGGTGCTATCAAAGAGGGTCAAACCAGCCTGTAACATGTCAGGTCAAGGCCTTCCTTTCTTGCTTCCGCTTCCATCTCCTCCTTCCCCATTCCTTTCACTACTCTGCCACTCTGTCTGTCTTATCTGTGTTATCCTTATCATAATGGAGGGATTAAATAATGTATTAAGCTGAGCCATATTGCAGATGTCCAAGGGATGTCACAGAGTGGCTTAAACATTGCCCTTATGAATGAATGTTTTTAAAGGGTAAAGGGTTTCTTAAATCCCGCAGACGCCCTGCCAGTTTGGGAGCAGGGATACGTCCAAAGAGCAGGAGACAATTAAACCTGTGGATTTGATCCCTGTAGCCAAGGTACTATGGCACATGGGGATACGAGAGACTGAGCGAGGCTGGGTGATGGATTTAGCTACTGTTTGCAGACTGAGAGGAGACTCTGTAAGAGACAATTGAGAAAGCTGAAGAGGAGACAGACTGAAAGGCAGACTCAACAGGTTTCCTCAGCACCTGGCAACACTGTAATATTAATCTCATAACGGAGGCACATTATATTAACACATGGGATGAAAATATGTCTGAGCTTCCCATAAATGTTTTACATGCAAAAATGTACATACCTCTGTGCCACCTGTTTTTCCTGTGTTACCTGGATTTCCTTGCACATTGTTGAAACATTTCTACACACAGGCCTGAGAAAGCATGCGTTTTTTTTTGGTTTAGTAAATGGGGCAACATTACAAGAACCCTAAAGAGCTCTCAAATCCAAACTAATTGAATTCACATGCTACTTGGATGGTTCCATTGTCCATGTTGGGAAGTCATTCTTCCAACTTCAGTATGTTCATGAGCCTTTAGGTGTGCACAAAGGCTTGGTTAAAGATGCTACCCTAGTACAATTTCTACACCAGTATAATTTCTTTAAACCACTAAAATATTGCTTATCCTGACTTTTAATCACGGTTCATGCTAATCAATAACTAACTAATCAAGGTCACACTACGTGGACAGCAACTAATATTTACAAACTGACACCATATTACTCATTACATGTGAGCAACAATTGTGTACGTGTAAATAAATCAAAAGTTTCCAATCACCAACCTAACATTTACTCTCGTCTGCCATATTTCTGTGAATATCATGGCAAATTTGACTTGACGGAGTCGAGAGCCCACTTTTCTGATTATATACTGTAGCACTTGAATGCTATGCAATGAGTATGCAGCCATGCTAGCAGCTCTGTGAGGTTGAACTTTGGAACAGCTGTACTTTCATATTTATTTTTTTATTTTAATACAGGTGCAAATCAGCACTGCAGACAAGGAATATAGACATACACACATACATATACCAAGAAATAAATCACAGAAACAAGAAGAAAAAAAAAACAGCTGGAACAGCTGTACTTTGAGCTAATTACTAAATGCATGTTAACATTGTCACAGTGACAACACTAACACGCTGATGTTTTTTTTTTTTTTTTGCCATTTTCACCATCTTAGTTCAGTGTATTGGCCTGCGAAGGTTTGCTTATCTGCTAGTCTGTAAGATAATGATTGCATGAGACTAAACAATCATTTATCTTACAAATTGAACGTTTAAGTTATAATTCAAAGTTTTGGAATGAGTGACCTGGTAAAAAGTTTCCTCCAGCAATCCATCCAATAATTAAATGTTAAGGCATTCCATTCGAAATCCCAAATGTGACCCCCATGGCAGCATTTGAGGTGGAGCCAGAGGACTTCTAGTAAGTCAGATTCATCCTGAGAACCAAACACACCTGTACCAAACTTCATGGTAATCCACCAGATAGTGTTGAGATCTTTAGCCCTGGATCAATGTGGAGAAGCAAGCAACCATCATTCCAATGCCTAAAGCCATGCCACTAGCAAGGTTTACAAAAAGAAAAAAAGAGGTTTATACAGTTTTATACTAATCAGGTACAAATTAATGCAACTGTGGATCAGTCCTGTCAGACTCGAGATAAAAAGACGGACAATAAGTAGAAACATTTGCAAAACCTCCCCTTGAGTGTGGTATGAATCGTTGCCATTTTTTGGATAATAGGGTGCGAAAGGTCATCTCCTCTTTTTGCCCTGATGTCTCCTGGTGATCATCAAGGAAACAAAAGACCAGCAGACTAAGAAAATAATCCCATTGGTGCCAGAGAGACACAATGAAAGGGAAGACGGCACCTACTTCACAGCTCTCATTACAGATTGTTATTGTACTGCGGAAACAGCTTGTTTTGTATTGTGTCTTGGTTAATTAGTGATTGTATCCGAATATAATAAGAGTCAAGGGACCTGACCTGTACCTCAGATGGTTGATGCCTCAGTGTTAGAAAATCACACAAAGATTTGAAGGTTTGATCTCATAATTCATGTAAATTGTGATGTAAAATGTGGTTTAAAAAACAGGCTTTTACCTATCACGACTGTCTTATGTGATCAGCTACTGTCTTGGCAATGTCTTTGAGGATAAATTACACCAAATGGAACCTTTTTATCATTCAAAAACCTCGAGGGAAAAAATCTTCTTGGACCATTAACACCTAAATGAGATTTCTGAGCTTTCAGAAAACCAAAACATTTCCTTTAAATATGCTTGGTAATACAATCAGCATCGTGTTCATTATCAGAGAAAGTGTCAATTTACTGAGTCCTGGCCCATTTTTTTTTATATCTTTGAGATTCTTCCCACAAGAAATGACTGTGAAATCGAAGGTGATGTGATTAAATTTAACTAGGTTCAAGGCAAATTTAGCCTCCACAGGCAAATTGACCAAACAGTGTTATGGCAAATCATCTATCTGGTGTTCTCTATAAAATCCTCCGCAACTCTCCTGTGCTGACATGAATATATTACTTTAACTTGAGTTTCAAATGTGGCGTTAAATTGCCCTTTTTAGTTCTGGAGTGGTATGAATGTATCAGGGGAATTGATGTTAATATTTGATATGTTAATATTTGTTTTGCTGTCAGCGAATGAATAATGCAGAGAATTGAACTGAGGATTGGCACACACTGGTGTTTTCATTGCTAGATTCATAATGATTGTTCTCTGAGGGCTTTTATTTCTCCCTATGTGGCCTTTGGTTTTTTTTGGGGCTCAGCGTAGCAGTTAATACCGCTGTTAGCTGCATCACTAATTCACAAATACACAAGCAGACGGAAGTAGGCACACACGCTCACTTTTGTACACTTGCATGTGTGCACACACTGAACGAACAGATGCAAACCCACACTGGGTGTGAAAGTTCAACCACCAAACACAAAAGCATCTCATCAAAACTCAATTTTTTTTTGTCTAACACACATAAACACACAATAGAGAGGCGGGCTCACATATGAATGATGCAGCCGCCGCGCAGATCAAAGCGTGCAGCACACAATCTGAGGTTGATTGTAATTTTGTGTTAATTTCCATAATCACTACCTTAATAACATGCTGTTAATTCTGTATACTTTGGCCTTTATGCTGCAATTAAGGGTAACAATGGTGATTACCATAATCACGTTTGAAAATGCACTGGCCTCGTGTTTCACATGTATGCATTCGGCACACTATTCACATCACTACACTGTAAAATGAGTTCCATTCTGCCTCTGACGTCAATGACAGGTTATCAGACATACCTGCTGATAAAACCATATCCAGTGGTACCCGTCTCCTCTTATGCTTGCCTTTTATTCCGAAGACAACAGACAGAGAAAAATATAGCAACATGGCAACAGGTAAATACTAAATGTGAATTGATATGTGTTCATTCCAGTCCAGTATCTTGAGGATGTTTTCATATTGAACACTTCAGCACGCCAAAATGTATGTCTAGTTCCAATGCTCAGTGGAATCAGTGAAGCAATGCACTGTATATGTAGAGGGGCAGGAAGTAAGGGTATAGAGTTGTTGGTGTTGCAGCAGTTGTGGTGAAAAAAACAAAAGACATTTGCCAAGTGTTGTGTCGGTAGGGCTCGGTAGAATAGAGGGGATAACCACTGCTCAGCTAATCAGAGCAGGCTAGCTTTGGAGGATAGAGAGCAGGGCAGAGCCAGACCTTCTGGAGGAATGAACAACCAGAATGACATCGGATTCTGCTCTGATCGAGAACCATTTAATGACAGGAGGAGAGCCCAGAAATGTCTTCTGTGATAAAAAAAAGTTAAGTTGTCTGTCAGTTGTGGCAGTGAAATCATTCAAATCCATACCTCTAACAAGAGTGTTATCGTCGTTAAGTGAAAAGTGATGCATACAAGGGTAAAAGGATTTAAAAAAAAGAAAGAAAAAAAATAGGTATGCTGAAAACTAATGTGAAGAATACAGATGCAAAACATGTATCTTAAAGGGGAAAATACAGGATTAATAAATGGTAAATATGTTAAAAAAAGTCAAATGTTTATATCTTAAGGGCAAATCTACAGTATCCAGGGCAGTGAAAAGAATACACTGATGATTGTGCTCGACATATTCATCCATTCTATATATCTGTATTTATAAGAAATGCTATTAAATCTCATTAGAACAGCCCAGAAGATAAATGTTGACAGAGCCAAACCTCAGTGCAAATATATGCAAGTCACAAATCTACCTAACTATAATGAAAACAAAAACAAATGACATTAGTGTGTTTTTTGTTTATCCACTAATGAATAAGTTAAGCAAATGGAAACTTGACTGCAGCTTTAAACACAGAACAAAAAGCAGCCTCACCCTGCGTGTTAGGTCTTGTGACTGACCAGTGTGACCACATTAAAGTTTGATGGATCTTTGTCTAATGAGGATGGACTATTTTTGACCCGTGAGCGTGCTCTGGGCCTTCTGTTTAGACTCAGATGAACACCGTAAATAAACACTTGTTAGCACACTTATTTTTAATTAACTGGCTCAAAACAATAATTAGCATATGAGTTTTATTAACATGGAAGTGGGCCATCAGCATCACTCATTAAGCAAATGGAATGCTGACTTGTTTGCCGTTCGCGGTCTGATTTGATTTGACATGATAAACCGAGGAGTGGAAGAGGGAGTGGGGAAAGAAGGTTAAATATGCAAACGACCACTGGCGAATAAATAAAAACAACTATTCTCCTGGAGTGAAAAGGCATACTGCAAGTTTAATGTTTACAGTAGCCAGAAACTTAAAAGAGCACGCTTACGTAATCGTAACTCTTCAAAATAAACCTTTGTTAGTCTGATACTGATATTTTTTTAATATTGGCGATATATAAATCAATTGTTAGGCCAAATATCAGATGACGTGAATAAAAACACAATGTAAAGGAATAAAAGACAAGACTATTTGAGTCTGTGAAGTCAACAGTGAAAAGGTTTTGCGTTTTGCTCTGCTACCTACCTCAGCTCTTTTTCTCTTATTTCAGGGCTTTGTTCAGTTGAGTTTTAAATGGGGGGGGGGAAAAAGCTATTAGATTGCTGTATTCTAAGAATACCTCACATATCTTTCTTATGGCTGAGACAATTAAAGGAGACACTGCTTGATCAGCTGAATTCTCGAGGCCTGGAAGAATTTTATCAGGTCGATTTATGCTCCCTATCCTACAGCTGTATACTATTAGAAGTTAAAATTATACTGTCTCAGACCATTGATAAAGCAGTCTGTAAAGGCAATTTAAAAACAAAAAAAAAAAAAAGTCTGAAGATGGAAGATGATCTGTACCTCGATGCAGTGTCCGTGGTGTTAAAGTGCAGCCCAGTTGTCTTGGACATTCACGTATATACCTGTTGTAGGCTGCATACCATTTTGACATTTCAAGTTCACATTACATGTTTACATTCATGTCGGGAGGTGGAGGGGATGATGGTGGAGTCAGACGAGAGGGCCATCAAGCCAGTGACCACAGTTCAAGACTATGTTTCAGCATTTGTAAGCGTGACACACCCCTGGACAAGCATTTTACGACTGGATATTTTTAAGGAGGCCAGAGGACATCTCTACCCGTATTTGTGTATATACTATGGTATTATCAGGTATTTTATGCTAAAACATCACCTCTTTCCAACTCCTGTAACCGAATGGTTTCAACACATCCATTTGCGTAAACGTACATCGCCAACATCTATTCCTGCAATTGGCTTGGAGAGTGTGTCATTTTTTTAAAAGAAAAGATCAAACATGCATAGGTTCATTGCAACGCAACTGGGAACATGACTGCCAGAAATAGCAATGAAAGCATATAAGTTAACCCTCAGTCCATCGTTAAATGCACTATGTGCTGTATGCTAATGTGTGTGGGTGGTTTTAAACCGAAAGTTTGGATGTATTACCTGCATTAGATTTCATTTCGAAGATGGATGACTGTGTGTTTAGGTGGGGTTATAGCAGTTGCTGTGGGTGTACTTCAACCGTGTGGGCCTGGGAGAGAATCTCATTTAGAAGATGTAAAAGAAAGAAATAAAGAAAGCCTTCATTTCATATTAAGATTATGTTGCTCTATGTCTCTTTGAAGTCTCTCAATTATTAACAAGCAATAGACGCAGTATCTGATTGCTGTCAGTAGTTTGTTTTCATCAACAGTGAATTTGAACTTTGGCAATCAATGAACTTCAGACTGCAACACCGAAGGGACTGTTGTTTGGTTGCTTTTTCGTCAGTATTTACATCCATTTTCACGCCTCCTCACCAACACATGCTGCGCCCTGAACAGCTGTGTGCCATACGTACCTCACGTGCATCTCTGGTTTGTCAAAGTGCAACTGAACGGATGTCCATCACTGTTGTTAGATAGACATCCCTTTAACATGACAATAACAGCAGAGAGGAGCTCACTGAAATCTTTGTACTCCAGTAGTTTTGGTAGTGTGTGTCCGTATGTGTGTGTGCATGTGTGGAACTGTTTTTTTTGATTGACAGCTCTGTGCTAGTAAGGCCGGTCCACCGCTGTGAGGAGACCACTGGAGAGGAGCAGAAATCAGCATGAAAGCAACAATTTACACAAACACACACACACACTCTCACGCTCTCTCTCTCTCTCTCCCTCATGTGCCCACGTGGGTTGCTCAAAACACTCTTACAAAGTTAATTTTTTGCTCTTTCTCTTTCTTACTGTTAATTCTACAAGCAAATCCGGTGTCATTTAGTCACACACACACACACACACACACACCCTTTTTCCCTGTTTCAACCCTGAGGTCAAGTGTGTAATAACGATGTTACGTTGAAAAAAATACTCACATTCCACTAGCTTCTACTCCATGTTTAAAAGCCCTCGACAAGCCCACTTTTATTAGTTGATATACGGTTGTGTAGTGAAAGCGCTTATCAGGCTTGTGCTAAAGCGTTCATTTAAACTCTTCACGAGCTGAATGCAAGTGCTTTTGACCCTTGAATTCTTTACCATTAGTTGCTTGTTATTCTTACTAATACGAGTGAATTAAAGGCCCAGTGTGTAGGTTTAAGTAGCAGCATCGAACTACGCGGTTGCAAATTGAGCACACCTCGCCCTGTCCTACACTACAGCAACTTGAATTGCTATTAGATGTTATTTTCTACATGCTTAAGCATCATGGTGACAATATTTTTATGTTTCTTTAAATAACACATCTACAAGCTTGAAGAAAGGTGCACAATAAAAGTATCTGTTTTCCTTAGAAACATTATTATGAATGTGGAAAATAATTTTTTCAGTGTTTATCGGGTTAGTTCCAGCTCCTGACATGGTTTGTGAGCCAATCGTACAACGCTGTTGATATCTCGTGGTATTTGTATTTTGTCAGCATCCACAGTCTTGGTAGACCCCAGTTTGTGGTAAAACAACCAACAAATGAAACAAAAAACGTAAGAATGGCTGACTTCTGAGCTGGTTTCAGTTGGGTACGTACAGTACAGCCCCAATGTTAGCCAATTAGCGTTAGCAATGTTGACCTTTGCCAGCTAGTGCGAGCAAGGTTAGGAGTGTTAGCATAAAATGTGCCTTTTAGATTAGTAAATAAAGTAAACTTGGATGTGCGTTTATTACAAAAAAACAGAAAATAAATATTACAAATAAATCATACTTTAATAAATGCTTCAGGGCCCAAAATGCTTATTTCTCAATCTCTCAGTGACTAAGGTGGTAGGCTCGATACCACTTTGAATAGAAGGTATCAGTATTCTCATCATAACTCTTAATATAACTATTACATATACAATTCCTTTAGATCGAACATGCTATAGTTGGTCACTTCCTCAGAGAGATCATTTTCTTGTTCTGAAGTTTAACAGCAGCACAGCTCTTCAGTGGTGCTGTTATCTTTTTACATGCTTTTAAAGATATTATTCCTCTCAGTTTGTGGGGTGCATTTTTCTCTTTAAGATATTCATGGAGAACAAAGCCTGCAATTTGCATTTATATCTTTTATCATTTATGGTAATGAAAACCCACACAGGGTCACCCCCTGTATTTGTCTTTTATTAGACTGTGCAAAGTCACAACAACAGTAGAATATGAGTGACAGCTCTGTGTCAGGACAGTTTTTTCCAAGTTACATTTTCTTATGCTTCGATTTTGCTATGGAGAATCTAAATAATCGGAGCCATTTACTTTGATCCTATGGTTGAGTTTGTATGTGTGTCATGTATAAGCCTATTCTGTATGCGTACCCCCATGCGTGGGAACTTGATTGTTTCCATTGCGGTTAATGTGTGTGGAAGCATAATGCAATAGGAGCAAATGTGTGTGTTTGTGTCAGCGCCTGTGCGTCGTGCATGTGAGCGTCTGTACTCCCTAGATAAGAGTGTGGTGCTAATGCTGAATAAAAGCCCTTTAGAATGGGCCCCGTGGGAAAAGTGGACACAGTTATCAACGAGCCGAAGACCCTGACAAGACGTCAAGACTGTAGAAATAATATTACACGAGGATGAATAAAAGAGAGCCTCAATAACACTATCTGTGTTCCTTTCATTAATTCTCTCTCTTCCTCTCTGTCTCTTCCCCGTACTCCCACATACTTATGACTTTGGCTTTAATACAATACCTATTTTTGACACTCTAAATCTCTTTTTCTGTGGCATTTAGATGAAACCAAAACCTGGAAATGTGCTTAATGGGAGGCACTGGATTATTTTCTAATGACAAACTGCAGGTGTTTGACTTGAAATGACTGTGCGATGTTCTCTCTGCATTTACATTTTACATTTTAGGTCATTCATCAGACGTTTTTGACCAAAGCGGCTTACAGTAATTCATACATTCCTACACTGATGGCGGTGGTTGCCATGCAAGGTGCCGACCAGCACATCAGGAGCAGTTTGGGGTTCACTATTTGCCCAAGGAAACTTCAACATGCAGACAATGGGAATTGAACCAGTGACCTTCCGATAACAAGACACTGGCTCTAGCCCTGAGCCACAGCCACCCCTGTTCAAAAAAAATAACAGACACGTTGTCCATAATTTTGAGTTGTCCATTATTTCTATACACCGCTACACAACATCAGTACTTATAACATGGTAACATGCCATTATAGTTATCTTAGCTTAGTTGTTAAAAAGTAGCAGTAACATTAATGCTTGAACTGTTACCTTGCACAGTGACTGAACAATTGCCAAACTAATGACCAGAACTTTGTAAAAAAAAAAAAAAGGGTTAACGTTAGGGGGTTAGGGTTAGGAAATAGAAATATTCTGGTACTCACCAGTACGCATAAGCATTAGCATTAAACACTTTCGTTTTTGCATACCTTCTCTACTCCGTTGTGCTTGAATTCTTTTGTTTATGTGAACATAATTTCTAAGGTCAGCACAGACCATACCACCAGGGGAAGTTCTGGTGCCCCAAATGACCAGTTCAACAGGATGGAGGCTCTGCGGTGCGACTGTGAGCAATCCAGATCTTCTACCACCATCAGCAATTATACACAATTATAATGTGGCTAATCCTACTGTTAAAGGATTTAGGATTTAGTGTCATCTAGTGGTGTCATTGCAGATTGCAACCAACTAAACACCCCTCATCTTACCCGCAGCTTCTGTGGCCACTAAAACTCAAAAAAATGCTAAAGGCCCTTTCTGAAGCCAGTGTTTGTCCATTCTGGGCCACTGTACATGGCTTATTCTGTGGAAAAGGACCCATTGCTGCTGTAGCTATAAAAGACTAATATTCAAACGAGGAACACAATTCCTTGTTTCACGTGATAATCCACTGATGAAAACAAATAATTATGAATAATAAAATAATTATTTTCCACTTTTGCCCTCTAAGTACCCCTATATCCTACACACTGGACCTTGACATTTTAGCTAAATGCTGCTTCTTTATGATTTGAAATCCATGACTGCCTCATATAACCTCTGCTCCCTGGTGTTCTTTACCATGGTTCTTCAGTATCTTGCCTTGCAGCCCGCGACCATGCATTCAACCAGCCTGCTCATTTAATTCCAAACCCAAACCCGACAACATACAAGGCAAATAATGAAAATGCACAGTTTGCCAAAAGCCTTGTGCAAATTCTTCAATGGCCTCTGCTAAAAAGGAAGGTGACTGAGGAGGCTGAACATTTATCAGTTCCTTCATGACACAGATTGTAAGTTAAAATATATATTTTTTTCATTTTTAAAGGCCAAAAAATACAGCGGGTCCACCAGACCCACGAACACTGGCTGAGTAACCAAAATACGAACACCACACAAGGGTTAATGTATTTATTTATTACATGTTTTACCACAGCTGCATTTCCAGTGTCAATAACCTTGTCGTCCATGGCTCTTTCAAATTCAAAATCCACTTATTTGCATAATGGAGGACATGAAAAGTTCCACATCCATGGCATGCCATGGTTTTTCTAACTTAAAGTAATTGATTTTATTCAAGAAGAGTTTCTTGACAGAATATTAGATTTCAGTAAATCAGCCCAGTCGCCAGTATAGAATATTGGTAGTTTACATTTCTGCAAACCATGGATATTTTAACATTTCCATGTATGTAACATATTGACGTTTGTCCAGCTGACATTCATATATAGAGACATAGACATTTCAATTAGGAACATATCCATGGTTTAAAGGAGCATACATTGCCACAATGGGGGTCTGGTGTGACTTTGATAGGGAGAAGTATCTCACTCTCCCTCTACATATGTTATACTTGTAAAACATTTTTGACAACACTTTTAATTTTTTCTTGAATTTCACAATTAAAATATCTAAATGTTTAAGCTTCATACAAACACAATAATGTTTTTTGTTTTTTTAAATGCAGTCCCTGTTTTAACTGCATTCAACAGAATGTAAAAAATTAACAGTCTTAAGCATGTTTCAAGACTCAAATTGTCTTTCATAATCTAAATAGAAACCAGTGGGAGCTTGGAAAGTAGATGACATCCAATTATTACATCAAAATTTAGTGTGCTGTGGGAAGTGGTAGACTCGAGTTGTCTGCCGTACTCACTCACTTGTAGTGGGTTCAAAAACATGTAGTGGATAGTATTTATTTATTTATTTATTTATAGCGGTGAAAACTGTGCAGGCTGCAGCAATCTCTTTCACCGTGAGAAAATGAAGTCTCTGCCAGCAAATATGGATTCCATCGCTAATCACCAAAAATGGTGGAAAAAGTCATTCAACAGTCATGACACACTGCTGTGGTTTTCTGACAAGACCTCGACTTCTGAAGGTGAGATCTGTGCAGGTCAGGCAGGTCAGCAGCAGTGTACATAGTAAACCGAGGTTGAAGCGGTGTCTGCCGACAGAGCCGCTCAGCGTGTACAGCACAACAGCAGCTGGAAGCGAAATGTCTGACCGAGCCGTTGGATTCAGTTAGACGAAGCAGCTTGTAGTTTGAAGCACAGCAGCGCCTTGGATGCTGGAGACAAACTTCCAGTGATGGATCAAATCAAATATAGCTTGTGAGAGCCATTGGTTTCTTTGAGCTTCTTAGCTCCTCACAAACACATTTTATTCCAAATTTAAGAGGAAATAGGCTATGAAATCTGAATTTTAAAAGCGCTTACTTCCCTCAAGGGTTGCGATCTTAAATAAGAGACTGTAAATCTGCTACAGTTTTGTATTAGCATATTTAATAATATAGTTCGCTTTATACTTGCTAATTAGTGCTAATGTGTAATACAGAAATACTAGAACTTACACAGAAGCTGCACAATTCCCACATAGCATCAGTGGTTGACAGTCACAATGCACATTTACTCAGATATGTTGCATAATGTTGAAAAGCTTTATCACGCTTACTCACACAAGTGTTATTTTGCCCCAAAACAGCCAAATTACCATACTGTAAAATGACATTAGTCGTAAGATCCCAAGCAACGACATGCCCAGACATTGTCATCAAAATGTAATCTCTGAGCTCTCCCTTGTCAGAAAACGCCTCTTGATCAGAGCAGAATCCAATGCGACCACAGGTGTTTATTCCTTTAGCAGTTCTGGCTCTACACCAATTCTTATCTCCGGAAGTGGCCTGAGCAACGATTAATGCCCCCAACTCCACCCCTCCATCTATCTTTTTTCTTTTTTTCCCCCCAGAAATTACAAATTGTATATTTCAAGCACAAATGAATATGTGATTTACTCTAGTATTTTCCATGTTATGCTAATTCATACCTCAGGAAAATATGGTACTTTTAACTCCATAACATCAAATTATCAGCAGGAATTTTCCGTTACTTTAGATGTGTATTTACAGGATTATATTTTCCATTGGAATAGCTTTAATGGATCCACATACTTTTTCTACCGCTGCAAAACAGAAGTAATTCATGTAATGCATGTTGTCACTACGACGGTCTGCTAAACTCATGGAAAACAAAAGAAAAACCACCGCCACCTGTTTTGCATCAGCTAAATATTAATGCTCATGGGGAAATGTGATATCATCAAGACCGCATCTTTCTTCAACAGACAAAAACATTATTATAATCAAATGGATCAGCAAAGTGTTTACTGCCAGACTCTAAAAAGGTTATTCCTGACTCTCACTAATAGAAATAAAACTATAAGTAAAACTGGGTTAGAGAAAGAGGGTGTTCATGGTTAAATAATACGAGATACAACCCCAGGCTGCTGGTGTTGTTGAATCCTCCGCATGTCTTAATGCTGCGCTGTACTGTATAAGTGTCACACTACTCCCACTGCTGGTGCAGAACATTTGCTGTGAATCAATAAAGCAGAATGCTTGCATATAAATATCTTCATAAGGAGTGTTGCAAAAAATAGCAGCGATGAGGAGTGTTTTGAGATGTGGATTACTTAAAAACACGAGGGTGTGCATTATCGGAGGGCTGTTTAACGGTCACCATGAATTTTGCTGAGCCTTCTGCTTCGCCTGTAATTTTTGTATTTTTATGTCCAGCTACATGTTCGATCCATCTCACCTCAGCTCTGCACGCAGTCCCCTGGAATGCCGTGTCAAACCATAATGATGAGTCGTTTTCATGATACATTCAGTTTTTTAATTCTGTTATCACACTCACACACACACACACACACAGGGTTAGGGCATAATTTATCATAAAACAAAAGGCGGTAGCGCCAGGGAGAGCCTGGTACAAAAGGCTTTCAACAAGTCATTCAAAAAGCTTAATCTCATATCAAATTAATATCCCAAAAGGTTTCATATCTATACATGCACACATGTGTGTAGCTGTGCAGGTTTTCTTTTTTTCCTCTTGTCAGTATATACAGTGTGTGTATGTGTGTGTGTGTGTGTGTTTGTGTGCAGATGAGCGTTGGCATGTGTGCACCGGCATTTTGCATAATGATGATGAAGTGCTGTTGGCCGCATTGTGCCTCATAAAACGTAAAATGTGCATCAAAGGTGCTCCCGTGTCATCTCTCGCCACTCTCCATTATAGCCACTCATTTCGGCTAATTCTGTCCCATTATTAGAATGAAATATTTCTATTGTGTTTATTGCTCCATTAGCTCTCTTGTCTGTCTTCCAAATGATCACCTCTCTTGGTTCTTCTCATTGATTTACACTGGTAAAGAGACAAAATTAAATTCATTACTAGTGTGGTGTTGCGTGCGTGCACCGCGTGCCTTCATACGCGTGCACATACACACATTTAATTACATATCCGTTTCTAATAGCCAGCCTGATACTAAATGAATGCAGTGTGTATTATATCATGTGCTGGCTCTGATTCTGAATGCTGAGCTGTATTCTGGCACGCTGCTTTTATTTTCCTTTCTGTTTATCTTGATTTTTTGCCTCTTACTCACCTTCTCTCTTGCTCTAGCGCCTCATGTCTGCTGTTGCTCGCACTGATTTTTTTTTTTTTTGGAACCCAGCAGCGATGTTGGCTGAAAAGCTGATTTGGTTGGCCGAGAGACCAAACGAGAGAATGCCTGGTTCGCCAAACATTCGGTTGACTTTTCTGACTGGGGTTTTTGGCCGGCTGGATGGGACCCTGGCTGACTACCAAATGACGTAGGCTGCTTTGTGGTAGACAGAATGTATGGCTGGGTGATTGAGCGACTGCCTGTGTGACTGACTGGCTGGCTCGTCGTCTGGTTTACTGAATAAATGAATATTTGGCTGGTGAGCTGGATGGCTACCAGACCGTTAGTTTGCTGACTTGAATGCTTGTCTGTCTGGTGGAGAAACTGAATGGCTGTATGTCCATGTAACTAGATTGATAAGTGAATGCTAAGCTAACCTATTTTGGTTACCAGGCTATGAGGTCTAGTTTAAAGGAGTATTTTGAGATTTAATATACTTAATCCCCTTTGTTTGTGAGATAATAACACATTTAATTTTCACATTTATGAGAGAATTAAAGGTGTTATTGATAACATTAATCCACTAAATGTGGCTTTCGATCTCCCCTTCCATTGCATTTAGGTGGCAACGCTGCTGTTGTTCAAATCATCTCCCTCTGCAAGGTGGTTGCCAGTTTGTTGTGCCAGCTAACATTGCAAATGCTAGCTAACATTAATGTTGCTCAAATGAGCTAATGTTAACTTGGCTAACACAGGCTAACAAGTGTTAATGTTGCTCACATGAGCTAATGTTAACTTGGCTAACTCAGGCTAGCAAGTGCTAATGTTGCTAACGGAAGCTTTTTTTAACATTGCTAATGCTAGCTAGCTAATGCTAGGTTCGTGTACATTTTTTTCCCCACAAACTAACGACTACCAAGACTTAATTGTTAACAGTTGTTGTTGATGTTGTTGTCATCTGTTAAATATGAGGCTACTACTAACAGATGGCTGGCTTATAATGAGTTTAGTTTGGAAGCAAATACAAATGATTTGCTGTTTACATTGCAGTTTTTTACAACATACTGTACATTATATACATGTATTTTGCTTAAATAGCTTTGGGGTCTTGTCGTTATGTCAGATTTATTCATTTCATTGCGTTTTGATGGCTGATATTGGTTTTATATATACTGTAACTTCTACATCATTAGAATAGCTTGGATGTGGGTAATCGTGTCTTATTTTTGAAAAAGGGTTTGCACTATTTGTAGAACCCCCGAGCATAAAAGTCATTTTCATTGATCTACAGCAATTTGGCTTTCAAGCCGATCTTTTGAGGGAAACTATGCAGCAATCTATCAACTGATCACCTTAACACTAATGTCAATGTGTTCATAACTATCCAAGAGTACCTACACCATTCTTTTCAGAGTTCTTGTGGTAGCTTCAGTATTTGCAAGAAAAATGGATGGTTCAGTCTGATTTTTTTTTTTTTCCAGAAGTCAGTCACTGTTATTTCTTAAGACAGCCTAACTAGAAAATCTTTGTTTGTTCTGCAAATTGGCTTTCTCTGGTTGCCATATGCATTGGATTCAGCAGGCATCGGATCAATAGCAGGCTTTTGTTGTGAGCATTTGTCTCTGCGCCTTTCTGTTAGTGAAGAAATGCTGAGTCAAGAGGCAAATAATGCTACTTAGGATTGTTTCCCCAGTCCGCTGTTGATTGGGCCACTTACAAGTGTGTGTGTGTGGTTGTTTGTGTGTGTATGGTTGAATCCAATTGGAGTGCTCTTTGATGAGTTGTTTATCTGTGCTCTGTGATGACTGGATCATTCAGTTTAAATAAATGTGCTTTCTTCCTCTCTTCTTTCTTTCTCGCTTTGTCTCAGGGCCCTGCCAGTGGGCATTTTTCAACATTAACAGAATAAATTGTTATCTGTCACTCACGACCGCGACTCTTGACCCTAATTTTACGCAATTCACACACCACCGTCACTGCATGTCCTTTGTTACCTGAACTTGAAAGTATTATACATGTCCAGACATCTTTTGTGCACATGGTGACAAGAAACTTAAGTAAAGCATGGAACCTTAGAGGTAGAGTTTTCACATCTTGAACAACTCGGGTGCTGTAACTGATTTACTGTTGTTGCAGTAAACTGCCATTGAGGCTCCTTTCTCAATCACGACCAGATTATGTGAGCAGCAGCTGATCAAACTCTTGATTTCATCTGTGCTCAAACTTGTTCATGAACACCTGAATTACCTTAACAATCTTCAATAAAATCAAAACTTGCCATTTCCAAATGAGTGTCTAGAAAGAGGCTTTATTTGTCCTCGTCAACAGGATGTTTTGCACATGGTATTGCAAGGGTTATTTAATAATTAATTAATCAATAGTTATCTTTTTTTTGCTGTTTTCTTGGTGCCAGAATGTGCCTCAAGGCCCTTAGTCTTTGAATTAATTAGGACCCATATATTTATGTTTCTTGTCATAAGGCGATCCCTAGTAATTTTTACAGCGACGAAAGAGGAAGTCAAGCAAAGCAGTAAAAAGTCCATTTATCGAGGAAGTCAAGGATTGATGGTTAGGTAGAGGCACATGACCTTCAACCAGGAGATTGTTGTTCCTGTCCAATGTGAAACCAAAAGTCAATGCTGACTTGCTTTAGTGCACAAACGTAGTAAAGTGGCGTCAAGTACTGTGATGCTAATGTTGTTTTGGTAGTTAATGGCAATCCACCGATTCAGTCGTTGAGGTATGAGGATGTTTTGGGTTGAGTTCAGGGAAAGATCATGGTTTGTGTTATGATTAGTGACGGTCAGGGAAACATGGCTTTGATTGAAATGACTACCTCTCTAAGGCAAGAGGACTGTCTTTGTTTTTGTTACAAATACAAGAACAATGTTAATAAAAACGAACAGTGATATTCTATTCCGGTGTTTAACAAGTTCAGATGTGTGTTGACCCCTCCTTCCACCCTGACCTCCTCCCTACGCTGATTTTGCCACTCAATAATACCTGACACCTCTCAGCCTTTCTGTCTGAGATGGGTCATCATAGCCAGTCCATCGTTTTTCTACATTGAGTACATAGTTTTTTCACCACTTCTGACCTCTGAGCCCCGTGTTAAGATACAAACATTTTTATAAGATATTAATATGCAGGAGAACATTCACCGTCTTTTCCCCCTCAAAAATAACAGTGTGTTTAACCCCTATTTAACACAAAAGATCTGGGAACAATGGGAAGAGAAAGAAATGGATGGTGGAAATTATTATTGGATGCATATGCAATACCAGACTTTGAAAAGGGGAAGTGTTCCAGGAGGGTTTGAACTCCTGCACAAAGTTAAAGAATACCTAAATCCTCGAGCCCCGACCCGTTTAACTTTGCCGCAAGGTGCACAGGTGACCCTTAGGGCATCTGTCTTTGCCATTTCAAAGACTCTGTCTGCTTTGTTGAATTTTCTGTCCTTTTTTTACTTCACAATTTCTTCACAGTTTTTTTGTTTCTTGTTTCTTTTTCCTTCTATAATCACTCTCGGGTGCCCCCTCAGTACATCTGCTTTGTTTCTCCCCCTTCATTTTATTCTTTCCAAATTCCCACTCTTTTAATTTCCCTATGTGCGATTAATTTCCCATCGGGAGAAAATCACAATGCAGACACATCTTGACAGGGGCCGAATCGGCAGTGTGAGCCAGGGAGATATCAGGCAAAACACACTTCTCATTACGCTGTAACAAAGCCAGGTAAGAGGAAGTGTATTACCGCGCTTGCTGACAATAGGAGGTATACAGTATGTCTGGTGTGTCACTAAGCTCTCACAGCAACAGGCAGACAAGCACATCGAAATCTTATTAAGAGCAAGACATGAATTTCCAACCCTGGTGTTCGGCTTGTATGAAACCAAATTTTAAAGTAATCAGCTGGCGATTCTGACAATCACACCCCTCCTGCGCTAAGAGATTTCATTTTATGCTTTCTTTATGTTCATTTTCTCGGCTTCTTTTTGTGTCCTCAATCAATTTTCGCTGTGTCCCGTTTTTCCTATTCTCTCTCTCTCTCCTGATATCTGTCCTCTTTGTACCCCCCTTCCTTTCTGCTGGCTTACCCACTCTCTCTCCTTTCTTTCCATCTTTGAAATAACACTGCCTCAAAAGCCCATGAATCTAATATATCACATCCCTTCGCCTTCCACTTTACTCCGAGCGACTCTGTTGACACGCTGCAGTGACAGATTTCTTGGCAATGCATCAATTAGACTCGTCAGACAGCTGAGCTTGGCTCTTTTCTCCCAAAAAATGTCAACCCTCTTGGTGATCTTTCTGTGATCACTCCCGCAGAACGTGTCGTCTCCTCACCCTTTTTTTTCCCGGTTAGGAATGTTTGAGCGCCATGTAATGTACCCAGGCACATTGGCACGCAGCCCTGGGCAATTAAGTCGACCAGGATTTGCCAACAGGACATCTGACACATTCTCATACTCACGAATACACTCCAAGTCAAAGGACAGCCACGACACAGCAGCAGAGACAGAGACATATACAGTCCGCCTTAAATGCATGTATACAATTTAAAATGAAAGTGACACTCACCCGGGTGCTGTGGATACTTGTAATTATCATTGTTTTAATGCCATATGGGAAAATGTAACTTGAATGCCTTGATTGCATTCAGTATAGAAGCCATAAACCAGAGCAGGGGAGGCGATAGTCACATGTAAACAATGGAAGTGTCTCCCGCATGTACCAGTGTTAGCAGGTTAACAAGGGGGCCGCAACATTGGTCATTTCGCAAATGATATGGACGGCTTCCTCTCTGTTCCCAACTAAGGATCGGCCAGAAAACTGTGGCCTTGAGTGGCACTCTACTGTTGAACTCCGGGCAATCCTGCGAGGAAGCATGCCACTGTACCAAATCAGACACGGACGTCCATCAAGAGCAGGTAGGTTGGTGATACATGGTGCAATTTATGTTGAGAAAGACAATGAAAATTTCAGACAAGGTGGATGAAGACAGACAATTCTTGGCTAAACTTTGCAGAGAAACCTGAAAGGTGAGCTCTCCAACTAAAACCAGAAGAACCAGATGAAACAATTCTCCCCCCATGCATGCTCACCTTGCTTTTGGCCATTTATTTAATTATTTCTATTTCTAAATATATCATTTTTATGATGTATTTATCTATATTCTTGTATTCTGTTTATCCTTTGCCATCACAATGTGTCTTACCCTCAGAGGGAGAGAAACACACACACACACACAAACAGGCGAGACGGTCTCATGAGGGATTTTCAACGCTCTAGGCTCCTCTTTACCCTCGGCCACAGAGCTCATTAGAGTCACCTTCCTGCTCCACAAACACACACACACACACACACACACACACACACACACACACACACACACACACTGCACTGTTTGCAGCAATTCAAATGTACTCAAGGTAAATTCAGAGACCAACAGGCAGACATATGCAGAGGTATGCTCAGACACACTCTCTCATTCTCCTACCCCCCCACACACACCCCCTCGTCTCTCTCCCTTCTGACAGGCCAGCTTGTGTTAAGCAGTCTACCGAGAGCTGGTGAGAAAACAGCCAAGCCAGGAGTTAAATGACTGTGGGATTTCTCCTAACGTCAGTTAGAAACCCATGCCGGTCAGCACAAAGCCGCTCGCGCATGTCAAGCTGTCTTGTTAGCCAGGCACCTGAGCGAGCATGTGTGTGTGTGTGTATGTACGTACATGCGTCGTGTGTACCTGTGTGGTCATCTGGTCCCTAGTGTGTGTGTGTGTGTGTGTGTGTGTGTGTGTGTGTGTGTGTGTGTGTGTGTGTGTGTGTGTGTGTGTGTGCGTGCGTGCGTGCGTGCAAAAATGCGTGATGCGGGTTGTGAATGGGTTGGTTGGATGATTTGTGGTAAAGGAGCGCTGAGGCGTATTTCACAGGGACAGATTCCGGTGAAAAAGATAAATATTAATGGACTACAACGGACAGGGCTAAACTTTAAGCTGAATTAGTGTAAAAGTACAAATCTGTGGATTTTCAAGCGCTTAACCCAAGTAGATGAACAGCAGTCAGTTACCTATCGCCCAGAGTCTCAATTCTCTCGTGAACCTGAACCATGCAGTAATTGCAGTTCAGTCCTGGAACAGCTCACCTCGGCAGAGAGCGCAGGTTATTTATCAAAGGAGAATTTATGGAGGAAAAAAAAAGAAAAGAACTAGGCATATCAGATTAGTTGAGGATCAATAGTTGACTACAGTGTTTCTCAGGTAGAGCTGGTGCAGTGGAATGTGCCAGATTTCTCATCAGTGATTCATGACTCCATTTGCAGTGTTCAAAAAGCCATAATTCATTACTGGTGACTGTTGTTGCACACATCATCGCATTCCATATGAAAATGTTGGATGGGCACCTTCAACAGTAAGACATGATGGCCAGCGCAACATGCCACCACCAATATCAGCTTTTTATTAAACTGGTCACAGAGTCACTATTCAACACGCTCTAGTGACCGTATAATGCTGGAAGTTCCCCAGGTAAACACTCAATTTGGGGAAAACTGCTTTCAGTTTCAGTGCTGTATTACACTTGGAACATTTTACAACATACATTTAAACTTGATACAGTTATACCTATAGGTCAGTTTAAGACTTTGATTTCAAACTGCTCAGCATTTGAATGTAACTGTTTTTAACTATGTGTTGTCCTGTGTGCCATTTATCTTTGATGGACCTCAGTTTTATTTGTGATTTGCCATGGTAGTTGGCATGCAGTATCTTATCATTTTCAAGCACTTTTCATTTTATTTGTATTCTGTCATATTTATTCACTCTATGATTATGTTCCTTGTTTCTGTTTGTTATCACATTTTTGCACCTATTCGGTTTTTTTATTTGTGCTCTCGACATTGTTGAAAATGAGGGTTTGCCTTCAGTGATTTTTCGGGATTCAAATAAAAGCTCAATGAATGGATAACAGCCCCACAAGAAATCCCAAGTTGTACATTTGTGGTTAACTTTTTATTTAGATAACAGTCATCACCGATGTTATTAAAAAATCTATGTATTTAAAATGATCTAGAACTGCACCAGTGTTTAATATTTTATGTATATGGTCACACTTTATAATAACCATCATGAATAAATTGAAAATGTGAAGCTAATTAAACTTTACATGATGGAACAATTTGTAGGATGTGGTCAGATTTTTAGTATAAAGCATTCACATAGTAAAACTTTTGCACACCTATGGATCTACAGGTGTGTAGAAGAACAAAGAGGGCTGACAAAATCAGGATAACTCTTGCACATTCACGTCATTTGCAATCCAGAATGAATTTAACAACATTTCGCTTCATCACGTTATTGTAAAAGACAATAGAGGAGACCTTAGTTGGTGAGAACCATGTGAACCAATTAGATCACATTACAGATGTCACAATATACCATCACACACACTTGGACCAATAGAGTCACGTTACTGAATGAAAACACTCCGTAGGGCAGAAATATGTTTAATTAATCTATGCGGCAAGTCCTAAAAAATGTTGCCAACTGAATGTATCAGTGAAATGTTTTGTTTTCCACCAAAATATCCGCTCTTGCGATCTAATATCCGCTTGTAGCTATAGCATTATTAAACTTTTTTTTTAAAGTGATTTGCATGGACTGAGCAACATGCCCCATGACTAGGAAACTAATCCTGATGTATTGTAGAAAGCTCATAAGACACTGAAATACACCAATCAAACAGGATATAGCAGGAGGCCAGGCAACCACCAGGTGTGTATGGATGGATTTTTCTAAATGCTAAAATCATGCTCAGGGAAATCTTAACAAACTTTTCCCGTGTTCTGACAGGGGAGAATAAAAATACTTTACTTTAAATCTAATATGCCATGGTGTTGCACTGTACAATAAGAGAATATCCCCTCTTCTGCAGTGTATAAATAATAAATAAGCACAGCGCGGCCTGCCACAGCTGACTGAAATAATCCATATGACGGAGAGGATGTAGCCTCTTGTTAGGATGAAATTAAATTCCTCCGACAAAATCTATGCAGTACACATTTGAATTTGCATAAACCTATGGCTGCTGATTACCATTCCCCACCCTTGGCGCAAACTGGGAACAAGCTTCTAGAGATGCTTGATTAGACAGATGGACTCAAATCCATCACTTAGCAGATGGCATAAAATTGTTTATAGTTGCAGCCACTGAAATGGCCCACAGATACGAAAAATACCATCTGGGTACATGTGGGGGTTTCCAACATCAACCCATCTTTTAATTTGTCATTTATTATCTCGGACCCACGATTGTAGCAATGCCCAATGGGGTTTTCAGTAGCTACCAATGCAGAAACTAGCTTGATGACCACAGGAAAGGGATATGAGTGGGGTCAGTGTAATGGCCAAAGTAATTGCTACAATGAAGTCCATTGGAGCAGGAAACTGCACAAATTGACAATTTTGGCGAAGGTCAAGGTCCGCTTGTTTGCCTGTTCTGGAGCTTGTGTTCGCATTCCTACAGTGTTCACCAGCAGAGGGAACTGGCTCTGTTGGCATCAAACAGTAGGTGGTCAAAATCTCCATTATCTTGAGCACTTTTAGGATTTTCTCATACATGTTGGCTTACAAATAAAGTACCTCAAAGAAAGAAAACTGAAGATTAAAGTGGAAAATCCAACAAGATTTCATGAACTAGTCACTGGTCTAGTGATTACTCAAAACGCTTTACTACACTTGTCACAGTCCCCCATTCTGCATTGGGCTACCATGCATGGTGCCGACCTGCTGATCAGGAGTGAACCAGCTCTTTCTGTCCAGAGTGTCTCACAGTATTTATGTGCCCTGTCATTCTGAGACATTCATACCCTGATAAAACAGTCATCATGAGCAATTTAGAGTCATGTATTTTAACCTAGGATACTTTGACATGCAGTGATCAACCACTGACCCATTCAGTGGATGACCCTATCTATCTCCTGAACCACAGCCGCTCCAGAATTTCTCAGAATAAAGGACTGACCAGTATCTCAAGTGGGGGTTTCATTGTATTGCTATAAGGTCTGCTTTTTTGACTCCTTGTTTCAGTTGCCCAATTGTACTTCAATGAATGAGGTTGCCATATGCCCAGATTTCAATCATTAACTTAGCGAGTATTAGCATTGCCGAAAGGACGATGTCAATAATGGGAACACTTTATAGTACACAAAAACATGTAAGTAATACAATCAAAATATGAATGAATCATTGAACATCATCAATGCTTACTTCCTAAATAACTCTGACTCAAAATGTCTGCTATCTCAAATAGACACCTGCTCTACAGTTATATGCAGTTTCACCAATGCCACTGTGTGTCTGCACCTAGCTTGCAACTTTATGTGCACCGGCCTCAAAATTCAGTATTGGTTGCACAGGTTGATCCTCCCAGCCTTGTCAGCAGTTCGGAGATAGAAGTGTATCAGCAATCATATTCTTAAGTAATAGCTGATTCTGCACTTCAGGGGCCAAGTGTCACACATGGAATAGTATGGCTTATAAGAAACCGTCTGCTGGCTTGCAAACTCAACAGTTTACAAACTAAACTGCCCTGACAAATATGAGCTTCATTATATCGAGTAAATGCGCGAGACCGTGATTTGAATTGCAAATGTTTTTGAAAAGCAGGCCAGGCTAACCTGTTTTGTTTTGGTCAGCTGTGTGTTTGCATATAGAGAATATTCAGTCTGAGGCCGAGTCTCTGAGCTCCCTTTGATGTCTCTCCCATGTGAGAAGATGACTGACTGTTCAGAGAAGCCCGACTCATCATCGGACAGTTTGCTCTCTGCTGGAGGGGAGAGACGGAGAAAGAGCAATATAGCATCAGGTCCACCATATGGCTATATCTGATCTTTCAGCTTGGACCAATCTGCTGAACCTGTGGGAGCTTGGCTCTGTTCACTGCACACTCCATTTCAAACACCTCAGATAGCAGTGAGTCAGTGTGCTCCATGATGTTTTAGGGCATGACTTTTCACAGATGCCATCACTATGTTGTATTCTCTCCATAGTGTCAAATTATAGAGCTCAAAAAGAAGACTTTTGGGGAAACGCCCAGAGTGCTAGTTTAGATCATTTAGCAGGATCTATTGTCAGACTGTAATAATATTAATATTCATAATTGTTTGTATAATTACCATTGCTATTAAGAGCGAGAAGTCTGTAACAGCCAAGGCCAATTAACTCTCTTCCCAATTTTTGATCCATGGAGGTTTTTGATGTGTAAAACTTCCCTCGAGTCGAGGAAAGTAATCTAAAAGTCTGTAACATCATCACAATGTAAAGTCGGTGTGAAGCTGGAAACCTTTTTGGATGTATGGGCAGGGTGAGCACTGCTGATTGAGGTGAATAGATGCCATCATTGCATTCACTACCTAATTCTTCTATATTAATCTACACTAAATCTAAATATAAGGCTCCATCCAGGAGATGGTCAGCCTAGCTCAAGTCTAAATAGCACTTTATATCTAATTTGTGTAATGCATTCAAAAACTAAACTGTAATAACAACAGATTGTGGCTGTAATGGGGTTCATGTGATCGTCTATTTCTCGGCTGGGCACACTGACTTAATGGTATCACCGCTGGCGACATCACAATGACAAAATGTTTCACTCTGGGTTTTGTATGTATTAAATAAATGTGGTCCAATGTGTGATCTTTAGCTTAGATCCTCTGATAGGATTCTGGATTTTGGCCAGGGTCCGGCCAGCTGTCATCCACACCGCCTTCAGTCTTCATGCAAACCTATGCTAACAGGCAGACGAGGACAGGTTGAGAGTGGCATTGATTTTCTCATTCAACTCTTAGCATGAAAGCACATCAACGTTTTTTGAAAAACATAATTTCCATTCCCAAGAAATCAGTAAAGCATTTTCCCTCTGGCAGTTGTCTTATTTCTGTGCAGAACACGGCAGGCGCAATCTGGACACAGTCAAACCTGATCCTACATAAGTCATCTCTTCTCTCGCTAACATCGGCATGCCAAGCACCGGCGACGCTTAATTGAATCCTTGCACCAAATGGTCCCCAATCACCACTGGTTATGAAGTGCCCAGGTGTTCATTACCGACAAAATTCAAACGATAACCTGCTTTATGACGGAAAAGAAAGGAAAATGAGATTGTTGAGACACGAGTGGGGTTCTGTCATGATTCAGGGTTTGCAATTAATTTGAGCTCTGGAGTCATGCTTTAAAGTGTTGTTATTAGATCAAAGCGGACAAAAGCTTTAAATTGAGATGAAGCAGACAGACATGATCATGTGAAGAAGAGATTGTGCACTTTATACACAGCTTCACACGGTTTAATCCATGATCAGTGGTCACCAATGAGGGAAACATTTGCTAAAGTACTCAAACATAAATTAAAGATACTTGTACTTTACTTTGTATCTTTCAATTTCTTTTAAAGTTATTTTACTGGGCTTTTTTATTGATAAAGATAGACAGGAAACAGGATAAGAGAGTAAGATTCAAACCCTGTGCCGCTAAGTGATTAAAGGTCCAATATGTAAGAAATTGCCACCTGTCTTCAATTAAAGAAGTGCCAGCATATCACCAGAGAAACTGCTGCTAAGTGTAGCTGGCATTAGCTAGTGAGCTCAGTTAAACTTGCAGCTTGCGGTCTTATTAGCTGACTCTACCTGGACTGGGAACTCAGAGCACCAGGGTTTTAAACTAAAATTGTTGTATTTTGCACCTTTAAGTGATGAGATGTCATTACGGACTCTACTACTTTGACTTAGACACGATGGAACCAGTCAGCCTTGCCTCCAATTTTGCCCTGCGGTCATCTGCGGTATTGTAGTGAAAAATTCCTGTGCAGCCCAAAAGGCATTTTCCCCTTGCTCAGTTACTTAGATAAGCAATCTGAAAACTTCTTCCACACATGACATACAAGAAACACACGCACAACATACACAAACAGACGTACTTATCAGAATCAGCCAAAGGTTTCTCATTATCCCAGACGAGGGGCACTCCGCCGCACTCGCAGCCTTTCGTTTGTGTCAGAATTTCATTATTAATTCATTGAATCCTTTCTGAGGGGCGAGCGGGGAGACACTGTCACTGTGATTCTTCATTAGCTGTTATCGGGGAACATGAGCTGAGACAAAACACGGGGCTCATTGTGATCACAGATAGCGAGGGCAGAGTGAGAGAGAGAAAGGAGGGTGCAGATGGGGTTGAAACCCCCTAGAGATCTCATCATATCTAGAACGACACTCAGTCAAACCTGAATTGTCTTTTCTTTATGCATAGGTACACTCGTGCACACACAAACTCGTACAGCAGGCGCACACTACATGATAGTAAGTTATTGTGACGAGACAATTCAAGATAGCGTCTCCTCAGAGAGTGTAAAGAGGAAGCTGTCTCCTCTGGGATGTCACACATGTTACTGAACACAACAGACTTTGATTGTAAAGTATGTTGAACTAAATGTCAGTGAATACCTTTCAGATTGGCGCTATCCAATGCAAATAAATGATATGTTTGTGGAGATTGTGGTGTTAGACTGTATTAGTGAGGCAGGAATACATATGTACACACTGAGTGGTATATGTCTGCATGTATATGAGGAAGCACAAAGCAAGCTTTTGGTATTTTGATGGAAATTAGCGTTTCTTGATCACTTTCACGTCATTTTTATCAACAACAATAACACAGCAATGAAATAGAATGAAAGAACGAAAATAAACCAGTCTTTAACCAGCAGATGCAGGAGTAATGCTTTTGAAATTATTTTTACTCTGCATATTTTTGTGTATCTCAATGTCATTGCAAATTATGGAAACCTCAATGACTTCTGGAGTTAAATAAAGGTTGAATTTAATTGAACTGAAAAAAATGAACATGTTAATGTGGCTGAAGCAGGAAAGTCAGCGTATCAATCTGCATCTACGGTATGCATAAAATAATAAGTGGTATGAAATGCCTCTTCTACAGTTGGCTACCTATTGAGCCCTACATGGCTGGGCTCCAGACCTTCTGTACCCCTGCACTACAAGTGGAGCCGTTAGGTCCTCCACCCAGGGTTTTCTAAGTGTTGCTCGGACACATCTCAAGACTCAGGGTGATCGCTCCTTTCAGCCCACAGCTTGGGAATGGTCTCTCAGCATGCTTGAGATTTCAGTTACAAGAAGTTGCAAACCCTCCTTTTTAGAATATTTATGTTTTGCTGCATTTTATCAGCTCTCTTTATATATTTTATGTGGTATTTTATCCTGGCTTCTTATTTATTTTGTCATTTTTGTGTCTGTGATAGATGATATGTAAAAAAAAATAAAAAAATTTGATGACAAAAGTCTAAAAGAAATGCCTCCAGAGGTGTCATTCGGTGGCTAACATTGCATTGTGGGTAATGTAGGCACCAGGTTTTTTTTAGAAGTTCTCCACTGGTTTCGCATTATGGACAGACAAATGTTTGAAATTGATTCAGCAGAACCACAGACATCACTATTTTATTTCCCCATGCATTCCTCTTACTTATCCAAACCTGCCACCTCAATTACCCACAATGCACCTTCCCATGTGTTGAGCTGCTTCCTTTCATGCTTCCTGGAGCTTGGCATGGCTGTTTCAGAGTGATGAGACTAGTGATGTCGGGCTGAGTGCATATGTATTAATCATCGCACCCTCTGATTTATTATTCACTTGACCTAGCCTTTCTGTACTTCGCACAGATGCACATATATGATCCCAATTGGCAGATATGCCCGGAGATGCCCACACAGTTCATGTGCCGACAGGTTTTTTTTTGTTGTTTTAATTGAACCCATCACTCAACAATCATGTATCACTATCCAAAAAATATTACAGTTGGGGACAGTCCGCACAGAAGTCATTTCACTAGCATGTTTTCATAAATGTTTTACTGTAGTACTGTTCAAGTGACTCTCCTCGTGTAGTATCCATGTATAATACATGGGGTGGATGCAGGATGGCGTACTTAACAGTGGCTAGTACTGTACGTTTATGGGTCCATGGCCCATTGATTCCATAGGGACAGGTAGAAATGACAGGGTGAATACATCATGTTTAACTGGGCATGAGGGAAATGAAAGGGGAGGGAATTCCCCCTCAGGCAAACTGCCACACTTCTTAAGCCACTGCAACAAGGTGGGTAGGTATGTGTGTGTGTGTGTGTGTGTGTGTGTGTGTGTGTGTGTGTGTGGGTGTGTGTGTGTGTGTGTGTGTGTGTGTGTGTGAGTGTGAGTGTGTGTGTGTGTGTGAGAGAGAGAGAAATGTGATTATTCCTACCATGCCATATTTGTTTAACTAAACTTGAAAACAAGGTTAGCGTAGCCGCTATAGCATCAGTTATATGAGAATTGGAGAGTATATTTTGTTGAGAGAAGAGCAAAGAACAGCACTTTCTCAGTGGAAAGTATGTTTTCACTTTTCTCCCACCAACCATCAGTAAGAGTTTCATTTGCCAAACGGCTGGTATTTGTTCTCTTCTTGAAGTTAGCCTGTGATAGACACTGATGGGCGGATGGTTCATCCAATTCACCTACCAAGTATTCTATTGAACTGCCTCACCTTTTCTAAAGAGTTTCTAAGGGCAACTCAGATCAGCCCATCCATCCAGGGATCAGGTCAGTTAGATATGATGGTATGTTGTCTCAGATTATTTGTAACAAAACCATCTGGCACATCAGGTTAGAGAAGGACAAACCTGTGACTACAATTTATTCAATTTGTCCAATTTGCAGTTTAATTGCATCATTGATAGACAATTGTACACATTTTTGTTTCAGTAGTTTATCAGAGTCAATTAATTTTAATTTCATTAGATATGTGTAAATACATATAAATATAAAAGGATTCATCAATAATATGATCTATGGATCATGGAGTCAACTGACGTTACAAGTGCACACACCCTCGATGTAGCATACCTGGATTCTTTATGCCTTTCTGAAAATTGTGTTTTCAGGAATTTCTGTTGGACTTCTCCCTCCCCACTTTCCCTCTTTTGTTGCTGCTCTGCAGGCTCCTTCTCCTGATTAACTCTGATATGTTTGCACAAATGACCAGTGTAGCGGATAGCCTCCCTGCATAATATTACAGTTGCTGACCTTTTCATTAACAGGCAAATTATGCAGTGTTTCCGCTAAGCCACTGCGGGGGCCAAGGGCAGGGGGGACTGTGGTCAGGTGACGGCTAATCTCTTGCGATAATGCTGCCGCGGTCATCAGTTAGCTGAAGGAAAGTAATCTGTAATGTAGAAAACATGGAGAAGGGGGAATGTTTAATTTTTGGCTAGTATGAATTGTACTGTTAAGAAGATTGTATCACAATATTGATGCTTTTATCTCTTACCAAATAACAGCTCCTCTCAAAAGAAGGGAGATTTAATGCTGAATGCTTTGCACACCTTAGCCAACATTAGCAAGGTCACTCTTAATCTTTCAGTCTATGTGTGACTCACTTTTTCTAATGTTACCGTTCTCTGTCTAGCTGTCTGTCCCTGCCAATCCAGAAACACCTCCACACATGCACAGCCATTAGTCATTACTCTTGTATGTGTCTCTAGTTAGATCGGTTTAATTCTAAGGTAAGGGAGTGGGTGAATATACAACCACACATCTTTACTCAGTTTTCTTTTTCACACCCAATGACAAGGATGTCCCACGCATGATCCATATGATACTCACAGGTCCTTTTCACTCAGGGTACTGGATTTGAGAATCAGGGTGATAAATGACCGTTCGAATGAGACTGGACGTTCAAGATTAACGCAGTCTGTTCTGTTTCACGCCGTTGCCAAAAGGAATACGCCCTCATCTTCAGCCATCCCCAACCCTAATCCAATCTTTATCACCGAAAACAGGTGGGCCCGAGTTACACCATTGGGACGACTTGGAGCACTGATGAGTATTAATGAATTGATGTCTGGAATTGATGTTGGCGTGTCAAAATAAATGTGCATCAACACACCATATGTAATGGCTTCATAAAGTAGGATGAACACAACCTTTCCTGGAGCTAAGATTTTTTTCTTTAACTCACATTTCAATTTAAATTCAGATTTCCAGTAGATACTGTGTAAGAGCCAAATCCTGACATTGCCTAATATTGAATTCTGCTTTTCACCCTTTCCACTTTAACCAAGAAAGTTCCCCAATAAAAAATCTTTATAGAATATATTAACTAGCGATACATTATACATTCAGTGTTGCCTGAAGGTTGGTTGTAGAAAGAAAAAGGTTTCTTTTATGCTGCGCCTAATTTTTTCCCTTTTTGTTTCTAAGAGAAAAAAAAAGTTATTTTTCTTTGAACCAAGGTCAAGCAAATTCTCACTGAACCGATTACACACATACAGGAAGACAAGAGTTGGAATCTGTGTTTGCCCTCAAATGGGTGAAATTGTTATAACAATCGCATGTGTGCATGGATTAAATGGAAGTGTAGAGATTAAACAGATATACAAGAATATGACAGGAAAGGTGAGAAAAACTTACATTTCAAAGCAAATCAATTGTCACAAAGTTGGGGATCTCCTCTCTTTGAGGAAAAATTCACTAGCGCTAGGAGACAATTAATGACTGGTGGGAAATGACTATCTTGAGTAGGTCAACCAAAAGGCAGAGTAAAACATCAAGTTGGTTTTACAAATCAGAAAGTCAGTTACTTACTGATCTAGTAGAAAGAATCCCTGAGTCGAACCATCTTGAGTCCCACTGGTAAGAGGAAACACATATCAGCAGGGTTCTTTTTCACCAGATAATCCAGTCGGATAGAGACCAGGGGAAAACAATGCCCTTTCCTGTTTTGGTTGCACAATGGTAGACATGCTTTCTTTGTGTCCCGGGGGACAGGCCTGAAAGCATTGTGAAAGCTAGGTTAGTAGGAAGCTAAAAGTAGGAGTAGCCGATAGATCTAAAATAGGTCTAAAAATGACATGCAGGGAGTGATGTGTTTGTGCACATGGGGCAGGGACTGGAGTCTCTGCTGGTTACCTAACAACCATAGGGGGGCGACAAAACCTCAGAAAAAATGTTTAGTTAAATTAGAAAGGTACGCATTATGAGTTGTCTGAAATATTTGACTTCAAAGAGCATTAAGCTTGTTAAGATACAGGCTCAATTGTATACTGACGCCTCAAGAAGAAAATTGCTATTACCAAGCAACCCAAATCTGTTAGCTGTAGGCTCACATGTGGCTAACTAAGAATATTAACCTGTCTAATATAGGTTTAGTTGGCTTCACTATCATCATATTCCACTTATTCCTAATGCCTGCCATGCATCCCGCAAAGACTGACTGCTTTTGTCCACAGGGACCGCCAGAATCAGCAAAAATGAAAGTTCTTTGCAGCTCCTTTAAAAGACCACAGTCAATCACATGATACTTTGCAGGTGATAATTAAATGTGTGATCAAGTATATGTTTTGCTGCTGATATTGATCCATCAAAACATTCTGACAGCGACTTCACCTCTTAACCCTGAAAGTGGGAAAAGTCAACCCTAACGCAATACAGTTACAGGCGTCGACACTGAGCCATTGTTGTTCATCAGAGTAAGTAAAAGCCTTATTAATCAAGTTAATCAAGTTGTCTGACAGAGTTCAATAGGCCTACAAATTTACTGATTGATCGAGCTTTCATCCCGCTAACAATAGCTTTGCATATTTCACAATAAAGGTGGTATTAGAGATTGCCATTGATGGAGTGTTATTCCCAGCAAAACAGCTTACACGATGACTGACAGTGTAAAACTGAAAATTTAATAGACCACAACCGCATCAATTAATATCACAGAGGCACCCCTTAACAAGTATTTCTCAAGATGGCAGCAACCAATTAATCTCGCCTCTGATCATGAAATATCTGTTTGTATCATTTCAAAGGAGAAACTCTAATCTGTAACATGGGAATTTAATATTCTGAATGTCAACAACAAAAGGACTCAATGAAAGACTGTAATCCAGGTCTTTCTCAGGTTTATAATTGCATGGCAAACATCAAGAAATTGCATCGCAATGTTTTCCACATTAAAAAGCATGAAATGCTCCCTAAGGTTGTGTCGCTCCATGTATGTTTGTTCCTGTGGACTTCTACTGATGTGAGATGAGTTGAGAAGGTCACAGTCGCCATCGCCTCGCACATTCTTCCTCTCATCTCATCCTCTTTGCATTCGTTTCAGCGTGCTCCAGATAGTTTGGATAATATTGTTTTTTTTTGTGGTCTGTAACAAAGAAGTTGATACCGCATCTATGAGGAAACAAATTATCTCGAAAACAGAATGGTAGCTTTGGTAGTTTAATGTCAGCTGAATGTCAGCTCATCGAGACGATTTGAACAGAAGCCCTGATGCAGTACCGTAGTGCTATGTGACCTCTTGTGCAAGATTCCATGTTTATCTACACATATACCTCAGATAAGCTGCATGGTGTTGCAGTTTTGTTAACGCGATGATTGTGTATTTTGTAGCTTAGCGATGCTTCAAGTTATTTTCCCATGATTCATTTGTTTTCTACAGCAACATTTTTCAGCTTCATTGATTGAAAGCTACCATAACAAAAATGTACAGTGTATCTCCCATCTCATAGAGCACGCACCCTGGAGACGCTGTGCCAGCGAGTTCGCTAACTTCCAGTTTGAACCCAGGGATAACATTATTTAAATTTGTGGCTCTTATAGACCTTTGAAATGTTACTGGACCGAATGTATCATATTCTGATAGTAAGACGAACCATTTCAGGAGCTTTTGACATACACAAAAATATATTCAGAGTTTTACAGCCGCCTTTTTCACAATGTAAGTTTATGGGAAAAATACTTGTTGGACCAGTGTGCATCACATGACTTCGTAATTACGCTATGCCAACTTGGAAGCCTGGCTCTCAGCCTGGGGGCTTGATTTAGCTACCACCTTACCACATGACATAACAAACTCAGACCGATGTTGTATTTTAAATAGTTTTTCATTTAAAAATGACTCATTTCTGTGACATAACATATGAATATAAAACAGACGGTGTTAAATTAGTTTTCACCACGGAGGCCGCACCTCACAACACACAAGACTGCTTGCATATTTGCCTTGCATTTAGCACAAACATGTTTTATTTGCCCTTTCAACATTATATTGGAAGCCATCTAAGATACAGACAGTTTGAACAAATCATCAGCTTTGAGCCTTTTCCCCCATCAGTGGATCTAATAAATCACATTTGCCCACATACCCAACAGTTTCTAGAAGGCATCTCGAAACCAAGTGGTTTAAACTGATCGACCCTCCCTTTCTGAAGTCGCAGGGCTTTGTCTATCCAACGTTAATGATCAGAGCTTGTTCAAATTCTTGTCAACTCAATGTGTGGAGTGAATTAATTCGAGGTGAGGGCTTCCTCTTTGTCCCACCTGACCCTTTTCCACAGCCTAATGGTCCGCAGGCCAATCAAAGCTTCAGGACTTGATGAAGTGGAGCCAGTAGTGAGGAACAATGGCTTACTCCATCTTGGTTCTATCTGGCTGACATCTCGGGTCCTCGGGGGAGTTTCAGCTCCCTGCCAGTTGTTCATTCTTCCAGTCACGCTGTGCAACTGTTATAGACTCGGGGAAACAAGAGGAGAGGGAGAGAGAAATGATTCACTGGAGGTCATGGGTGCTGGCTGGGGCCAAGCGATAGAATTTCATTTGAAAATTGACTCGTTAAATTAATCACATTCACTTACCTGTACCCTGCACTATAGACCACAACTCCATTTGGTGTAACTAGTACATGAAATATTTTTTAGTATTATTTATTTATTTTTTTTAAAAAAGGTGCCGGCGCTCTACAGCAGCCAGTATTCCATGGAGCTGTAGCTTTTATGAGAATGAGCTCTCTCTGGTCTCAGTAGGTACATTATCGACAAAGGCATGAATGAATGCTTTATACCTACTGATCATTTTTTAGACACACAGAAAGAAAATTCTGATTAAATACATATCTTTCAACTTTGTACTTTAGACCAGGGCCAAAACCACACATGCGTACTGAGCCTCTCACACCACAGGATTGGACAAAAGCTTAGTTTTCAAAGTAAAGTCACTTTTTGTGTACCATGGAACTCTACATCAGCTTTCACTTTAAGATTTAATAGAGGATACACTCTGGCCAGCCACTAAATCAGCACAGTACATTAAGCAGTGGATTTGTGGGTAAATACTGCATTCTTTTGTTTCTGGCCTTGTCTAGAAATCATGTCTTCCAAGCCCCTATAACCGCTGCATATCATGATTGTGCGTCACAGGGATTTATATGACAGCTTTCAGAGGTGAGTATATTGAGTTCAGATGGTTTTACCACCCGAGCCGTCCCTGAATGAGGGGACCTTGTCAATGAAACTACTCTTAAAACGAGTTTACAGGCTCGTCTGATCGGTTCAATCTGCCGCTGATGGTGGAGCGTTAGTTGACAGCTGATTTTGGAGGCCGCAGCAAAGGTCTGAGCTCTCCCCCAGCGGCTGCAAATGGACCACAAATACCACTCAGACAGGCGAAAGAGCGCTTTTCACTTGCCGTAATGGCATTGTAGTTTTTACCCATAGGCTGACTATAGGCTATAAACTGCTCTGCAAGTTGATGTTGTGTCTGGGATTACAAGACGGGGGATTCTGTTCTCGAAGCCGACTGATTTTTCATCCGTGTCAGCTGTTCTGTTTGTGCTCAATGTGCAGCACCAGGAAGAGACAGACGTGAATTAATTCAAAAGGAGGACAACTCTGATTCTTATACGACAGTGTAGCTTGTCACAATAATATTTAAATGACTGTATTAGTTGGTTTAGGGGGCATCATTTATATTCACAACGTATATTACGGCTGTCATTTTTAGATTTATCTCGGTATGCTCTGAGAATCCATTCACAGAGGCTTGAAACTTTTAAGATATTTTATCATAGTGAGTGTTTAATTGGCCATTATTTTTTTTCAAAGTTGCATTATTTGTTTGCATCAAAGTTTAATGAATTACAATAGAAGTACAGAGAGCAACTGTTTCAAAAAGACATCTGGTTTCAGCATTTGGTAACCCAGTATAAACTTTGTCATAATAGATGAAGCTTCAGTGAGTCAATGTGACAGATTATTACTTAATAATGAACACATCTTCCCTGTAAGTGCATTCAAATGTGCATGTGCATGACGACTTCATAGGCAAGGCGGCTGAATCGCATGCAGCACCAAGTAACGACGAACCTGTGACAGACAGATGGGAAAACACCAGTTTGAGAAATTAGCCATCTCATGCCTGCAGGTTCATGCGAAAATATCAACCCTAATGTGTTTAGTGATTGGCATTTGGAGCTAAATGCCAATCAAAGTGACAGGTCAGCCAGAAACCTGGCAAGAGGGTTAAAAAAAACAATAAAAATAATCCCCTCGTGGCATCTCTCAGAGAGCTTGTAGACATTTATCGGCAAAATTACTGACGTGCAGCTTGACAACGATATCAACAGCACAACCGGAGTTTTTTCAAATTTTACCTGTTCTGCGTTGAGCAGTGCGACTCTGGGAATATGTAAATAAGGACAAATGTTCATGAATAATTCTGAATTGTTTTGGGGTTAGAAAAAAAAAATGATGGTTTAGAGAGGTTCAGCCCCCCTGAAATAGGCCTAATGGCGCCACTGCTCATGAAAACATTATTTAAGTACATAAGTATTTTACTCCACATCTGCCAATAGATACACATAAACCCTACACACTGAAAATCAGTTATCATATCGTAAGTGAAAAACAGTTCTGATAGGCCCTCTGCATTACTGTAACTGGAAAAAAACGAATAATACCGTAAATGAAAACACAATAAAGATGTCACAAATGGTAATAGTAGGAGTAATAATGCATTACTTATATTATTAAATAGAGTAGAAGTACCTAAAAATGAAATACAGTGGAAAAGCAATGTAATTGGCTCAAACATACCACAGTGAAAAGCAACAAAATCATGCAGTTTTCAGAGACGCAGGAAGAGTTCAGTGGTCAGCAGGTAACAGATGAAGAGTTTGAAGTGACAAGGCATCAACGGAGAAATAGAGCTCGGCATTTCCTCTGGGAACGACTCTCGTACCGTCGTGTAACTCTGCCTGTCACATATTCACTTGTGTTCCGCTTCACTCGGTGCTTCTTCCCTCCTCTCCGGGGACATTTAACATTGATGAGGTGAACGCAGGTAAAAGCTGTAATTGATGTATTGAATCTATATTAGTTAGAAGAGGAGAGTTGGAGAGCGAGGTAGGAAGAGGCAGGATTGTTCAGTGTGAATGTGTTTTCTCTTATTCTTTACACATTTCTTGTTTTTCCCCTTGACTCTTGCAGTTTCTCGTTCTCATTCCCTCGGCCTCTATCCTCTCTCGATCACCCACCACCTCTGGCAGACTGTCAGCATTTCTCCCCCTCTCTCCCATGGGAATCATAGATTGCCTCCCTCAGGGTTAAACCCAATAGAAATTCACGTCCCTCCGGGCACACAAACAAACTGACCAGTCACACATCATGTTCAGTGCAGATTTTACAAGAGATTTAGCAGCTCTGCTGGACTGAATCTGTATCCACTCGTGTAATCAGTGGGTATTTTCCCATTTAGTTTGCTGTGAGAAGTAAGTTTTGCAATTTCGAGACACATTCACTTCCTCCTGGACCATAATAACCGAACAGCAATACAATGTTGCAAATTTGGCTAATGTAATCACCCAGTTTCATTTCTAAAACATCTTGGAACAAAGCAAATTGCCACTTTATTATAATAAAGCAGACTATTTTGTTTTTTGCAGAGGGAGGCATACTGGTTGTTATATAAATATTTACTCCAATAGTCCTTAATTCTGAATTTAACTTGTGATGTTTCTTATAAACTGTAGTATGCAATGTAGAAACATGAATGAGAAAACACTGACTGAATCGACCACAAAGGGTACAACCTGAGGCCCCCTGCTGGTATACAAACTGACTTTATGAAGCATATCCCCCCAAATCCCAGAAAAGCCACATAATAAAAATCCTGTTAAGATCTCGTTAAAGTCATAGAAGTAGAAGAATCCCAGAAAAATCCCTGTGATATTTTCAAAAAAATCCTGTAATATGCCCAGAAGGAAGTAAAAAAAAGTATTTTTTAAAAATCCCATAAGAAAGTCTTGGAAATTTCCTGGAGTATTATTGGCAAAATCTGGGAAAACTATTCTTAAAATCTGGGAAAATTCCTAGAAAAACCCAGAATCCAAAAAAAATTAAAAGTTAAATCACAGAGGAATACCAGTAACTGAATACCAGTAAAATCCTGGTGGATTTCAAAGTAATATTACCAAAAAAAAATCACTTTATATGAAGCAAACTGTGATTACCAACAGCTGTTATTTTATAACAGTACACTTATTTTATAAGTACAAAAGGCAACATGTTTTGTCTTCATTGTTTTTTGCAGTTTTGATTTTGAAGTGCTTGCTGGGTACACAAACTACATCCACAGGTGTTCAACATCACTGGAGCAGAGACACTTTAATCCTCACTGAGCTTATTAGACTGCAAAAACCTCTTTAGCAGCTGCTATTGAAACGAGAGCACAGCTCAGGTGTATTAGCTGTAATTCACTGACATTGGGTTCTGTCAGCGGTAACAAATGGCAGGGGGACGATGGGCTAATTTGTAAGGTATACCTCCTGGACCACTCAGCCCCGTAAAGTGGCCGACTGGAGCCCATTCAAAGAAAATATGGTCTGCTGGTATGAGTAACTCCATCTGGGCCAAGCACTAAAACTCCTGAGTCAGGGAGAAGAGGGGTGATGAGTGGAAGCAGAAAAAACAGGTCAGGGGGAAAAGTTTGTAGAAGAGCCTGAGTGGAATTTTTTTTTCTTTTTTTCTTTTTTTTTGTCTTTGTGCCAAAACTGTTTGCTTCAGACAAGACAAAGTCAGATCTTAAAGGAAAAAATGTCATGTGGTTTAGAAATGCAAGCACGTAGACACCATTTACTGTTGGCCATTTATCACAAAGTACTTTTAAAGTCAGGTAAGATAATATAAGCAGTGCAACTTAACATCTCTTTGGTTCAAAATTCTATTTCATGTTTTGACAGTGCTGCGGTTATGGTCTGGCTAGGTGTAGGCACAAAAACCTTTTGGTTAGGGTTAGGATAAGATCATGTTTGGGGCTTAGAATGCCTGTTTTGGTCTCCATGAACCACAGCTGGAGATGTCTTGGTAAAAACCTCCATTTTTGTTGTCATGTTTTTGTTGCTCCGGGCAAGTTAAGTAAGCCCTTGTAGGGAATAAAACGAAGTCCTGTGGTTTTCTAATGCAAGCACGAAAATTTACTGTTGACCATTTGTCACAAAGTAATTTAAAGTCAGCTCAGATAAGACAAGGTTAACTTAAGGCAATCCCTTGCATCTCTTATCACTTAGACCACGGACTCATATTTCCAGAGCGGCGATACACCCCTCTGTCAGGGTTGGTGTCATTCACATAGCGAGGAACCGTCAATTTATATGCTCTGAACTCTCCAAAAGCTGACAACACCGGGACGCCGCTGAAGAAAAAATTTCACCAATCACCCAATAATCACACAGCCCAGCTTTATTTATCAACATGTCACCTCCCATGACAAAAAAACCCCATTATTAATAAGTAATGACTTGCCAGTAATGAGGGTTCAATTTGTCTGCTGATCTGCTCGCAGCTGTTGGGGCTAATTGTTGTTTGATGTGACTGTTTTTTGCATGAAAACGACTTGTGGATGATTTCCAGCGCATTTCTCAAATTCATTTACGATTGAGAAATGTGAGCCCACCATCACACGGATGTATTACACCCCTGTGTGATTTCCTATTGCTCATCATCAGTAATGACTGCATTGAATAATGTATTTTAAGATTTGCACGGTATTTCCGAGAACACCGGCCATTCACTGCAGACTGCAGGAGGGGAGAGGAACCAACATGCATGTGCCTAAATCCGTGTATCCTCGCCTGTACGTATAAGTAAACACACATGCAAATTCAGACAATTGCTCACACACACATGTATTGGGCACAAACACCTGCTTGCACTCACACACATGAACAATGATTCCCCAGCACACGCCGCACAGCAGGGCGCTCTCATTAGCCCCTGCTAATGAACATAAATTCAATATTGCCTATTAATGAATAAACAGACTAAATAAAGTAATCAGGCTTCGGTCTCTGCCCTCTGAGGGACTTTTCTTTTTTTCTTTTTTTGCACTTTAATTAAAAGTAACAACATTATTCAGTTATTACAGACGAATAACAAACATTAAAAGTCTGCAATGAAAGAGGCAGTCTGGATACAGAAGGAGATAAACTCTTAATATTGTGCATTTTTGGAGGATTATTTTCAAAGTCCTTGAAAAGCATTTAGGGGGAATGAGGCTCAGAAATCTACTTTTCTTACAAATAGCGCCTTTTATGCTTAGATCAGTATTAAAAGCAAAGTAGAAAAGTGATCTTTCTCACATAAAAAAAACATTCACAGAATTCCTGCAGCATCTTATAGCAGAAGTGTGTCACCTTGCCTGGAATAAGGACTGCTCTTGCTATGCAATACGAACCCTCATTAAAGAACCACTATTTAATGAGCGCGTCTGTTGTTTGTCATGAGGTATAGGCTACATTCCAGCCTAGAGTTGTACGACGTTTTGGTAAAAGCTTTCATGAGTTTTTGGAGGGATGTGTAAAAGGTTACCCCAGGTGGTATCATTGGGGTTGTTTCATAGGTGGCATAAATGTTTAATGAAATACCAGGAAGAGTTGCATTTTGTACTTCTATTCGCAGACATTTTTTTTGGAGATAGCAGACAGAAAGCCCAGGATCAGAGGCGGATGGGCGCACGATCCAGTGAAAGACGATCTGTGTCCAACTTCAAAGGTAGCGCTCCATCAATCAGATCATACATTTACTTTGGTCATTAATCAAAGCAACATTTGACAATGCCTGGACCAAAAGGAAACAGCCTGGTTCAAGTGGAGACAAATGGACAAATTAGTAACAGTGAGGTGGAGACGTGTGAGGAAAAGGGTCGCCGCACAAGCGGAGGAGTGAAGTTAGTTAGATACACGCCTTTTACCCGATGCAGCTGCCATCGCTATGAACCAATTTCCTGAGAGAAAAAAGCCCTCGGCGATCAATTTTAAGTCACTGCTAAAGGAACCTAATCTTTGCCTGTTCGTTTGACCTGTTCCTATTTAAAGTGGCCTCTCAAGCAAAGCATTGCAGAGTCAACATTTGCTGTTATGTTGTGCAGAGAACCGACGTTGCGTTGGGTTATGTTGAAATGGTGGGAACGTGCTGTGAAGCAGATTCTTTGTCATGTGGAAGCGAGGTCTTCACGATTAATTCTGTGCCAACCATTCTGCGTCGACCGCGGACGTGAAGACTTTGATTTGGGACAGGGGGGGTCATTTTATCCATTTGAATTTTGAACTCATGTACCCCGTGATTAAAACGAGCAAGAGGGAGGATTTGAAAACAATCGGAAACATTCTAATTTGAGATCCAGGAGATGGCGGTTGACATTCTTCCGTAATGTGAACATGCCTGCGGTGAATTGACGCCGCATTTATATTCATGCGAGGATTCGGAGCTGATGAAATGTGGGCGAGAGCCGAGCCTTGAAGATTGGATTCTCGACATCAAGGAAACAAACAAATCTACATGCTTGCTCGAGTGTGCCCGAGTCCTTGCACGTTCTTATACAAAGACATGTACGCCTGATCACACATACACACAGCTAGGTTCTTCTCCTTGCATACAAAGTAGCACAAAACGTTGGCAGGGAAAACACACTGTAATTTAGTGGGAGTACAAAATGGGCTTTGATTACAGGCCTTTGGAAGAATAGTTTACCCTTTTATTCAGCGCGGAGGAGATGCAGTTCATCCAATCGGTTTCTCTGGCCCTGTACAGAGTAATGAGAGCCTGACTGAACCGGTGGACCTTCACTCCCCGCACTGTTACCTTCTCACAACATGAAGCATGGCTGGCACAAAGGTTTCAAAATGAGGTCTGAAAGTCTCAAAGGCCCCGTAAGTCATTCCAGGATTCTGCCAACCAGCAGAGCAGCACTTAACACTTGACTATCATTTTACTCATCACAGCTCAAAAAGGACTGATTATTATGGACACTCAGCTGTATGCTGAATAGACAGCAATGCAATTATCACCCTAATCACACCTGACATTATACAGTGCTTAGCACATGTGAACATGGCTATTTCAGGTCTAACTGTTGATGATGTCATGTGTATGCTGTTGTAATGGATTAACATAAAGCTTCACTGTGGATTTCATTTAGCACTGATGGTGCGATGGAAGATTCCATTTTCTCTAAGTAAAATGGTGTTCCACTTACAGATGTTTGGTACCAGTAATACAGCAGGAAATGTAGCAATGAAGAAGACTGCTAGCCCTGGTGAACAATGCAAGTTTCAAAATATATGGAAATAACCACTTTCCACAATGTCTGATAAGGAAGGAAATGCATTCAATGCATTGAGCATACCCTCACTGTCTTCTTTGTAGGCTTTTACTTGTCTATCCTTTTACTATAACCCCAGCCTAACCTTGCTGTTGAGCAAAGATTGGACAATTGTCAATTCATGATTCTGCGAACCACAGATATATTGAAACTTCACATTTTTTTATGTATCAACTTTATATTTCTTTAGGTTGAATATTTTGTGACAATGCTATACTTATTGTCTGTTTAGGTTAAAGGTCCTATTTGTAGGAAAAGTTGATTTTGGAGTCTCGTTCCCAACTCGTCACATATTGACACATTGGGAAGCCGACCCATCTGACAAGCATCATAATTACTACTAGCACTAGTCTAATTTTAGCCCCATGTTCGTTTCTACCAAGTCCTAAGAAGCAGGATAATGTACCGTTGAACGTTTAATCATCAACTTTTAATCACTAATCAGACTAACTGTCTGCTTTTCGGTGCTGGAAAGGTGACATACGCTGGGTTTACAGTCGCCCTGCCTTGAAACCAAAACAATGCGAATATCAAGCCATCCCATTAATTCAAGGATGAAGAAGAGGGGTGAAGATGAGGAGATGATGAAGTGTCAAAGATCAACTGTCAACTTCGTTGTGGCATCACAATGTTTTTCAAAAACACTTTGCTGGCCATTATACACTACACCACAACTCGGGACCAGAAGGGGAGATTGTAACCATAGTCTACAGTTGATCGGATAGTAAATAGGTGAAGACTAATCAAGGGTGCGCCGCCCAAAAAGTTGTGGATTGGATAGTATCTGTTAACTGTAATCTGACTCTAAGCCGAGGCATAAACACACGGAAAGCAGTTTTTTTTAGTCATTCAGAAGGAATAGATGAAAAACAAACATGTTCCCCTTCTGGAGCCAATCACTTTTCACCACCTGTTGACTGAGGCAGCACATGGACCGGCTAAGTAAATGGATAATTCCTCTCCATTGACAGGAGAACCACTTAACCAAAAAATGCAGAACCCTTTACTTTAAATTAATTGTTTCCCCCGGTACCCTTACTTTCATTTGTTGGTTCTCCTGCGACTTACCTCTCCGTCTCTCTCTCTCTCTTTCCCTCACTCTCTCCCAGGCACAGACACTCAGGCGGTCAGGATGACAGATGAGAGGAATACCCGAGTTGTCAGAAGCTATTCTCTACACACATCTGTCAGCGAACCGGTCTTCAGAGGCAGAGAGACAGAGAAAGATAAAACTGGGGAGACTTGGTGAAATATGACAAAGATGGAGACAGTGTGAAAATGAAGGAGGAGGGGGGTGCTTAGAAAACACAACAAAACAATGGAAGAGGCAAGACGGAAACAACAGGGATATGTTAAAACGGCTTTAAAACTCAATTTAGTACAAAATCAGAGTAAAAATAAAATGAGAAGAAAAAACAGAGTGACAGAAAAAAAGAGCAGAGAAACACGATATCCCTTCAAAGAGCAGCTTTCGGGAGTCCTCCACTAAAGTGTTGCGTCTGTGTGTTGATTAAGCGTTGCTCTGTTAGATCACCTGCCACGTCACTCGGGGAAGATCATGCTTTTTCCATCGCTTTGAGTTTGTTCTAGCTACGAAACTCAGACTGCAGCCATTCCTCATCTGTGATCGGGCACCGGACAGCGAAATGACTTTTTATGAAACGCAAAAACGAGACACATGGGCAGCTTGACACATTTAGATGTTATGGAAAATGTGCCAGTGCCCTTTTGCTTTTCATCGCAGAATTTCACGTTATGGATGCCTGCCTTCCTATAAATGCCGGTACCCGTATAGCTATAGGGATGTCTGCCTGAAGTTGTATAAATATTCATTGAAAAATAGAAATTACACACTGGCCACACAGTGGGAAAATAATGTGAGGGGTGGAGATGATATTCCTAGAGAGAGTAAAGTGGTCTTCCACCAGCAGCAGTTGATTAGCACAGCTCTCTTTTATCACCTGTCACATTACTTTAGTCGCTGTTCTTGCTGCTCCTTGAGATATGCCTCAGCCAAGACATATAGATTGGAACCATTTTTCATCACAACTGGGAACTAGGCATGTAATAAAAGAGCTGCACTGTTGCTGTGCTAATATTGGCTGGTTAACATAGAGAATATTAAACGCCATGTTGGTATACTGCGCCTTGCAGTCATTAGTTTTCTGCTCCTATATTCAGCACACAGATGTGAGAGTGTTACCGACTTCTTCATCTAACTCTTCGCAAGAAAGCAAATAAGGATATTTGACAAAATGTCAAACTATTCCTGTATTCCAATCCAACAGTTTGTGGACCACAGTTTGGAAGCCTCGACTTTGTCATTATGGCCGTCACCATCTCGGTTTTTAAGAGGGGGCATGCTCTGGAGGCAGCCCAATGGCCCGGATATAATGTTAGTCGTTAACGCTTCTGCAAACCACAGATAGGCCCAAGGTTACCGTTTTTGACATATGCCAAATGTGGCATATCATGTTCACGTTATATGTTTATTAGCTGACTTTCACTGCTTGAGGTCAAGGGGATGTAGGTGTCATTATTACATGCCAAACGGGTAAATGCTGTTCGACCCTGCGGGGAGATTTCCTGGTGTTCCTGTGGGGACCACAACCAGCTTTTTTTCCACAGGAAGACGGACCATCTCCAGGTGTTTTTGTGGTGACATACCCTTTTATTGCCTACTTTACTCTAAATTGAACCATAATGTACAAAATGAACATCATGCTGTATTGAAGAGGACTTGAAACTAGTGACCATGACCATAAACTCATGGAAACTGTTTACCAAGGACATACATAAAGTGAGAAGTATTTGAGTGTTTTCTCATAAGCTTTATACATTTTGCTTCTTTCTGCAACCAGTGGAGTCGCCCCCTTCTGGTCACTTTTTTCAGACCAAAAGCTCCGTCCATACATTGTACCATCAACGGTCATACTATATTTCTACAGCTGTGAGAATGAGCTGCCTAACTTTACATTTCGTCCATTTCCATGTTCATTTCCAGGGGCCTACACATGCTAGCTTGTGTCATGGAGTCTCACCTATACTAGGAACTCTAAAGACACGATATCTCCCCTCCTCCTCCTGTACTGATATTGACCTTTCCTTTTAACCATTTCCAGTCAAGCCTGCCAACTTTATGAAAGAGCAAATGGCTGGTATACTTCTTCAAAAGCTCACTTCTAGCGTGGCTAATGTACGGTAGAGTTGATTCCTGGGGTTAGTGCGATGAAAAAAAGGCCACATGGGCCATAAAAATCAAAAGGGGATTTCATCTTTGATGTGTGGATGAGCTCGACAAATGTAATAGTAATGAGCCAATTAGAATATCTTTTCGCTGAGCCACAGTGTCGGATGGACTGACAAACTGATTGACTGACGAGGATGTTCATCGGCCCCACTGCTTGTGAGGCAAAAATAAAAAGGTAACGGAGCAGGATTTATACTTTTTTAAAATTGCAGAATGAATCCTCAGCGGTTGGTGTCAGTTCTTTTCCACCTGTCAAGACTGTGAGCTCCTCATACAGTATGAGGCTGGGACATTAATATCTTTATCGTATTTCCTCTCCCTTGCACAGTTTCAACAAGTAAACAGGTTATATTAAAGTGTGGTGAAGAGAACAGCCCCTCTATTGCAGTGGCAGCGTGGTTTGCAAAGGCTCTCCCCTCTCTCTCTATTGCTATAACACACACCTCCGTGGCCTCGTGCTGCCAGGCGAGCTCCGTCGAGACCACAACACAATACTGTAATGAATTTAAAAAGCCGCCAAAAACTTCTCTCCCCCTCTCTCTTGGCCTTAGGACTCAATTTCCCTCGGCAGCGTATTGAGTTGGAATCAGATAACTGCCAGAAAGTGTGGAAAATCTAATGCATATCAAGTGAAGAGACATGCTGACACTCCCCGGTGACAGAAACACTGTGCTCCGCGCCCGCAAAATACAAACCCTGTTGAAGGGAGTGGAGTGGCGAAGAGGGGGTTGGTGAGAAGAAGATGCATAGCCATCGGTGGGAAAGGAGCCCATGCAATACATGTATCGCAATTATGTTGAAGGTCAGTCCCCTTGGGATAGAGGCTTTATATGTGGTGTACTGTGTGTGTGTGAGGAGGAGGAGCAGAAGGTTTTGACGAAGACGTGATCCTGGTCAACTTGTAACACAAGTGCCCGTTGGCATTGTTACTATTACAATTACTATTTTTTCTTCCTTCCTTCCGCTGCTGTTTTGAAAATCCCCATGGCTACGTGGAACAGCAACAACAACCTCCAAGCTAGCAACCTAAAGATGGAAATTGCCGATAAGAGCACAAATGTTAACAAGCTAGCAGCTAACGGCATGAACCAATCACCACCTCTCAGCCATCACTAATCCTAACCAACTAAACTAATCAAGGCAGCAAGTACTAGCCAATCAGGAGCAAAGAAGGGCAGCATTTGCCTCCCCCATCCATCAAAAAATAGAGACCCCTAAATAGTGGAGCCTGCTCTTATCAATATTTTTATATTAACAATAGATCAGATGCCTACGAGGTCATGCAAATTAACAAGTACAGAGAAACTTACCACAACCTGCAGTCTTCATCGGCTTCACAGGGCTTTTTATGTCAAAAGTTCAAAGAGGTAATATGTCAGATGTTGTTTTCAGCTTGTAAGACTGCCCCCAAGTGGCCACAAAAAAATGCTTGTTAATCAACCCTCATTGCATATCAGGTTAGCAAAGGTCCTTGATTCAAATCTAGACCCGTCAGTGCAAGTCCTGACACATTTTCTCTCAATGTGCTGGGTTTCCTCCCAAACACATGCAGTTCAGGTGAACTGAAGATTCTGAATGATAGTGTGAATGTGTCTTTCTGCGTGTTACCCAAATTGTATATCTGCAACTTCCCTTGAGTGTCCTGTTTGTTTACCACACTGCATGTTGGGATAGGCTCTATCGTCCCTGTGACCCTTCATCACAAGAGTAACTAATATTTTTAAAAAAAAGGACTTATTAAATGGATGTGTGGCAAAATGTAGTATTTTCTTTTGGTCTCTGTTTTTAATAAATGCACCGTTTGACATTTATGACTATTACACCGCTTTCCTTCGGTCCTTATTACCATTGAAATGAATTAGACTCCGGCAACCTTCACCGAGCTGAATCTGAAGCCAATAAGTGAATTTCAGCCTGCTGCGTGAGATTTATTGTTCTGTACTGTAAGAAAAAAGGATGTAAGTTACAAAAAGGTTTTGCTAAAGGAAGTGCGGGAGCATTTTGAGTTTGAGAGCTTGAAGAGAACTGCTCGACTGGGAGTCTGAAAGTGACGTTTATAGAAAATATAGAGAAATAAAAAAAATCCTAGAACACAAGCAAAAGAGTTGTGCGTGTGTCTGTGTTTATAGTGTGTATGTGACAGAGAGACTGGCAGTACTTGTTATCATTCTTGTCAATTACTTTTAATGGGCGTGCCTATTGCCTACTGCTTATCACAACCTGGCATACGGTCTTATTATACGGCACCCTGAGGAACACGGCTTCCACTGATTTCAAACTAATGGTATTCCAACGGGGGCAGTTTGTTCCATTTTTACCGAGTTTATTTCAAGCGCTGACGGATTTGCTCCTTTTTTACCAGCCTGCCTCATATTCATCTAAAAGCACTTATGAACGTTCAACATTTATTACCGCTTGAGGAAGAAAACTATGCAATTATTTGTTAATTCTGTGCCATTGCTTTGCCTTTAAATGGTGATGAACTCATAATCACGGAGATGTATGTCTAAGTGGCCATTTACTGTTGTTTTGATGAGTGTTTTCCTTTCAAATGCCTGTAAATAATAGTAATAATAATATTTTTGTGTAATATAGATTGGTGTGAATGAATCTGAACTGTGTACAGTATATTTATGTATTCATGTATATCTATGTATAAATATGCAGTGTGTGTTTATCCTCTGCGCTTGACGAAGAGCTAATTAGGGCTGGAAACTTTGAACTTTGCCTTCAGTAGTAAAAAAAGAGAGTGTGTAACACAGCCGGGATGCACCCACTGCTCATGATTTGGACTGGCTTCGTGTGGTTTTTTTCCTGTGCGTGGTGTTTTTTTTGTGCCAGTGTGTTTTGAGAGGTGTGTTACATAGGCTGGCCGTGGTTTTTCTAGGAGGGCTGGAGCTCCTGCCTCACACGCCTGTAGCTCACCTAATCATCAGCGCCAGCTTAAATACTGTGCTCCACTCGCTGCCAGATTGTTTTTCGACTCCCCAACGTGGTATATGGCTGAGCTGCTCGAATTGCTCTCTGCGTTTTTGTTCACCTTCCCATTTAACTTTGCTTCTCCTCGACTTCTCCAGTGTTGATATAACCTCTGAGCTCTAGCTCCTCAAGCCACCCCTGCCACCCGCACCTTTGCCACCAGCCTCTACTCCACCTTGGACCCTCCGCCTCTCGTCCACCAGCGTCTCCACGTAAGCCACTGCTGATGCTGAAACTTCGATTGGTATTCTGTCTGTTGCCACCTTGATTTTTTTTTTTTTTTTCAAGACAGAGGTGACAAAATTTGGACAAGAGAGTAGAGTTGAAGAAAATATCCTGATAAGCTCTGACTGAGAAACCAAGACACCCTATAGCTACTTGTCAGTGACAAAGCAGCCACAACCTATGAGGGATTCCCTGCTTTAACATCTATTCTGCTGTAAATAACAAAATGAACATCTACTGCATTATAGAAGACTTGAACCAATAGATTGACAGCATGAACTCATTAAGAAACAGCTCACTGGGGTAATGAATCGAGTGAGAAGTAGGGTCATTTTCTCATAAGCTGACATATAATCAGTCCTCTTTTTGCAACCACTGGAGTTGCCCCGTTGCTGGCCATTAAAAATAATTCTGATTTAAGGCATTTATGCATTGGGTTCACTTATCAAACCTGGAAGCGACGTCCATATTTTTCTTACAGTCAGTGTTTGTGTGTCTAAGCAGCTGATGAGTCATTCAAACGACTGTAGGTATATTTCTTTATGTTATGTGCATCATCCCGCATACTAAGGAATGCATTCATGTATCTAATTGAGCTAATATGCAGGTGTGACTTACAATTTAATGTGAACCCAACCCAGACACAGTGCATGTAAGTTAACTACCGGGTTACCTTATGATCAATGATGTAATTCTCCTCAAGTTCATAATGAATTGGCTTCAGTAATTGCATCAGACAGTGCACAGCTGTTGCTGAGGGGAATCATGGGAGAGAAAAATTGTATCTTTTCTTTGTTGCTGTCTGCATGTAGAGAGACGAGCTCCTCTGTGTCGTTGGGATTAGCTCACTTTGCCGAGTGTTTTCCTTTTCCCCGTTCACAAACTGTCACATCGCTCAGGTTTGTACAAGTTCATTTTGAAGACTGAAATTATGTTGAGCTTTGTTATCATTTGATTCCCCTTTTGAACGAGGCATTACCGGCGGAAAGAAGCGCCGAGAACACGGTGTGACACACTAAATGTGGCATTTAGACCCACGAGTTGAAAGTAACACTGTTAGAGTCACATTAGGGTTTTTCATTACAGAGAAGGTTGAATTGAACAAGGTGTGATTTCATAGACCTGTCTCTAAAATTAATCCTGGCACTGTGTTACCGGCTGTTAAGAGCGTAGCGTCGGGCCATTGTGAGAACAGATACATAATATACTGCAGCCTTAAGAGTTTGTTATCACTAAAAGCCTTAAGTACAACATCTTGTGTTACAAAAAGAAAACAAAAAAATCAATATTTACTCTGTCAGTAGGGATGTCAACAGACACTGATTTCTTTCTTTTCATTTCTGGTGACTGCGACTTGTAATGTGATTCTGTTGAATTGTGTTCCAAATCCCTCTGACAAAATGTCAACAGAGTCTGCGAGGACATATTTGATGCTAAACCCCCCCCCAAAGTAGTTAAAGCTCCGTTATAAATAAATAAACGCTGACGAGAAAGCTGTTTGCGCGGGCTAAAAGAGGGAATGTCCCAGTAAACTAAACAATGCAGGGGAAAAGTGGGAGGGAAATAGAATTTAAAAGCTTTCATGCGTCAGACATTTTAGCTGACGCTGTTGGAATTTCTTCGCATCTCTGTTTTGACACGAGTGTGTTGATGTGGAAGTACTACATTTAACTTGTTTACCTGTTCGTCCTCCCGGTGCAGTGTGTACGGTTGGAGAACATCAGGCCTGTTTTGCTGATGTAGACTTTCATTGGGTGTCGATGCGTAAACCTTGTCTGTTAGATTCAGGAACATTTGTTGTGTTGGAATGTGCGCTACCTGCGAACAAGGGTGGCAGGTATTGTAGGCATGAGAAGGCTAAGCCCTCCCTAAATCTGCTGCTCTGGTCTGGTCTGATCGCAAATATCTGCAGGATTATCCGTGGATCAAGTGGCCTGGTAATAAAATATATAACTCTAATTGACAGTGGATGATTTGTGGGTGAAATTTAAACTATATCTTTAATGAGGAAGATGTTAATGACGTTACCTGCAGTAGCTGGAGCTCCATCAGAGTCTAAACATATTTATTTCAGAAGCTAAAAGTTGAACTCTGGAGAGTTTCCTCTGTCCTGTCAAGCTTACAGCTATGGATTTTAGTTTTGCTGTTAAAATGTGCCAAGATATTTGCTGTAGAGACATTAAACATTACTGAACACAGCCTCTTTACTCATAAAAGTACATCTTTAAAGGAAACACTCCGCAAGAAAGGGCTTAATGTGCCTGATCCTACCTTCCTGTTAACGTTAGATAGTTCTTAAGACATTTCTTTGTCTATTTTTGATGCATTTAAAAAAAAAAATCAGAGCTAGAAAGACTAAGTTGTTATGTCACTCATTGACAGCTGAAGCGTGTGACCTTTATGTACGTCACATGAGCTATGATTGCATGTAATGTCATAGCCTACTTTCCAGTGTCTGTATTTTTGACATGTGCGCTTCAAGCGTAAAGTCGCTCTTTCTTTGCGCCCCAACCCTGTTGATTTTGAGTGGTTTATTAATAAATCTTACTTAATATCTTTGTTTATGATGAACATATTAACCATGTCTTCCGTTATGACTGTGGTCCTCCCTGTCCTCAGCATTACCCTCCGCCACCGCCTGTGATGATTACAAAACTTCTACTTCTGAGAAGGAAGAAAGAGCAATACTGGACTTCCGCTCAAGGTCAACGACATGAGAAAAAAAAAAAAACAGACCGGCCTGAATAAGCTGTACTCACGCAGGTGGATGCATTATTGACATAGCGGCCACATGTCAGCCGCATGTTGCTCTGTAGCGTTTTGGAATGATATCTTTTTAAGCGGGTGCCGCGTGGAGCGTGCGGAGCAGAGGTCTGAGTCGGAGACGTTTGCGTGATCGTGTGTGAAATCCGTCGCCCCCTCGGCGTCGCAGAGTTATAACTGTAGCTTCCCTGCACGGGCTGTTTGCTTGCGATTCTTAACTGTGTGGAAAGAGTTGTCAGTCAGATTGAGGGCCTCTCTCCCCTCTAAATGGATTCGGTTGCAGTCATGCGCAAGGTGTAAAATGCACACGCTCAAGCAGGCATCTATTCCGCTGCACACACAAACACGCACGATTGCCATGTCTTTCTAGGCTCTCCCTTTTTTCTTTTTCTTTTTTCCATTCCGTTTCTCTCTCATACTGGCTGTGTGGCTGGGAGTGGAGGTATATTAGTGACGGAGCGACATGTGATAATGCCTTACAACTAGATAAAAAGGCTTTTACCACCCAGCCTTGGCAGACAGGACGGGAAGGAGGAAGACGAGAGAGGTATTTCTACATTCTCTCATTACCTGCCGGCAGTGTTTTGGCACCGCTCCATCTCTCTCTCTCTTGTGTGACGACCTGGGGGAGAGAAGGGAGGCGTCTTTACTTCAATTTCCACCTCCCCTCTTGTTCATGTTCTATCTGTTCTTTGTGATTTACCTCCTTCCTGTCTTAGTCCGCCATTGTGTCCCCTCCTTTTACGCCGGTTTTTCCTTCAAATAGAAAAAGAATGATGATAAGGAGTGGATGTAACAGCACTTTTAAATTGTAATTTAATTTTAAAAAAACATTAAAACAGTAATATCCGAGTCAATGATAACCTGACGAGGTCACTTTTTTTATCCTCATATTCACATTCTGAATTAACTTTTTTGTTTTACTCTGCACTTTTAGAATAATATGAGATAATATTTTTTTTTTTTTTTTACCTCCATACTATTATTGAAATCAGGGCTCTAATGAATACATTGAATTCCGAGCAGGCTCTGTGTGTCTGTTGGCATTAAAGACAGTGAGCCATTACAGCTTAGTCGGCAATAAAGGGACTTCACCTCAGTTTAGTTTGTAGAATCTCTTCGTTTTTTTGCAGATATCAAATGTAATTATGGTGTTGGCTCTTCGACTATATGATAAGTGACCTGGGAGGTGTGTTTAAAGTAGTCAAACGTGATCAGATGGTGAGCCTCAGCTGCCTTGGCGCCATCGTATCTAAATTGCAAATTTCTCTCGAGTGAGCTCGAACCAGATTTAGATTTAAAGGTGTGTTTCAAAGCTTTACCATCTCCATCTCTCAGTGTGTAATGCCTCAGCTGCTGTCATTTGCGGGATTACAAGCATATGAGCAGGGAGAGGAATCAAGAGAATTAAAATGACGGCTATGCAAATGGGAAAATGGGATACTCAAGTGTTGGAGGAAGAACAACAGACTGCTTTGGATTTCTAGCAGAGTTATGTCCCCAAATAACCTTGAAATAGAATAGAAGTTAGCAGCAGTCTATGACTGAAGTCATCCTGTGACCAGAGGCTTTATAAGTTTGAATCCTGAATTTATTCCTGAATCACATCTGCTACAACTACTCCTGACCAGGAGATGCTAGACAATCCGCCTGTTCAAGATTGCATTTCAACATTTGTACGTAAGACACCACCGGATACTTTTAAAGAGACCTTGGGACAATTTCCAGTTTTTGTGGCAATACAAAACAGATATTTTTGACAACAAATCGGGAAAATCTCTAGTCATGTTTGTGGCATGATCTGTCTACTAACCAAGAAAGAAAGAAAGAAAGACAGAAAAATAAATATCCGTGGTTTGCAAAGATGTACATTGCCAATATATGTTTTATCGATTATGTTGAGGGCCAATCCAAATGCTTCGACCTTCTGCCTCTGACAGGGTAAATGTCCGATACAATATTCGAAGAATCAACACTTTGCTTCAGATGAATAAAGTCTGAGAAATCGAGCTCCTCTCTGGTTCTCGTTTTATGTTGTCTTGAATGAAACCCACCCGCATAAAAACAATTTCTGCTCTGCATGCACAAGTGCCGTGTTTGAAGCACGAACACTCAATAGAGGGCAGTATTGAGTGCGAGCTTGACTTTTGGGACTTTGGAGGTGAAGATGTCTCCCCTCTTGTCCTCGTCCCCAATTAGACTTATAATTACAATCACAGCAAGGTATATCAGCAAGTGATTTCTACAGATTTTAAAACTTTAGCCTGCCCACTGAAGCCTCAAATATGGGCTGGCAAGTCTTTGGGTAAATTGAAAAAGCTCTACTACCAAGCGCCTGTGCAGAAGGAATACACCGGCACTTGCCGAAAAGGTGTCAAAACCTTATTCCTGTTGTTTAGATACAGCCCGATGATTTATTAAAGCCTATAAATCTTTTGACTTCATGCATTTTCTTTATCTACACATCGTTATCTCAACCAGACTCCAAACTGAAGTCTGGACCTTTGTGCTTATTCCCTATACAGCATTTTATTTTACCTTACCCCAAAGTATTCTCAAAAGTCCCATTATCACTTGCATTACAATAACTTGGGTCCAAAGGAAACAAAGGCAGGAAAGCTAATGCTAATTACCGATCATGCCCTTGTTGACAGAAGCATTCTCACGTATGCAAACACAGAGACAAGCACACAAACTAGCTGGTACATCCACACACACACACACACACACACACACACACACACACACACACACACACACACACACAACTTGGCACTAAAGTATTGTTTTGTAAGTTTTCTTTGCGTGTGTGTTAGACAGCCCACAATCCCTAATCTACATGATCAAACAACCTTCCCCTGAACACATTCTGTTGCATTGTTCATCAATTAGTCATTTAGTATTAATTAAGGCCTGCTTTGTTTTTCAAAGCTGAATTTGATGGTGGTGAATTCTCCTGAGGTTGCACACCCGCCTCTTTTTCCATTCCCTTCCTCATGAAGTTTCTCACTGTGTCATCAGCAGCTAAACTAAAAGCGACCTCAGCAAGTCGGGAAAAGACGTCATTTGTCAAGAAACGCTCACAGTAGGGGTGGGCTCTAATGGGAAAGTGGTGGAATGGTTCACTGAGAGGAGGAGTACGGAAGACCATTCCCGCCAATGTGATATAAAAAAGTGATATACTTGCTTGAAATAATGACTCATATCTCAAAATTAAGACTTAAGATTTCAGAATAATGGGTTACTTTCTCAAATTAATGAGCTTAAGCTAGTGCCCTAGTTTTTGCGATGGCAGTCAAGATGTTCTCATTTTGAAATATGAAGTCAATATTCTGAGAAAGCATCTCATGACTTTGACATACTAAGTCATTCCTTTTGAGATACCAAGTGATTATTTTGAGATAGCTTCTAATTATGGAGACCAATACCAGTGGAATGAAAAAACTAGCTAGGGCATGTGACTTTGTAATGCTAGTCACAACACGTTCTCAGTTAGTGGCCTAAACCTCTAGTGTCAGTTTTGGGCTTGAAAGGCTCAAGTTAGCAATAGTAGGTAATGTGCAGTTACTCTTTCAGAATTGAATTTGCTGACTAACAGTTCAAATTTGACGTAGTTTGACCTTCAGATTGTTATTAATGGTCATAGATTGGTTAGGTTTAAAGACAAAAACTACTTAGTTAGGTTTAGGTACAAACTACTTGTTTAGGCTTAGGGACAAAAACCACCTGGTCAGGTTTAGAGACAAAAGCTAGTTGGTTGGGTTTAGATGCCAAAACTACTTAGTTAGGTTGAGGCAAAAAAGAAGGATTTGTATGGGTTTCGCACTACACAATACTCGTCTAACAAAAAAATAAATAAAAATCCCTCTTGGTCGCCAACTCCAGAGGAAAAGTCCAGTGTATGTCCCATCCAACCAACCCAACCTCGGACCAGACTTTATACCACCGCACTAGATGGACGCTTCAAGAGGTAAGAACAAGCTCAACAGTCATAATATTGACAACATTTCTCAATAATTTAAGTTATTAATTGATTATATTGCAACATTAAGTCATTCTATTGAGACAACAAGTCTTTATTTTGAGACAGATTCTTATTATTTTGCGATACTAAGTGATTATTTTAAGATGAATCATTATTTCATTTTCAAAGTTTCACATTGCAATGGATAACAGGATCCTTTTTTTTCATCACACTGGACTTAAACAGAGGACAGACTACCCTCACTAGACCACACACATTTAACCTTAAGTTAAGAAACGGATGTCTTATTAATCCTCCAGTCCTTTTCAGGAGTTTTGGCACAAGAACACATACAACAAAAACAAATCACCATGCAAACAAGCAGCTCAACAATGGCATACTTATTTTTAAAGACCTGAATACAAGAGCAGAGATTTGAATATTGTAAACAGGTGCTGAACAGCTTCCCGGGATACGAGACAAAAATAGAGCCTCCACACTGTACTGTGTTCTGAGTTCAATAAATATGTTGAAGCCAAACACTAAAACATTATGTGCAAATATCTATCTGAGATAGATATCACATACACAAATGGATGAACACACCCACTATTACACCCCTCTATGCTGTAAAATACAGTACACCATACATTATGCATATGGAAGAGATAGGCCTGTTTTACATCAGAGTATAGCTTCAGCTTGCATCATAACTGCAGCAGAATACAGTTTTATTGTACCCCTGTTCAAATGTATATTGTAAAGTGAAACGTATCGCTATCTCTCACACATAGCACACGCACATACACACACACACACACACACACACACACACACACACACACACACACCTGGGCAGGGACCGAGACAGCAGTCAACCGCGTAATGGTAAAATAATGTCAACAACTTCCGATGTTTTCAACTTTCATCTTGTCAAGTCACATTGCTGTACTAAATGTGTGTGCGAGTGTGTGGCAGTGGGCCCTGTCTCTGCTGGACCCAGACACCCATTCATGAGCATGCATGCCCAATATAGACAGTGCTTGCACAACAACAACATACTCAAGCTCATTTATGAGTCACGGGGGTAAGGAAGTGTTTTTCTCGTACGATTTCATACATGCACATGTGCACGTCTGACTGATTCTCTATATTTTTTAATGTGTACGAATGTCGTGTGTGTCATGTGCGTCTGCATACGTATGTTTGTGTCTGCAACTGTGTGTGTATTTAGCCTCCCGCGTGTGTGTGTTTTCCTAAACAGAATCGCAAACGCTACAACCCCGAGCTGTCCTTCACGTGTGACACATACAGTGCTACATGTGCATTGCGGTGTCAGCTTATCGGAGGGTTTGATCGCATGTGTGTGAGGGCCTCATGAAAACCAATAAAGCGTGCAGCCATGTTGCGCGCTTCAGGTCTATCTGATAAGTTGTAGCTAGTGCAGAGCAGCCTCTTCTCACCCCCACAGCGTTGCAACTACAGCAGCCTGGTCAGTGACTCTGGGCTGTGGCCTCCAGCTGTGATGCCGTAGGTACCCATCTTCAAGAAGTGATGCTATAGTGTTGCTGTCGAATCACTTCTTGAAGCCCCCCCTCCCCAGTAGCAGTAGCAGTATTAAGATTAGAATGGTTATACACTGGACTTTCCTCTGTCTAGTACTGGGTCTGCATCCTGTTTGTGACCCAACAGTCAAGAGCGCTTTGTTTCTAATTTACGTTACATAACAAAAGTTGATGTATGTAAACATGTGTAAATAGAACTTACGCCCAAAGTATGATCTTCGTTCTTCTTCGAACGGAAAAAAAAAAGCAGGAAAAAGTGTCATTACTGTAAGGAAATGAATGTGATAAAGGTTTCATATTGAGACCCGCTCGGATGTAAATTCTTCTGCGGTTGTTTCATTTGTTGGTCGTGCACCAGCTTAATCATAGATTCAGATCAAGTAATGTCCCCGACAAGTAATGTAGTGGATCAAAGAACAGACATTTGCATATTGGAAATTGCTGAAAAACAGCAGGAGTTCTGGATTGTTTTTCATTGCGGGTGCTCACCTGCATGAGTTATATGTTTAGCTTTGTCTTTACGCGACAGTGCATGTGTGATTTAGTTTTTTTCCTTTCTGCGGAACGCGCCTGTGAGATGAAGATCTGCGATTCGGGCCCGCCGAGTCCCAAATAAACGTATCTGAAAGAGCAAGACACATTCCGACTTAATAACAGCCATCAGTCTTCACAGTGTAAACACCAGACTCTCATTATATCTGTGTACACTGGGTGAGCGAGTCAGTGTGGAGCTGTGTGTATTGTCTGTGGTACGGGGTTTGCATGGGAGACGGTGTGTGTTTGTGTCTGTCGTGCTTGCCAACATGTGTGTGTGTGCGCGGAGTGAGAGATTGTGTCTCATTAACGGAGTTGTTTACAGACACGAGTTGGAAGAGAGTTGTGAGTCGGGGAGAAACAGAGGATGACTTCCAATCATTTAATTTTAATTATGCTGACAGGATTTCTTCACGCTCTCTCTCTCTTTTGCAAAAAAAAAAATAGCGTCTTCTCTCTGGGTCTCTTTGTTGCAGTTTCTTCTCCCCCTGTCTTCCTCCGTTGCTTCCAGTATTCTATATTCTTCTCTCCTTTCCCCCCCTCTCCCTGTCTGTCTCTTTTACACTCCATTACTGCCAAATTCCCTCACTAGCGTGTGTCCCCCTGGCCTCGAGACTGGTGCGTTCGGAGCCTTGGCGGGACCTCTGACGAGCCGCCGTGCCAGGAAGACCAATATGACTGGCGGCAGACAGGGTGGGCTGCCTCCAAGTCCATCACAGGGAGGGTTGGGGCGGAGGAGGGGGCGGCCGGGGATGGCGGTGGAGGTTAGCTGAGTCGACTGCATGACTACAAACTCACTTGGGTGTGAAGCAAATGTCATCCCGGCTCTTTTCTTTCTTCCCTCCATCCGTATTTGTTCCAAATGGCTTGCTTTCCCGCTGTAGACCACTTTCTGTTTTTTTTTTTGTTTTTTTTGTCTGAGCTGTGTGACTTGGATGAGCTGGATAAAGATCCATAAAGACCTTAATTTTAATGTCGAACCGCTGCTCAAAGACTCGTCCGTGCTAAATTTGGAGAATTGGGAGAACTGAGATTTCTTTTAACCCACAAAAAACTCTCGTCCATGAAGTTTTTGCAACTGCAACGTGAAATTAACTCTTTGGACAATTGGTTGGACATGCAATCGTTATTTCTCATTTTTTTGGAATGATTAGGCAATAAACATATATTTCTTGTCCATTCATTCCAAAATAGTCTTGCGAATAAACTTTTTAGAAGACAGAAACAGAACGGAGTACATATTATGTATATACGACTCTATTTCTAATCTTGCTCTAGCTCTTTTTTACCTTTTTATTATATTGTTGTTGTATTTTTTACTATTGTTTATTGTTATATTGACCTGTCCTTTGGCTGCTGTGACTCACAAATTTTGCAGATTGCGGGACGAATAAAGGAATTTCTGATTCTGATTCTGATATACTGGTGAATTATAATGAATGACAGATTATTGGGAAAGGTTGCATTTGTCCATTGTCAACAAATTCCATGTGAAGTCTCAGTACTCAGCAACTTTTTCTTCTATAAATCTCAATTGTTGTGTGGGCAGTATGTTCCTTTATCATCATCGTTGACACAGACCTTGTATTACTTTCAGGCGCTATAAATACTCGCTAGTTTATTAAATGTGCTTTTTAAGATTTCAATTTGTTTTCTTTTTTTTACGGAATATAAGCTTTGTGTTGAGTGCTGCTGAATGAGAGGCGAAGAACATATTGTTTCTGGTCTTCTCATGAGATGTGTCACTGATAAGTAAAATGCAGAAAAACATCCAGATGATCCAATTAAAGCACAACATTTATTGCTGTTCTGATTAAAAAACAAAAAAAAAAAACAATGATAATAACAGTCGCATAAGGACACTTGTGAAATCTGACTGTGTGCTTTGGTTTGTGTGCCTTCCTGCATATTTTCCGCGTATGTCCTCTCGTGTTAATGTTTAAAAATAGCCTCCCGGGTTAAGATGTGAAAACTTAGCTAAACATTTTGTTCCACACGCTGGCTCATTTTCTACTCTGGTGCAAAAGTACAAGAACAGTGTAAAAGCCTTAATACATAATTCACCACCGTCTGTCCACAGCACATGTTGTGTAATAAAAGCTGTCTTGTACCCTCTTCTCCTCTCACTTGTCTCTATCTCCACCACTCTCCCTTTTCTCCTGCTGCCATGTCCTATTTTTTTTTTCCCGAAATTGTTGCCCCTCGCTCTCTTGCTCCGTTGCTCTCTTGTTGCAAATGTTGTCACACACACGCTCTCACACATACTTTCTGGTCATATTCTCCTCGTCTTGTTTCTCCTGTTTCATTTCCGTGCGTGCTCTCCGCGCCTCTCTCTGTCTTTCGCTCTCCCACGCATTCAAATATCTCTCTCTCCATTCTCCGTCTGCCTCTCTGCGTCTCACATCTCCTCATCTTTGAACTGTTCCTCTCTCCGGCTCACTCTCGGCAGTGCAGTTCTGTCAATGACTCTCCAGTTTTTCACATCGCATGCCAGCAGCAGCAGCTCCATTCTACCTGGGGGTCAATTTGCATTTTTCACTACTCATCGCAGCTCATGTTCCAGGGTTTTTTCGAGGTCTCAAGCCAAGCCGTGATGTCATTAGTCTGCACCACAGCCTGAGCATTGATGCTGGGGTCCTGCTCGGTCACGGAGCCAACCTGTGATGGTCTCCTCTCCAGCCAGTGACGAGAATCTTCTACAAGAATCTCTCTGGTATGGAGTTTAGTTTCATTCCTACATTCCTGTCCTGCCCCGTCAATACACATTAGAGCTTGGTTAGGTTACAGAACATTACCTGCGGCCGCTATGCACATAAAAATCTTTCCACCGGCGAGTGGGCGGGATGCTTTTACAGTTACGGGGAAATGCAGTGTGTTTGTCACTGAGTTAACAGCCTCATTAGCATTGCCATTCCTTTATAAAAACAGGTCTAATAAACAAGATGGGGGCATTTTCTGTTCTGTCTGGTCAGCGGATCAGAACAGAAGCAGCCTCTTACTGCACTATGAGAAAAAAAAAAATAATGAAACAGTGAAATACGTTACAATTCGAGTTGAAAACTTTAGAAAATGAACACGTTTTTTGAACATAAGGTGAAAAAATAACAGTTTTGATAAGACCTTTATGTATTGTGTTGCAGAGATAAGTGCTGAAGTTAGCATGCTAACCAGCTAGCCCCACCTGTCTCGTTCTAAAGCTCCCACGCTAGCGGTGTTAACACCAACGCTACCGACACTAACCAACTAAGTGCAGCCGCAGTTAGCAGCAGTTAGCAGTTACTCTGGTGATAAGCTACCTCATATTTGTTTTAACTGTAATAGCTGCCTCGAATGCGACACTTTCAATTGAACTGATATAAACAGATGGAAGATGAATATAAAATTCAAATATATAAAGTAACTTAAACACCTCCCACACGCCATGGAGGTAAACAGCTTCGCCTTGCAGTGCACTACTGCTACATTTAATGGCTGGGTGTGATCAGTCACACCTTCAAAGCTCGACGCATTCTCTGTTTGCAGTCGTCTCCGAAAACGTAAGTGTAAAAGCACGATGACACGCGGCGACGAGTCAGAGCAAGAGTAGACGGGCAGTGATGTTGCCTCTGACGCACACAGCATCATGCAGGAGACAAGGCCCAACCCCACCTACGATAAAAACTTTATGTGTGTGTGTGTTGTCAGTCTCATCAGGCTCATTGTGAGGCCATACAATACAATGCCCTGTGAATCAGTTCCTTTTGTAGTCCCTGTGGAGTTAGAGTCTGCAGTGTGTGGGTGGATAAGTGTCTGTCTATCTCTATGCGTGTGTGTGTGCACGTGTGTGTGGGTTGGGTGTCGGCTCAGTGCAGAGCATCACTACGTTTAGTGCAGAGGCTCTTCATAGTAGCTCAACTTCACAAAGAAGAGGGCTGAGGGAGAGGAGGAGATGGAAAAAGAGAAACAAGGGGTGATGTGGGAGGGAAAGGGGGGATAAAGTGAGGCATAGAGAGGTGAAGAAGCAGGTGGAGGATGTAATAAAGCATATACAGCATGTAAAGGAGACAATATTCAATGAGCAGTTACTTAGTTCAGGGCATGCTTGAATGGGGGCACAGTAGATATAACTGATAGCGTAGTCGGATCATTATTCCTGCTCATTGAGCAATTTATAATAATAATAATAATATTCATAATAACAGAAGAATAGAAGAGAGGCTGAAATCATTATAACAGAGGCTTAAACATTCAGACATTTTGTCCCTAGAGTGGGTTGAGCTTCAAAAACCCTTGGATCCAACATGACCCATAATTCAGTTTTAATAATAATTTGAATAATATCATCCACCATTCTTGGTTAACAACCATGTTTTTTTTTAAACCGTCACCAGTTATGTATTCTGTCTGTAAAACAGGCTTTTGTGTCTCTTCTTTCAGGCTTAGAAAGCTAGTCTAGAGACAAACAAGAACATGGAACACAGCACAAGGAACATGAATTGCAATAACATTACATTCTTACAACCTGACAACCTCAATATTTGTAAACATGATACCACTGGGTATTTTTGAGGAGACCTCTGGACATTTTTTCAGATGTTTTATCTTATCATTTTCCCAGATATTTCATACACGAAGTCTGGACGTCTCCATCTGTGTTTGTGGCAACCAACACGGTTAGTTTAGGCCAAAATCTTTTCCTAACCGGGTGGCTGTTGTGCCTAAACTTTACCAGAGCTTATGCAGCTAGTCACAAGATAAAAACCAAAAGGTGAACCTTAACATTTTTTGTGGTTTGTAGAAGCATATATCGCCAACATATTGTCTGGCACTTGGGTTGGATCAATAGTGTTTGGACTGAGGCTGAAGTTACTTTTGCCAGTATCTAGTACCTGCATTATATTTTAATATAAAGTAACTAAACTACTGTAACTTTATTTTTATGTAGCTATGTAAAGTCCGTTTTTTGACCATCCGCAAAGATATGTATTCTACACTTCCGGTTTATGATCTCGCCCATGAATACTTCGGCAGGTGTGTAATGATGGCAAACAAGTCACATTTCGGGAAATGTTACCAGAGCCCTGGCACAAAGGTTCTATCCGCCACAATAAATCAGTAACTCTAACCTTTTGAGGCATCTGGACTGGCAACAAGCAGAAATCAACGTGCTAAAGACGGAGGCACATCTGAAGCCATTAAAAGCACTACACCCAAGCTACCAAGGCTGGGCATTAATCACCTGACTGACTAATGTGAGCCAGGGACAACTTTGCAACCTAATAGCACATTATGTTGTAGAAAATATGCACTTTCTTTACCTTCTGTTGCATCTAATTTCTACTTACCCTCCTTTAGCCACAATATCCACCACAATATTTATCACTTTCCTCGGGATCTAGTGATCCAGGAATTTAGGAGCAGTTTGCAGTTGCACTTACTATGCCTGAATTATGGTGTTAACTAAAATGTCTAAATATAATCTAATGCAGATAGGCAGGTTTGATTTACTGGCTTGTAAAACGAGCTAACAGCTAGTCCAAGTTGACAGCTGGTGCTTCTATATGAAGTGATCCCACGATGAACACCTCAGCCAGAAAAACCCATTTTGGAGAAATTTTACTCTTTCATTAACTGCTTTTTTTCCCCAATCATGACTCCAGAGCAGTAGAAACGTTATCAAATGCTTCAAAAAAAAAATAACACCTCTCTTCAGGCAGTGGATACAGAACTCAAGCAATCCAACGCTGAATTCCTTTTAGGACTCAATACTCATATATATGGTATTTATTACAGAGGTTTGTAGGAACAAACTTTATCCAGCATTCTTTTGCTTCTTCTTGTTTGACCTTTGGAACACATGCTGCCCTACAGACTGCTTCTTCTACCGTATATACTCATTGATTCCCCCGCTTGGCTCTCATAGCTGAGCACCATAAAGCATAATTCTGTTTTGTTTTGTTTTGTTTTTAAAAAAAACATTGGAGTTTGTTCACTGTGAGTTCATGACCCTCGGGCCACGCATGCATGCATCTTAAAACAATCTGAACAAAATGTCAGAGGAGTTTACCTTCTTGGATCAGTTCTTTGATGGACAACATACTTGCATGCAGCCAAAGGAAAAAGAAAAAAAAAGACATAGAAAGTCTTTCAGTGTTAAGTAACTCCTTTGGAAAGCACACATCTATTTTCCTCCATTCAGTGTCCATGCACAGCCCTTGATTCCCTTCTGAAAGACTGTGCAGCTCTATGAATGCAGCAGGACGGGCTGTAAGACGGAAAAAGGCAGCACAGAGGGGAACAGCAAACCCTGCTTTGTTATAAGAGGTAGCGGTATTCAGAAAAAAGACACTGTTGTGATTTTCTCCATTCTGTGATGATTTTTGAACCCCAGAGCTCTTTTTTTCTTTTTTTATATATGTTTTGAAATCGTACTTCATGTTGCATACTGTCGGGTTTGGGAGACATGCTGAGGTATTCCCGACACTCTCAATAAACTCCAGCGTGATCATTAGTTTGTCGTCGTATCCATGAAATTATCCTCTAATGATGTTGATCTAAAGGATTTCTGAACGTAAGTGTTTAATGAGCTGGTGTGGTGAGATTGGGTCTCTGTATTTGGTTTGAATTACGGAGTATAAGGGCAACTGTTTGGAAAACAAACACATAAATACGATTTTGAGAATGAAGTTAACATATTTTTGGAAAACTTTGATATTAAATAATAAAGTCGCCAGTTAAGAACAATCTGGGAGCTTGTATGTGTTAAATGAAAGATGCAGGTGGCATGAAGTTATAGGTTTGCATGAGTACTCTGCTGAAACTACTATCCAGTACTGATAATGTACTTCATACGAGTAACATACAGGAACAATGTGTCATTATCCATCCTAGTAGTGTAGGAAAGTCCTCAGTGGGTAGCTGACTGAGGTTTATGCTTTCAAGATTCTTCTTCTTCTTCTTCATCTGGCTTCAACTAACAGTGAACACAAAACTGTTATTTTAACAAAATAATTATGCAATGTCTTATTGTACTTTCCAAATAAAGGCTCCAAAAATGCTTGGATAGGTTTGGGCCCAAGAAACTACTTGGTTAGGATCAGGCCCCTGTCCTCTACTGGATTGGCAGCTCTATTTCATATTTTGGCATGATTCTGGGTGTAACAGCTGTAGTAAGAAACAGGTGGACCCTAAAGTGAGGGCAAACACAGGGTGCCTTGAAAGGTGAATTTCTTGATCCAGGACTGATTTTGCCTGCAGGATGAGACGCTGAGCTCGAGCGCAGGACCGAGGGCTCCCTGGGTGGTGCAGATGGAGACTCTAGGTTAACAAGAGAGGCTGGCTCAGGCAGTCGAGGTTGTGAGGGGTGGCAGAGGTGCGCGAGTTTGGGTGGCGAGTGGTTGTAAACACGAGGAAGCTTTCTAAATACATCAACTCGGGAGATACTGGGTGCAATCAAGTACCACTGGAGCTGGCGACAATAATCTGGAACTGTGCAGAGGGAAGGTCCAGGTATAAGAGCAGGTGCCGATTATACTCAATGCGCGGCAGGTGTATAGACAGGCACAGCTCCGCCGAGCACCTCTGAAACAAAGTGCACAGAAAAATGCCACCGCAAAGTCCAATCATAACATTGGGCTCTTTCTTAAATGGCCATGACTTCACTGAGCTACAATGAATGGGCAATCAATTCTTGCTCCCCGGTGTTTAGAAGAGTACATTTACTGAGTGCAGAAAGACCGAATTAACTATTTTGTGGTAGTCATATACAGTAGGGATGGTGACCTAGGATAATTTGTTCGTTATTCATGGAGAAAAAATGCTTTTTGCGGGTACTCCAAGTCAAGTTGAAATGTTCTTGGAGTACTGCATTTAGAAACATTTGTGAGGTAGGAGAGCTTTTCTTTTTCTGACAATGACTCCAATCACTATTTGATTCTTCACATGTGCTCACTGTATTACCTGTTCAATTTTCTCCCTCTTCTGTGTAATCTGTGTATTTTTTCCCAGCCTTTACACATCACAGTGAAATGCACTTACTTTTCCATCTCCCGTCGTCTTCCTTGGCCAATTCCAAACCCAGTAATTTGGAACTATAGTGAGGCCAGGGAAAAGACTGTTGAGAAGGATTCATCCCTCCAATCCCCAAGCCTCACATTTTAACGCCTGCTCTTTAAAAGCATGTTTAATGCGCCGTTCCGAATGGAGAATTGCCCTTGTAGATCACCACAACACAATCCTCTGTCTTGCTCGAGCCAACAGTGCTTTGTCTCGTTTAGTCAAGTTGGTGTTCTTGTGTATGCCTTTCTGTGTTTAGATACGTTCTAGGGTGTGTGTACATGTGTAAGAGTGGGAGACAGAAGCAGATGGCGGGGATGTTCTGGATTGGAGGAAAGAAAAGGGGGTCAAGGAGGAGCACGGATCACATTCATATTTCAGGCAGACAGGAAGTTCCTGCATGCAATTGCCTTGTACTTTCATTAATTATTATTTTTTCTTCTTCCAACAGTGAAACAACAGAACTTGAAAACATCTTTCAAAAGACTTACAGCAAGGTTGATGAAACCGGATCCAGGACCCTGCCAGGGAATCGTCCTGCTGCTGGGACTTGTGAGGATGGAGAAGTCAGCAGCCCCAACAGTAATAACAGCTTTACTTGCAAATCCCTTAAAAGCAAATACAATTTCCATTAGCCTTAGCTGTCCTTTGTGTTTAATGCTAATCAAACACAAGCGCTTTATCAGTGTCTTTTAGCTAGCTTATTGGCTGTACAAGTGTTAGCTATAAAGCTAATCTTGAGTTTTTTCTTTCTTGACCACAGCAATGACTTGGCTTGTTAGGCAATTGCTAATTAGCATGCTAACATGCTAAACTTGGATGGTGAAAGTAATAGAAATTACCTGCTAACAGCCAGCATGTTAGCATTTCCACACATGTTAGCACAGTGATATTCAGAGGTGGAAGAGTCAGACTCAAGAGGAGTACTCGCTTGACTTACATTCATAAAAGACTGGACTTTAACTTGGTACTCATGTTTGATGTAAACTTGGGACGGGTAGCTCAAATAGACTTGGCTTCTTTTGAGAGGCAATGAGAAGTAACATTCTGTTTTTGTGACATGATTGGGTAATTTGTTGTCCAGTGCATGCTAAACTGGCAGCCTACGAAGATGCAGACCAGCAGAGGGCCACTCACAAGGGAGCCGTGTATGGTGAAGGCTTTAGCTCAAAAATAATTCAATTTGGAAGATTATGTTGTAAAAAGAAACACCACCTCATAGAACTCATACAACTTCATCCATCACAATAAGACCCTCAAAGAAAGGTATATAAATGTATCATTTTTGCTAACTTATTGGCTATTTAAGCATTGATTTGTACATTGCTTGACTAGCGCAATGACTTGACTTGTCTTGCTTGACTTTTTTCTTTGACTTCTCTGACTTCTTTTTTTTTGATTTTAGCATTTAGCTGTGTCGAAGTTTGTTGCTAGCACTGCTGTAGACTCTTAGTCTTAATTTAAAAACCTACATAGGATGCTTTTACACATTTCAGCTTTTGTTACCAACTAAGGTTGAAAGTGATTAGTCATATCTGAGGTAAGCGCAGATGGTATTAAGCGTTCAATCAACAGGCCTAGAGGAGTGGAAAAGTTTGGGAAAGATGTCGCTGTCTTCTGCTTCACCTGGCCTGTTTTCACCGTGTTATGGATTGTTAGAGAGTCCTGAGGTGGGGGAGTAATTGAAGATACCAACTCAGTATGCAGAACATGTGGAAAGAAAGTTGCCAGAAAAAGTGAGAAACACTTCAAATTTAATGAGTCATCTGCGTGAGCACAGTCTGCTGCTTTACAGTGAATGCAAGATGCACAGTTAACTTTCAGTTCAGAGCATGAGAGGAATTCACAACGAGGGAAAGGTCAGACTTGAGCAAATTGACTTGTCCATAACTGACTGTATCCATTACATTTCTCCAGGACACATAGCTGCTCATCAGTAATGTGCAATAATTTGCCATCAAGTCTCCCTGCTGGAGAAAAAATTGGAGCTGTTATGCTGTGTGACAACTTCTAGGAATTTTTTACTTCCAAACTCTGAATCGTAGCAGTGTTCCACTTTCATATCTTTTCCCTAATTATTTCAATCTGTCCTTCACTTTCAACCCCATATTTTATAACAGCCCACACTCCACTACACCTTGTACGCGATTCAAAGCTTCAAAGCTGGTATGTGGAGGGGCTTAGAGAGTGAGAGGTAGCAGGAGAAAAAAAAAACAAAAAAAAAACAACATTAAAAAAAGTGTACTCCCTGTTTAAGGATAAAGAGCCGGCCGTATCATGTTTGAGTGGCCAGGAAGCTGGGGTAAGTGTAGCCTTGGGCATGCTTGCTTTGGCGATGCAGTATTCAACTCGAAGATAGAATTGCTGCACATGTCCACGTAAACAAATACGAACACATAAATTGCAACACCCGCAGTGGATTTTATGTGAGAGCGATCGGGTAAAGGGGGAGAGGTAGGGACAGGAGAGGGGAAATGAAACAGGAGCAGATGAGAGGAGATGAAAATGAAGTGTCAGAAAAAGGAGAACATTGAAGTGAAAGACAGACTCTTGTTTCTGTTTTGATGCGATGCCGTCTCTGATAACAACCCGGTTTCATCAAATGCGTACAATAACACTTTCAAATTGCATACGTGAAGTCAGCTTTTGCGTCCATTTTGCGTTAGTACCACTGATTGTAATATGATTGGAGGTTTCAGGTCTGAATAATGAAGCAGATTAGCCTTAAACTGGCATCTTTTCTTATGGCCAGCAGGGGGCGACTCCACTGGTTTCTAAAAGAGGCCTAAATGTATGTAAACTTATGAGAAAACGACCCCACTGCTCAGTTGATTTATTACCCCAGTGAACAGTCTCCTAAAGAGTTTATGGCCTCAATTAACAGTCTTCTCAATACAGCATGGTGTCCGTCTTTTAAATCATGATTCCTTTCAAAGTTAAAAAGATCGAAGAAATATAGCAGGGTATGCTTTAGGGCAAGGCTACCTTATGATTTACAAGTATCTACCACAGAAAGTCCTTGGGTTCTCAGTCAGACCCTGTCAGGATATCCACCCCAGGTCGGACGATTGAAAGTACAAACAGGATGAGAGAAACTAAAGAGATTCAGTTAGAAGCTACTAAAGTACAGAGTAGCTGAACACACCAACTGTTCGGTCATTCCCCTCAGGTTCCCTGCACAGATCATGAGTTGAGTATTGATTGACAACACTCACTTGTTTGAGCCGGAGACGGATGCTTGACGTAGTAAAACAGTTGATGGAAAAGCAAATCGGTGCGGATCGGCTCTGGTGGAAAAACAACAAAACACTTCTCCTTGGTTTGTTTACCCATCACCTTATGTGTTTACTCTATGCACTGTATTCAAACGCATATGTTCTCCACAGAACTTGGTGTGAAGTTTTTGGCTTATCACCTGCACACAAAAACGGACTTTGACGTATGTGCTGGACGCAATTTGAAAGTCTACAGTTGGGTTATCGACCGGGCCGATCTGCACACAGATCACACACACACACGCATATCACACACATTAACATTCTAAAGTGCCAGCTAAACTGAGAGACATCTTGTTGAATGTATTAAAAATTGAAAGAATATTCCAGCTCATGGTGCTTGTATGCCCATCCCTCATTTCTTTATGGGGTTCGGTCTCTCTGTCGATCCATCCAGCAAACATCACCGAGTGACTACAAATGTCAATGCTGAAATTCCTGCCTGCCGCAGCTTTGAAGAGCGAAAGAACTCAGCGTCTCTAATGTCTGCATCAATTTCCATTTAGCACAGCCAACTCCATTTGACTACAGGGAGGGTACAGGTATGCAGAATGAATATTACACCCATCCTTTAGACCGAGCCTTCCATTTTCAAATTAATGTCACAGTGTCAGCCCAGATTTCATCCTGTTCTTGCCGCGTAAAATTGGAGATGTATTGTTCCCCGAGTGACCCGTGGAGTTGCATAGACACACAGAAGTAGACATCTTAAGTACTGCAAATACATGTACAATTAAAAAAGACGCTGACACGGTAGCTGCAGTAGAATTCGTCTTCACATTCCTTCACACACACACACACACACACACACATACACACTCGGTAACTTTTTCTTTTACATTTGGAGGATGAGTGAAGAGCGCTGTGTACTGAGAGGGTGGTTTGACTTCTTTTCGGTGGTAATGGGGAACAAGCTGCCTTGGCAGGCATCCAAAATCATTAATTTGAGGCACAGGTAGGAGCCAGCCAGCTACAGACAAGAGATGTGTTCATGCTGAGCTTATCTGAAATGGATCAGAAGCTTTCACCTATTTTACAAACATTTGGAAAGGAAAATACAAATATACAAATTAATGGTACTTATTTTCTTGCGCGGGCAAATATATTTTATGTACAAAAGTTTGAGGGATTTCATGGACGTAAACAAGATATTATTTTGAGTTTCGAGGTTAACAAGGTAAAAGTTCTTGTGCATGCAAGGCCACACCGACGAAAGCTCCTCTCTCCCGGAGAAAACACTGCTCCTGAAGCGCCTGAAACACCTCGTCAGTAGCCCCTTTAATTCTGTGACTTCTCGACATCACCATGTCACACATAATTGTTTACCTGTAACGGCTTGTTGTTTGGCATGTGAGAATTGATGTAGCACAGCTGCTCTTTTGTTGTTATTAGCGGTGCTGGCTCAGGCATGTGCGAGCTGACCAGTCAGAGCAGACTGAGTATTTAGGAGGGAGTGGCCTTAAAGAGACAGAAATTAGTACAGATTATTTTGGACAAAGGGGGAATACAGAGCTGCTGAACTGGACAGTAAGCCATAAAGCATGTAAACCTATTCTAGTAGTAACCCAAAATGAAATGATTTACATGAAAATGTGCACAATATGTCTCTTTCAAGACCAAAGTTCAGGGATGTTGAGAAGAAAACACAAAAGATTTATGTGCGAATTGAAGTCTTTATTGGAGGGGCATGCTCATATGTGTTTGATTTATGGTTGGGAGAATAAAACGAAAGTGTTTCACCTGTGTCTCCTTACAAACATCAAATTGTATATCTGCCAAAGTGCTCGGTAATCGAGCAGCAGTCAGAAAAATGCATTGTGTTTTGTATCTGGAAATAGAATGAGTAGTGTTATCACAGCATCCCTGCTCAACATTCACTGCAGGCCCAGCAGAGACATTAGGGGAACTAAAGGGTAAATATATACAGTAAATCGGTAATAACACAATCCAACAGTGGAAGCAGGGGCACATCGTCTCCCGGGTGGTTTTCAGAGGGTGATGAACAAATGCACTTGATATCAACAGCAGATCTAAAAGGTGAAGCTATGCATGCTGAGTTTTTATTCATAAACCTTCCTCCTTTATCTTTCTTTCACTGCTTTTGACTCCTAGCTGACCCATTCTGTGAACTGGGGCCAGCATTTATACAATTATATCTCTGCAACAGAAATAGGCTGTGAGGTTGATTTGTAGTGTAGTCCTAAAAAAATACATTTCACTGACTGAGAGATTGAACTTGATTAAAAACAGTTTTAAGGAAGCATAGTATGCTCATATTCAGATTCATGATTTTATTTTGGGCCAATATTTGAATATGTTTACATACTTTAAATGCTCAAATAACACACCAGTTTTCTCATGCTGTCCAGTACAGCAGCACTGTATTCCCTCTCTGTCTTTCCCTTTCGGAATCCCCAGTCTGCTCTGATTGGTCAGCTCACACGAGCCTGTGCCAGCACCACTCACTGCGTCTCATGCTGACTCCCGTTTCCTGATTTCTACCATGAATACTTGCATAAATTATGCCAATGTGTCACATGGTGATGTGTGATGTCACAAGGTCTAGGACATTAAAGGTGGGAATACTGGCAGGACATTCAGGAGCAGTGTTTTCTTTGGAAGAGTGGAGCTCCCGTTGGTGCCGTCATTGAGCTTTTTAACTTTCAAGACCTTTTACCTACACAAAAACCTATACAACGCACTGGAGGAGAGGGAAAACACGATAAAGCATAAAGTGTCTTCTTTAATAAGGCTGTTCCATAAGATATGTTGTGTTAACTCATCCTGTATAACTGCTTATGTCAGAGAATTTTGTTTAAATTATAGACAGGTAGAGTGATAAAAAACCTCCTGTACAGTCGTCCTTGTTCCCGAAACTATTCTTTTATGTCGCTTTTACTGTCATTTCCCGGTAATTATTGCTGTTATTATATTATCAAGCCATATACTGCTTCAAAGTGTGCAGGAGCACAATCACACAGTGCTTCAGTAATCCTAGCCATTAGAAATGACATTTTAAAGGAGAGCAAAAGGACCACTCTTTCATATGGACTAATTGAAACCGCTTTGCTGAACTTCAGCACACTGACGGTTTAATTTTTATTTTTTCCTCCTATTTTACCTTCAGCTCACTCTGTCCTTCTCCTGTTATTGTTTTTGCTGAGGCTGGGTTTTCCTTCTTACTTCCTCCATCCGTGCCTCTGTTTGTGCCTCTTGTGCTTTATCTGCTTTCACTGCAGGGAAAAGACCTTTTTTAAGGAAAGTGGCTGAGGCCACATGCAAACACAATGCGCACACAAACACACACACACACACACACACACACACACACACACACACACACACACACACACACACACACAGAGTTAGATGGCAGGCAGGTATCCCTTAAAAGCAGTGTTAAAAAGCACTCCAGCAGACAAAACACTTAGTCCACTTTCAGATCAGTCACGACATCAAAACTACTCCCTCGCCGTGTTGTAGTGCTTAGGACTCAGTCTGCATACGCAAACACTGCATGATATTATGAGTCTCCGAACCTCCACCCGATGTACAGTATGTGGGAAGGATCATGCTAAGTGGTTCAAAGTTACAGCTTTTTATATTGTGTTCTGTTGTATCAAAGTGTGTTTGGTTGAGTGTGTGTTCCCAGACTGGAAAAAGCATTTTGTGATCTGGCTGCTGTAATGTATGCTATCCTCACAGCCAGTTGTAATCTCTTATCACTGAAATGAATGTTTCTAAATTTGTTTTGAAATATTAATGACTTAATTTTCACATGCTGTACCGAGTCCTGACTGTGAGGGAACTCTTGGGAACAGGTCGATTTGTTACTGAAGAGGGTTCGGTTGGAATTGGATGTCTAAAGCAGAAGCATTTATAGAAGCTCGATCGAGGGGAGTGAGAACACGGTGTGATGCCAAGACAATTATGAAGACCACTTTCTGAGCCAACGACAATAAGGTTACTCTTCACACACCTATACAGATATCAGGATTCTATCGGGTATAGGAATCTTAAAAAGAAACTATGCTAATTTAATCATGTTTTAATTTCTTATGGCAATTTCTTCAAGAGCCTGAGGTGTAAGATGTCATATCCGTTGGACTTGGTTGCCCCTGGAGACAGATGCAGTATTATCAGGACCGCTGGCTCAAATGGTCACTCTAAGGAAACGCAAAGTTCTGAAAGAATCGGTACAACGCAGAGGCAGCGTCACTTGTTTTCTTCCACCAAAACAACATATCTTTGACCAGCCCTCTAGTGGCTAATGACAAGAGCAAAGGGGAAAGTCAGGTGGTATGAGTCATATCTCCGTCCAAATGTTTTGTAAAGTGTAGATGTTATTTATGAGATAAGCAATAAGTAGCACCAGTTACCCAGTCAGAAAACCATGACACCTCTGCAAAGGAAGGGAGTGCAACAAGATGATGTAATTTAAAAAAGTGGAAACAGCCGGTCATGTTCTCTATATCAGAACTTGGAAGATGTAAACACTTCACTGAAGACCTAAAAGACTTTAAAAAGGAAGGATGTTTTTTGGAGGGGATTTTTCTTTTTGTGTTTCGATCAACCATTTCTAATGGGTCACTTCAAAATGTGCCCAAAAATACGTTGACGGAAACACGGGTATTGTTGTCGACACTGACTCTCTATTCAAACCAAAGTGACGAGCTCAATGTTGAATTCAAATGCAGAGATTCTGAATGCAACACAAGCATGAGCTGTAGTCTGACTTCTGAAGGTCGGACGGCTGTACCACGCAAACAACAATCCAAAGCTGAGCTGCCTGCTCGGATCAACCCGTTCATGGTTGACCAGCTTGACAAAGGTAGAGCTGAACATGCCCATATAATAGATGTGCTGAACTCTTGTTGCCAGCATTCAAAAGCTGTCCTCTCTTATTCCCACATGCGTGCTACATACATTTCAGTAATCGAAAACACAGTATGCATACGTGGAGACAAAAGCTGTGATCGCAGATGCTTTTAAAAGACTTAAAGACTCCACGTTTCACAGCAGACGCCATTATCCCTGATCCTGAGACGGAGGTCGTTTGATAGAAAGCTCATTTGAGCAAACAAGAGAGCCTGTCCTAGAGCCTGCAACAGCCAGTGTTGCCAGCGTCAGGACACATTTCGGATTTTATGAAGACACTGACGAGCGCAAACTGGGCAAGACACACACGATGTGTGTCACACAAAAATCAAATACCTCGGAATACCGCTAACTTGATTAACCACATTAGCCGTTTTCACCCGGAGAGGCTACTGTCAATGTTAGCGGCTGCTAAAGAGACAGCAGACCCAGCCCAGCCAAGAACTGATAACCCAGTCTGTGGCAGTTTTTATAGGTAAGGATCTACGACCTTATTCTGTTGTTGACAACACCGGGTTTTATCACCTGTTGAAGGCACATGACAGATGTCAATTAACATATTGTTAACGAGTAAACAGCACTACATAAACTCGTGGTTCTAGTTTTTGTGATGTTTGTGCGTAATCGTAATCGAATCGTGAGACCAGTGAAGATTCACACCCCTAATCTGTAGGCTTATTTTTGTAATAAAAATGTAGGTGAGAAAATACATGGTACGGTGTGTTCTCACAGAGCCTCTGACAGCAAGAGGAAAAACATTCAGCTTATAACCTTTCAAAACAGCCCAAAACCATGCCTGTACACCGAATGCTTTGAATTAACTTTGAATTAGGCTGGACTGGGAGAGGCATTCAGGGTAGCTTTACATATATTTCAAGGAACAAGAACAAGTTAAGGAAAACCTTATACAGTATATAGTTTTGACACATTGCCATCAGACAGGGAAACAACAGCAAAAGTTTATACTAAGCTCAAGGAAACAATATGATTAGCTCTTGCATCCCTTTGAGGTCTGACGTTTGTTACTGTGTAAGAGCGCACACTGATCCCTGGTGCCTGCTGGGCCGGGCCTTGTTGTTCGGGCCTTACAGTCTCGACAGGAGCCTGACTAAGCATATCTCTCAAAATGTCAAACTCTCCCCGATGTTATATATTAGTGGGACAGGCCATTTAATGCATCACAATTCTCCGATAATGTTTTTGGTGTACATGAAAGGTAATCTTCCGAAAAAGTAATGACAAGTTTCCAGTTTTCCTCGCCGGCCCGGCGAGGTGATGTGGGAGGGATTTATTCAGGAAGGTGAGATTGGCTGAGAGGCAGGACTCAACGGGGGGACAATTGCTGAATGCACATGAGGGGATGACTCAGTGCTCAAGGACGACGGATGACGACGAGAAAGAGAAACATCGAGGGAGGAAGAGAGAAAACGAGAGGAAGCAAGAGTAACCCAGAAGAGGGAGGTTTCTGATAAAAGTCTTCTCCTTTTTTTATATATATATATATATATATATATATATAATCCAGCGTGGGAGACTGTGTGTGTGAGGAAGAGTCAGATAAAGTGGCAAAGGGAGAACAATGCAAAGAGATAAAACGTGAACTCTGGAGGGAGAATGAAAAGATCTTGAAGATGATGAGAGCAGAGGCTGTGTCCAGATGACACGAGGGACGGAGTGAGAACCACGGACACAAAGGCAACTCATACACAACAATAAACAGGCCGTGAACCGCTTCCTTAAATGCGCAATTGCTCGTATCAGCAGCAGAAGTCCTTTTGTTCGTGTGTGTGTGAGAGACTCCGTGAATCGTCACTCCCTGTGTGAACGTGTTATTCTTAACTCCTTACTCCTCCCTCCTCCGCCTCCCCTCCACTCTGTTTTATGTCATGAAAAATTTAGCGGGGCCAAATGCAGAACTGTCATGCCGCTGTATATTTGTTAAAATAGATCCAGCCTCTGACAGGGTTTATGAATAAGTCATTAAAGCGGCAATGACACAGACTGTAAACTCCGTCTGAAACCACACAAATAATGAAATGTTCCTTGCTTTTTTTATGCTCGTGAGAAAACGACACCAATAAATGGGTCTTTGCCGTCCAGAGTGATTAAGAACTCGAGGGGGGAGGTTGCTGTTTTTGACATTTTTGGTGTGACTTTTTAAAGATATGATAAAAATCAATCGCGAATCCGATTCCTGAACAATAAAATATGAATGGAACATCTGTGCTAAGAGCGACCGAGCTCTGCCTCCCGCGAATATGTGGCGACACCGAGTCTAAATGATATATAAACTACTACTGAGATCAGTTAGCGAGTTAGCAGAAGCTTCATTTATGCAAGACATTTAATTGAGGAGACAAGAAAGAGCCGAGAGCAAAACACACGGAGCACCACAAGATAATTTGGTCGACACACACACACACACACATAGTTTGTTCAAAATGTTATGACAAATAGCTCGCAACCAACAAATGTTAATTGACGAAGGAAGACAGCTGACTGACATGTACCGCTGCTTCCTACAAGAGATGTGATGTTGGCATTGTGCGAATGACATGGTGTTGAAGTTCACTGTGGTCGGTCAGTCAGCTTTATTGTGTTTTTTGCTGAGTATTTTTGTATTTAGACTCTGTAGTATCCCAGGCTTTGCCCTTTTGATACGCTGTTATGCAATTCTCCCTGGGCAGTAATTGACTCTGACCCCCCATTCCATTGCCCAGAACCACATATGTTGAAGACCATTCAAAAAGTGTCTCTTCATTCGAGCCCTGATGTCCCCACCACTTTTCGGCACAGAGCGACGCCCCTTGACACGATGCGGAATGATCCAAAGATCATAGTGCATTTATGTCTCTAGCCAAACTATCGATGCCACCGGCCACTTTTTCTGTAATCTTCTCAAGTCCTTGGAGAAAATCCCTTCAGACGGACAGATGCTCATTTGAAGGTGGAGGCAGTTCCGCAACTTTTTCACTGGGAGAGGCATAGCGACGTTCCTCTACACTGGGGGAGGTGCGGGACTTGACAGGTGCTCCCATGTTCGGCCACATGTGGCCAGAAAACATGGCTATTAACCCGGGCGATTATATATATATATGCTGGTATCATTATCCAATGAATCATTTCCCGCTCTTAGGCTACAGGAATGTGCAGTGACAGAGAAATGTGCGTCATGAATCTGACTCTTGTAAACACTTCACAGTGGCTCGCAGCTGTGACACCACCTCACAATAAGCCAAGTGCGGCTCAGTCACCGGAGTTTAATTGAAAACACGAGGAATCGTGTTGTAATCTGAGCTAACAAGAGAGATGCCCTGCCACAACCTTCCTCACGCTCCCCCTTCCCACTGTAATGCATAACATCTCAGGGCGGCAGACATAAGTTTTGTTTATTTCCACTTGGTTTGTTTCCCCGGTTAAAGCGTGGAAAATTGTATCTGCAACGAATTTGGAACATTCTGCCGAGTAATGATGCCTGAAATGGGTGACGGTGCGCCTTAGTCGCTCAGCGTTTGGCTGTTGCGCGTGCCTCTCGCTGTGTGGCTCTGACTGATACTCTCTGACAAATGGAAAGTGCATTAGAGAAGACAGTTTCCCACCTCTGTGACCTCAAGACAATTTCTTTTTCTACCGCCGAAGCTTCCATCTCTTGTTCCTTAAATTTCCCTGCCCCTGTTTTTTCCCCTCTTTCTCCCGAGCAAAGTTATCTCAGTGACTTAAACATCAGCTTGACACGGAGGACGGATCATTTTTCCGTATGGCTAATTTGATTTATCTGCCGCTGTTTCAAGGTCGCAGTTTGTGCCGTGTGCATGCGTCTTACTGGAAATGGAGTCTTTATTCTCCATATTTGTCTCAAGCAGACGCCCACTTGAGACAGCAGACTCATTAAACTCATTTCATCATCATCATTTTAAACCATGTGCATCATTTTCTGTGTGTCACATGTTAGTTATATTTGCATTAGCGGCTCTGGGACGAGTAATGTTTAAATACAGATGGCAGACTGTAGGAAATTGGTGAAATCAATCATAAATTTCAGTATGCAGGGATGAGAAACTCCGGGCTTCGCCACCGCTGATATGTGCAGTGTGTGACAGTCGCCCTCGTCCTCTTTGTTGTGGCGGCAAAATGGTGGCAGAATTCAATTAATCAAGTTTGTCATTTTCTGCAAAGGCTGTTTACACAAACTGCCAGGGGCAATGAATTTCCCTCCACTACTCCTGGCAACACAGCATACTGATGTGTGTGTGTGTGTGATGTGTGTGTATTTGTGTAGATGCATCTTGACTCCCAGAGTGTACTGCACAAGCATATGGAGTCCCAAAACAAAAAAAAAGTCTGTACAAGTTCATCATACAAGACAAGAGCACAAATGATTACAGCAATATAGATTACGTTGTTAGTTTGTTATTATTAGCCTGACAGCTAAATGCTTTCGCAAGTGTTACAAGAAGAGTTTACACATATGCTCACAGCAATATGCAGAAAGTCGGTATTTATCTGGACTGATGTAGGTTTATGACCAAAAATGGCTGCAGCTAGCTAGTTCGCTCAATGTGTTCAATCACCACACTATAAATTTTAAAAGTTAAAAGTCTGATAACCTCAGAATTATTATTTAATGAGTTGAATGATTAGTCTACTGTACCTTTTGTTTTTGAGATAATCGGTTTCTTTGTTGGTTTCTTTGTTTTTGCTAATTTGTGTCAGTTAAAAAGAATAGAAAAAATCTAAAAAAATTTGAGAGCTAAAAAGTTAAATAAGCCAAAGAGAAGAGTCAATGAATGTATCAACTGACGCAGGTGAAGGGATACAATACAACAATTGATTCTATTTTACAAACTAATTGAAGATTAAAGGAAAAGTAAAATTTTTACATACTACATCTCTTTTACACACTGTTTTCATTAACTAACCTTTTGTGTGCATACAGATTTACATTCTGTGTAGGTGTGTAGTCCATGAAAGTGGATGCAAACTTCAAAATGCAATGTGAATGTATCCGTGACGACCAGAACAGACTTTTTTTTGCCATATTGTCTTGGTTCTTGTTGCAGACTAGCCTTCCTATTGTATCACCGCAGCCTGTTTGGATACCGATTTTTCACCAGATCCACTGTGAGCTTGTTTCATCACACTGTTTTTGTGTCCTGCTTTTGCCTGCCACTCATCTGGCTTGTTGAACCTTGCTGACTTACTTCATATGTATTGCTTTGAGCTACCGAGTTTGGCATTTGGACTTTAATTCAGTATTCTCGTGCGGTCTGTTTTCTAGTTCTGACCTGTCACATGTATACGTGTGGAGATGTGCCCGTCCTTTGAATTCAGCGAACCTAAGCCATCATCATATCTGATCATTAATTAGCAAGGGAACCACTGATCTTTCACATCCGGTCTCATCCCTCTTCCCCCTCTTTGTTGATGCGTCTCTAACTTTTCCCTCCACATTCACACATTGTTGTGTTCCTTCTCCACCTCTTTCCGACCCTCTCTCGCTATCTCTCTGTTGTCCTCTCAGCAGTGCTCCGTCTGAAGTGAATGGAGGCTGTGGAGCTCAGAGAGGAGATGACTCAATGTGGAGTCCCAGAGCTACAGGCATATTGTGTGTGTGTGTGTGTGGTGTGTGTGTGTGTGTGTGTGTGGTGTGTGTGTGTGTGTGTGGTGTGTGTGTGTGTGTGTGTGTGTGTGTGTGTGTGTGTGTGTGTGTGTGTGTGCAAAGGTCAGCCATGTCCCTCTGGCTCTTGAGCACAGAGGGTTATAAGGAAGAATTAATTTTTCCATTCAGAATTAGAAGTGTGTCTGTGTGTGTGTGTGTGTGTGTGTGCGCGTGTGTGTGTGTGTGTCCCAAACAACCAGTCTCCCCGTCTCGCTCTCAATCTCATGCGCAGCTCAGATTCATAACAGCTTGTCTGTGACAGGAGCTTTAAATGCAAAGTAATTCCACCTCCACCAGCTTCAGTAAAATAGTTTGCACTTGATTGTTAATATGCCATATTCTAATCAATGGATACATTCACTGCTGTGATGAATGACTGAAATGTAATGCGAGTCGTTTCATGAAATAGCGGAATGCCTCCAACTGTGACTGTCAAAGCTCATTTTTGGGCGTCAGCTTGCAGGTAAATACGCTGCCACGAACGGTGACATTGCTGCTTGTCACTGATAGCAGAGTATTTACATAGCAAGATACCGTTCGCCTTCGTTCGTATTTGTACTTCGATTCCAAATCTTTATCTTCAACGCTTTGCGCTCTCTGAGAGAGAGAGATAGGGAGATGCAGGGAGGGATATGATATGAAAGGAACGGTTGCAAAATTGAAAACGAATGGCGCGTAAAGGGAAAAAAAAAAGTATTGGAGTCGTGCAGGTGTTGATGGCTTGCTGAGAGACAGGAATAGTTCAGTCACGTCAAATTATGAACAGCCTGTTTTTGACTTCACCGTGGAGGGGGCAAAAAGGCTGGTTGTGACTGAAAAATACCAGAATTTTTTTATCCTAATGAGTCACACGCCAGATCAACCAACTTTCATGTGAAGGCAAGGTGTAAAAGAACCATAGTTTAAGTCTCGCCACCAGTATGAAGATCTGACTGGGGATGTCTCATTATCTCAATAGGACAATGGATGCCAGAATGTTTCTGCCTCCGCCGACCTATTAAAAGGACCATGATTATTAATCTATGTGGGCCTGTGGGATATACACCAATCGGCTGTAACATTACAACCACCGACAGTGAAAAACATTGATTATCTTGCTGCAATGCCACCTGTCAGTGGGTTGAATATAGGCAGTAAGGGAACATTTTGTCCTCAAAGTTGTGTCGTAACAGGAAAAACAATCAAGCGTAAGGATCTGAGCGACTTTGACAAGAGACAAACTGTGATGGCTCGACGACTGGGCCAGCGCCTGTCCAAAATTGCCATCTTGTTGGGTGTTCCCCTCCTGCAGTGGTGAGTGGTGAGTTTCAGGAAGGACAACCAGTGAACTGGCCTGATCTGATACATTGCGTCTTCTTTTACTTCATGTGGATGGTTGGGTGCATGTGCGTCACTGTATCTGTTGAAGAGATTGTACAAGGATGCATTATGGGACAAAGGCAAGCCAGTGGAGGCAGTGTGATTCTTTCGACAATGTTCTGCTGGAAAACCTTGGATCCTGCCATTCATGTGGATGTTAATTTGACACGTACCACCGACCTAAATATTGTTGCAGAAGTACACCTATGTATGGAAATGGTATTCTAATACCTGTGGCCTCTTTTCGCAGGATGACCCGGCCTGCACATGGGAAAAATGGTTCAGGAATGGTTTGAGGAACAGGTTCAAGATGTTGACCAGGCCTCCAAATTCCCCAGGTCTCAATTTAATCAAGCATCTGTGGGATCTGCTGGACAAACAAGTTCAATCCATGGAAACCCCCACCTCGCAACTTACAGGACTTAAAGGATCTGCTGCTAATGTCTTGGTGCCAGGTACCACAGCACACCTTCAGAGGTCTTGTAGAGTCCATGCCTCTGTGGGTCAAACCTGTTTTGGCTCCAAAAGAGGGACCTACACAATATGAGGCAGGTGGTTGTAATGAAGTGGCTGATCGGTATAAATTCACACAATGCTGACTGAGCTGTATTTTGATCTGGAATCAGTGGTGGCTCTCCCGCGCTGGTGCATTGGTAGCAACGTGTTTTCAGTTAATTAACAAAGTCATCTCAACAATTTTTGACCATCGTAGCTTAATCTGAAACGGGGACTATCGTGAAAAAAAAAATACATTCTTGGCATTCCATCAGACGCTTTCGTCCAAAGCGACTTACTGTCTGTACAGACATAATGCAGACCTTACAATACCTGACAAATACCCCTAACAGGTAAACACAAACTAATTTAATTTAAAATAAAAGAATGCTACAAAATAATACCAATTTTACAGATTAATGCATTTTGTTGTAGAAGCACTTCCTGACCCATGCGGGACAATTCTGTTTACGTACATCCTTGTCCCCTATTAATATGGAACCCTACCAAATTATGCATTGTTGGTATACATTGGGAGAACTATGACTCCCAATTATGCAAATCACTATGTTTGCGGGTTCAGAGATTCCATTATCTGTGCTTTAACGGTAACGTAATTTTAAACCGCATTACAAACACTGCTTTACTTCTACCCATCTGATTAATTTTTAACTTGATTTAATTGTTCTAATTGTTTGTGTATATACTTTTAATGACTTCCTTTTTCTCTCGAGCACACTATAGAATAAAATGTGTTATTTAACAAAGTTTTGCTTATGCTGAGAGTTTATTCTATATTTGTGGAGTACGTTGGATGCTTTAAGGGCCTATGTATTAGAGATTAGTCTTAACTCATTAAGTCAGAATTTCGAATGTTGTTTCTTTAGTGAGTGACACATTTTTCTGATTAAAAGTTTTGCAGAGGGACCTTTTGTGGCGTATACTGTATACGCTAAAAAAACATCACAATGTATATTGCTGTCATATCAAAACATAGCCGACATACACTGACAATAAGGAAAGGAACGGTTTTGACGTTTGGCGGGAGGTAAAGATTATTGCAGAGGAGGATGAAAGAGCAAAGGGGACAAGAGAAGGAAACAGCAAAGAAAGCCGCCAACTAAGAAGGACAGTGGGACTTAGAAAGTGAGTGACACAGATATATTAAAGAAAAATAAAACAGTAAGAGAATGAGGAGAACAGTGAGGGGCTGATACAGAAAATGATACACTGATTCTAAAAAAAGACAGCTAGAGAGAATGAGTAGGAGGTAAAAGAAGAAAAAAAAAAGAGAATGAAATGTAAGATGTAATCCCTTGAACACAGCACATTGCTTTGGGCTGATGTAAATTTGCTTATTGCAGTTACCAGTCACGAAGGATGGATGCAGGATACGCCGAACAAGAAAAGCAGTATAAGGAGTCATGTAAGAAGGGAGAAGGGGGAATAGTCACCAGTGTGGTTATCATGCGGCGGATGGCTGCCTGTCACGGTTGGCCGGTGAATGGTATTGATGCATGCCTGCTTTCACTCTCTGCAGCTTGCGGGGGGGGGGCACACACACAATCTTGTCATGTGCCAGCATATTGCATGTTGGTGCCGAGGCATATGGACTGCTAATGCCATCCCTTGCTCTGGGAAATAATATTATCGGGAAGGGAGAGCGGCAGAAAAAAAAGGGGAGGAAGGTTGAGATAAGGGAGGGGATTGGCAGGGAGAATGGACAAAGTGTGCAGAGATGAGAAAGGGTGCGAGGGGTGAGAGGTATGGCTGTTGTCGGGAAGAGAGAAAGCGCGAAGGGGAAGAGGAAGATGCAGGTGAGAGAGGGGGAGCTATGAGAGGATGGGAGTGGGATGAGAGATGAGTAGAGCTGTGACAGTATGTTGAATTATAAATGTGTTGGAAGCGAAGCACAGTCTCACACTCCAAGCTCGCTCTGCCGGCAGTGTGGGTGGCTCATTGATGCGATCTGGCATGCAGGACACACACACACACACACACACACACACACACACACACACACACACACACACACACACAAAGCTGTAATAAAACTACTACGAAGTAGCGAAGTGGCTCCACGCTGGATGCAGAGTAAACGGTGATCAGCTTATGTGTGTGTCAGGGCCTGTTTAGCTGAGCGTTTGAGGTCTAACACATGACACTGCACAGCCTCGTGAGGACACTTTGGTTTATGAGGATATTCCGATAAGGTGTACAGAATCTGAACTTGCTAGACATGTAAGATGAGGTGGTTAAATTCAGGGGTTATGTTGAAGCAAAGAAAACCCCTTCTTGGAGAGAGATGGGTGATTGTTAAATCTCATCCCCAGGTTGTCAAATGCTGATGCTTCAGGTTGGTGTGACTGCAGCTGCCAACCCATAGTGACAGTATTGTAAAATCTAGGGATGAGACTTAACAGTCAATCAGCTCTCTCCAGGGACTAACTTTTTCTTTCTTCAATGATCCCATTTTAGTTATTCTTCGTCTTAACCACGGCAAAATCCTTCAACACCAGGTCATGACCAGGATAAGAGTGTATCAAGAGTGAGACAAGACCGTGACTTTAAGTCCGAGACAAAGGCAGGACAAGACCCAGTCAAGGCTAAGACCAAGACCAAAACAGATGAAGACTGAGTCAAAACCAAGACCAAACGGCGGGTTGACAATGGGTGAAGCCCAAGAACAAGGCAGTACAAACCAAGACTAGTGCAAACCTCACACTGCCTTACATTACAAATGCAAAACTGTCAAACCATCGGCACTCCTAAAATTGATTTGATCCACAGTCACATAAAAACACCCTGAGAAGACAAATTAAGATTCCTCTACACGCACCTCCTTGCAACATGAGAAATGGCTTGATGAGACAATCAAAAAGCACTAGTACTGCTGAGGTGAATTTTATGTGAGGGAATTTCTCTTCGTATTCTGTGAGCAAAAAAGATACAAACACGAAAAGAACATCAGTGGGATCTATGTATCACTCGTGGGATTACGTTGAAGCACTGTTTTCTTTTCATTGTTTATTAGCTCATGATTATGGAGTATTAGCTGATATTTTATCCTATTTCTCATAGCTAAGCCAATGCAGGTCCCCTGGCTTCTTCTGTGGGCACACTGACAAGGAGTCTGTAACACAGTAACTGCAATCAATAACTGAATTACTGCACGAGGCCTGAGAGGAAGGAATGTAACCGCCTACGCCTGCGTTATACATAACTCACTGAGCAATTTTAATTGTTTTGTATGCACTTTTATATTGTATAACCTCATTACCTTAAAATATCTCACAAATAGGCCTGTAGTGATGATATTTCTTATTATCACTTATTTGCCTTACACATGTTCTTTTACTTGCATCCACCTACATACACAGGGTGACTACATAAGCCCTATTAATACAGCGGATGCCGTGATATAAATTCAAAGGCGCTGGGACACACAATGCACAGTCATGCACATGCAAACTGAGTATTCCACTTCCTCTTTAAAAGACATTCTTTTTGACTTTCTAGGTCATTAATGGGCTTAATGTTACTTTGAGAGATGGCAAAACAACTTGACTATTTGAACTCTGGCGCCGCGCGGATATGAGTCAGCCCGTAATGGTATGTGGGACGGCGTGATGCAGATTATATACACAACACTGGGTTTGACATTTTGCGCCTAAGCTATTCATCTTTCAGAGAGTCTGTCATGGTGTAATGGGTTTCTCTTCAGCTTTGGTCAATTAGAGAAGGTAGGACGCGAAGAAGAGGAGGAACGGGGAGAAGACACAGACACGGGGGGGAAGATAAAGGGAAGCATGAAAGGAGACAAATGTGGACGTAGATATGCCGAGATAGAGGAAGAGATGGAGGAGAAGGACGTAGAGATAAACAAGTAAAAACGGACGAAATAGACGGGGGGTATGATGAGAAGGACAGTGATGGAGGGATTATAAAGTAAAGTGATTAAAGTAGGTACAAAAAGAAAGTCAGAGGAGGATATTTATAATGATGTATGAAGGAGGAGAGGAGCAATAATAAGAACAGCAGCAAGAGATCGAAAAAGGAAAAACAGGGTCGTGTTAGAGAGGTCAACCGAGGAGGAAGTTAGGATGTCAGTGTTCGGGGCCCGATATTTAATCTGACCTAGACATCATTAATCACAGTGGAACCGGCCTATGGTGAATGTAACCTAGATAATGGGGAGAAAGGTTCAACAAGAGAAGGAGACACAGACGCACACTTTTATGCTTTTTGCTGACTCACAGCAACTCAATTAGTAAGCTTCCTCATGACAGCTGCCAGGTTTGTCATGCGTGAGCACACAAGCCGACGTGCGTAAACCCAGAGGTGGGAGGAGCTAGATGCACCCACACAAGTCTATGATTAGCTGTTCGCATTAATCCACATACAACACACTGGGATGTTTTCTCACACAGCAGGGTAGCTGTGGTGCACGCGTCTCCAGAGAGCGCAGAGCGGAGACTACGGTGTAATTAGGTCCTGCTTGGTCAGGAGTTTTATTGGAGGCTGGGGACGCGTCTGAAGCACAACACCATAACTTTTAACAGGAATGCCATGAAACAGGGAGGGGCGGCGTCTCTAGGCTAATATCGTCCATAAAGAGAGCGAGCGTGCGAGGAGGTTTTGAAAAGCAGGAAGGCAGAAATTCATAAATATTTGACATTACAGTTGAGAAATACAAATGAAAAAATGGCTTTTTCTATGTGGCGGTGTAGGGACTCTGCCAGGATGTCCGCGGCACGCAGAACAGAGTGCGGGTGTGACAAAGGTTCTGATTATTTTACTTCAATCCAGCTGCGTCGACCTCTGCGGGCGCATCCGATCCCTGTTGACCGCTGCTTGACTGAAAGGTGGATGGAAAAATAATTATTTGTGCCTCTGAAAAAACAGGAGTGTGCAACAGTAAATTAGACTGACCAACCAGGTCAGGCAAGAAGAAAGTTGCTTAGCAAAATATTCAGAATTCAAATGCTGGTGTCAGGTTTGTTGCAAAAATGATGCCGGAGTCTCGGGAGTGGTAAACGCTGCACTGGCCAATGTGGAACGCACAGAGCCTCGTTTTTTCCACTGTCATTAACTCTCTTCTCAACTGACTGGTGCCATGAAATGCCTCTGTGAGGTCTTGTTCTACTGTTAAAGTCGTATCAAACATGCTAGCAAAGTACTAACGAGATTAAAGCCCAGTTCAGACTAAAGATTTGCATCGAGAAGAAACCATTTCAGATTGTTGCGGGGGAAAGTTAACCTGGCCCTGGTTTGCAACTCAGCCAAACTGCGTCAGTTCCAAACGTCTGGCTCGTAGAACTGACCAGTCTGCATTGGCAATGGACACACCTCTTATTTTCACGATTTCGTCCATCCCTGAAACGCAGCTGTTGCAAGCAAATTACCATCACAATGCTATTTCAGACTTTAAGATGCTTTAAATTCTATTCAACTATAGAAAAAGCCTGCCAAACCATTAGAATGGAAGTACAGCGATTCGTTGAAATGGAGATGATAGCCGAGCATTTCATCCAGTCGCATTGGACAAATCTGGCAACTTGGATGGTCCACTCCAATTATTAAATGTGGGCCAGATGAGGGGGTCTGGAACAATCTTGATTTCTGGGATAAATGTCAACTTCATGGTGACCCTAGAGTAAAAGTCAGGGGATCCCCAAAATCTGTAGTATTCATCGTCTGGTTATCATGATGGTCTGTACAAAGTTCTGGGTAAACCATCTCATAGCTGCCAAGATAACTCAAAAGACACTGCCATCCTTAGAGCCATGCACTATCTGGCTGATGTAGTGCCGTTAACTGAGGTGTAAAGTTGAAGAATCAGACCCGCATTGCACAACAGAGAACATGAAAGTTATTTTCTCTCTTTCTGTGCGGGAGATGTGAAAATGCAGCGGCAGTGAACTGTAAAGAAAGAAGCCGCAACCTTAAAAATGTTTATCTCTCGGCACAGCAGGAGGCATCAAATGGCAAAATTCGGGTCAGACAGGTGAGCACATATCGTTGACGTTAAAGGATTTTTTTTTTTTTTTTTTTTTTTTTGCCTTAGTGGGAACATCAAGCACTTTCTCCCAGGCTGTTCACTGCCTCAAACAAGCTTCACCAGTCAATTTTTTATGTTTAGGTTAAAGGAGGTGATGGTGTTGGTCCGCAGATCTGAGTGAAGTCGAGGAGAAAGGCTCAGCTCAGGGTGGAAAATCCAAAAATATCATAAATGACTGGAGGGCATATTGACCCCTGCTGCTGCCACATATGTGAACAGCCTTATCCATTTATTTTATCACTTATTTGCTAGTGGGAGAGATTTTTTGCAAGTCCCCTAATTTCTCTGACTCAAGCGTATTATGACATTGGACAATATATATATTTATATCTGTTGGGATCATTAGCATTTTAAACTGTATTGGTCTGTAGGTCTTGCTTGCTTGAGGTTAATGAAAGCAGGGCAGAGGATACATTCTATTGAAGAAAAGTTTAGGTATTAAAGTTTTCTTAATTAAAATACCGTCCTTTAGTGGAGTGAAGGATTGGCAGTGGGAGTAAGTCATGAAGTTCATAATGAGACAGAGGGGAAAGAAAGGTGAAATGTATTGTGAGAGAGGCTGCTACAGGAGCTGTGTCAATTAAAAAAAGAGACATTTGGCTGTGAGACTGAGACCGGTGGCGATGACTTTGTGTGCTCGACATCGAGAAATGAAACAGATTAAACAGCGTCTACCTGTAATAGTTGACATTTAGTTTGACATTCTTTAAATACTGTGCTTGATCACGTGCAGCAGCGTCCTGTGACCACGAAAAGACATGACCTGCTGAAGTCATGAAGAAAGAATTAATGAATTTGTGTAGATCTTGATGATGAGTCGGCATTGAAACTGTTGCCAGATCAGATTCAGATAATCAGCCAAGTTGTTGTTGACATCGTTCACTGTATTAACCATTCCACAGCATGCTCGACTGTTTCCTTTCTCTGTAATGGTATGTGTCCACAGGATCTATCATCTCCACGCTTCCCAATAATTGTCGAGCTGTGCAGTGGTTCCTTTTTATCTTGTATTTTATGTTGTGACAATACACTGCTTATGTTCTTGTTAGCTTTAGGCGCAGAGACCCCTTAGGTTAGGAAAGCATCACGTTTCGGTGTAAAATACCTGTTTCAATTGCCACAAACACCGGAACTTGAACTTGTCCCACGGCCTCCTTCAAACTATTCAGTGGAGTCGTGCTTACAAATGTTAAAAAGCTGTTGTCCTGGGCTAAAAATAGCCAGTGGTTTCATGCTGGACATGTTGAAACACAGTCTTGAACGGTGGTTACTGGCTCGGCTGCCTTCTCACCTGTAAGTTCACCACCTTCCCCTCCACCTCCCGATGTCAGAGTCAGGACATAAACATGTATTGTGAGCATGTGACACATTTTGTAGAAATGTTGTAGGACATGTATCCTATCCCTTCCATCATCCCTTAGGAAACTAATATATTTCTCAACTCTCAACTTCTCAACTTTTACATGACATTCAAGTGTTTACTGTCGAACATGTAGTGTAATGCATGAGTCGTTTGTTACACGATTCCTTGAATAGCAAGCCGAATCCTGAGCCGTGCTGTCTGCACTTGCAGAAAGCTCATTAGGATGCGATTATATTTGATGTGCACAAGGTCTAAAGTTTATCTTTGCTCCCACTCAGTGGCACCCGGTCACGTCTTTGTGAATCCAAGTTCTTCTATGTGATCAGATGAAAGTATCAACAAACAGTGGCATGTAGGAAGATCCAAATGAACCACTTCTTCTGAAAGAAGAGGTCTTGATTTCTTTGTCTGCTTCGACAAAATCCCATGTGGTTGTAAATCTTTGTTATTAGAGCGATGAACACTTTTACAGCATAAATAAGATGACAAACCAAGACCAAAAGTAGATCTCCACCCACCCCCGCCTAAGAACACTTTCTGTGTTGTTGTTGTGAGTGACTCCATTAATAAGCCGGTGAACGACGAGGCTCAGCAGAGGATGTACACCGTTAACGTCTGTGATTAAATGACCCACTGAGTTTCACTGCTTGTGGACTCACTCCACACGAGCTGTCTCAAGATGCCAGCTCTCTTTTATGAAGCATAAAGTCAGCTATCAAATCTGTACCCTTTACAACATATTGTATCTGCTTACCGCAATAATAAAAGTCTCAGAGCAGCTTTTAGACTCATTCTCAGAGTTGTTTACCCTCGTGGATGCTGGCTCGCTAAGAGAGGAGAAAACACACTCCAGATGAACACTGATGATTGGATCCACAATCTCTGAGAGTCCGCGTAATAGCTCATTCCTCTGAACGGCTGAGTCTATCAACAGCTTAGCCCATCTGAGATCATTTCAATTTCCTCTTAGCCTAGGTTGTCAACACTTCTGTATTCCTGGGGGTCAGAAGTTGTGCGTTGAAGCTCATTACTAGTTGGTAATCCTGTTATGTTGAGAGAGATGCACTCCCATGTAGGCCACAGACTAACACAGGATGGGTTTGCAGGGCAAGAAACCAAGATATTTGCTGCTAGTACATGTTGCGCCATAGTATGAGATGTTGCGCTATACACATTTTGTTAATCAGAACTCAGCTGTAGCTCAATGAGACAGTAAAAGTGGCAGTTTCATAGCCATTTTTTTTTTGCTATTTACCAAGACACAAGAGATGTTTATTTTACTCTAGACGGTACCATAATTGAAGACTTTGAATTTGTGATAGAGATTAAACTTATTTGGAAACTGTTTACTTGAGGCAATAAATAAAGTAGCTTATTTTCACATAAGCTTACATATAATCAGACTTATCTTTGAAACCAGTGGGTTTCTTCTCCGTCGGCCTCACGTTTCATATCAGGAAGCTTTGTACATATTCTATACAGTCAATGCTACAAACTTGTGCAAACTGCTGAAGCACAGCAAAGATACCGGTTGCTCTTTATAGTTTAATCCGCAGGCAAGAAGTTCTTCACAAAGTGCCAGTGTACTAGATCAGAAGTGCTTTTTGAACGGCTGAAAAAGCTTCAGAAACCTGCTCCCCTGACACCTTTCTGACGTCGGAAAACAACCACTCCACTCCGAAGAGAAATGTCTCTCTCTAGCTGTCTTTTTTTTTTTTTTCCTTTTTTTTCAATTTAATACCCAGCTGTTTTTGTCAGTTCTCATGTGAACAACCGAGGGAAACACTTGGAGTGTCTTTCAGGGTAGACAGTTTGAAAAAATACCACAGTCTTCCAGGGTTGGACATTCAGATCAGGCTTGAAACTCTTTTGATTTGTGATGTAGATGTAGTCAGACCACATGTAGCACAAACCACTTCGTCGCTTGTATTACCAAGTCTTTATGATGCATACACACCCTGCCTTATGTGTTGAAAAAACCTTTGTGTAATGTTTTGATGTGAGTTTAGAGATGGTGGATGCTGAAATCCTGGGAGGGAGCGCTGTTCGAGAAAGGATATAATAATGTGGTTTTAAATGCAAACTATGTACTCAATATTGAACCCTGAGAATTGGAAAATCTATTTCCCTGTTCATTCATAGGCCCAGTTGCGGACTCAAAATATTTTAGTGGCAGGGGCAAAAAATGGGCAGACAATCATGATATGTTTATAGTTAAGAGACGGCACCTTGACACATTTTTCCCGATTTGATTGCTATCCTTGACTGTAAGTAGCAGTAGCAGTAGCAGCTCAGATTTATTTCGACCGAACCAGACGTGATCTGTGGAAAGACAGACCAAGATTGTTGGGTGAGTTTTACTTAGCTTGTGTCCAAATTTAGCTTATGTCCAGTTTAAATGAACTGTTTGTGTTTGGCAACGAGTTAATGAGGTGATGAAGCTCGCCTTAGTTTGATAAAAGCGGGAGGGTTGAGTTCAGAAGATGCGTGGCTGTATTTTTCTGTTTGGTATGGAAAAAAAAGAATTTAGAGTATTTTCATTTCTTGACATTGCGAGAGTTTATTTAGCACTTTGTTTTAATGCTCACTGGCATGTCTCGGCCAACTGAAATGACGAGGGCCATCAAACTATCGCCTTTTTGCTGGTTACAAAGTGGTGTTATGATACAGGACAGGCCGGGGCTAGCTGGTTAGCATGCTATCTTCCATAGACATCTCCACAACACAACACATATACGACTTTGACTTAACATTACCATTGTTGTTTCTTCACAGCCTGTTGATAATGTTCATTTTTTGAACACTTTAGACTAAGACTCTGGCCATATCTTGCAAATTGCTCCTTCAACCCTGTGTTTGTTAAAACAACTACACTATGATGTGTAACAAAAACCCGAAAGCTAACGATTTCACAACACTTTTTAATGGTGAAGGACACTTGGCAACACTTGTGAACAGCACACAACAGACTCAGCTCCTCAGCCAGCAGCTCGACACTCGAAGACAATCAATAACTCGCTGCTTTCAGTCCAAGGCTGCGCTCCGAAGAATACAGTCTTTGTTGAACTGCCTTGTCTGCAAAACTGCGATGCGCACACCTTGCCATGTTGTCTTGCCGTTATACAGCAAAGTTCTCCCGGCGCATGCACAGACACACACAGACGCACAAACACACAGTCTCCCCTTCATGTCTGTCACTTTCCGTCTCCAGTATTCCCCTGTTCTTCATGTCTTCCTTTCCTCCCATCCCTTCTGCCTCCCACATCTCCCCCTCTCCCTCACACAAACACACACAGTGACAGATTTCCTCCTTTCATCTATGCGTGTGTGTGTGTGTTTGTGTGTGTGTGTGTGTGTGTGTGTCTCTGTGGATGGTTCTAGCCAGTAATGGGATTGGGAAGATTATGCTCCAGCCATTGTTGTAATGTGCATGTTTTACAAATCTCTCCCTCCTCAGAAAAACTCTAATGCCAGCTGCCTCACAGAGGATACGAGATGCCGCAGCTGTTACACCGAATTCTCCATCTCTCCCGTCCTCGCTCCTCCGTTTTTCTGTCCGCCGGTCTTCACTTTTTCCGCCGACTTCAAAGCCTAAACAGCCTAATCGAGTTAAAATCGGATTCACAGATCACCACACAAGCTGGTGATCGGCTGATGGCTCCCCGAGTTCCAAACAGGGAAAAGAGACGGGCACTCATACATTTTTCAGATGCCATTCTTTTTTTTTTTTGCAATTGACATGCCGCAGGATCACAGCTCACTCATGTATTTGCGTTTGTGGAGTGAAAAAGCAGTTGAATCCTATGTGCAGTCCGGCGGAGGTTAATGAGGGTCTATTCACACTGCAGCACTAATGCTGCTGCCAAGTTAATAATTACCGGGATATTTCATGTCGGTGGAACACATTCATTTGGTACCGTTCGTATCTCAGTAGGAGTTCAGGAGCGGTCAAACTCCAACCGGCGCTGATCTGGAGAACGGCTGTCAGCTCTGGCAAGGAAACATTTTCACAGCTTTCTGCATCCACAGCAGCAGAAAAACAAAACTTAATTGTGTATTTCTTTGTTTTGGGTAACTCTTCTTCCTACTGTTTCTTTTCAATTATTAATGACGCTGTGTGTGCTAAAATACTTAGGATCGGGTCAAAAAGTGTCTCTTTTGAGTTCAGATCCGCACAAAGGGAAAATGTCATCAAGATATTTACCAACTGATTATTTGCGATGATTAGAATGTGTTTTTGGGTCCTCGATTCTTTTAAACGACAAAAATGAATGGAAGGGGGAAAAAAGGAAGCCGTGCTAGACCCAACAGAGATAGCACGTCCATCACTTATTGTCAAATATCACCTAATATCACCTATTACTTACTTTTACGCTCTACTTTTTTTTTTAAGAATTTAAAAGGATAATGTCAATTTTTGCACCACATTTTAACTGAAAGAATTATTTGTATTTTTGTCAGCTAGCATGTGAGTTAGTATCGCCCTGGCTCCCTCGACAAAAAACCTGCGTTATTTCTTTTAAATTGGATTTCGTGACATTGTTGAAAATAGGTTCATGATACTTACACGTTTTGTTCAGCAAGATAATCTTCACAGATGAACATCACTTTTGGGATTTCCAAATCGTAAATGCAATCGTCAGAAGTAGAAAAGCTAACATTAGGCTATAAACAAACTAAAATGCGGTTGCATGACTTCAACGTTATCAACGCTAAACATCTTACTCTACATGTGCTATATACACTTTATCATAAATTGATCAGTCTACAAGTTAGAGTTAATTAGACTATAGACTACTGCTCATTCCAGCAGCAATCTATTGACATGATGGCATCCAACCATGGCCACCACCTTTAAATTATCATCATCAGTTCACATCCTTACCTCCTATGTGTCACACAGATAAAGCAGTCTAAGCCCCGGCAGAGAAGAGCAGTCAGACAGGAATGGGAGGGTGAGGGTCATGTAGTGCACCCTGGTAGTGCAGTGTGTGTGCAGTAAAAAGCTGCCTGTGGATGGTTGAAACAAATTTAAGCTCATGAGGTTCCAAGGAAAGGGAATTGGATGGAAAAAAAACACACATCTGCATTGTACGAGCTCCAGTAAGTTAGCGTTTAATTGAGCCGGTAGACGTTTTTGTTATTGACAACCAATTTTACGAACATGCATATCGTGTGATTGCAGATCATACTTGCAGATGTGTGTTCATGCAATGATATCAATAACACACAGATTTCTCTTTGGACACACACACACACCCACCCACCCACACACACACGCACGCACGCAATGAAATTTAGTTAACTTTTCTTCTCATTATCTGAGCTGGGAACATTCATCGTATTCTGCTCCAAGTATGATTAATGATGTATCGCCTAGATTAAATATCAGAACCAACTTTCAGGCTATGTCTCCACTCTCTTAACCCTCTTTCTCTCCCGCTCTGCCTGTATTTGTGCCTCTCTCACGCTCTGCATGTCTTATCAGAAGCCCAGGTTTTTTGTTTCGTTTTTGTCCCTCCTCCCTCTCCCCGCTTGTATTTTCTCACCCCATCTACGTCCCCTTTACACGGATTCAGGCGTATCATGTGTCTGTGTTGAGACACATTTTGAAAAACCACAGATGCTCCGTCTCTCTCTCACACACACACATACACACACACACACACCGAGGCACTCCTTTTTCGTACATCTCCAGTCTTCCAGAGAGTAACCTCTGATGGATGAGTGGCTGTGGATAAAGCACCACACATCTGCTCTGTATCACAGTCTCAGCTGGATGTGGAGCACTCGTGCACAAAGACATTAACACAGCTTGTCCTTGCCGGGATAAATTGCTACCTGTGCGCACACAAAACACATTCCCCGCTCCCTCACGTACACACAAATGTGCAGATACAGGAAAATTCAAGTTTTTGAGTTATAAAATAGCATTTCATTGTGAGGTTCTGCTTACTCCAGTCATTTTCTGTGTTTTTTTTTATACTGTATATTTACAGTATGATGTATCGCTGCATAGTTCAACCCCGAGTGTATGCTTTCTCAGAGCTTGACAAATATTTACTTAACCTTCTGCTCAGATAGTAAGCAGAAGGTTAAAACAGCCGACTAGTTCTGGGCAGCGGCCCGGTGTAAGCTCGTACTGGAGGTGAGTAATGCTCTTTTTCCTTCTGTAAGCACATTCCCACTGTAAGTATAAATGCATTTACATTTGCCAACCCGGCAGGTTTCTGATTCAGAGAGAGAAAATGCATTAACAGGGTCTCCAAATTGAAATCCTCTCAGAAAACTCTCAGTCTCTCTCTAAAAAATAAGACAAAAAAAAAAGGTGAGTTTCTCTCCGGCACCGTATGCCACAGTAAACAGGATTTAATGCTTAGGTACCCTTCAGAAATTCCTCAAGATGAAGTACATTATGCATGGACAAATAGGAATATGCTGTTGATGCCAGCACTACATGCAAGGAAATGAGACTTTCAAATGTGTGCTGTAATATCACATCCCATGCTTTTTCAGCACCACAGTTTTTACTTTTGTAATATATCTCTTTTAGCAGTAACAGAGTGATATAACGTGTTGCTATTAATGTCTCAGCCATATATTGAAATCCGTGTGAAGTGAAGCGTTTATTGGTGTTTTTCTAAGAATCCGTCCACACTGCGCACGACCGTATTAATGCAGGCTATGCGTGTGCTTAATATAGCCGAGCCTCATGGCATACAGGAAAAACGCATGCTTCCCTTGTAAGCTTGAAGGTGTCACACAGCCAGTGGCCACTTTATTAGGTACACCATTTAATGTAATCCAAGTCGATAGCTCAGTAATAAATCTACCTCTACGAAGAAATGAATGTTTGCTTTTGTTCGACACTGTCAGAGAGGTATCTGTTTAACTTTTCATGGACACAAATTTGCTGTGGTGTTGAACTGGACTATGAGCACATATAAGAATAAACATACAGCTGAATTAACGCCAAGTTTTACCCAAAACTGACCATTAGGTGCTTCATAAAAGGTTAAGAGTCAGACTTGTTCTGGATTGCATTAAAGTGTAACACACCACTGTTTAAGTGGCCACTGACTGTATACTGCGCATGTAAATAAAACATGTGGTATGTATGGAGTCCGCGGCCGGAGAACAGTCCTCTGTGGCAGCCAGCTTGACCCTTTTTGCACTGTGCTCTCAGAAAAGGAGTCTTGTTCGCAGTTCAGCAGTTAGTCCCTTCTCCTGTGCAGTCTTTTGCCGGCTGAGCGATACTTACTGTATGTTGTGCAACAGTTACAGTGCAACTGTGAGGAAAAGGAGCTGTAGCACAAATCCCTGGATCTTGTTCTGCTTTGTACTTCCGCTGTGTATTTTGCCAAAATCCTCGAGATTTTACGGCGATTAACCACAGTCCAGTATTTCCACATTGTGTGTGTTTGTGTGCGTGTGTGTAGCTGACATGTGAGGAACGAAAGTGCCAGCATCATCATGTTAGTCATACACCGACGTGGATTCAGTTAAAACGCGTCCGTATCCCCGGCTACCATGTTTGTCTTTTGCATAACATGTGGAGCATTTCATGGCTTAATGTAGTGTAAAAAGTGAAACCGCCTATGTCATTATAATTCAATGGGTGTTTCATCCAATCAAGGCAGTTTACATAATACACAGACGCACTGTGTGGGATTGTCTCTTTGCATTTTTGTCGTTTGCGCTTTTTTTTTTTTCTGCTCCCTCTCCTCTCTCCGTTGTCCTGTTCATTAGCTCGCGTTCACTCATAACGTCCGTCCTCAGTCAGCCAGTCAATCAGTGTCTCTCCCTTCGGACCACCAGTCGTCTCCAAGTCAACCCCATTACTATCCTGAATCCATCGCCGTCTGTCTGCCTGACTCTCACAACGTGCTCTCCGCCTGTCACTCATAATTCTGTTGTTCTTGTACATACGTGTGTGTGTGTGTGTGTGAGGCTATTGTCGACCACGTGTCCTTAGTATTTGTTGTATGCCCCTTGTGTGTGTGTGTCTGCAGTAATGCTTCGTGAAGGCATGACCAGAGTTCAACTGCGAACTTAACACAGCCGATGGAGCATAAGCGGAGCCTCGTCGAGATGAGCGCGGGTCGGGGTGAAGATACGGCCCACGAAACACACGCAGGAACGGACCCGCACGCACCCGGTGCCAGCTGACAGGTTCTATTTCTCAAACGCAACCAAGCTGGCAATAGGAAAAGCACAAATCAGGTCAATATCTTTACAACCAGGCGCTAATAGACTAAACACTGGCTACATTAAGACTAAGTTATGATTTATCTCCTCTACACCAGATCACTAGTCTGGGATCGGTCGTACTTACAACTGAACCTAGCATGAGCAAAATAGAAAACTGAGCCTAAAGAAATGTAAAGTTTCAACATATCCTTTTTCATTTTTTTTGCTAAAACGTCAATCGCTAAAATGTATTCAGACGATTGGCCTTGGTGATTTGGTGTATGAAAGTGTTGCAAGGCACGAAACTTTCAAAGAGACAATCTTGGAACGCTCCCAAACCTCAGCTGAATTTCTCCTTGCTCTGAGTTCTGAAAATTAAATTTATTCAAAACGTTTCCATTTATGACAAACGACACAACTTAAAAAAAAAAAGGACATGAGTTCTCCTTGTTTTGCCAGCTGCTCCAGCTCCAATCTGATACCAACTTTGGCCTCGATGCTGTGTGATGGACCATTTCAAGCAGTGCGCGGTAAAAAGACCACCTCAAACAAATTGATTTCTTTTTTTCTTTTTTCACCTGCCTTACCCTCACTCCACTGACTTCTGGTCCCATTGTGAGCAGGGGTCGAAGCAGCGCCACGGTTCGCTCCCCTGAGATGACGAACAAAGCCCATCTATCTATAAAGTTCAGTAAACTGGGGCTCAGAAAACTGTTTAACCCCTGCTCAGTCGCCTCAGGCCGTTTGATGGGTTTAGTTGGATAGTGATGAAAGCTGAGTGTTTGTTGGAGACGACAGGCGGGGGTTTGTTGTTGCGCGTATCGTACTTGGCTGTGGCGTATCTAAGTTGGTGTATCAGCTGTGTTCGTGAGTGTGTGTGTGTCTGTGCGGTAACTCCAGGACAAAAAGATGGATGTCCTTGTCAGCACTGATAGGCAGAGCCGTGTCGAGTTGTCAGGTAGGCAGCAGTCGCAACATCCACAGCGTGCGTGTGTGTCATCACGCCATGTCTCTGCAATGTCACGGCACAGGGATCGACGGGGCAGCAACCTGTGTCATCAAAATGCATGAGGACACGCCGCTCTCCCTGTCCTCCTCGCTCATCGCCCTCTTTCTCCATCCGTTTTCGTCTCAAGTTGCGCCGAGACACAACGGTGTTTCTCCCCCGGAATGAGACCGAAATGTGTCAGCAAAAAGTGTCGAGGCTCACTTCGACTGTCCTTCTCCAAGCTCGTGTCAGCGGCAGAGAGCAATTGGAGTAAAAATCTTTTCTTTCTCTTTTGCTCCCCTTCCCCTCTTTCTCTTTCTGCTACGTCTCACTTTCTGACAAGAGAGAAATGCAACAATGGGCACGCTCAGGACCTGTATCAAGGGAGGGTGGGAGCAGAAGACAGAAAGACGGGATCAGCTCAGCACAGGCAGACAGGGAGATAATGAGAATAGATGGTAGCGAGACGGCCTTCTGTCAGCATCCACCTATAGACACACACATACACCAGAGAAATACAAGGAATGATGCATCCCAAATCAAGTGACAATGGCCAGCAAGTATTTCTTCAGTGTTTGTTTCTGTCTTCCATCATGTTTTCTGTAAGACTCCCTCTCCTGCAAAGCAACGCAGTCTCACAGCCGTAAATTGCATAGGAATCATTTATGAGTGGAACCCTGTGTTGGACCCACTGATGAAAATGTGCCGCTGAAATACCCACTTGTAGTTACTGCTGCATTGTAACCTATCGAGTCTGTTCGTCGTTATTAGCCGATTGCGACCCACTGCTGCCGCGAGCACGAGGAGTGACAGCGAGCTGACTGCCAAGGCACTGTTGTAACACCAGCACAGGGAGACTCAGCCAGAACCGATGGAGTTCGACGGAGGATGTAGGCAAACTGTAGAAAACACTGAGCAGATTGTGCGTGTCGGGGGTTTCTATGTGAGTGATGGCACTGTGTCAACTCACGTTGAATCATCACGAGGCAAAAAAAAAAAGTATAGTTCTGTAAGTCTTGCTTGAGTCAACTGTTTAATTGTATAGAAATGTCGATAATTTGTGGAATAAATACCCACCAATCCCGATGGCAGGGCTCCAACCAGTAATTATTGGGATCATGCTTTTGGTCTTGTGTGCATGAATCTGTTCACAGCTCATCTTGCGTATTATTGACTGGACCCATCAGCCTCTTAGTTTTAACATTTTATCAAGTTTGTGAGTCTATATTTTCAATTTTTGCATTCCACAATAGGCTTTACAACCTACAAATAGGCATTTCCGGGAACGCTCCACACAAGGATTACCCAGACTGTTGTCGGTAATATTTTGGCCTTCGTCATGTCTCAGAAACTGAATGACTCAATAGAAAAGTTTTATTTGAACCACAACATCTGCTGATTGATTCCATAACCAATATGTTATGATCCATCAAGTTAGGCGCAGTACAAAGTGAATAAAGCCACTCTTTTGTAATCTTTCCGGCCATCTTGATTGTAAGCCTGTAAGGTGGAGATCTGAACTCTTTATTGAACACCCCCCTTCTCGTCTGTTCATGATTTCAATCAAATGTTTTTTTCAGTCAAATATGTCAAACATATTTTCCAAGGGGACATATTCAAACGCCTTTTTTTGTTAGACGGACACCAAGGACATTTAATTTTACATGGCGAGAAAAACATCACATTTCTCACCTTGGTGGAGCCAGTCGCACAGAATTTTTCGTATTTTTGCTCAAACGAGCTCAGAGGAGTTCAGAGCCACACAAGCAGCTCTGTGAGGCTGCCATGGTCATTGTGAGAGAAAAGCAACTGTACTGGGAAGTTGAAAGCAAGAAATGTATGCTATATATGCTTGATATGCGAATAACTGTCAACTGACTGATTATTAAATCATAGCAACTCTAAATTGTTATTGATCATTACTGGTGGTCTCGATTTTACCGCAGCATTTTAGGGCCATTGTATAGTCAGGGAAAGAAAACATGGTTTCTCGACCAAAAGAAACCTTTTTCTGAGTTTTCACTGAGGAAATCTTGGACACTTGCACACAGCGCTTGTTTTATGTGACATGGATAAAAAAAAAAAAAAGAGTGCTCCTAATAAACTTTTGGTAGAACAGGTTCTCGTATTCCCTACAGTCAGATTCACCTTTGTGGGGCGGTCATAACTTTCAAGACACAGAGCAGCTCCGAAAGCTCAGCCTCACTTCAGCGCTGTATGTGTCTGGGAAAAAAAAATCACTTTTTCTCTTCACTCTTCTCTTTCAAGTCTTCCAAGGTCGGGACTATAATTGTGAGGTTCCTGATGAGCACAACAAGTGAGGACAAAACATCAACATTTTGGCCTTGGGTAGACTCTGGCCTCACAAATCATCCTGAGCTGTATTCAAATAAAATTCTAAAATGATTCGTGAAAAATCAAACAAAATGGGATGTGCCCATCTGGATTACAGCACCTCCATTACCAAGTCGTACTCCTCTTTCCTTTCAACACCCACAGATGGTTTCTCTCGAAGCGCTCCTCCTGTATGGCATTTAAACAATTAGGCAGTGCACACAGAGCTTTACGGTGATTTAAGAACAGCCGTGAGGCATGAAGCAGACGCAAGCTTCTTATTGCTTTTTTAATCATTTCATGTTCGTAATCTGACATGCAATGCAATTCTTAAGGAGTATCTGAATAGCTGAACAACACAATAAAAATGGTAAGTATTCTTATAAACAAGCAGTTTGATTTTTTGTTACAGCTTCTATTGTGTTTCAGCCAATCAAGGACAACATTTGTATTCATCCTGGTTATCATATTTTATTTAGGACACATTTACATCAGATCCTCATTAGTAAATACATCTTCAGACTTTTTAACAACCTTCATTGATAAATGTTAAGTTTGTTGTTAATTGAATTTAATAGTTTGTTATATTAGTTTTAACAATTTCAAAAATGGAAATGCTTCATTAACTATTTATTAAGCAATGTTAATGGTCTATCATCAGTTGCAACTTTATGATGGAGATCCAGATAATGTCTACAGATGAGCTACACAGTATTTACTAACCATTTACAAAATATCATAAACATCAGTTGCAACATTACAATAAACAATGCTTGCTAACATGCTAACAAGCTATTAACTGAAAATGTAACTAGCTATCAATTTCCAATGTATCAATGATGGTTATTAAAGTGTCATATACGATAATAAAATTATATTTTTTATTATCCTTGCCACAACAATTACTACATGACTTCATTATTTAGTCAAAGAAGAACATTTATCAAACAGCTTGTCGAATGAATGATTTGAGTCATTTAACAACCACTGTCAATTTCATGTTTTGGGTGTTTGACTTTTTCAAACTCACTTTTTTTCCAACAGTTAATAGACAAAACTATTGCATAAATAAATATCTGACAAACTGCTTTGTTTGTCATATAGTAGCAAACATAATGACAAACTGATAAAAAAAAACATAATTCTGTCGCCACTGTTTCCACAAACTTACCCTCCAGACACACCACAAAGTAATATATAATTTTTCAATGATAAATCTTGCTATTGTAAAACTCCTGTGCCTCAGCCTCCCAGCTTTGACTCTCATGATGTACAATGCTGCCTTTTTGGGGTCATTCGACAAAAGCCCAAGCTAAGTACACTCTCAGATGAACTGGAGAATGTTTTCAATCATAAATCCTTGAAAGCAGTGTAAAGATGAAGCTGAAAGAGCGTATTTGCCGGAAAGAGAATTAAAAAATCACATAACTTTGCTCTTTGTTCGTAAGTGACGGATGTTGAAAGCAGCCTTGCCTTGGCGTGGTGGAGGCGTCGGCTCTTTTTCTATCTTTTCATGAAGGATAATCGTCTCTTCAGTCTTTTTCTTGTTACTCGGCTTTATCTCAGTTGAACTTGGATCTTAATTTCTTAAAAAAAAATAGAAAATCTCTTAATCATGTTTCTATGTGTAACCTATATGTTTACTGTATGTTTATCTCGTTCTCATAGCACCTGCCTCCATTATGCTTGTACGGTCATGAATACTGGGGTTGATGTGTGTGTGTGTGTGTGTGTGTGTGTGTGTGTGTGTGTGTGTGTGTGTGTGTGTGTGTGTGTGTCTGTGTGTGTGTGTGTGTGTGTGTGCTTGTTTGTGTGCACACTCATGCATGAAACTCAGTCAGACAGAGTAATTTATTCTGTCTTTCCCGATCGCAATAATGCAGGCTTAGATGTGACAGTACACGTGTGTGTGTGTGTGTGTGTGTGTGTGTGTGTGTGTGTGTGTGTGTGTGTGTGTGTGTGTGTGTGTGTGTGTGTGTGTGTGTGTGTGTGTGTGTGTGTGTGTGTGTGTGTGTGCGAGCAGGTGTAATGACGTCCTACCAGAGCAGAAGAACTCAATCTGTGGAACTCATGTTCCCTCTTTTGTCATCTCTCTTCCTCTCTACATCCTCTCGAGTCCCGGTCCTCCCAGCCCCCTCTCCCTCCCACTCACCGTGATTCACAAACTTTTGTTTTGTTCGTACTTTTCATCTTCTTCTGTGAACAAACGGAAAAGAAAGGTACTTTGTGCCACGAAGCCTCGCGGAGCTCGTTCCAAGAGGGTGTGAAAATGAGAAGCGGTGAAATTTTTAGGGCACGTAAATTTTTTTGTTTATTCATGTTTGTACTGCACTCCGTCCCCCCATGTGTGGGATCAACTTACCTCCCTTCTTTAATTCTTTCACTGTTGTATCTTCTCTGCCTGCCATACTTGTTTTGTGAAACAAATAACATACTTATGATATAAATTACCTGGTAACAATATGTTAGTTGGTATTTGTTTAAATAAATAATGGGTCGTGTTACATTAAAAGTTCACTTTAAAGTTAGTTGAGGGCAACAGAGAGTAATCAATGGAGCAGATGTGACTATGTGTATGTTTATTGAAGAATGAGTTTTAAAAATGAGGTTGGAAGTGTTATAGACAGAGATCAGAGATTCCCCCCAAGGATATTTTTCCTTTTGGCGATACATTTTGTTTACCCCCTGTCCAGTGACTCCAACTTCACATTTGATTTTTGGCTCTAATCCATTTGGCTTGACAAAAAAAAAAAATATATACAATGGAAATGTGGATTTAGTCCAGACAAAAATAGCCAAAAATGACATCATCTTTATGTACCCCCGCATTGACCATGATTGGCTGCAGCTCACCAGATTCACCTGCTGATAGCTGGAGAGAAGAGCAGAAAAACTTCAGATCCCAAGAAGCAACATACAAAAAGCACGTTTTTACATTTTCATGTACACGTAACGATGGTGAAAGAGTTGAGTGAGTGCGACGTGTTGTAGGACTCAAACACTGCAAAAAAAACCAAACAGTCGGTGCTCTCTGGTGGACGAACTACGACTGGCATAAAATGTGAGAGGCTAACTTCGGTCAATGTATCTGCTACGCCGATGTGTTAGACACACGCTCTTCTTACGCTGCTGCCATTTCCTTCTGCCTCTCTATGGCCCTCTTTCTCAATATCCGCCTCTTCTCCCCCCCGCCTGTTTCTTTTTTTAAACTTTTGAATTTAATCAGCATTCATTCAGAAACAATACCCCTAAAGCAGCGTATGAAATGTGTATTTTTAAAAACTAGCAAAGAAGCTTCCGAAACCTACTCAGCCTCCGCCGCTCCCTCGCCGTTGTGTAACGGTTTATCATCTCTCCCCACACTGACAGACGGACATGGCTCCAGACCCCAAAATAGAGCCTCTCTCATCCCACTCCTATTCACAGATTGGTGTCGGCAGCCAAGAGAAGCTCACACACGCTGACACATGCATGCACCCTCACACACACGAACGCACTCAGATATGTGAATGCGTACATTTATACACACATTACGTCTACGATAAAGAGGTTAAGATCATCTTGCGTTGAGTTTACGTAATTCTCTTATCAGGAGGAGAGCGGAACAGCTGGACGAGACAGTGCCAAGCAGGATGCCACTTGCTGAGACTAGCGTTTGCCTCCCATTTCAGCCAAAAGAGACCAATGTTTGAGACCGCTGTTTGAGACCACCTTTCACTTCCTGATCAATAAAACCAGGTGCTTTTAGAAATGGCTGCCAAGAAAGACCACTGTTTGAGTGAACTTTGAGATGCTTGCTTCACAATTAAACCAACTTGTACATGTATTTTGAGATTGATGCCAAGCGAGAGACCGCTGTTTGAGACCATTTCAAGACCAGCTTTTGTTTCCTTTTTTGACAAAAAGAAAGTATTTTTAGACTGCTTCAAAGAGAGATACAGCTGTTTGAATTAACTTTGAGACTACTGTTCTCTTCCAGTTTTAACCAACACCAGAGACCACCCTTCACTTTCTGATCTAATCAGCAAAACCAGGTACTTTTAGAAGTGACCACCAAGAGAGAGACTGCCATTTTAGACCACTTCAAGACCAGCATATGTTTCCTTTTTCAATCAACAAAACCAGGTGCCTTTAGATACAGCTGCCAAGAAAGAGACCACTGTTTGAGTGAACTTTTAGACCACCGTTCCCTTCTGGTTTCAACCAAAAAAAGCTGTGCATTTTTAACGGCTGCCAAGCAAGAGTCCGCTTTTTAGGACCACTTCAAGAGCACTGTTCACCTCAAGTTTCAACCAACAAAATCAGGTATTTTTAGATGGTTGCCAAGCAAGAGACCACTATTTGAGACCACTTACAGACCACTGGTACAGTTCTTGCTTGAAGTACCTAAAACACGTATTTTATGGTGGCTGCCGACAGAGATCTAAGTTAGAGACCACCTTTTGCTTCCTGATTCAATCAACATAACTAAGTACTTTTAGATATGACTAAGTGAGAGACAACTGTTTAAAACCATTTTAGGACCATTGTTCTCTTCAACAAAAATCTGTTATTTTTAGATGGCCAAGCAAGAGACCACTATTTGAGACAAGACCAGGAATCGCTTCCAGTTTTAACCAACAAAACCAGGTACTGTTGAGCAAAACACCAATGTTTCAGACCACCTTTGGCTTCCAGTTACAGTCAACAAAACCAGGACATCTTCCAGCCGTGTTTGTGGTGATAAAACCCAAAATTGAAACATATAGTTCAAATGTTGGAAGAATTCCCAACATATCCGTTGTTTACAGAAAAGTACAATGTCTACATTTATTGTAGCATTTGGGTTGTTCTCAACAAAACAGAATGGAACATAGGCTACAGGGTTTGTTTTGGCCTGTCATTATATATCTTGCCTAATTAATCTCTCTCCTTGTGTCTCCATTGACTCCTTTACTCTTTTTTCCTCCTCCTTTACCTTCAACCTCCCTTTTGTCTCATGTCGTCTCCCCTGTTCCCCCTCCCGCTATCTCCGCCGCCATCTCTACCTCCATCTCCCCTCCAGTGGAGTCCTGCTAATACTGTCTAATTATGGCACAGATTACACACACATTCTGCCTCTGTGGGGAATTATGGGGAAGTGAAATAAGTTATCTCAGATACGCGTTTAATCTTTCAGACATCTCCAAAATCTGATGCTTGTCTGGAAAGTTTCTCAGCTGAGCTGCAATTGGCGTGGAGAGGGAAAAAGTGTTGCATCATATCAAGCTCCAGGGAAATGTAGATGACAAACTGAGATTACTTCGATGAGTTTCACTCACAGAACTCAGATGTCATTTGGGTAACAACAACATACGGTCGGGATGCATAAAAGTTGTGTGTGTGTGGGTGGTTTTGTGCGCTTTTAAAAGAAAAGGGAGAACAACCATTATAAAGTTCACAATTGTATATGTGCAACTTTTATGGTCATTTAATCAAGTCAGGAGGCAAAATACAACCAGACTTGCTTTCATTGTATGTCTGTATTTTCGAAAATGCACATACATGATCTTTTCCCATGCCCATATTCACAAAACCTCTTCCATATGCTCGATATTTATGGTTATTTGTGTATTCTGTCAGCGTGTGACCTTTTTCAATTGACCTTTAGCGGTACACAGAACGTCCCAAGAGCATCTCAGAGCGGGCTCAAAATGATGCCATGCATCAAAGTGGCCTCCCACACCCTGGAAATTAGCCTCTTTTATCATGGCCTGGCTCAAGGTCAAAGTATTGGTAAGCATGGCCATTATGGGTCAAAGGGAGCCTCAGTTGCACGCTGACAGGCCAATTGCCCCATTAGATGTGCGGGACGGTGTTTGCCCGCTGGCTCTTACATCTTTAAAGACTCTGTGCTCACCTCCTTTGTCTTTATCAGAAGTGAGATCATTTGTTTGAATGTAGGAGTCATTGGGCGGAATAAAGACTCTGCAGTTTTTATGTCGTTGGTAAATTTGCAGAACATTCATAAAATATGAAGTCTGAGAACAGTCAAAAGTCTACTTTTGCAGCTTTCTAAAACTGAAATATGTTTTGTTTTAGCTACATTACAACTTACAACATGTTCCACTGTTCAATCAGTTTTACTGCAAAAAGAGCCTTTATGGGAAGGGTTATTGTATTAAAACAGCATTTATATAACTGTGATATATCATATCTAACTGCCGAAGCTGGGAAGTGCTTTCAATGAAAATGACTGGCTGTGAAATGGGCCACGAGGTAAAGACTGATGATTATGTTATAGTTTGATGGAAGTACATCTGAACAGAAACACACAGTTACTTGCTCTTGACCCCCTCTCTTTCTATCTGACTTCATCACTTTACACCTTGCAGCAGTGGATAAAGGAGTTTGAATGGTCTGCCAGTAGCCATCTGCTAATCATGACAAATTACTCTCTTGTGACCTATTCACAATGTGTGTCTCTCTGTGTTTCAGAGAGAGGGTGAAAGAGAGAGAGACAGTGTCAAAAAAAAGAGAACATTTTAAAAAGTTTAAGCTTTGTCACAGTTGTAATTGAGTTGAATTGTATCGCTACATTGCACTTTTCATTCCAGGGAGGGATTCATATAGAGGTCCTGAATAATTGTTTACATTAATGCGCTGACTAACTGGCATGACATTGCAGAATGTGCAGTGTATGTGTACACTTTAACTACTTTAGCATAACAGAGAGCGAGTTTTGTGATTTAATATTTTTTGCTGCGAGACCTATCTGGCATCAGAACATGGCTCGAGGCAAACTTTAACTTTGTGTTTAGTATCCTACATGCAGCGTGCTGTTCTGAATCGGAGCTAAAAATGCTCATTAAGCAGAGAACCTGGTTGGATCTTATTACAAGTTATTCCAAACTTAAGTCCAGACAACTCGCGTTTTTCCAATAGTTCCAACAGCAAATGAACGCGCCCTTTCTTGTGATTACAGCAGATCAAATTCTCTGTATGCTAGGGGAAGTTGCTTCAATGCATTCGTTCTTATCCCCTTTAGCATAGGGTACACTGGACCATCCTCTACTAAGGGAAAGGAGATAATAACATCCCAACATTTTTGTTGTGAAAGTGCGGTCAGATCTTCTCTTAGCACCTTACAATTCTCTGTCACATCTTTCCTAACCTCATGACATTTTCCATCAAGGTCAAGGAAACGTGTTAAATGTGGAAAGGATGTCTTGGCACCCACTGTCACCTACTGAGGCAAAGTCTCCACTCGGGGCCATGGATTATCTTCTCGGCTCAGGCCTAATTCGTCGTTGTTCATTGTTAACTTGCCTTTTGTAGCTGCCGGTGTTTAGTGCAAGCACAACTAATGGGTATACTGATTATTTATCCTTAGCCTTCCCCAGCCACACAAAAACAGCCATTGTTTGGTGTTGTGTACTGTAATAAACACAATAGGTATTCATACAGCGCCCACCTCCATTTCCACTCACTCTATATTAGCAGCCTGGATTTTCAAGCTCCTGACTGGGCTTGGGAGATTAATGCAGACAGGCGTAGGATATGGAAATATGATTTACTGTACTGTGGTTTGACAAAGTAGGGGTATGCATAATAGTGATTCGCTGTTTCTTTATTGTGTAAAATACACAAGTCAGAATCATGCTTCAGTGTGCAAACTGGTCTGTCAGTCAAGAATGGGAAAATGCTCCGAGACTTCCCAATCCCACACACCATCTCCATCTGATAAACAGAGGCCCTTCGTGGCCCTTTCATTCAGCTCGGCAGCAGCACAATCACTGTTTTAAAAGATATAAATGCTGTTTGTATACATGACGAGGAGGAAAATCACCATTTTGTGCAAGGACGCTGAACCATAGTCCCATCCAGACTTTATTCAACCAAAGAGAACTGTGGGGTTAAGTCATTTATTAACAGTATGACGTCAGTTTGTGCAATTTACATTCCACCTATGAGCAAACATTTAGCTGTGTTGATTGCACTGTACTCAATAATGTATGTGAATAATAATATTAAATTATTAATAATAATAATGTGAATTCTGAGGACTTCCACCGGGTCACCGCTTTGCTTCCTGCTAATAGTTCTTATAGAGTAGACGGGAGAGGTGTCGTTATGAAAGCAAAGGTTGTATCTTATATTGATACTTTACTCGCCACAGGCTGACTCACTCATTTCAACATGAGTTGGCTGAGCAAACAAGTTTTTCATATTGCGATCGTCTTCCAGGAAATGAAGCCAAAGTGAGTTATGGATCCTCCCCATCATCCATCACCATCATTTAGTTTGTTCCAATCGTTCCTCAACACGTGTAAATACAAAAAAAAAACGACACGGGGCTCGTGCACACGCTCCGCCACGCGAAGCTGCAGTCGCTCGCGGTCCTTCATGCAAACTCAGACACCTTGCCCACATACCGAATACTACAATGCACAATACACACATGTCATACACACAAAAGCTGTCTGTGCTGCAGTGTACAGCGAACAAGGAAACATGTACTCCCCTGAGGGCTTGGATCTTGTGTTATCGTGTTCGCTGAGCTCCAGCGCTTCATAAAAGACTCCGGTTTTGCTCCACACATCACAATCCGTGTTTCAGTGCAGCGTTCCTGCCTTTGTAATTACATGAAGTTGCTGTACGCCTCGTCCCCGTAATGTCTGAGTGACTGTGTGTGTGTGAGGGTGTGTGGAGTCCTCTGTGTATAGGTTGTGAATGTGGTTACCTCTATTGTGTGAAACAACCATGATTGCTTGTTGTATCTTTTGTGTGAGAAAATGTTTGTGTACCGCAAGAACAGCAGACACTTACTTAATGAATATGTCATGAGTCATTATTCTAGTTGTCGCTGGGTATTGAAATTTGGTTAAATAACCTCCATTCTCTCTTAAATGATGTTTTTGAGTTTTGTTTTGTTTTTTTCACAGAAGAGAAGACTTAAAAGAAAAAAAGAAAGAGGGAATAACCAGGCAGGAGTGTAAAAAAAAATGAGGAATGAAATAAGAGTGTGGGAATTAGGGAAGACAGAGGCGGCATGAGAATCAAAGTCAAGAGACATAAAGAAGGCAAGAATGAATTAGCTAAAGCCAGACAGACAAGATGAAGAGACACCTTCACTCCACTTGCGCTGATGAAGATAATGAGGGATTTGTGTTTAATACTGAGATGGTAGCGGAGGAAGAAGCAAAGCAGAGAACTTTATGGTTTGTTGGATGAATGGAGCTGGGTGTATCAAAGGAAGGATTTAGAGTGGCCAGAAGCTGTCTCCATCAAAATCTCTATAAGTTTTGAAAATTCAAACAAACATTGATGTTTTATAGTATAAAGCTGAAGCCAAGCAAGCTAGCTATGTAACATCTGATTGTCTTGTACACTTTATGGAAGGCTCGGTCGTTCACAAGCAAGGATGGGGTGAGGTTCAACACTTTGTGTTTAACCGCAAGGGCAAATTGACCAAAAGTAAGTGTTTCTCAAAGCATAAATGAAAGGAATGGCAATGGAAAGGAATCATACAATCCATGCTATTGTAATATTCAGATAATCTGGAGGATGGATGGTTGGATGTATGCCCATGACCTTCGATCCCTCAGGCAGCACCGCTTTAGAAGCCAACAATCGTTGACAAGATATTTCTAAATTGGCTCAGGAACACTTTGGAAAACCTTTATTGGTAAAGATAGTTTGCTGTGGCATCTACAACTGCAAGTTCAGCTGCAAGTTCTCTACAATGCAAAGCAAAAGTCATACATCAACAACATCCAGAAATGCTTCTGAATTCTCCAGCATTTGTGATGGTATGTGGGTGTTTTATCGGTCATGGCATGGGAAACTTGCACATCTGTGAAGGAACCATTCATGCTGAAAGATACATGCATGTTCCTAATATACCTTTTAGATGAACTGACTGACGTTCATCATCTCATTAAAATGCCATGTTATGCTGGGAAACCTTTGGTCCCCTTAACATGTACCACGTACCCTGACACCATTGCAAGCCAAGTATCCCCCCTCATTGCATCCCCTCACTCCCTGGTAGTAGTGGACCCTAAGAACATGACAAAGAGCTCAAAGCCTCGATATGGCTGCCACCCGGATCCCAATTTGATCAGCCATCCGTGGGACATGCGGGAACAAGTCCAATCCACGGAGGCTCCACCGCGGATCGAACTTGGCTCCGACCCATCGAGGCATGACCACAGGACCTGGGGGGTTTTCCCCGTGGTGTCTGGCACCAAGGCGTTGGCAGTGGAGTCGTGCTTGCGAGGCGGGACCTACAGTTATGCGTTAGCTGCTTTAAACAACATTATTGTTAAGGCGTGGCAAATGATGGATGTTGCAATAGAACTAAATGAACAAAGCTTCCTGCCACTCTCGTTGCCCTGCCAGCCATCCAACAGTGCTCCTCTGCTAACCTTACTGAGTTGAAGAGAGTGTGTGACTATCAGCCCTGCAGCAGAGTGCCTTTATCGTAGAGCACCTGTGACACCGGCATAGTGATTCCTCTGAGACTGTGTGCTGCCAAAATAAATCATATGCATGGGGAGCACTGGTATGTTGGTGTGTTTGTGATACGGTGGTATAATGTGGGGGTGATGAGGGGTTGGCTGTTTCTTGTGCCTTCATGACATTTACGATCCATTATCCAGGGCTTAGCGCGAAGAGAGAATTGACTTTTTTTCCTTGAAGGACACACATAATATACAGCCATTCGGTACATGTCCTTCTTATTATATGCGGCTTTTTAAATGTGTTGTATAATGTGACTTAAAGCGTTATATTGCATTCTAATGGGTTTCATTGAAAGGTAATCTCGGTATTTAAGCAAGAGCATGTTTACCACTGTAAGTGTCACAGCCATTATACTAGGGTTGGTCCATTCACTCTGTGCTGCATCTGTGCTTCATTAGCTATAAAATCCATTCCAGTTGCTTATTGAGAGAGTGCTCAAATTAATGAAAACTCCATACCACGTTTTTTCAATGCTACCTTGACACACAGCGCACACACAAACACATAGACTAGTCATTGAAGTCCAGATGCTAGCCTGCCGAGTGAAGGTGGGGTCAGACACAGTCATCGCCAAAAGCCTTGAGCACAGAGAGTAAACTCGACAGGAAGAAGGGAAACATGACAGGAAAGAGGAAACGAAGATGGCAAAGGAGACCAAAAACAGAGGGAGAGATTAAATGAAGAGTTAAAGAGGGAACAAGCGAAATAATCAAGAAGTGATGAAGGTTATTAAGGCAAGGAGGAGCTCTCGATTGCATTTTTCATTAGTGTCATAGTGTTAGCATTACATTAGATGATTATGAAATGTATTAAATAGACAAAAACAGCAGAAGTCATTGTTGGTGATTAATTGTTTCACATTAATTTATATATTTCATTGAATTTTGTGGTTTTAAGTTATTTTCCGTATGGAATCTTAACAAATCAGTATTTTTAGCCAAAAAAAGCACAATCTATCATGAGCCTGTGACATGAAGCTATTATAAATTAGTTAGTAAATACATTTACATAATTTTGGCTTTTTAGAAACTTTGAATGTGTTATCCTGGACACTTTTGCTGGATGGAATTGCAAAATATGGCCATGCTGATCATTTTTCTCAATACTATAGACATATAATATATCAAACCACCTGCACCAGAATACATAATATAACCATTACACTTTTAAAAATGTAGGCAAGAACCCCGAAACATCCAAGAAAATTGTACCACCGACATTTTAAATACTTTCTACGCTCATGTTTACTACACTGGACACTGTTTTCCACGTTCTTTGCAAATTCAGTCAAACAGCATCCTGTGTTTGTGTTTGTCCGAGCGTGAATTGTTTATTTTGTCCCACATATGTGTACGGTGAGCCTGCGGTGCAACTAATTTCCCTGTCTGCGTGGTGTGCAAACATGTACTTGTGTGCATATCACATGGTGCCAGGCGTTATTTTTCCGCTAGAGAGGCGAGACTAGAACAGAGTCCACGTTAGGTATTCCTCTGACAAAAAGAAGCGATTGTTCTGCGAAAAAAAATAAATGAAATAAGCTAAAAACACAGAAACCTCGAGACGGCAGACCAGAGAGAAAGAGAGAGAGAGAGAGAGAGTGAGTGAAAGAGAAGGAGACAGGCTGAAAATGGATACCATAGAAAGTGGGAAACACGGAGAGACAAGACAGCGAGACAGAGCCGGGGTGTGCAGCCACAATATCAAACTCGTCCTCCTCAAATATAGCAACCGTAAAAAAGTAAGAGGAGAGAGGAGCAGGAGAGACACGCTGACACAGGGTGTGGGAGCATATAAAAGTCGAGAAACCCAAATTGCACTTTTTAAAGCTCAGCACATAACCCCTCGCACAAGTCTTCCCCCTCACGCGCACACCAACCAACCTCGCTCGCCTCCTGACTTGACAGCAGAGAGGCAGGCAGGGGGGGATGTCTTAGTTGCATAATCCAATGTCTCAGTTGCATAAACACGCTGCTTTTTTAGATGTAAGTGTGCTTTTTGTCTGTGAATTCCATATCACTGATGGTGCTCCAGCTCACTGTTCCCGTCTGCTGGCTCCAAATGCCGGTGGGGAGTTGCTGGAGTAAACTGAAGTACCACAGCGCCATCTGTCGGCGGCGGCGGGGCGATGACAGCCGACTGCAGCAGCAGTGCGGAGGGAGCACCAAGTGTAAAGAAGCCTCCCTGTGTCGAGTGGCACTAAACCCACTTTGATCCCGTCTCTTCCCATTCATTTGCATGATCCCCTTTAGATTGGCTAAATAGGTTTATATACATTATGATCCCGTGCGCCGCAGGCTATACGCTGGTTAATATTCTGCAGCTTCCTTTTGGCTCTCAGACATATCTGACAGCTGTGAATTCATCTGTCAATGTAGTCTTTTTTAAGGGGGGGTGATTACTGGATATTAATCGTGTTTCTTGTCTTTCAGTGGCATTATCAAATACATTCTGGACACACACACACATACACACACAAAGTGAAGTCCATATATCTTTTTTTTTTTTTTTTTTTACCCTAGCACACTCATTTGTTATTAATAAAATTACCCCGAGGTGCTCCTTTGCAGCTTTGATGTGAGGGCGCCAACAACACCAGATGAGCTGTGAGAAATACATGAACCAACATTAACTTTAAGGCTCTATATGAGTATTTCAACATTGATAAACCTGTGAATGGCTATCCGCTATACTAGGTATATATAAAAACATAAGTATAAAGAAACAGGGCGCAGAAATGCGCAAATATGTGCATGTCGGAGCACGAAAGTTACTTCACTGCTTGCTGAATCTGAGTGGGATAAATGACATGATAAATGCGTCTGGTACAGGGAATCTTGGGATCGAAATGGTACGGTGTGATGAGGGTTGTTTTGCATCCGGCTGACAAGCAACAGTGATCTAAAATGGACTGAGAGAAAGTTGTACCTCGATGTAGGAGTGCTCTTCACAATCATACCCGGCAGAACGTTGTGAAACTTGTTATCTTCGTTTAACCCTGAGGAGCAGCGGGCGGTCACAGTGCAGTGCCCCAGGACGAACTCCAGTTCTAGGCCAGTGCCTCGGTCGATGGCACTGGCATGTGAGGACTGTAGACAAGTGGGCCTGACGGTACAGGAAGTGATAGGACTCTGTCTGATTCAATGCCAAGCGTATGCGGCTGCATTTCATGCAGACGTTTCATGCATTTTGGCAGCTATTACTCATCAGTAAGTTGCTTGATATAATCTGAAAACCATAGATATTTCTTGGCTTGTAACGTAGCTGTCGAATTAGTATCCTAGTTATCATTTCCCTCTTCGGGCCAGCTAGGAGCAGCTTTCTGAGCTGACTGCAAAAAATATTGGTCATTATTATTTTGATTCTAAAATTGCTGCGTGTTGCCCCTTTTTTCCCTGATTTACATCCCTGCCACTGCAATGTGTTGGCAAGGATATGTAGCCTAACATTAGCTAGCATGTTCGTTTTACATCAGTAAAATCTCTCCGATCATGTGGTCTATACTATTTTCCGGAGAAGGGCTTTTCATTATGAAGTAGCTCCATTTTACTAAAAATACTAGAATGGCGATTGGTAGAGAGCGCAACAGTCTCCATTAATTCAATCATGCCACATTCAATACCAAACTCAATAGCCCTGCATCACTCAGCAAGTTTGAAAACACCAACAGATTAAACTTACCAGTTATAGGCTCTCATGAAACTGTAATTCATAAAGATTCATACATCATTCCCTGAGAAATTAACAGAAATGATGAAACATTCAGGTCCCTCTTGCTTTGGGACAGCAGCGCTAACCACTGCACTGCCATGCTGATTCTCTTTTTCTGGATCCGCTCTAAATACTAATGGTGTCTGCTGTATTCTGGGCTGTGACCCATCCTCCAACCAAGTTTTGTAGAGATCCATATTGTAGTTTTTGTGTAATCCTGCTCACAAACCAACAAATGGACACGGGTTCTATTTAGATCATGCTTTACTAGAATACGGACGACTCAGATTACTACCACCCATCATCTAATTCATTGCAAGACTTCTTTCATTGCGCTCTGTCTTTCCTGAGTGTTCGATTCTGCACCTCCATCTCGCTGTCACCTCTCTCTTTAACGACACAGCGTTGCTCACATCCACATCTCCTGATCCGTCTCATTCTTTCACAGCTCCTATCTCCGTAAACCCGCAACTCCTCCACTCCTGTTGTCTCATTTCCTGTTTGTTGCTCCCCCAGTCTCTCCCTCTAATCTTCATCCTTACATCGTTTATCTCTCCGTCTCATTCCCTGCTCCCAGAGGCCCTGACAGCATGAAGGATTTATCGGGGGACCGAACAGGCTGTACGTGAGGATGTGCACGTCCATCAAAAAAAATAACTGTCTCCACTGAACATGCATAACAAAGTGGAGTGCAGCCATGAGCATGGGTAATGATCCTGTGAGGTGGAAAGAAAGGAAACACATTTAGGAAAGTTTGATACTCAAATAAGGACTGTTTAACATAGTTATTGTGGATGTACATTAGTACAGGTTACTTTTGAAATGTATTCGCGAGCAGATTACTAGTTACCTTGCCCAATATGCAATAACTAATGCAACTGTACATTTCTGCAAAACACGAATATGTTGAGACTTTACGTTTCTTTATGATGCAACCTCAGTTTCTTGAGGTTCAATTCACAACTTGATGTTGTGACAAGGCTGAGCTGATGCTCTGGTTAGGCTTAGACACTAAACACACTTGTCATGGTTAGGAAAACATAGTTTTAGCAGAAACAACCTGCTTTGGTCGCCACAAATACGGCTGAAAATCGTCCCAAGGTCTCCATGCTTACATATGTTTGAACTTGAACTGTGGTTACTGGCTAACAGAGTTCTTGCCTAACTCCACCGCCCTCCCTTCCATCTTCCAATATGAAAGTCAAGTCAGAAATATGTAATGTTGACGTGACATGTTCATCTGGTATGTTGCCTATGACGCGTACAAATCTGAACGTGTCAGTGTTTTGTTTTTTGTCCGAAACGTTAACTGCCAAGATTTCATCCTGGCTGGTAATCACCAACATTTTACTTTGCTTTAATTTAATTACATATTTTTCCATTAACTGTGGTGAAATACAATTGCATTTGTTTTATAATTCACATTTCAATATTTAATTCCTCAACACTGAATATCAGTCTGGCTGTTGCTAGCTTGGTGGCGTGGCGCTTAGCCCTTACCAAAACATGTGAAATGTGACTCCCGCTGGTCCCAAAGTTGTGTACTCCACATGCCTCCTTCACCACAAGGAGTTTAAGACAGCTTTGATGGAGTGACAAAAGTAAAATATGAAGTCAAGTACTGCATTACTTTTGCTGCTGAATAATTTGAAATCAGTTGTTGACTATGAGTAATTAATTGCGGTTTACAAGAAACTTGCCCCAACACTGCTGAGTATATAAGATATACATCTATAAGATATAATATAAAACGATACCATACCCTTGACTGTAATGTACAGTAAGGGTAACAGCATGTGAGAGTTTGGTCGAGGGATTTATTGTTGTTTTGGGACAAAAGAAGACAACAGGAAGCAGAAAAAATGGATACAGTAAGATAAAATAAAGTCCCAGACACTCATTTTCAGTGTCAGATTTGATTTACCTTGCTCGCTGCAGACAAATAAATCTTGTTCCTACAGTATTGCAACTTTTTACACAAGTAACTAAAGAATCTCTGAACTTCTTTTTCCCTCCACTGCTCTTGTGCTCACAGTTGGATGCACAAATTCAATTTTCAGTCCATTTTTTACTTTCAATTTTCAGTCGCCTCCCCCAAAAACTTGGAGACACACACACACACACGCACGCTCACCAAAGGCAAACACACACGCCCCAACGTTTTGATTAATGGCATTGATCGATCAAAGAGTCATGAAACATTTTTCTCCTGCCAATTTTGGTAAAAGAAGAAAAAAGGCAAACTTGCGGATGAGCCTCCTGAAATTCTAACACACACACATACACACACACACACACACACACACGCACATGCAGCCAGACAAACAGAGTGACTCATTCCCTCGCTGGTAAGCTACTGTATGAGCGCCGTAATGTGCTGAAATTATTGATCTGACAAAAGGACCTGACAACCCCAGCTGGTCTGAAACAAAAAAAAATATCGATGCTTATTTTACCCATTGGACCGCACACAGGAGCTCTCATACAGAGACGCGTTTTTTTCACATTAACAATACAGAAACCTTTCCCCGCCTGCTGCGCGTCACACGTATGCATACATGCCCCGGCGAACACACAGCCGAGCGGCTCAAATGGATGATGGAGGGGTTTATATATTCCTGTTGCCTCGCAGAGGAAAAGAAAAAAAGAAATTCTGTCATCTGTGGATCACAAATATTATTTAAGTCATCCTCTCAAGATACACACTCGTGGGAAGAGTACTTTAGAGGATTAAAGGAGATTATTCAATTCATCATTTAGCCTTTAAAGCTTTTTCTGCCTCTGCACTCACTTCTCCCATTTTCTCCTCCGATTCTTTTTCTTCCTTTGCAGAAATGTTTTGAAAAGATTGTTGTTGTTTTTTAAAGGAGCACTACGTAGTTTTTTGAGAAGACATTTAGACCTGAGTTTTGATATTTACAATATTAAAAAAGGTAAAAATACAATCTCAGGAACATTATTTTTTTTTTCTGGAGCTGAATAAACAAGCTGTTCTCAGAGGAAAATGAGGTCCCCAGAACACTGTTTGAAGCTAGACAGGTGGCAGGGTCCGCCACATATAAACAATTAACACTTAATAAAACAGAGCGAAGATGTGTTGTCCTTTGAGCTCAGTTTGTTTATTCAGTCATGAAAACAAAGACAGTTTGTTTAAACATAGAACATCTTTCAGTTAAAATGTCTTCCTCCAAAACTACGTAGTGCACCTTTAAAATAACAGCACTGTTTCCTGAACTAAACAAATAAGTGTTCTCTTTATATTGTTTTTCTCCTCACAATCGTAAACACAGATAAGGAGTTAATCACTCCCTCCGTTTTTTAACGGTCCATTCAATTTGCCATTTTTCTTCTTTTTCCATCACACATTTTTCCATTTATTGCATTTTGTTTTTATGCACCTCCATGAGTGTGTTATCTTTTGAATAGACCCACAGTATATCAGTCCAGTTAGCTTTTCCTCTCGTGGCCTTATTTTTTCTTCATCGTAGTCTCTCCCTGTCTTATTCCTTCTTCCAAAGCCTTTATTCTCTCGAGATTGTGAATGCGACAATCCACAGATGGAAACACGGTCAAAAACTGCAGTGTGAAATCCAGTGATACCAGCAGTGAACAGACGTCAGCTGACAAATGTGCAAATGCATATGTACAGACATGTAACACGTGACCTGCAGGAATATAATATGAGCACTGGCACACATGTAGCTTGGAGTGTGCGCGCACACACACACACACACACACATACAAAAACTCTAGGGATGGCTGCAGCCTGGTAATTGGCAACAGGTTTCAGTGGACTTATTTTATCTACGAGTGTATTGAATTCCTCTCCCTCCCTTATTAACACAGGGGATTGAAAGCAGCTCAGATATCAAGGCTGACACACACTCTCTGATTGTCTCTGCCACTTAACGGGAGCTTTACTCGCCCACTCTCTTAACATTATTTCTTCTCCTTTGGAAAGAGGAGAGAGGTCCGTGGACCAGTGCTGAGATGGGAACCAGTAGAAACGGGATCATTAGAAAATGTGCTCCCCTCTCTTCATGTGCGTTTCCAAGTGAAGATTCAATGTCTTTGTGTTTTGCTTGAAAAGCCCCCAACAGATATTTCTTTTCACCATGAATCAAGGTTTTTTGCCCCTTAAGAATGACTTGTTTTTGCTCATCAAAATATTGTTGTTTTTCAAAAGGGTGTTCCCTTCAGCTTCCTCATAATGATCAGCCCTTTCGGAACATAAAGCTGCAGCATACAGAAAATGTAAACTTTCAACATATCTGTGGTTTGCAGAAACACACATGACACATAACGGTCATGGTTGTGGACTTTTAGCTTTATTTTGGAAGTTCTCGCCTCATGTGTCGTGCTTTCTTTACACTTCCTGTCTTAATATTCTTCCCGCCTGTTTATGCCTGCATTTTTTTTGTTAGTTAATCAGCCCCCGTGTTTAATCCCTGTGTTTTTCCCTTACTCTGTCAGTTTGTCTGTTTTCCTCGGTTTGTCTGCATTTGTGCGTCCTGTGTTCCAGCTTTGTGTTCCCCGTCCCTCTGTGGTTTGTTCTTAGTTTTGAATTCTTAGTTTTTTCTTGGATACTCAGTCTCCTGTCTTTTTTGTCAGATGCTTCTTCACTGCCCGCAATTAGATTTGTCTTTAAAGATCGAAAAATGAATAAATAAATGAAGGTACAGATTTTTTTTCACATTTAAAGTATAAATTGCTCCCGTAAAAATTATGAATCCGTCGCCATATTAAAATATGGTGTCGAACATTTCATCTACACAACAAGGTGTGTGTGTGTGTGTGTGTGTGTGGTGGCCATGTGGCCGTGTGGCCTGCAGCCATTAATACTCTTTCTTGTTCCTCAAATGTCATACAGTCACAAGACGGCGACGTGATAGGGCAACACCTTCCTACCATCTAATTCCCAGAGGCACACACAGATTCAACAGCCACATTAGAAGACTTTGAAAACTGAAAGCGCGTTCGTCACACGACCGATTCAATTTTGGTCCGAGGTAATCACATGGGATGTAACTAACTTCTCCCTCATAATATAAGCACCTCCAGTTTAAAACAAATTATGTAACCTGAGGTTCATTAATATGCACTGTGGTCAGTGAAATCTGGTGAAAGCTCGGGGGAAAACGGACTTCATGTGAAAATGAAGATTATAATGTGTGGTGGGAGAGAGACGGGACAATATCATTAGGTCCTGACGATGATCACACCGAACGTCTGTCTTTGTGTTTTGGAAAATAATGTTATTTACTTTCCTGACAAGACTTAGACGAGAAGATTAATACCATTCTCATGTTTGTGAGCTAAATATGAACAGCAGTCTTTGCGCTAAGCTAAGCTAACTGGCAGCTGGTGCCTCTTTAGCACAGACACAACAGTGTTACCGATCGCCTCATCCAGCTTTGGCTAAGAAAATTAAAATGCAGAGTTTCAAAAATGTCAAACGCTGACCTTAACTTGACATCCAAACACAGTAATTGCGATCCTCACCTATTAACATAGGCCATCTTTACCATGTTAACTTAACCTGAACCAGGTATGTGATACCAGCTCATAAAACACAAACACACAGCCTCTCCAGCCAATCTAGCCTCACCACACCAGAGACCAATAACCATAAGCAGTAATAACCACTAGAAAATATGCTGCCCATCACTCCCCCCCTCCCCAATCAGGATCTGTCCTCCAGCTGTATTGAATCAACAGGTCTAATGTAAAGTGGCCTAAATAGCCTTTAATGGCACCGGCCTTAACCAGCAGTGACACAAAGAAACCGCAACACGTCAGACTTCTCGATTTTTGCCGTTACATGTTGAGCTGAAATGCATTGTAATGGAGACATATGCTGCACTGACGTGTGGGAGATGTCACATCAGTTTAACACAGCATAATTACCACTTAGAGTTAAATAGCCTTTGGCAGGCACACAACCACACTTGGAACGAGGTTAATACAGCCGAGAACAGCGAGCACAGCGATCCCAAACGCCGCCCGTGCCATCTGATGGAGCCGCTGACACAAATGGTGTTGATTATTAGAGTGTGCGACACTCTCAAGTCTCGGCCTGCCACTGCAATTATGACACCCACTGCTCATGAGTACAGTGTAATGGAAAAAATTGCCAAACTCCATGGATTTATGTGAGTGCATGTAAACAAGCGAAGCTAAACAAAATGCGTTCAAAAGGAGTTCACATAACACTATTCCTAAAATTAAATTTACACAACAGTTACTGTATTTTAGTTTATACCTTTACTCTGTCATATTGTCAAGGATACTTTCTGGAATGTGTTACAAGGTCAGATCTGTACGGTGTATGAAAACGCCTTCTACAAGGCAGACAAGTAAACTGGGTGAAAGAAAGGCACCACCCACAACTACAGTGCAGCGCATTTAATTCAGTCAGTGATATCAGCGTCAACACTTGTCATATCCACTTGAGGAGCCATTAACAGAAGGGACGCTAATGCCACACACAAAGGCCGCTGTGTCATTTCGATAACAACTCCTCCTTTTCCAGGTAGGAGGCCGAGCTACAGAGAGCGGAGGATGAGCGCTCAGAGTAATGACTACTTAAACCCAATTTGCATACATCACACTGTCCTGAGGGGTTTGAGTCAGTCTCGCCATTGGCCGCATCACTCCATCCTCGCATCCATTGTGGAGGCTTTGTAAAGAATGACAAATGGCGATGTGTGATAAAAGTCATATGCTGATTTCGGTGACATTGTTCCATTCCCCCCGTGGCACGTAGGGTTAACTGTTGGATTACAAACGCTTTTATTTGCCTAAAGGCAGCAAAGACCCCAACTAGCGCTGCCGCACTCATCCCTAAATGGCCTACCACGAATCTGACCTTTTCGAAAACCTTTTTTACAACCAGCAGCAGATGTTACGAGCCGCTCTCACATTTTCTCAAGGCCTTGTCCCTATCCTCTTGTTTCCAACTCTTATTCCCCCGCTGTTTCGCATCTTTCACTTCCTGTGACCCTTTTGTTGTTTCAGACTCAGATTTTCTCATTCACTTCTTGTGTCATCCCCCGTCTCTCTATTTTACGCTTTCTTTTGCCTTATTCTTATTTTTTGCGGGCTTCCCCCTCCCGAGCTTTTGTTCAAGTGCCTCGAGCACTTTTATTCATTTCAATGGCATTCGATTGTCAGTGGAGGTCTTGTTAAAATGGCCCAATTGACCTTATTTTGGTGAAAGGAGAAAATCGCTCCTCTTTTACTCCTGTCTTTTTCTTTTTCACTTTGTTAGTTTTACTATTCCAAGCCTCCCATAGCTCTCTGTGAGTGTGCATGGTCTTAAAAACTGTCAATGCATAGGGCAGAGATACTCATTACCCTGTCATCCATCAAATGTGCATGCAAAAATCTGTAACTCTACAAATGTTTGCACTCAAATGCCCGCACACATGGCAGTGGACCTATTCCATTTTGATACATTGTTTGAGCTTGACATTGTTGATCTGTCAGGTGTTAGTCTTGTGCACTATTTACTATGACATAATCATACAGATTGACCCCCAACTGTGACTGACTTGCATCCCTGTGGTACAGTTTGGTTATTTCATTTTTTAAATAAGGAGGAGGCCTCTGCGAAATTTTCAGCCGCGTTTGTGGAGACAGAAACCAGATATTTTTGACGAAAAGTCGGAACATCTCCAGCCATAGTTGTGGCGACCAAAACAGGACTTTTAAGCAAAGACATGATCTTTCTCTAACCCTAACACTGGATATTTTTAACAAGACCTCTGAAAAATGTCCAGCTGTGCTAGAGGAGACAAAAACCAGACATTTTAAAGAGGACGTGGGGACATCTCCAGCTGCGTTTGTGGTGGCCAGAGCAAGTATTTAAAGCCAAAAGATGATGTTTTCCTAACCCTAAAGTTTTGTGCCTAACCCTAACCAGATGTTGAGCACAGTGTTGTCACAAGATCAAATTTAATATAAAGCAATATAAGGAAATGGAACGTATCGACATTCTCAAAACTGATTCCGGCAAACAGGTTGTGTAGCATATTTTTTTCCTAAACCTAACCGAGTACTTTCGTTGCTTAACCCGGAACTGCAACCGTTATAGATTCATTTTGTAACAATAACAATGATGTCACCTGACAATGGATGGCAACCAAGGTCACCTGACTATGGACCTGCTCCCCACAGAGGTTAATGGGAAGGACCGGTGTGTGCCCTGCACGCAATTTGCATATGAAAAGGGGTGTTATTTCTGTGCAGATTGATCTTATGGTGTGCAGAGACACAGTATTTGTGATAATGCTTTGGTTTCAACAGCAACCCTCCATGTATCTTTCATTCTTAACCTCGTGCCCACACAGGAATTCCAAACAAAATATATTTCATGCTCCCTCTTCTTGCTCTTTCCACACCCTTTGTTTTTGAATGCCTACCCATTTCTCTTTGTGAAGGCACGGTCAGACGTCATGACACCTCTCGCCCCGTTGGTCTACCTTTCAGCGCCGCTTCCATGTTGCGCGTTTTATTGCTCGACACCTTAACATGACCTTTGATCCATTTCAACAGTTTGTTCTGTTACAGCCACAAAGCCTCCACCTCTACCCCTCTTTCATTTTTTCCTTTTTTCAGCTCCTGACCCTCGAGCCTGACCTCTGCAACGTTTGAAATATGTTTATATTCTGTGACCGTGAAAACTCTTCACTCTTCTTTCTTTTGAAGATGCTCTTTTCATGTTCAGACCTGCAAACCGGACCTCTGCTCCATTTTAAACATACTGTATGTTCACAATTTCTCCTAATGAAAGCACCTGGTTTCTGGCTTCCCTTTCCCCTTCTCCCTCTCGCTCTCTGATCATTTCCCTCCCTACCTCCTACTCTCAATTTTTTTTCCCTTACTTTGTGGCTTCAGACAAATCTGACCCCGACATGTTCTGTCCGTCAAGGCTCCACACCTCTGCTTCAACGCCATTTATCGTGAAATAACTTCTTTCTGTGTCAAGTCTCACTCTGAGAAAAGAAAAAAATGTTTTTTCATTCTGCCTTCCAACAGCCTCTGCAATGCAGTAACAGATGTTTCACAGAGGAGTGAAGGTTACCTACAGCTGAAGCACATTCATTTATTCAGACTATTGTGTGTGAGTGTGAGTGTGTGTTGGAGCGGGGATTAACAAAATGACTATGTGCTCGACATCTTGTCTTTATAAATATTTGAACAGCAACAGAGTTTTCCTTCTGCACTGTCTTTGGGGACACTTATGTGACTTTTTCTTTTCTCATCTCTCTCTCACGTTTCAAAAGACTTCAGATATTATGTTTGTATAATATTCTATTTTATTTATTCTATATATTTCATATCTCATCTTTTTGTCTCTTAACCTTTTCCCCCATTCCTTATTATAGTCTTATTTCTTGTGCATCTCCATGATCTTTTTGGGATGCTAGCAGCATAGTTTTATGTCGAGCAGTGTTGGTCTGTTTGTCCGCGGTATTAGATGAATCTGCAATAGCTCCCAGATTACATGGACTTTGGTGTCCACACAATTCTTTCCGAAGGAGAGAAGTGAAGCGAGATTCACACTTTTCAGCTTTGACTAAAATGTCTCAGCGACTACTGTACCATGAAATGTGGCAGAGACATGTATGTCCCCCTCAGGAGTTGTATTCTCTAACACTTTGTTCTCTGGTGCTACCATTAGGTTCCATTTTTTGGATTCATAACCAAATTAATGCAAAACTTCTAACGTTCCTTTCATTGTCAGCTGTACATTTTTAGTACCATTTAGCAAATGTCGGCATGCTAACATGCTAAAGTAAGATGGACTGAGGTAGGCTTAACATTATACTAACAGTAGCATTGTTAGTAGTAAATTAGCATGTAAGTATCTCAAAGCATCACTTTACCTTTAAAGAACAGCCTCATAGTTAACACATTCTCATATCTAAACAACTGAATAGGTCGGACATATATCTACATTCCCAAAACAACATAAACATTGTAACATACTAGCACCAGGTGTACCTGACCGTCATACACTGGCGGTATGGTTGGGTTAGGCTAAAGAAACTACTTAGTTAGGTTTAGGAAAACATCATGGTTTGGTTTCAATTAACTAGGCTACTAATGTAACTCCTGTTACTGTAGACGCATGTTACATACTTACTTACGTTATGTACAGTACAGGTGATTTCAATTGTGTGAATTACTTATTTAAAATAACTGAAAGTCATGAAAGTCTTCTGCTACTAAAACCCATCAATCCAGGATCTCACCTGATTTAATCCTTTACTGCCGTGATAATAACTTCCACCACTAGAGGTCACTGCCTAACAAGAACCAGAAATACTGGTGGTTATAAGCTGCTTATGTACCTCTGTGGTAGTTTTCCCAATCGAGACGAGCTGTCGAACTGCTGCTGTAGACTCTCAGGATCTGGTTCTGTTGGAAAAGAAGTAGATGAGTTTTGAATAGGGAATATCTCTGGGGCAGTCAACGAAACCCAAACTGGATCAAGTTAAAAACACAAATGTACTGTACTGTTTACATTCTAGATGCAGCTGGGTATTTCTAGGCAACAATGTGTGTAAAACCTTTTCACATATTGACACATAGGCGTGTTTGTGCTCAGGTCTGTGGTAATGTCCGAGGGCAGTAGAGTGTGGGTGTGTGTCAGAACCAAGTTGTACACTCATTCTTCTCTCCACTGGTTCCTGTCATACCATACTTCACCAGCAAAGGCCTAAACACATGTACACCGACACACACACACACACACACACACGTTTTGTCTTTTGCAATTCAACATTAAAGTATTCCTAATGGTTCAAGCTATCACGCCTTCCAGCTGTGATTCAAGTTCAACCAGAACTGATTTGTTTTTTGATTTTTTTTTTTTTTTTTTCAGATCGATGTCAAGCTCTGGAAGGAAACAGCTCCAACCGTATGCTGATTTCCTCGGGCTTCGGTACAGAAAGATCAGTGATCTGAGAGAGATGGAGAGGAGGCCAAACAGGACTGCGGCCAGAGCAAAGGGAGATGGATTGAGGGGGATGCGGGAGATAATGAGAGAAGTTGGAGAAAGCCCATAGACAGTGATAAAAGGATTGAAAAGGAAAGGGAAGAGAGAGAAACACAGATAACAATACAGAGGAACAAAGACAAAGGCCGAGACAAGAGGGAGGAGGGAGTCAGACAGGCTGAAGAGACAGAAACAAAGAGAGCTCGGCTGCCTGATCCACTCAGACATTATCAGGTACACACGGACTTTGCTTTTAATCTCATCTGTTTAATCAGAAACTGCTTACAGACCACTTAACAAGCCAGCCAACTTGCTAACACCAGTAAACACCCAAATGCAGATACAGAAATTGAAAGAAGAGCTCACAAGTAAAACGTATCCGTCATCTGTCGAGGTTATTTTCCTTATATGCTGAGACTTTTACCCAGTTTACTATGTGAAGTAATTCAAGATATCCTGTTTGGTCGTGTTTTATTGAGTTGTTTACTTACGTTATCCCAAATGTCCTTTAAAAACAATGAAACACTACAAGGCTCAAAGGGTAAAAGTCATGTAAGTATGACTGTAGACTCAACAGAGAAATGGCTCAGACTAATGCAATTGGAGGTCTTTATTCCTCTCTACTAGGGAACTAAGGGGAAATAGAAAAACAGCTACGGGGAACGCATTTGGAAGATGTAGGGGGTGGATGGTCGGGTCAGACAGGTACAGAACTTCATTCAGGAGACCGCTGTCTGTCGCCAGTGTGAAACCAGAAATCATTAGCAAGTTTTTTTTAATAACGTGTAGTTCAGTTATGTCACATACATATTGTAACACAAGTTACTTAGGTAATGCAGGTACATTTGGGACTGAAGTTACAAAAGTAACATAGTGATGTTAACCCTAACCAGAATGCTTTCCTAAACCTAACCAAAGACCTTCCTTGTCTAAAGTTAACCCAACTGCAACGAAGGTCAGGATGCTTTTTTTTTTTAAAATGCAAGGACTTTTGTTCATATACAAGATCATAATTTACATGTTTGTTTTTTTCGTGCTCTATTGGATATTGACATTTGACATCTTAAAAAACCTCCAGTGTTTGGATTTTCAAACAGTTTCATATTTAATATTCTAAGACTGAATAGGCATCAAAGATGTAAAAGACAGACGTGTGTAGCAGACATTTATTTACAGACAGTAGCCCCTTTCAGAAAAAAAAGCGGAACATTTGCAGCAAGGTAAAGGCTGCAATGTGCCGCCTTGTCTATCTAAAAGGGAGGTGTAATATTACTTCTTTTCCAAAAAGCCGCCACTGGGGTAGGCGTAAACATGTGATGTGACATGAAGCACGAAATTGGGCGTGAACAGTGAAGCAGGTTGAATTTGTCTTCAAAATAAGAGCTTTACATTGCACTCCATTGGAGTTTAGAACTGGGTTCTTAGCAAGGGGCTTTTAATTTGAAAATACCGACCGTTAGTAGCTTGCCGCTACAACGACAAGCGGACAACGAAGACAGCTACAGAGACCGAGGAGACGCTAGCATCTCCCGCATCCCAGCGGCTTTCCAGTTGCTCATCTCGACGTCTGCGGTTGAAGTGATGGATTGACTGCTGTGATCAGCTGTTTCCTGGTTTTAAAACTCCCCAGCTGTGGGTCGAACAACAGTGCACGTCATCGACACCTCCGCCCATCTCACGCAATTGCCAGCACATCAACGGCTCGGATTTACATAGCAATGGAGGTGGAAAAAAGTGTACTGTCCAACGTGGCAAATTGGCGGAACAAAACAGACCCCCAATTTACCGCCTTCTGTCAAAATCTGCGGGCCTAGCCGCAAAAAGGACAGCCAAATTGGTGGCTTGCTGCCCAGTATAAAAACGACTAGTGTGGAATAGAGGGAAAAAAAACAGCAGTGCTGGGATCTGTTTGGATATGGTTAAGAAGGACGACACTGTTTTTGTTTTTTTTTGTCTTGGACTCTCAGGAGGCAACATCTCCTTTTCTTCAGCTTTGAAAGCTGCCATAAGAGCATAAAATCATCTGGAGAGCTGGTGACAGGTTGGAGCTGTGTCTGTGGGAGTTAACAGCCTGCAATGAGCTTTTTGTAGCAAATAATTGGGCTTTCACCCTGGGAATTTGGGTTGTCATTATTTCTTTTGAATTCTTCTCATAGCCTGTTTGCTTGTATGTATTTTTGTGTGTTTTTAAAAGCATGCCTTTTTCAGCATATGCAAATACTCATGTGTGCCTGTGCTTTTAGCCTTGTGTGTCATCTCAAAATGCACTTCACATTTGTATGAAGCGTATAATCTTATTTCTGTCGTGAATATGATGGCGCTTTTGCCTCAGAACAAAATGAAAGATTGTTCACCCATCACGCTGATCTCTGTGTGCGCATACTTGCCATTTTGAAAAAGTGTGTGTTGTGGTTCAAAAGACTTTCGCCTTTTTACTTGCTTGCCCAATTCTGATGCATTCATGTGTGTTTTATTTCCCCTTTTGTCTGTTTAATGTCAAACCGAGACGGTGATTTAGGCCTTTTCGTGTGGCTGTTTTTATTTCCTTTTCCTTCTCTCATATCATTCAAACACTTTCATTCTTCGGAGCCGCGCGTTGACGTGTTAGGCGGTGGCAAAAAATTGCTTCCTTGCTGTGTCGCTCAGAAGGGTTCTGCTGTGACAAATCTGACAGAGTGACTGAGCAGCTGAGTGGCTTGCTGACGGACTATTTGTCCGTCATTTGACTGGGTGACGGATTGATTTGTGGACAGCTGAATGACTGGCTAGTTTTCAGAGCGCCTGACAGACTGATTGACTGCCTGCTTTGTTGACTGGATGTAAATTTGACTTATATCTACATGTTTTTGAGTCAGTGACGTCCTGTCTTGCAGGAAAAGTGATTGGTTACCAAGTTATAACCTTATAGGCTGGCTCTGTCAGCCATCTAGTGTGACTGGAGATGGAAACAGTTTGTGTTTTAAGTTTGCTGACATACAATTCATTTATTAGTCACTGATCGGATCAGACATTGATTGACTAGTAAATACAATCAATTCATATTTTGATGCCACAGACAGTTTATTCCAGCTATCCTTCAGTGTCTTTCCCTTTCCCATCTCTTCTCTGTATCTTCATGAAGTAAAGTACATTTCCCCTTCACTCACAATTAAAGTACATTATAGTGGATTAGGCACCGCCGCGGCTCGTTGCTGCAGACAGCTTGAGAAGCGAGAGTGAAGATAAATCCATTTTTTAATCCCAGAAGATTCAAAAACAAACTCTGTGCCCTCTTCGACTCATCGTGTTAATGGGTGTTAATTCCTCCAGAAGCCCCAGGCTCTGCCCTTGGCTGCCTCATCTAAAGTATGAGCATTTTAACATGGGGTCTAAAGGGGTCTTACTGGCTTTATGAGCCAATGACAATTGGCTGTTCGAGTGACTACCGTTTTTCTAAGTTTTTTTAAGCATTGGCTTAAAGAGCTTAGAATTTTTCATCTTCTTATCCCAGTAAAAGCTACCGTTCTCTGCGCAAACCTCACCTGAAGCTTCATTAAATTATTAGGAAGTTGGTAATTTAGAGATTAGAGCATAAGCATAAGCATTTCATTGCTTCACTACATTCACCAGCTAGTCACCAACTTTTTTCTGTGTGTCGTCTGATGCTGAGCAGCACATACGATGCCTGCCACTGGCCAAAAATGACTCAGGTGAGCGTGTTGAGAGTAAACTAAAACAGTACATTTATGTATTCTGTATGCATGTACAGAGTTAGGTGGTGATTACATGTGTATTTGTTTCAACCCTTTTACATGCAATGTTTACACACAGAGCCGCTGTTTATTAAATGTTGCTCATTCTTGCCCTGCCCACTTCTTCCAAATACAGTGGAGGTCTCGATGTATTGAAACAGCCAAAGTGTTCCAAAAATGGTTTATTCAGTGCGTTTGCGCATCCCGTAACTTAAGGTAGGCAGCTGACGGAGAAGTAAAAGGTTTTTCGGGTCTTTAAATGTGTGCCAGGACTGCATCTGCTGTTTGTGGTGTGTGTTTTTTTTTTGCCCGGGTCAAAGCAGAAGGACTGATCCTTTCACTTAAGCCAAGCCAAGATAGCGATCAACTTCATCATCTCCCCTCACCTCTGCAGTCAAAGTCAAGGTGCTCCTCCTGCACCCCCATCTCTTTATCCCTCACCCCATCTGCTCGCACTCTCCTCTGCGCCTCCTATCCTCAAAAGCCCCATCCTTCTCACTCTCTTTACAGTATTCTCTCTCGCTGTATCTTGTTTATTTTTGTCTGCACTCAGCATCTGTCTTCTTCACTATCACGTTCATTTTTTGGGCAATCATCCTCTGCCTTTTCTTTTACTTTTTCTCGCTCTCGCCCTCAGTCAGACTGTTGGTTTAAACAGAGGTGTGGGAAAGGTAAAGAAGGTCACTTTTAGAGATGAATGGATCTTGTATCAGTCTGGTATCTCCTCCTCTCCAGATTAGTTTCCTCCTGCCCTCTAGTCGAGCCGATGCATAATTCATCTCGCCCTCGCTCGTTGTCTTTAATTGTCGATTTTTGTTGCCCTCTTCCCTCTCTCCTCGTCCTCACATCTCTCTTTCTGGGTTCACTCCGCATCATTTAATTCTCACCAGCTCGCCCGCCTCTCTTCATCACGGTTTCTCGGCTCTTTGTCCATTCTTTCTTTAACGTTTTGGTCTTCCATCTCTTTCCATCTCCCTTTACCCTCTCTCTCCCATTTTTCATGCGCTGTGTCTTCTCTATCCACACGTCAAGTTGTTCAGTTGCAGATAACAAGTGAGTATGCAAAGAATGTTGGAAAGAGATGGCTTACGAAAGTGCAAACGAGTCGGTGTCCATATCTATTGTAAGTCTTTTCCTTTAAGTCTGTGCCTGCCTGCAAAGTGTGGGTATTTTGCATTCATGACTGAGTCTGCGGCAGGTCTTTGAGAATGTGTGGAAGTCGGAAGCAAGTTGGACTGTCAATCCATCACTTCGGTGCAGACTGAAATATCTCAACTACTATTAGATGTATTGCTTTCTGCACAAATTCATGGTGTCCAGAGGATAAACCCTGCTGACGGTAGTGATACCCCTGACTGTGCAGTTGAGATCACAATTAGGGCAGAGTTCCAAAATGGGTTTTGTCCAAGCACAAATACCACAGCTAGGGAGGTAGAAAGTAGCTAAGAGGCCACAGACCATATTCACACAGCGGCCATTTTCCTCTGACATCATACTCAGTGCATAGCTCAACTGTTGTACTGCTGAATTCTAGGGTGAAATTCCTTTATAACCAACCAAACAGCTAACGTTAGCATTCAACCACATTCTAGCTAGCGTTACTGTTTGATATGATACGATTCGGGAAAAGGCGTGGATCAAGAAATCAGAAATATCAACACACATCCTGGACACATTTGTGCGAACCAAGAGGTGAAACACAGGATATAGTCAAACTGTTGGCGTGAAAGTTGAAAAGTTTGCTAACATCCAGCTAACGAGTTATCAAATGTGTTGTTTTAGCTCGAAATATGGCAGGATGGGCCTCCAGATTTTCACTCTCCATCATAATTTCAGTTGCTAACAATATGTCAGATTTCTTAGGCATATAAGACTTACAACCAGGAACACAGCAGCAGCACATTAGCATTTAGGTTTCCCACTCTGTGTGTGTGATGTTGGAGGAAAATGGCCACCGCGTGATTAACGTCTATTGGCCTGTCCGGCCCTGGCTCACAGTCATTCAACATTGCAGAAGGTGGACATGTTGACGGGTATCGCTGCTGGAGTGATCCCATTCAAGATGTCGTCTACTTTTCTCCTGTGTGTGTGTGTGTGTGTGGCCTGTTCCCTGTCGCAGCATCATCATCACTCTCCACTGTTTTGAGCGGCACTTTATTGCAACCCTAATGTTTGGTTTCGTCATAAAAAAATGACACAGGCACTTCCCCATCTGCGGGGGGAAACTGTCCGTGAAGCTGTACAGTATGCTACACACTTCACACGCGCACAAAGACGACACAACAGATTCACCTCCCGAATTGCAGCTAACAAATGAGTGTAAATAAGGCCATTTAGGTGTAAGTGTGGCACTTCATCATTTTTCTGCAGCAATAATTATTGGACTCTGTTTTTTTTTTTGCTCATTTCCACTCAATGCGGAACCGGCTGGCTGGTTGAATAATGCATGTTTGTTTGTTGGTTTCATTATAGAAGCAGATGTCTCAGCTGGAATAATGGAGGATTTTCAGAGTGTTATTATGTTGTTGATTTTTCTCCCTTCTTCACGCTCTCTGGTCGGAGAGAAGACAAGAGGTTTAGAGTCTTTCGGCTCGGCGTGAATGAAATCTTTCGGACGCCGCCGCCGCCACATATATTTAATTATAGTTCTCAAATACCCGAGCGGCAGTGGAGGGGTCAGGGATGTTTTTTTTTGTTGTCGTGCCGTCAATATGAATCCAGCCTCATTTCCGCGTTTCTGCTCCCTATTTTCTGTGTGTGTCATATCATCCCTGAGCTTTTGGCTGTAATGCTGTTACATTCAGAGTGTAATATCGGGATTGTAGTCCTCGTTTCTCGACGCTAATACAAAATGTAACAATGTGATGAATGCTGACGGTACTGTACATCAAGCATCTCCCGACACTCACGGATGTTATAAAAAAACGGACTGCTTTCACAGCCTCAACTTCATACAGCAGAATGAACACACACCACATCCGTCCCTTTCAGTGAGCGGCGATGGCGGCCACAACTAACACTTTCTAATAACTTGATTCATACGCTGCTTCACTTCCACTTCCTTCAAGCCGATGCAATAAGGCCTCAGTAACCTTAAAACCCCCCCTTACCTCCTTCCTGCTCTTAATCCTTTATAGCTGTTACTGTATTTTACCATTCAGGCCGACGCTGGGAGGGAATCTGTATGCTGTAAAGTACAAATAAATGGTTGCCGCGCTGAATCCACAAAATCTGCCCTGCTGAGTTTCAGCCCCGCTCGCACAGTTCACAGCCCGGCGTGAAAAAAAAATCCTCTCTAATATGTCTCCGTGTGCACTTTGCTAATACTGTTTCGACTCCTTCCCCGAGCCGCCGCGAGGTTTAGAGGACCTTTTTCACCCCTTCTCCTTGATCACAGTAATTCCCCTCAGGCCGAGCCGAAGCCCCTGAAAAATGCGTCTGAACACTGCATTATGATTGCTAAAACTGCCTAAAAATGTCTCCAAAAAGGTAACTGGCTCGCTCAAGGCGATGCCATTGCAGATAACTGACTGAGGTACAATGTCTGATTTGTCCGGGAGATACACAAAGCAGATGCATCATTTTAAAGCAAATGATACTCTTGACAATGGAGGAAAATCTCCCCGACATCTGCTTTGTTCTCTAAGAATTGCAGCCACCGGCGGCTCCTCCTCACAACAGACTGATATGAGGCCTTTGCTACCCAGACGCAGCTACAGTTTGTTTTTTGTTTTATTTAAGAACAACAATTTGTCGGACTCTTGTCTCAGTTTAAACAAACTTCTGAAAAGTATAAAAGCCTATGGACACGCACTTACCCCTCCTCGCAGCTGGTCAAGTTCCCATTCCAACACTTGTCGCTCGTCACCGCGACAACCATCTCCTTTGAAATGACGTCTAGCTCGAGGTGTAGGTAATTCTCTCAGACATCACAGATGTTAAATAGGCAGACAACAGACATGGCTTATGGGTAAATTACCAACAGCGATGAGTTCAAGATGATTTTCAACAGGTTAGTTCCAAGCCCCTGTTATTCTGCAGCCGTACACAGAGCCAGACTGCTCCGGGCAGACTGTTTTTCAGGGCCTCCCTGAATGCACATTTTGTTATTTGGTGAACAAACAGAATTACTTATTAATACTCGTAAATTTATTAAATTATATATTTAAAATTATCTATTTATATTAAGGTGGTTTAATAAAAAACAAAAAAGTCATGTTTGCGCAAGAAAAGTTTAGCTGCAGCCAGCTGAGGGAGAACATCACCCGATAGCTTCTGATCACCTGCGACATGGATCTGGAGAAATCCCTGTTCACATCAGGACCTTGGGGAATCTATCCATCGAATTTCACAAATGTCACTGCTGCTGCTCAGACTGTCTGACAACTCATAAAAGGACAGTGATTTCTAAAGAAAAAAAATGCATTGCTGTCATTCATTAAAGCTACAGTATGTGAACAATATTCAAAATGTATGGTAACCACATGCATAAATTGAAGCCTTCGTGTTCACAGAGTGTGGCACAAATGCAGAGTTAGCGGTTTGAAGCTGTCAGCCAGTAGACAGAGTGCCCAACGGGACCCTGGCAGAGTTAGCGTCCCCATACCGCCGTCTTTATTCATGTCTGGGTCACAGATTTCTCCTCCTCTTCCTCTTCCTCCTCCTCGCTAGTTGGAGGCCACAGGACTCCCCGGTGGTCCGTAATGAGCCGCGGAGTCAGCACCTACATCACACAGCAAACAGACACATACACGATGTGCCAATACGCTGGCGCGCTGCGTCTGCACGCGGTGGTGCACAAACTTGTGTAGACGAGGAGCCCTTCGGAGGCAGGATTAATGAAGCAGAAAACAAGGCCACGCTGAGCCGGAGTCTCCTCGAGCTCTACGGTTTTCTTTCTCCACCGCTCCATTTGTTAGTGACTCCACAAATCTAACTCACTATGTCCCACTAGTTGCTTTTTCACTTTGCACCTGTCCCTTTCCCGGCAATAGCCAATCATCTGCTTTATCACAGCCCCAACTGGGACACGCCCATCAGCACAGTTGAGATTTACAGAGGTTTAAACCCGATTTGGTGCGGATGCAGACGGAGTTCTTACAGGCGCGGAGGAGGTCACTGACACTTTAGACATTAAACTAGCATTTGTTCAGGTGCTCTGGTGGACTGAGCGAACAGTGTCACATCACGGCACTCTGGACTGAGCTGATTTGGCCAGTGTTTCTGTACATACAGTATTTCTGTCATGGAAAACACTGAAAGTTTTAGGTAAGGTATTGATAGCTCGAAAAAACTTGCCTGGAGGCGTCCCCAAGATGGCTGCTGAGTGGCAAGACTTTGCCTATACTACCCTTTGTAATGTAGGTGATTTAGCTTGTTGTACTCTCTGTTACAGCACTTATAAATAATTAATGGGACTAGTATGAGCTATTTTGGATTAGTGTTTGTCTTTTGGTATGGCACCAGAGAAGAAAATTGTCTTTCTTATTAAATGTTACATTCCTTTCTCAAAATTAGCTTTTGATTTATATAAACAGCTAGCAAGATGGCTAACTAAATGGCTCGCAGGAAAACTAGCAAGCCAGATACCTAGCTGCCTTCAGTTCTTCACTTGCACATATGTGTGACATATATCTGTTGAAAGAACTGAACTTACTTTAGCCTCCAGTGCTAACTCTCCACAACTTAAACTACTACACTTTCACATTTGTATACATTGTAAATAATTCACTGTTCATTTTTAGTGTTTTTAGCATTTTTGATCCTTTTGCTAGATAGATCACCGCCAACAACGATAGGTAGCCACACGCCAATGTTAGGTTGCCATGGCGCGTTTTTTTTTCTCTCAGTCTCGTAAAAGTGAGCAGTAAAGCTCCGACCTCATTGCTGGACAAGAGATTTAAATCATAAATCAGAGAGAAGGGTATTTCATGTACAAGCACAGCCCTTAGGAAGCTAGGTAGGCTAGCTGACAGGCTACACTCACTAGTTAAAAAACACCTATGTGATTATCTGAATGATCAAAAATGTTTGCAAACACTATAAACAAAAGCAAATGCTAAACTATTAACAATGTATACAAAGGGAAGTGTGAAAAGTGAAGCACGTAACTCTGTTACGGATGAAGAAGGACATGCAGTTTGTCACATTTCCTGCATTACGTTAGCAACTTGCTAGCTTACTAAATTGTTAGCCTTTTCTTGGCTTACAGACACTGTTGCCTAGCAGCAGTTAGATAGATAGATAGATAGATAGATAGATAGATAGATAGATAGATAGATAGATAGATAGATAGATAGATAGTGTGTTCTTTGCCTGATCCACTTTCCTTCTCTTTCTTACACACACACATACGTGTGTTGCTACAGTATGAAAGATGGCTGGTGTTGAGTGCGGGTGCCTATTAGCAGATCCCCTATGGCCAAGTTGAAACTCATGGACATTAGGTTTCCTTCCTCTGACCCCAATACTCGTAGCCTAATGATGAAGCTATAGGGAGCACGGAGACATGTAAGCAGTCATTAGTGTGTAAAGGGTGACCGCGGACGATGACGCAGGCAAGAGTGATATTCAGCAGCCTGTAAACAGCAGAGCCATGACTGCATCTTCTGTCTCTGAACAGGGAGGGCAGTGAATGGAGCCATCATAAATGCATTTCACTGTGTACATCCTGATAAGCTACGTTGATTATGCAAAAAATATATATATATATATATGTATTAAAAAAAAAGGACTGAGTTGAATGTTTTAATCTAAAGTTCTTCTATCCTTCGTCACTCTTATCCTGTCTTTCTGTGACACAGTGACACCTGCTGGCCAACTGAGGAGCTGCACATGAGTAGTTTGAACAGAAGAAATAATCACACAACAGGCAACATTCACATCTTCACACTCACACACGGCACACACTCAGGCACGCTGGCATGCAAATATGCATACGCCCACACACCCACACTGCACACTTCATTAGAGACCAAAATAAATGTATCTTTCCTGCGCTTCCATAAGAAAAAAATATGCTAAAGATAAAAAAAAAAAAAAAAAAAACAAGAGAGAGAAAAATTGGGTTGCATTCGGTGCTTCTGTTTACCGTCCCCGCCTGAGCAGGAATTGGTATTCCCTGCGTATTTAAATAGCAATGTCCGCCATCTGTGCATCGTTGAATTATAACGGAAAATGTGCTGTGCTCCCTCGGGGGCAGGCAGACCTGCAGGTGACAGAGCGGGGAGGATGAAAAGACAAAGGAAGAGCGTCAGGTGGTGTGGAGGGGTGGGGGTGGGGGTGAGGGCAGGCGCAGGGCCCCAGTGACCCGAGGTGCATGAAATATCGCCTCTGAAGAACTTCACAGCCGAGAAGGACATTGTAATTCATGTGCAGCAGGAACACACGGATATATAGACACACATTAACTGTTTGTTCACCCATATATTCACCATCAGGGTGTACAGCTGGTCACATAGAAACACACGCCAACACAAATGGAGGATCAATCATTCAATCAAGATCTGCACCGCACTTCTGATCATGATTAGGGGGGAGACGGAGGAGAAATTTAGCTTGTGAAGCAGATATTAGACACATCCACTGAGAGAAAAAGCCAGCATTACCATGGTCTGAACAATAGGGGGTGCTGCTGCTCTTATATACTACTGAAGTATAAAAAGTATAAATCAGGGTTGCTGTGGATTACAGTTTGCCACATGTCCGGTGTCTTAATATCTCTTTTTATTACTGTAGATTTTAATTTTGGGGGCATTCTCACCTTTGTAGCACGCTGAACTATTACTTTTAACTATGTAAATACTGTCTGTAGTTTTCTCTGAATGTCCAGCTTTTCTTTATTATATTTCCAGCTTCTTATCTTACATTAATATGTTTAAATATTTATTTATATGTCAATAACTTCCCCAAAACTATGACTGTATGTATTTCAATCGCACATAAAAGCCCATCTAATTCTATTATATAAGTTCCATGTAAAGTATATAATTTAATGCAATGTATTTCAATCATTCTATCATATGTAATCCATTACACCTGGACACTTAATCTATTCACATCAACTCAACATTAAATATTATACTTTACACAGAACTTGCGTAATAGAATTAGATTGAAAGTCAATGCTATTTTTTCAGTGTATATATACTATATATATATTTATACTGCTCATACCCTGAAAAAGTTCAAAGGTTGGGTATAGGTGTCGTGATCTCAGTTTTTGGTGTTCTTGTGTTTCCTGTTTTATTGTGAAATTGTGCCCTCATGTGTGGCATCTTGCTTTTCTGTTCCTACTCTCAGTGTTTTTCCGCTCCTTTCCCCTCACCTGTCCCTTTTCCCACCTCGCTCCAGCTGTTCCTGATCCCCTCGTTAGTGCGTGTGCCCTACAATATGTATTATTCATGTTAATTACCTTAAAATACATGATGGATGATATAATGTATGTAATAATTCTACATCAAAATGTTCAAAATGACAAGAGACTTGTCGCTACTTCCCGGAAAGTAGAAACTATAATGAAACATCACCTCATCTGGGAACAATTTATGCCCGAGTCACCTCAGATGGATCGTCATTCCCAGTGCTGGTTGTTCACATCAACAGGGAAGTTAGACGGCATCGGTTAAATTCAGGACGACTCTGTAAATTCAGTTAATGCAGAAAGATTCAAACAAATGATTAGAATCGACACAGTAGAGAACTGTTGCGCTTGCATTATCTCAAGATCATAATTACATTATTTCATTATCTTATTATCATGTTTTTGTTTTAATGGGTTAAGCTATCTTGCGGAAACAAAAGGCAGATTTCTTGAGATGACGAGACAATTTATCAATAAAATATGACTTCATGAGAGTGAACCATGACGGAGACAAACTGCTCTGTGGGAAATAAACAGTAACTCATTTATGAACTTTTACCATTTGTTGTCAGAACGTTTTCTCTTGCGATTTGATATAACTTTATTAATCGACGGGAAAATAAGGTCATCATAGCAGCCGGTACACATACAATGAAAATATCATCATCAGTAATAAAATGAAACAACCTTCTATTTCCTTGTGATAACAGGCCGATTATGATGTTATCCCGGGATAATGAACTATGAGCTTGCGACCTGAGATGACAGCATCACTAGGCCTCCGTATGTATCATAAAGATAATAAAGAGAACAAAGAGAACATCTGCAAAGAACAACTTGTGATTTAAATAAAAGTTTTTTTCGACATAATTCAACCACCTGTCGCTCAACTCCTGGAAACCCTCCAACCTACTCGCAGGAGAACAGACGATGCAGTGGCCCCGTCTCCTGCACTCACTCATACAACACTACCTAACAAACCGCTCCTCATTGATTTCTGCTCCGCTTCCAATACCATCCAGCGGCAATTTAGGAGATTAGGAGGCTCCTTAAAACACTTTAAAGTTCACTTCTTCTTCAAAGTGCCGCGCCTCAGGCAGTAAAGGTTGATAACAACACTGTCAACCAGCAAAAGCCACCGTCAGTACCCAGGACTGTGTGCTCAGCCCGTTTCTGTTCACTCTCTGTAAGAGGCTGTCACAGCTCATCACTCACACCTGATTCCCCCTTAAAACCAGTAACAGTCAATATGTCAGGTCACAATAGATGGACCTCCCCCCCCCCCCTTTATGTTAGTGTTTCCAAATCACCTCTTCCATCTGCTCCACACTCAAAGATACAAAGCTCAGCAAAGTTTTGATCGCAGGTGACTTTATCGCTTCTTCTCCACTCATCACAAGCAGTCACTAAAAAAAGCGTTCTCCGCATTTCCACTTCCAGCTCCAGGTGCGCAAGTAATTGTAAATCTAAACCTTTTTTATATTGTTGTGAGTGCCATTTAATTTCATTGAATCTAACTGAATCAACAGTCACTGGATTCTTAATTATGAGGTTGTATTTGTTGGTAATTGGCTATTTTGGGTGGCTATGACATTTAGGAACATTGCTCCAAAGTTGGACTTATCTGCTGAAATGGTAGAAATGGACGAGAATGTGAAATTGTTGAGAAATGTACTTCAATTCACTGACATGCAGAAGTTGGACAAAAAATAGTTTAAAAATTAAAATGGCAGAAGTGAAGAAAAAAAACAATCAGACGTTTCCCGCAAATGTTTTTTTTTTTTTAAACAGCTGTTTATTAACTGCTCATTAGAAAATAGTAGGGTAATTTTTTTTTTTTTATGAAATATTACCAATTGCCAAGTCACATAGTGAAATGGCAAGTATGGTGTACTTTAAATGATACATATACTTAGAATGGTACGTAAACTTTAAATGGTAAGTTTACTTACCGTGAAATTTGTGAACCTGTAAAATTGAAGTCTATGTGCCTGGATGCTGGGAACAACTTCAACCTAGGCTCTGCCAAAGTTCAGAAAACACTCCACTCTACCGTCAACTTTATACTACACCAACAAGTTTATCCTCATTGTTTGCTAGAGGAACTCTACAATATCTTTCAGTCAATAAAAGAAACACGACACCCACAGACCTGAATATAAAACATGATAAAATACACAAAGCAAACAGCAGTGTGATGTAAAAGACTTATCAACAGCTTTACAGCTAAGGTGAGTAAATTAGGCCCAACATACTGCAAACTGTTTCTTTAGCTGACCTTATTACAGCAGCCAAAGCATGGAGAGCGCTTAAATGGCACTTGACTCAGAATGATCCAACTATTGATCCATAGTCAAGCATATGTATTTCTCCTCTAGGATGCTTCTTGTGTTGTTGGTTAATTAAACGGCGGGTTCAAGAAGTCAAGTGTTTCGATGTCTCCACTCTCCACGACACTCATTCATCCACTTAAAGCACGTCAGGATCAGTGAGATGAGACGATTTACTGTAATTGCATCTCTGTTAGGATCATTTACTGCCGTCATATAGAAGAGTCTTCAGCTAATGTCGTGATCTCTGCACACACAGTATGTCGTGCAGTTACCTGCTGTGAAAAAAACAGATTGTCCCCCCTAACGCTTCATCTCCACTTCAGCATCTTAAGAGCGAGACGTTTCATTCGGGAATATTCAAAGTCACGTCTCCCACTGCTCCAGCTCCTGCTCCGGTAAAACACCACCTTGAATGCGAAATCAAATCACCTTGGCACCCTTAGTGTAAGAATAATTATGCTCCCAATCAGAGGTGGGATGAGATAGACGGACCAACGGGAGGGTAATCAAAAAAGTGGGAAAGGTGGGATGAAGAGAAAAGACATCTGGGGGACATTTAAAAGAAAAAAGATAGCGCAAGATAGCTAGTGAGGGAAACTCTTTGGATAAAGGCAACGACAAAACATTGTAAAATTATCAAAAGAAAGGTATGGGGATGTCAGAAAGAACAAAACACAGTGAAGTTTCATTTCATATTGAAAAACAAATTGTGAAAAAAGGGCTTTTTTTTAAAATGCCGAAAAACATCACCACATTTCTAGAGAGTTTGCAAAGAATATAAATTGCACAATACAATTCTATATCCTTGAACTACATGTCCCTGAATGCATCCTGATTTTCTTTGCCGTGCATTGAAGGTATTGAGCTGCCAGATGTAAGTATGCTAATAGCTCAATAAATGTAGCCGTTTCCATCAGAGGCACTCTTGTTTACCATAGCTGCAGTTAGCAAGTTAGCTCGGTTAGCCATGCAGCCAGTGGTCTGGACAGGGAGCTCGGGGACCACGGTTTGGTGTTTACACCTCTAGCACACGAACTTTTGACCGGGTCAGGGCTAGTTGATTAGCATGCTAACTTTAGTAGACATCTCAGTAATACAAAACATATTACAGTTTATATTTTTAGCTTATTCTTGACTGTAAAAATCATATGTATTGCACCTTTTAAAAGGCACCTTGTTAAAGTGAGTAGATTTATAAAGGTTGGTCTTATAATTAGAAGCGGCTATTTGAGATCAATCACAATGTTCTGATGTGGCCCGGGATGAAATTGAGTTTGATAGGAGGGTCTTGCTACTCCTTCTGATAGCACCAGATGGCAGCATTGGGCTACATGTTGGCCTGTGCCGGGCCCACACTGAGTCATATGTTGATCTTGCTCACAGCCTGGCAAAATACCATCCCTTCCTGAGAGCCTCCTGAAGGTGCGCTGACACTATTGGAAGATGATGGTATTCATCATAAAGAGATGAAGCTTGAAGAACGGCGGCGGCGAGAAGCTTTCAAGAACAACAGCCCATTATGTCAGACTGTGAGGAGCGCGATGAAAGCTTCAGCACGCCCCGACAGCTAACGAAATCAATAGTGGACAGAAAAGAAGTGGAACTCGGCAGAAAAACATAAATCGAGAAGTCAAACTGATATGCCTGCAATGTCGAATCCTGAATAAGAAGACTCTCCTTGACTGCAATTTCAGTAAAAGCCTCTTAACTCTCCGACCTCACAGAGACAATTCTTACAAATTGCAGCTGCAGGCGAGTTGATTAACAGAAATGTCTCTCCTTCTGCTGATTTATTTAGATAAATAACTTTGCAGACGAGACCTCGGGGAGGTGGAGGTGTAAATAATTCAGACGGGTAAAAGTATGAAAAATGTTGCACTGATCACGTTGAATTAAACCGAGTGCTTCTATAATTCAGCGAGGCCTCCGTACACTGTTGTGTTTGTGTTTGTGGCTTTGTTGTCTGTTTTGTTTAGCCTGTTTGAGTGCAGTGTGGTGCCTGAATATTACTAATTTATTTCAGTGCATTCACGGCGAAGCCCTCGTTGATTCGAGCGTGCCCCACTAACCTCGAGCCTCTTCACCATGTGTGTGCCGGTTTGTGTTTTCGCATGGTGTGTGCCCTTGATGTCCCTCTGTGTCTGAACTGTTGAGTGTTTACACGCATGAGTACATCTGCGAGAGAGCCTCTCTTCTTTATCTCCACACACACACGCCAACCGACAGACAGTCTCCCCAGACCGCACATAAACACACACACACAATAGACATGATAATTACATGTGAAGTGTTGCCACGGCGCCTTCCCCGCTGATTAAAATGGGCCGTAAGTTCCTGTGATGGTATTTTCAAGGTCAGACACGCAAAGTGTAATTTGAAGGAGTTTCACCTGCGTGTACGCACGCATGGAGTGATTAGCTTTGCCTGGATTGGCTCACACTCAAAGGATTTTGATATCAAGGAGTGAAATCAAGTGTTTCCCTGTTAATTTGAATAAAGCCACACATGGCTCATTGGTATGAAAGAGGATTAGGGCCACTGTCGGCATTCGGAATTCTGACTTTAAACTTAGAATTTTGACTTTTTTCGCAGAAACCTGACTTAAAACCCGGAATTCTGAGTTTGAAGTCGGAATAATTCCTTTTTCCTCAAAATCCCATCCTTAAACTCGGAATACATTTGTTTATTTGTTTTTTTATTATTATTCGGAGTTGTGACTTAAGCTCAGAAATTCTGCCTTTCTTTTCAGAATTCTGCCATTCAACTTGGAATTCTGACTTAACTCGGAATTCCGACTTTAAACTCAGAATATTTACTTTTTCTGAGAATCCTGATTTCAATCTCAGAATACAGAATTTATTCATTTTTTATTCAGAATTCTGATGTTTAACCTGAAATTCTGACTTTAAACTCAGAGTGTTCCCTTTTTTTCTCAGAGTCCCGACTTTAAACCCCAAATGATCCTGATTTTAATCTCAGACTTTGGGGGAATAGTCATATTGGTGGGGGAAAAAAAGTCAGAACTGTCCTTTATCCTCTTCAGTACGTTGCCCACGTGCACGCTGCGAAGAACGGTTAAGATGCTGAAAGTGAACGAGGATCTTTCCTCCTCCCTCGGCGGCTTCTGTATGTCAAAGCAAACCACACCATCTCATCGCTCCAATTCTCACGTTTGCCGACGGGGGATTATTAAACTGGCACTGAATCCAACACACCTTACGGCGCTCTCTAGAATTTTCAGGGTGAAACTTTACGTGGGCAACTTTTTCTTTCAAGTCGAATCCAGGTCAGATGAAGATATTGGCAGGAGCGAGTCGAGTCATCTATCTTCAGCATTCCCCCCCCGGTGGAACTTGGCTGTGTGGGAATGTGTGGTATGTGTCAGTGTGTGTGTGTATGTGTGTGTGTGTTGAGTGTGTGTGTGTGTTCGCCTCCCTGGTAGGAATTGGCTCCAATCACCTATTTGATGTAGAAGGTCAGCAGCTAGATGTCCGCCGTGTTTGCCAATTCACTCCCCCTCCCTCTCTCCGCCTCCCTCAGTACCTGTGAGATAAACAAATACACGGTTAAGTATAACTGCAAATATTCAAAGTATTCATGTTTGTTCATAACCACGTGTTTGCGTTTGGTCGGTACATTTTCACATACTTTCGTTTCTCTTCATCTATGCATCTTATGCATCCTGTAAGACTGCAGCACGTTGGCCTGCAGCGGTGTCAAAGATCCACTTAGAGCACTCACAGCACTTGAGACATAATGTGCTCATTTCATTTACTCCTGAGAGTCTCTTCAATTATTGACTGGGCTGCTGGACATAGTCTACAGTACCTAGTCACAGGTTGTGGGTAGTTTGTGTGTATCTGATGACTGTAGCCACATATCCTTCAGTAGTCTACGGCCAAGGTGGACCCAAACGTATATGAACAGCAGACATACCCTACAATGATGGTGTATCATAAGGACGTAGCTTCTAGGTGAAGTGAAGTCTATACAAAATGACGATGCAACTCCACTGGTTTCTGATTATATGTAAGCTTATGAGAAAATGACCCCACTTCTCCCTCGAGTTATTACCTCAGTAAAAGCTTTCCCAGTGGGTTAATGGTCTCAGTTGCTTTGTTCAAGTCTTCTTCAACACAGCGTGATGTTCATTATGTCAATTATGATCCCATTTACAGTCAAATAGGGGATACAGCAGGGTGCACTTTAAAACGGCGCTGTGTCGTGATTCACTAGTTGCTACAGTGCCTGGGCGCGTCCGCAGTTTCTCTGTCACATCCACTCAGAATAGAGACGTGGCAATTTTCGCATCACTCAGCTCCAAATGCGGTCATGTCTTGCTCCAAAAGAACGACAATGTGGCAGTTATGGCAGAGATGTTACAAGAGAGGAGACAAACCACTTGAAGCATCTTGAAAAGAGATGTCCGTGACGCCACGGTTGCATGACACCACTGCCCCAGAAGCCAACTGCGTGCTTCAACACAGGCGAAACCAAGAGAGATATGATCCAATCCCATTGTTGCTCTGGTGGGATGCGCTGACGGTGTTACATTGTGAAGTTAGAAGTATTACATGTATGACAGAGGCTTTTTAAATCTGATTTTGGGGGGCTTCTCTGCTCATTTGCCAACAGCAGTAGTTCGCAGAAAATAGACAAGTTCTTTGCTTTTAAGCCTCGCCATGAAGGAAATGTTGATCACCAGTGGAACGGCTACCGGGGGGGGGGTTTCTTCCACTTTGAACTAATTTACTTTCTCTGGGTTCAAGTACACTACAGGAGCCCTGGTTTGCACTTTTTAAATGAAGTATTACAATTATATACTGAGACAGACAGATATTTAATCACAGTCAGGTCAAAGTGCATCATCACAGCAGGAGGTCACGGTTCACCTCACAATAATCGGATACTTCAGCCCTGCTTCAAGCTCGGCCTCTACCACTGCAAGTGTGCAGGTCTTCTACATGTAGCTTTTTAATGAAGCATACAACATTAACGTTACAGTCTGTTTGATTTGCCTGTTAGGTCAATTAAAAAGAGCCCTTTTGCTTGTGAAAGAGCAAATTTAATGGCGATACGCAGCAGTTTTTGATGCAGGCAGCCGTAGCACAAGCCGCAATCGATGTCCATATCCCCTACAGTTAGGTTAGATCAATCCAGAGAAAACTGATGAGGATCACTTTCAGGGATGGCGGTGCTTCCACTGAGGATGTTGGGGGGGGGGGGGGGGGGGGTGAATAATCTGTCAGAGCAGTTGGTGACTGCCAAAGATTTCTAGTGCTGACTTTGCAATAGTAAAAATCATAAATACCATGAATAATGGATCCATATCTTATCGTGGGTGTAATTAGAGTGAACGAACACGCCAGAGTGGCAAATAAGTGCATTTTATGCAGCGTGCGCGTCGTCAGTTAAACTGTCCGGATCACACGAAGATGATTATCTGAGATGAAAAGAGTCTCGCAACTCCCTTTTTAAAAAAAAAAAAAAAAAAAAAAAAAAAAACTTAAAACGGCATCTGCTTCAATGTTCTCCGAGTGCGTAAACATTTTAAAACAGCCGACTAATATATTTATCAGCGCTCCTGTCGGGCGTGGCTGGCTCGTCTGCCGCGGGGAGGAGGAGGAGGAGGAGGAGGAGGAGGAGATGGTGGTGGTGGTGGTGGTGCTGTGGGGGTGAGGCTGAAGCCGTAGTCTGCTCCGGGGCTTCTCGCTGGATGCTCCGTGATGGATGAGGAGTGACAGATCGGGGTTAGCCGCCAGGGGAGCTCCATTTTCTTCAAGAACAGCCGAGGAGGTGAGACGCCTGGACGCTGAGGAGGGGAAAAGGACGAGGAGCAGACACATTTCCAACCCCTCCTTCCCTCCTCTCTCTCTCTCTCTCTCTCTCTCTCTCTCTCTCTCTCTCTCTGACACTCTCTCTCCTCCCGTGCAATCACAACCTAGTGGGCTTTACCCGGACTGCACCGCATTGCTGCTGCTGCTGCTGCTGCCAGCCGACCCAGCCCACTAAACTAACGCGCTGACAGAGAAGGAGAGAGAATCTGTCTTTTTGCTTTTTTCTTTTTCTTTTTGGATGCATCTGCACAACAGCTGGACACTGGGCGCCGTGCGGGTCGTGTGCGTGGATATGCAGCCTCTCTCCTCGCGCTCTTCCTCGCTTCTTTCCCTCTGGATCCGCTGTCCTGCTCGGTAATGTCCAGACTTTGGGAGCGGGAGTGACTCGTTATTGTTTGTTTTTTTTTGTTTTTTTGGGGAGGAGGGGAGGGGGAGTTTGCTGCATAGCGCACGGGAAGAAACTGGGATAACCATAAGTTCCAAGTTTTGCAGAGCTCGCACCATGGATGTGGCTGCGTACTTGCAACCGCGGGCTCCCCCCAACATGGGTGTTGACTGAACGGAGGAGTAAGCCCCGCGCTGCCACGAAAGGGGACCAGGATGCACTTGTGAGGATTAAAAATAAATAAATAAATAAATTCCTGGATCATGCAGATTCTGCCACCGAGGACGTTGTTTGTGTTACTGGCCCACGCTCATGTGCTGTTATCTCTGAGGAATAACGGAGAAGTGCGGACTAAAGAGGACGGCGACGCCAGCGCGCACTCCGCCAGGACTTTCCATGGCTCCTCGCTCCATCCTAATAAAGCCCGGGACCGTGCGCTCTCGCCGGGGTACGCCACAGGTGCGTCCTCGGCGGAGCGCGCGATCTTCCGGGGGACCCTCAACTCCACTCACCCCTGGAAGAGGGTCGCCGCGGAGGAGACGTGGCGGGTCGGACACGGCAAGCGCGACTTCGGCAGGACTGTGACGCCCGTGGAGGATCCCAGCGCTGCCTCGCACTGGGGCCCGACGCGCCACCACAACAAGAGGATAAAGTTGAATGGCACGGGGACGCCAGCAGGTGGACACTACAATGCGGCTAAGCCCTCTTCAATGGGCCGGGGAGACGGAGGAGGGGTGCCCGAGGAGGGCGACAGGCACAAGAGAGGCACAAAAGACGAGCAGAAGAAAGCGTGGAAGAGGGGGAGAAGCCGGCTGAACAAAAGCCCGGCGGCGCCGGCGCAGCCTCACGCGTCGCCGCCATGGGAACCCATCCCCAAGCCGGCGGCCCTCACCTCCACCGACATGCCCTTTGACCTCTTCACCAGGAGGCCCGAGTTCTTCACTTTCCGGGAGGACAATCCCTGGGACGCCACTCCGATCACGCCGCCCAGCTCGCAGGATTTCGGGGACGAGATCAAGAACCCGTTCTACCCGGTGACGAGCGAGACCTACGGCGCGTACGCGATCACGTGCGTCTCCGGGGTCATCTTCCTGGTGGGCATCGCGGGCAACATCGCCATCCTGTGCATCGTGTGCCAGAACTACTACATGAAGAGCATCTCCAACTCGCTGCTGGCCAACCTGGCCGTGTGGGATTTTGTGCTCATCTTCTTCTGCCTGCCCATGGTGGTGTTCCACGAGCTGACCAAGTCGTGGCTGCTGGGAGAGTTCACCTGCAAAGTGGTGCCCTACGTGGAGGTAAAAATGTATTCCGTCTTTCCTTCCCTTCTTCTCCCGCGCGCTCTGAATGTGTCAGGGACGATTACTCGTGGTGGTGTTGAGGCAGTGCTGCAGGCAGGGCTGACAGATGGTAAACGGGGCTCATCCAGTGTCATTTACATATCATCCAACCTTGTCTGGATGCGATCACACCTCTGCAGTGACAAAAGACATAATCTGGGGCACGTCAGGGCGTGAAAATGAAGTTTCACACTCCTCCAGCCTGAGTCAATGGATTAATAGAGTTGAGGTTTTTTTTTAAAAAAAAAAAAAAAAAAAAAAAACCAATAGGGTGTCACCTCAGCCAATAACAAGGAGGCTCTGTTAGTCACCACTATACACCTGCTTCTGGTGGGAGAGAGCCTCACCCAGCCCTCAAGACATGTAGATAAGACACATGAATACACACCAGGCTGTAAGGTTACACATTGTACTGTTGCTGTCAGCTGATAAAACACATTACTGGTAATCTATATTACAGAGTCTCTCCCTGTTTTCCTGTTTGTCTTCCACACACCTATGCTCACGTGTCAGTGGATGGATGCTAGACAGGTTGTTTACACCCAGACGATACCTTCCCCTTTGTGCCCTCACTGCAATTACACCAGAGTCACATCCACCCGCAAGGTCTTTGTATACAAAAAAACAGGGGTTTTCTGGCTCCGGGGGTCTCGAGCTCGTCTTTGAAAGGCCATTGTCACAACCTGGTTTAAAGGCAGGGCAAAGAAGGGAGACAGCACACATGATTTCCAACAGGTTTGTCTTGACCCAAATGCATCTTAAATTACAGCCGACCCACCTGATAGCGGCGGACTTACGGGTGGCGCCCGGAGGCGCATGAGTGATAAAAGAGAGAAAGGGTGAGAGAGTCTGAGTTTCCTCAGCTGAGAACAGGTGGCCAGAATCCCTCCAGACTCCACCCTCCAGAGGCTGCAGAGCCTGCGCACAGGGAGGGCTGTCACGTCATGAGGCCACAATAAGAGCTGGTTAACAGCGTGTTATTATCCTTTCACTGGCCCTGTGAGAGAGGAGAAACTTTGATGCAAGGATTTCTGTACCTGAAAAGACATGTTTAGTTATCTGATTGCAGATGTGATGGCCGGTTCGATGAGGCTCATCATGTTATTCAATATTTACAGCGTGACAAAGATCATTTAAAGATATAATATGGGACATTTCTGCTTTAGAATTCCTAAAAACGACTTGAACTTTGTTATATATTTTGTGAGGTCGTGTACTTACATTTTTCCAAATCTCGTTTCAACCATCAGAAATCAACAAGTTTACACAAGTTAACGGTGCGTTACACCTGTCGCTCCTTTTGGAATGTGGAAGTTGGCAGGCGAGATTAAACTTAATGTGAATAAAGCTCAAAGATAACCTCGTTATTAAGTTTGACAGCAGGGTAATTTGTGTGTTCATTCACCACAAACGGCTCGATTTATTTCCCGTAGATTAGCCTTAAACCAACGGGCAACATCACACTGAGAGTGTGTGTGTGTGTGTGTGTTTCAACTCTGGTCAACTCTTGCTGAACTCAGCACTCACCAGAGACTCAGGTTCTCTGTGTTACTTTCCCCTCTTGTCTCTGTATTGCCATTGTAAGTCATGTAGTGAAGTAGAGTTCCCCTCCGGCTCTATTTGACTCCAAAGTAATCTCTGAGCTGGCCTCCTGTTGGTAAACAGCTCCGGATCAGAGCAGAATCCGATGTGACTGCAGGTGTTTCTTCCTCCAGAAGGCCCGGCTCTACCCGCCTCTCTCCTCCAAAGCAGCTGAGCAATGGCTATCCCCGCCTCCTTCTTCCCCGTTGTCCCCACACCTATCTGCATAGCAACAGAAATGACATATTGTGAGTTACAGACCACCTACTGCTTTTTTTTCCCTTGTCTTTTTGAAAGGTGCAGTTAAAGAACGATGCCACTAAACAGTCCTGCAAGGAAACTGATCCCAGAAATATGAACAATCTCCAAGTCTGATCGTCTTCACCTGAAAGTGCAGTACAGTTTTAGTAGCTTCAGGCTTCACGTGCATACATTTAATAGCAGCTCTGCGACTCTCATTATCAACAAGTAAGAGATTGCTTGCATTTGCACCATCGTCTCTTCTTTCCTCCGCAGTCTTGCTTGCCACCCTGAGTTCTCACCGGCCACATGCCATACAACGCGCAAACGGTATCTCATTTCATTTGCAAGCACCTTGTGTGCGCATAAAGTATTAATTACTGAGGGATCGGAGGAAAACAGAGCCCCTCCCCTGTGGTATTGCATACGCGCTCGCCAAGAACCACCGCAGAATATTATTTAATAACTTTAATAACATGCGGCGCGTTGACCGAGTGGTACTCTGAAAGCAGAGCGTGCGTTTTTTTGTGTTCTCTTTGCATTCATTACTGCATGCGAATATGCGTTCTATATTGCATATCTATCAGGACATGTGCATTGGGGCCTTCAGTGTGTGTGTGTGTGTATGTGTGTGTGTGTGTGTGTGTCAAAACAGGCCGTGAGTAATGCAGCCTCGGGCTCACACTCTCTCCTTGTGGAACGTTCAGTGAAACACACACACATATGCACACAGATTCCCCCAATAGAGTGACTTTATTCTTCACTTAACCCAAATTCGGTCACAGCGTAGATCAACATTTGGCCTTAGACGAAGACGCACGCGCTCGGTCACACATGCTTGAATCTGCACTCAACAAGGAACCCAACTTTACGCGTGCATGCGCCCAACAATCACGAGGTGGTATGGATAATGTATCGCGGTCCCCTCTGAGCGAGGAGCCTCCCATAGCGCTCCCTTTAGCAAACCTTGTTTTTTATTCAGGGTTTAGCAGAGCGTGGCAGGCTCCGAAACCTCAAAGAGAAAGCGATTCTAGGCGTGAGATGTGAGAGAAAACACGGCAGGGAAATTGTGAGAATGCTGCACAAAATAGAGATGTGGGTTACAGCCAGCCCGCATTATTTCAGACACGCTCCCGTTTCATGCCGCTGTCACTGCAGACGACCCCTCCAGGAAGTGATGCGCGAAGCGGCAAATTCAGCCAAAACTAATGGGCAATAATTGGGTTCCTGCACCTGGCAGTTGATTAGGATAAGACATGAAAGTAGGGTAAAATAACAAATAAGCAGTGCGGGAAGCATTTCATAAGCCAGAGGAGGGGAGGAAATAAATCATTTGTCAAGGTTCGTTCAGAGCTGTGCTGCCGTAACGCAGTGGCTTTAAAAAGTTTTTTGTCTCATTACTCCAAAATAAAGACATGCTCCCGAATCACCACCTGAAAAAGCGCGGGAGAGTATTGTGTGCCCTTTTTTGCAGTCTTGCCTTTTATTGGAGGGTGCCTGTCGGCTCAGTTTATTGTTTAGCAGCATAAAAACACAGTTGTTCCCAAGATTATTATGGTAGTAAGCGAGGCAGACTATGAACAGGATGTGTGTACGTAATGCAGCATAAATCAGGATCAAGCGCAAACTTCCCGTGACGTCACACATTTTTGGTTTGTGGACTGCAGCTTTGAGGCCTCAAGTTCGGACCTACACCCGTCGCCATCTTGGTTTTTGGAGAGGATATCCTGATTAGATCCAATTTAAAAACACACTATGGCAGCAACTTGTCAATCACAAAGTAGCCATACTCTGAAGCGCACCCTGCTTTATCGTCTATTTTACTCTAAATGGGGCCATAATTAACTTAATGAACATCACGCTGTGTTGAGGAAGACTTAAAACAAACGATCGAGACCATAAACTCATTAGGAAATGGTTTACTGAGGTAATTAATCAAGTGAGAAGCAGGCTCCCCCTCCTGACCATTAGAAAGAATGCAGGTGTATGGCACACAGCTAATGATGGGGATGAATCTGTCCCTTGTGCGCGGCAGCTTAACGACCGCTCCCACTGGCGGACCGAAATGGCCCTGTCCACTGCTTTTCTAAAAACCTGATTTACAGCTAATTGCCAATCTCCATCATGGGACATAAATCCAGCGACTCTCCGAGGACTCGTTCTCTACTTTGTGGCACATTGGCAATTCCACTAACAGTCCCGCCATATTGTTTGGGGCGCGACGGCTTGTGTTGGTGGACGGTGCATGCGTCATAATGTGTTTTCCAATTTCAAAATACAGCACGACTCTGGCGACAATTATGTCCCCTATCACACAAATGTCACTATTTGAATATATTGAGTCTGTATATAATTACACATGTTGCTCTGCTCTGCTCTGCTCTGCTCTGTTGTATTTGTCCCTGCTGCACCCGACTGTGTGGTGAATCCTTTAGTTCGTTTGCCTCATCTGCATCTCACCTGCAGCACAATACCCTGCGGTTGGAAAACAGTGGGCCGTCCTTCGCTGTCGTACAGTCGACTTCAGCAGGCAGGCGAGCAGACTACTGAAGCCAAGCAAGAAAGAGGCTGAGGAAAGTGAGAGTGCAATAGATTGGGATCGAGGGAGAAAGGAGCCAGAGGTAGACCCATTTATTGTCCTGGAATTGGCGGTAATGGCGGGACATACATCAGCTTGACATGTTCGCAGCTCACTGTTCCAGCTCACGCACGAGCACACACACACACACACACACACACACACACACACACTCCCGAGTAACCAAGTCTGAATTACAAATTTCGTGTCCGTGTCGCATCCGAGAATATATAGCCGTCCACAGGACCGGGACACGCGTCCAAACACCTTTCGATCGAGACTTTTCATATCGAGAAAGCCGATGACTGTCTAATGCATGTCTGTCTAACTACCTTGCCGGTCCACAAACACGCGCACACACACACACACACACAAAGTCAGCAGGGTGTGCTGATCCCCCAGATGGGTGGGATGGCCTTCTCGCCACTGATCACTGCCCTCGGCTGTTCCCCCTCTCCCTCTCTCTCTTTCTCTCTCTGCATCAGCTATCTGTGATTAAAAACAGGCCTCGGGGGGGGAGGACTCACTCACACATTCACTCACACACAGTATGAAAGCATTTGGCCACAAACACACACACACACACATTAGTTCCTATACACTGAATGCACATGTACAGTTACGGTATACACACTGTGGCAACACATGCACGCAGATCATGTACGCACCAGATCTCCTGCCCGATTCGCTTCTCAGCCCCGTCTATTAGGCACGCGAATGGTGGTTAATTGGAGGATATGTAAATTATTCAGGGTATGTAATTAACGGCTCTACATAATGCATGATGGTGAGTCCACTCAGTCAGCTCTTTGTCTGCGGATGAGTAGATATTGTGTGTTTTTTGTACGATGAGACAAGACCAGACAACAGCATGAAGCCAAGATTAGGCTTGCAGTTGGGTGCAATTAACTAAATTGATAATTATCCATGTAAATATGAAATATTCATTAGCTAGTTAACGTTATGAATTAAGTTTGTTGGGGCGAAAGAATGGGTGATACGTTTCAGATCAACGTGGATTAGACAAGAAAGCGGAATAATGCATTTTGCGTTGCCTCCGACGTCACACTCCAGACAGCGGTCAGTGGTCTGGAACCGGACTCTTCCAGCAGTGACTGCACACAGAGAGCTGAATAAAAGTGTTTTTAATGTCCGGGGGGAAATCTGCCGCAGGTCAGGATATAATTTGATGGAAGAGAAATTTATTGTGCGAGAAAAAAAAAACTGCCTCAGACGCGCTGTGAAAGGCCGTAAAGCAGCAGAATAGAGTGGAATACTGCGATGGATTGTTGTGACCAATTTAATTAAAGAAAGCAGACAGAAAGATGAATATTTGTGAGTGCCTGCCCCATTTATTCTTGAATTCTATGGATCACTGTTCCTGGCTGGTGGAATTGTTCCTTTTGTTCATAGAATAGAAGAGAGAAAAGACTGAAAGTTCATTCAGTCGACAGAGTCAGCCCAAGGAGCGCTCTGGAGAGATTTCGATCGCATCAATCTTCCTCAGCTGGTTGCCTGGCGACCTCACGGTCATGACAAGACTCCGGGAAGCTGCCAAGAATAGTCTGGCACATAAACGGCCGTAAAAACCGCAACGCTTTTTTTCTTTTTTTAAAAGATTAGGCAGATTAAACGTGTCAATCGGCGAGCTTCAGAGGTGATGGGCAGAGCCAGGCTAGCTGTTCCCCCTTGCTTTCAGTCTCCGTGCTAAGCTAAGCTAACTGGCTGCCAGCTCCTGCATCTCGGGGCTGGGTACTGAGTTTCTCACCTAGCTCAACAAAACAAATAGGTGTTTAAGAATTCCTTGACAAATAGGCCACTCCATCTGCTGGGGAAGATCAAGATATATGACTGAAAGCACCAGAACAGCTACTAAATGGACCTTGTGGTGAGATTGTTTTCAACGTGAATCCAACAGGCGAGGTCGAAGGTTCATTGTTGACCTTGAGAAAAGCAGCGTTAGAAAACAGGAAGTAAGTCGACTATGTGCTGAGAATTGTTTCATAAGCTTTCAACCACATCCTCATGGAGACCAAGCTTCCCTCACGTATATCATTTGATAACTCAGTCAGTTGTGCAGCGAAGGGTCCTATCAACTGACAGTGTTGAAACACGACCCGATCTGTGGCTCCGAACCGTGACACGGTCCGGACGTAAGGTGTGCGATCTGTTGCGTCCCTGTCACAGAGGAATCTTCATCTACCCCCAAGACTATATTTAGCGGCTTGTCTGTCATAATACATCATAACGCCATTACTCTAAACTCAAATGCACGATTCACAGTTCTGCCCGTGCGCACGCCCGCAATAAGACAGACATTTAAATAATTCTGCACGGATGTGGACGTGCACAGGCACAGACATACGCACAAATGGGTGTGCATGCTCACATAGATCAGGTTTCTGCCTCTCCCGGCAGCACGGCCCAGCTGTGAGACGGATGGTGGCTGTCAGCGGCAGGGTCTCTCTGGTTGGAGTTATGGTCTGCTGCAGCCTGCACTGGGTCACGCACTCAACCTAGAAAGAAGACTGCAGCTGGAGTAACCCTTTGTCTCCCCGGCTTATTACTTTTAGGCTGTGTGCGTGTGTGTTGTTGTTGTTGTTGTTGTGTGTCCACGTTAGCTCATTCATCACCTGATAACACCCATTACCCCTGACAGCGACTGTAGTCACAGTGTGGCTGCACAGGCTGCACCGGTCCTTGTTAAAACCCAATTAATAACGCAAGGCCTTTGTGCCACCAGCTCACAGGACCTTTAATCAGGAAGTTAATGGGCCGTTATTAAAAACAGCACCGGGGGAAAATGTCTTTCTCACCTGCTGCGCAGATAGACGGCCAAAGTCCTGAAAAACATGTGTTGGAGATGAAAGGTCTTTTTATGTTCCCTTATTTTATTTTATTTTTTTCTTGAACCCTTGAAGTCCAAGGTCGAGAAGAAATTTCCGTTTTTCCACTTCATGTCACCTGTGAAGTGGAAAAAATGGTGCTGAGCGACTTCAAAAGACCGCGACAGGTGACTTTTAGTTGAGGGAAATTGTGACGTCGATAGAAAGCATTTCAAAAAATATAACCATAATTACCATGTATAATTCAACAATTTTGGAAAAACACTTATTGGCTTTCTTGTTTCAAATCAGAAGAGAGGATCAGTACCACTCTCATGTGTGTTGGCTAGCTTAGCTTAGCATATTAGACAAGGGGATGTAGCCTGTCCATGTCCAGATGCTTTCATGGTTTTACGAGGGACGATGGGGAAAATTCTCGCACATAAGCCCCACTAGCCATAATTTAAAAAAACAAGATATAATGTGCTAATAAGCTAAGCTAACTGGCTTTTCGCTGTGCACACATTCGCTTTCTTGCTGCCAATTAGCAAAGATGATCGACACCACTCTGTTGTTTTTACAGGAACCATACATCTAACGCCAGTGGTCGATTAGCTTAGCTTTGCATGATAGACGGGGGAAACCATTAGCCTGTCTAGCCTATGTTCAAATCAATTCATGGTTTTACGAGTGACTAAATGGCAAGCTAAAAAACGCGATCTTTAAGTATCGTCTAACCATTTTTGCAGTACGGTTGCCTTGGAGGGTCCACCAGGTGGCGCTCTGGTTGAGAGTGGCTATTTAAAAGGGAGGCAAAGAAAACACCACATGCATAACAAATGAAATACAATCACCTTGTTCAAAAATTAATTACTGTTACGGATAAGCATTAAGAATTAAAATAATAATAATTTAGCAGCACTCTTTCTTAGCCCTGAGGCGAGCAGGCCCGTCACCTCGCCGGCAGTTAAAACGAACATGACGGGGTCGACGCCGCTCTTTCGGAAGAAATGCCATATTAACATTTTTAATCATTCCGGAGATGTCCGGGCTCGTTTCTCTCCTCCCGCCACTTCGGACCGTCTCAAACTCCTCGGCGGCCGGCTCCCCTCCGCTATTGTCCTCTGTCCTCTCTCTCCTTCTCCCACTCCCTTTTTCCTCTCTCCTCCATTCTTCTGCCCCTCTTCTCTCAGTCCCTCATTAGCATAACCCCTCTTCCACAAACACACAGCTTCATCGCCCCACCAGGCCTGACTCTTGGGCTCTCTCTCTCATCTCCCCTCCAGTACAAAGCTATGCTTGTTCGCCCTGCCCTTGCTCTCCTCCCCGACGAGCTGATCAAAGCTGCGTTTCCCTGCTCCTCCATGACAGCCTTTAAAGCCGTTCCAGCCCTGTTGTTCGAGCCATGAAATATTCACCACGTGCATGCACCTGTACACGTGTACCGGATGGGCATTTTTTACGTGTGTGTGTGTGTGCGCATTCAACTAAAGCCACCACACGTGGGAAATACAGGTGTGGATGTTTACAGCCAAAGAAGTGGTTTATAAGTCGACCCGGTGTGATGCTTCTTTAACTATTTATAAAAGGAATAACACCTTTATTTTTCAAGGGGATGTAAGGCCAGTGCACAGGATTTAGACATCTTTAACCGTTAATATAGTCGGTATAAAACCTTGAACCAGCAGCTGTCAAAAAGACCTCATTGTTCTCCGCTGCCACTGAGATCTATTCCTAATGCTTAATGTTATGTGGAGAGGGCGATATAAATAGCAGACAGCAATTTCAGCAGAAGGTATCCACGCCGACGGGCTATTTAGAGACTGAAGTGAGCGCATTGAGTTGCGCAGCTGTATTAGCGACCTGTTGCAGAGTGGGGATAAGGGAAAAAGCTGTCGGGATTCCGTATCAGCGTGACAGCTCACCAGACTGATCTTTTCATGGATATTGCACAAAACACCCAGGTCACAATAGCACCTTTTTTTTTTTTAATCTCTATACACTACGAATCGGATTAGATTTTCACTGGATCAAGGGGCCACCGGTTTAGGGCGCCATTTGAACCTGAAGAAGTGAAGAATTTATTTGCGATAACAGATACAGTGAAAGTAGTTCTTCAAATGATTAAACTATCACCCGCTTGATTGATACTCCATGGATTGCACACACAAAAACTGTGATTTAAAGGAGACTTGTGCTGTTTTCCCTCCCTTTCCTTCAGTGTTACATACTACAGTTTCTTGTGCACATAAAAGGTGTTGGAAGCCTAAAAGCCCAACGCCAAAAGAAGCTCCTCCCTCCCGCAGAAAGCGCTGCTCCTGAAGTGCCTGACACACCTCGTCAGTAGACTTTGTGACATCACGCTACATCACCGCGTCACACATTTGCATAATTTGTGCCTAAATTAATGGAATAAACGGAAAGCCGAAATCAATAGAGATCTGAGTGGAGACAGGCGCTGCCATGCTGGCTCGGGCGTGTGTGAGCTGACCAATCAGAGCAGACTAGGTATTTGGGAGGCGGGGCCTTAAAGAGACAGGAGCTAAAATACTGGAGGAGAGGAGAAAACTGAGGTGTTCTCTGAGCATTAAACCTACCTTACAGTAACACAAAAATAAAATTATGAAACTGGTGAGCTTAATATGTCTCCTTTAAAGATAGAAAGGTAGAAAGACAGACAGAAAGGTAGCATGAGTGTGTTTCCTGTGTCGTCCCACATTGCAATATTTTTGTATCCTGCACCCAAAACAAATGCAGATCCCGCCACTGCATCTACACATGAGCATGACTGACTTTTCTGAGCTCTTTATAATTTCCTCTTTTTTTGTGTTGAAGCAGGTTACCATCACCTGTAGACATTGATGAAAATAAGCTTAGCTCAAGTCTGCTGCACGGCCTCCCGCGGTTATTTAGGTTTTTGTGGCTGCTTTTGCAAGCATCGGTTACTCAGCTGTGAGATGACAACATCTGCGACGTGCACACCACCTAAAGGATTAATCCGTCAAATAAACGGGCTTTCAAAGAAATGACTCACTTAAATAAATGACTAATTATTGCGCTGCTTTGGCTAAGATTCAAAACAATTTACTACAGTTATAATTACAAGATTGTGGCGTGACGTCAGGTGATAAACCGTCCTGGTCCAGAGCGCAGTCACATTGATCACAGTTACTGTTCAGTGTGCCGTAGCCCGTCGGTGGTTTGTCTGCCCCACTTACCCCTCGCTGTTTCACATGGTCGCCCTTCATTATTCTGGTTAGGACATCCATGTGTGTCAGAGGGTCAGTGTGTGTGTGTGTGTGTGTTTGTGTGTGTGTGTGTGTGTGTCAGGCCTAGATACACAGAGCATCTTGCAGTGTGTGTACATCTATATCTGTCCAGGAAGTATGTGTTTAGAGCACTAAAGCCTTGGCTCACCAAGGCCATCTGGGAAGCTGGCTGTTGTAATTAAATTTGATATGAAGAGGGGAGTGGGTGGAGGGAATGGAGGGAAGGAAGAGAGAAAACAGAGGCTGAGGAGGATGAAAAAGAGGCGAGATAACTGAGAGTCAGAGGAAGAAAAGGTAGGCAAGGTGAGGCAGGATGGGAGGATGGTGGTGGTGGTGGTGGGGGGATCAGTGGCTGTTCTGGAAGATTTTGTGCTCGAGGCAAAATCGTGGAGGGAACTGGTTCATGTAAGGATAGAACTACACGCACGCACGCACGCACACGCACACACACACACACACACACACACACACACACACACACACACACACTCCAGCTGCAGAGGGATGTTTCACAGGGTGCCCACTCTGCCAAAATGACTGTTAATCCAACAGATGCTTTCACATGCTGAGGAAATTTGTGAGCTCTCTGACAATTTGCAGACCTTTTTTTTTTCTTTTTTTTTTACACATAGAACATGGAGGTAATTAGCTCTTACATGAACGTTTCGAGTGAAATGTAAATTAGAAAAAACAGCAGAATATTTCGGAACTTTGTTAATTAGTGCGACTGTCACTGAATGGGACATGCGGAGAGACATTTGAGTGAATGAATGCAGTGACGACAGCTTTTAATCCACTGTGTAGCGTGTACTAGCTGTGTGTGTGTGTGTGTTGGCTCGCTTTATTTCTGTCTGTCTGCGGCTTCTCTTCTCACACACACACACACGCACGTTCGAGGATGCTGCACGGTGCTAATAGCAGCTTACAGCCTTCCATTGTGCTTCTGTTGCTCCACCGCTTGTAATTACACTCGTGTCAGGTGCACCCAAAGGCCACTGCCATTACTGGGTGTCCTGCTTTTTTTTTATTTACAGTATGTGCCGTTAGCTGACTCGTCAACTGGTGGAGAGGCTCGTGTAATTTGTGTGTGAGGCAGAGGGAATCTATGTTTACGTGCACGCTGACATTTTCGACGCTGTGTGTAATTCTGTCCGTTCCTTGTTATTGTTTTATTCATTAAATACCGGTAACCTGGAGGGAGCTCGACTCAAACTCAAGAAGCCGTCACATCAGTGATACACGCAGCTCAGCCCATCTGTCTGCTCGAGCGAGGCTATTGTTAGCATAGCTCTGAGGCTCACTTTTTCTCCCTACAGTCATGTGTTGCATCGTGCACCGAGTCTGAAGATGTAAACAGCATCGCCGAGGCAACCTGATTCACACGAGCACATTCTCAAGGCCGTTCTCACTCCCGCCGTGTCAAATACAGCAGCTTGTCTTTGGTCCTACGCTTCACAGTGTGGCGCTATTTTCCCTAAACCTAGTCAAACTGTGACCATGACCATGCTATTAACATGCTTTTCTCTTTATCTGTTTCCCTCAGGTGGCCTCCCTCGGCGTAACCACCTTCACCCTGTGCGCTCTGTGCATCGACCGTTTCCGCGCGGCCACCAACGTCCAGATGTACTACGAGATGATCGAGAACTGCACCTCCACTACCGCTAAGCTGGCTGTCATCTGGATCGGCGCTCTCCTGCTGGCCCTCCCGGAGCTCCTCATCAGACAGCTGGTTACGGAAGACACGGGAATCCCAGATGAGCCTCCTGTTGAACGCTGCATCATCAGGATATCCACCTCGCTTCCCGACATGCTCTACGTGCTGGGCCTGACCTACGAGGGTGCTCGGCTGTGGTGGTGCTTCGGCTGCTACTTCTGCCTCCCGACCCTCTTCACCATTGGGTGCTCGTTGGTAACGGCGCGGAAGATCCGGCGCGCGGAGCAGGCCAGCGTGCGCAGCAACAAGAAGCAGATCCGGCTGGAGAGCCAGATGAACTGCACCGTTGTGGCGCTGGCTATCGTCTACGGCGCCTGCGTGGTGCCCGAGAACATCTGCAACATCGTTTCGGCGTACATGGCGGCGGGCGTTCCTGAGCACACCATGTCCGTCCTCCATCTTCTCTCCCAGCTGCTGCTCTTCTGTCGGGCCGCCGTGACGCCGGCGCTGCTGCTCCTCCTGTGTCGCCCGCTGGGAAGGGCCTTCCTGGACTGCTGCTGTTGCTGCTGCTGCTGTAACCACGCGCCATCCTCGGCCACGGCCAGCGACGATAACGAACACGAGTGCACCACCGAGCTGGAGCTGTCGCCGTTCAGCACCATCCGCAGGGAGCTAAGTAACTACACACCTGCCGGGTCCAACTGCTAAACAGACATTCCCCATCAGGGAGGGGTTTTTCAATAGCCTGCTCAGCCTTTGGCTTGTTTTCTCAGACTCAGCTAGGAGAGATTTGCCTTACCTGGTCTAGTTACATTTTCAATGGGGGCAAGGATAAAATTGGACAATGAATAATCACATTCAGCCAGTGCCCTACATCCCCAACCTTCACTTCTTACAACAATAACGTACATTTACAGTAACAGTGTGACACTTCTTTTTTCAGGAAATCTAACAAAATAGCCACTTCGTCTCGTCACTCACGCCCTGGGGTGCTCTAAAAACAGGGTCAGTACATATTTTTAGCAATCCTGCCTGAAACCTTTAAAACTAACAAACCTCCCTGCTGTAGACCTTGTATGCCTAAATATCTTTGGACAGTCGGCCTCTTAACCTGTCTGATGTCTGGTTCCTCACAGGAGGTCTGAATCAGGTTAACTTGTTCCGAAGCAGCAAAAAAAAAAAAAACAACTGCTGCGTCTCCCGCAGGCCTTGTGCGGTTCATGACAGGGACGGGGGAATAATACACTGTACAATGTACATAGGGAAATGATTTTACAGAATATGTCACAATAGGTTCGGTTTGTGATGATAAATGTATTTGGCCACCATAAATGATATTTATGTATGGGGGACTCCGTACTGTATAATCAATGCCGATCACCTTCTAAACGTGTCACCGGCGAAATGATGGGGAGTAATTAATCACAGAGTGCAACCTTGTATAATAACTCCAGCTAAACATGTGGGCTGACACTGCCTATAGAGAAACAGGACAACAACAGCTGTACATGTACAGTTCATTTAATGCTGCACACACCGGAACAAGGCTTGTTGTAATTAAAGCAACGCAGGGGCGTCTCTGCATGAGGAAAAAAAAAAACACAGAGAGGGAGAGCGCATTGAAGAATCCCAATGTACACATTTACACTGTATATTGAAAAATATCCTGTTGACTCAAACGTAGCTGGGCTGGTCTCAGAGACACACAAACACGGAGGACGTGAGTGGAATTTAAAAAAAGGTTTCGGAACGGACTAATTGAAATCTAATTGCCGTTGAATGGAGTGGAATGCAATCGAATTAAACACCACAGATTCAATTGAACGGAGTGAATATGAAAAGAGGGGGGAAAGTAATGGAACACAACACCGTGGAGTATAACGGAAAGGAGCGGACTCGGCGTGGACTGGACTGTAAACGAATATCTGCACTACACTGTTGTATCATGTTACGCCTTACACTTCGGGCTATATATATATACTGTACACTTTCTTCGGTGCTCTTATGATGAATGCGCTGTAAACAACAAATCCATCGGTTCGACTTGGAAGCGCAAGTAATTGAGCTGCGCACTTAAGTTTTGGTCAAGAAGACAGATTACAGTTATCTGCGACTCTGGAAGACTTGAAAAATAATACATTTGGAGAATAAAGAAAATCAATGTGGGGATTCTCTGAGCTGCCACTGACAGAGTTTACACAGGTCACCTGAAAAGCTCTGAGCGTAAATACTGCCTTTGTTGAGAGTGACTACTCGACTGCAAGCTCAAGTATGGTAGCACTTGATTCTACAGTAAAGTAATTACTCACTGTTTTCTAGGTCACTGGTAAATACTAATAAATGACAAAGCTATAGACCTGTAATTAACATTGTAGATACTTTAATAGATGCAATATTGAACTACACATTTGTACTATTACTGTGGTACAGAAATGTAGTTTCTTGTAATTAGATGGACAGTAATTATCAATCATCTGCCAGGAGGATTTCAAATTATCGTTTGATTACAATGTAAATACAATGCTGTAATGTAATTATAAGGAAATCGTAGCCTATATTTGTACCAATTGTTGGAAAGTTTGCGGTAAATACAAAAAGCTGTTTAATTTTTGTACAAGTTATTTATTTACATTTGCTGAACTATAAAATGAAGTGCTGCTACACGTGTGTAAATTAACTTGAGGCAAGAATAAGGCTGACAGTTAGCTAAATTCCTCCAGTCAAAATGATTGATTATCCTATCCTGCCTTAGCAATCACAACTAGCCAGATTTGTCAAGCTTCGGTCTGACATTAAACAGTGTGGAGGGTGGTGTCTCTTTTTATAGAGCTCTCAAAATCAAAAAGATCAGATGCGAAAGGATAAAACAATATGTTTATCATCTGTCCTTGACATGCCCTGCGAACTAGCCTCCAGGGTGGATGTTATCTCCAGAGTTCCCTCTAGCAACCTCAACTTATCTTACCAGAGATAGCGTTAGCCTGTGTTTGACAAACTTATTGGTAAGATACCATCCTAAATGCCTATTATCTGATAACCTTAAAGTGAAAACATGCTGTTACTGTTACAAACAAGGATGTGTGCTAAAGCAGTTGAACAAAGTTGTGTTACAACAAATTTTTTCTTAATTGATTTTTTTTCTTACAATACTGGAACTAGCTCTACACAACAACACAAGAACAATGCTTGTTTTGTTGACATGCCTTCTACAGGGATCAACTGGTCCAGATGTTAACCTTATACTTCGGACCTGTTAGCTTTAGCCTCAGTCTCTTGGCAAGTAATGTTGGCCTAGCCATCAAGTAGCCTACATGTTTCAAACCCCCTTTTACCGGGTTCATGTTTTAAAATGAGTCTAACAAATCAGCTGGAGGGAGTTTCAACCAACTCACGCTGTTATTGTTAGCTTAGTTAGCTAGCTAGCTGCAGCTAAGAGGTCTGACAAAGGACCCGTTTTCATTAAACAGCATGTGTGACAATAGAAAGCTTGACAGGCGTAGCAAGAGCAGCCTACCTAAAGTAGGCTAGTCAGGCTATTTCACCCGTTGCAGTTTCATTACTTGAGTCTTTAAGGCGAACCGATGAAATGTTCTTCAGTGTGTAAATTTACAAGTGTATTGTACTGTAAATCTGTTTTCTTAATCCTACCAGTCAGGCCTGGGTCAGAACACGGCTCAAGCCACCACTACATCTTATTTCAATGCAGGTAATTGAAGTTATACTGAAAACTGAAAAGCCCAAACACTTGGTACATATACAGTAGTACTATGATAGAGGGCTTCTGTTGATGACCAAAATTACCCTTAAAAACCTTTATTTTGATTGTTAAACTTAATTAAAAAAATACATTTTTAGAAAAATATATACAAGATTGATGGTGGCGAGCTCTGTGATGACCCATGTGTGATGTTCATTGGTATACTGTATATTGCGATGAATCTTTTGCATACGATTCTGCACTGCCAAACACCTTCTCTCTCTCTCTCTCTTGTCTGTCTCTCGTGCTCTTGTGGTAGTAGCACACTATCTCTGGGTGTCTCTCTTAGCGCGGGGGTCAGTTTGCCCTCACCTCCATCAACACAGGACGACGAGTATTACTACAAAACATCAGTCACTAAAGGTCTGACAGCAACCCCGAAGGCCAGTCCTATCAGAACACACTGGATGAGGATAAAGATTGGGGTTTCTTCTTTTCCCAGCAACCCATTGGCTCTAATGAACTCAGGTTTATGAGCTCCAAGAGATCCAGGTGGATGCAGCCTCTGGCTGGCACCATCCCGCAGTTTTTCAAGATAATAGAGGAAATGGGCAGGAGCGGAGCGGAACAGCACCGCGACACAATGCCCTGCAGCCTGTTTGACAACTCTTTTTATTACCACCGCTATCAGGTTATTGTGGGCCGATGTGTAAACCTGTCCGGGGAATTGAATTGCCCCAGCACCCGACCATTGTGGGGTTGTTGTTTTTTTTGTATTTAACTCAGCGAGTCTGGATTTTCCGCCTGTGTTGCGATGCGAGCGTAAACTGACCTCCCGAATCGGATTCTCTTTTTCTGCATATTTCTGGGAGTATAGCTCATTCTAAATGGCTCAGTGTGTTAGTGACGTGGTCCAAACTATTGATGAAGTGATTCTTGTAAAATCAGTCAGTGAGACGTTTATTCTGAGTTTTGTGAGTATCCTCTTCACTCTGAGCAAGTTGTGTCTGTATTTGATACCTGAAAATGTTAAGCACACGAACACTGTTGTCTCCAAGTCTAGTCACTGGTTTCTAAATAGCTTTTTATATAGCCAAAAAACTGTCCCTTTGTTTATCAAAGAACTTTATCTTGAAAACTGTATATTAAAATCCTAAATGTACTATCACTGCTCTCTTGACTCGTTGTGTGCATTAAGGTCATCGGTTCCCTGTGAGGTCCCTAAAAAAAAAAAAACAATTAGCGTAATGAGAGCGCTGCAAAAGGAAAGTTGGCCGCCGTCATCTTTGATCATTTATTGTTTCGCTCGAATAAAAACAGAACTCTGTATAATCTGAAAATCTCCCCAAGGCGTCTTCAGAGCAAAGAAATAATCCAGCCTCTTGCCTCGGTGCCAAAGGGTTGTTGCCATGGATCTAATTGATGTACCAGGGCTACTCGAGCAGTTTAATAGACTTGTGAGAGACAGACTTTTAAAATAGAGTGGAGGAAGAACAACAGCAAGGGCCCCTGGCTCTTTAGTGTGGTTCAAGCTACCAAACCACTGTATCCTACATTTCCCATATTTCCACTCAATAATTGCAGTATGAGTTTTGTTATTTTCCCTGTTTTCAATGTTTTAAGTCTGAGTTGTTCCCATGACAGGTGAACACATCTTGCTGTATGGGTCTAAGGAATGAGTTGAGTGTGATGTTTGACTGTTGGCTGAGAAATATAGAAGAAAAAATGGAACAGATCCAGTTCTGCGGAGGTGCCGAAGAAAGAGAAGTGATGTGCCCCGGAGGACTGTTTTCACACTCATCTGCTGAAGAGGGCAAGTTAAAGGTAAAGACATGCACACACAGGCTCGACAATTTTGACATTGCAGCAAGTGTGATGTAGAAACTTGAACCCTCCTGTACTCCTCCAGTACAGAATCTCAGTGAGGTAAGAGACTTCTTGGTCCAGCAGTAAAACCACATCTGCGTATTCAAAGTTTCTTTTTTTTAAGGATTTTTAATAGGATCATTAAAAGACCATATGAAACACAAATAATTACTTCAAGCAGAGTGTGTTTGTGTTTTATACCCCTCTGAAGAGAATATTTGCATATAAATGTTGCATTATCATTATGCATGATAATCACCAAACAAAATAACTTTCGATTTCGATCTTTATATAATTCCTCATCAGTTGGTTTTGTTTCATGACGGCTTGAGTTGTGGTGCATTGTGTACATCGTCTTCAATGCGGAGCCCTCAGGACGCCAATCTGACGGCTTCCATGGGAATGAAATTAAACTCCCTTATTACATCAGTGTGTGTTCAACCTGTAGCATCACTCGTCGTTTGCCTCTTTGGTCTAGTCTCTCAGGATAGACTCTGCAGTTTTGAAGGTAAACTGACGAGCGCAGTACGCCAGCTTTTCTATCAAATTAGCTCCGGCTCTGGTTCTGCTCAGGATTCTTTGGTGCTGTCAAGTGAAGCAGCCCGCATTTCCACCCCAGTGTTGTGTGTCGTTGCTATTTGTGTTGCCATTCAAATCAAGGAATGCGTCATCAGTGGAGGGTGTTGCAGAATGTAAAACAGAGGTAAACAGTCCTGGCAAGGTGGATCACATTGATCTAAATAACAAGCAACGTGACTTAAATCTCCATCGTCCCTTTCCAACATGTAGAATATGACACGCCCACTATGGTCCTCATTTTTATGGTTCCGGACCAATTTATTTCTGATTGACATGCTCTGAATGTTTCAGAATCAGGTGCTCGACCAAAACATAAAGGGGTCGAGAGGTCGCGCCAGCTGCCAGTTTTGGTGATCTGCTGACTTGTGTCACGACCTCGTGGGATGAAATCCAAACTATCCAGAGACTCACAGGCTTTGATTATTCTTCTCCAGCGGTCGGCATCTTCATCTGTCATAACAAGGAAAGACAAGAAACGACAGGCTTGACATACATATGGTGTTTAATGCATGAAAGAGGTTAGCAGTGGAGCAATGCGGCATTTTCCACCGAAACATAAAGAGAAACACTCTAAAACTATGTTCCTCCTCGGGAATAAGTCTCAGAGTGCGTCCTCATGTCCTGATTTCCTTTAAGCTCCTCCTGTGTCTTCATTTCTCTTCCTCTCTCCATATAACAGAGGACCCTTTTAAAAATTCATCAGCGATGTATCACTGTGCTCTGTTCTCCCAACACATCCTACACACCCTCCTTCTCGCTCTCCCCTCCGTTGCCTTTTTTTTCCTTCTTCTCCTTTTGTCTGTTGCATCCAAAGTGTTATACAACGATGACGATAGCGGCCCGGGTCTGTGTTTGCGATAAGGACGCTGAGCAGAACTGTTTATACCTCCCTGTAACAGAATTAGCTGTCGCGTCGGCACGCCGAGCAGATGCCAGAAAAAGCTTTTTACCGCAACCACCAAAGACGCCTCGCTTGGTCTCCCGGAGGACGCCGCTCACTCCCACTGTTGTGAGGAGGAGGTCTCTTTCATTTTATTCTCTCCCATATTTCTCACTCGTGTCAGGCCAGAGAGCGACAGCTGGAAAAAGAGAGAGAGAGAGAGAGAGAAAAAGACGCAGACCAGCAGGGAAGAGGAGATCTTAGGATTTGTCTCCACAAAACAGCACTTTTACGTTGTGACTTTAGATGACATTCTGGGGGAAAGACAGCAAAGAAAAGCCGTCGCAGATCTGACTAAACATTTTCAAGCGCACATTCGAATACGCTCCACTTGACGTGAACTCCGCTTGTCGTCTTTGACACCCTGGGAGCTTCAATGGAGGCGCACACCAATGGTTAAAATGACTTATTTGGCATGGAAAAGCATCCAGGAAGTCTGGATTTAAGCCCATTATTGTCAAATTAGCGGCTCATTTTGCACTTTGAATCCAATTCGCCGACGATCTGTCATTTATCTCTCAGGCAGAAAATGAGCGAACTCAATTATCTAATGAAAACTGAGGAATTGTTTGCTTTGAAATGCACCACAATTCAAGCCTTTATCTGTTTCCCTCCCTTTATCTCCTCGCAGAAGCAGTGCTGCGTGTGTGTGTGTGTGACGGGACATCTCCTCCCAAAAACTAAAAAGCTGACAGGCGACGTGCCGCTCATCTCCGTAATTTCCCCCCAAAACAGCTGGCCTCCTGCCAGGGCACTCGCTCACACTCAATCAGCCTCAATCAGCAACGTACTTGCTAAAGTGTCTGCAGCCCCGACTGTGACTACGTATGTGTGTTTTGCGCGTGAGCATGTGTGTGGCTGTTTATCCGTCTTTTTTTTCATTGTTTGATTTTTGCGATAGTCTTCAAGAGCCTTTTATCCCCTGTTTCAGCCTCCTTTTGTGGCAAAGCCTTTTCACGATCAAACGCTGAGAAGTTCTGATCCACTTTTTTCACTGTCACTGTTTAATCCCTTTCATTGCGCTTCTATTTTTGGGCTCCGAGGGACCAAATTCTAGGGCTTGATTATAGTTATACAACAATGTGCTGCAGTATGGTGGCATTGTTCACGCCGCTGGGACGGAAGTCCCACAAAGAAATGTTTTCACGGACACCTGATGTCTGATGTCTGCGGCAGACAATCATTCTTGACACGCTTCCAAGAAACACGAAGAGAAGCTGTATTGTTTTATTGATGCCCTTGTTGCTGGATTATGACGGAATCTCATTTGGATAATGGAAAAAGAACATTTCACTTTTTGTTTGTTGCTTTCTGACTCTCTTGCCAGTCAATATACATCAATTGATTTTTTTTCCTTTTTCTAAATATCAAATCAAGCATTGGAATGAGTCAGTAGAGAATGTAAGTCTTGTCAGCATCGGCTGCTGGGCCAAACAGGGACAACGGGTGGATAGAGTTACTTGAGTGATGTGGCAGGTGACTACATGTATCTGATCTGTAACTGACCACGTGTCTTCCAGTAAGTAAAACACTGCAGTTTATTTCTGGAAGGGGATTACATCAGCGATCATCTGATCCAAGTACTGAACCCATCAAAAATATACAGTTTGCTGAAATGATTGTAAAAAATGGTACCAACGTTAGAGTAAGCAGTGTGGATGTGGAATTAAAACAAAACAGAGTTCAACACCCATGTTACAGTATCACGTTAGGGCATTAAAATGCTTGGTTAGGGTTCAGGGTTGGGTGATAAAGAGAACTCCTCGTTGACTATTGGTTTTGCACTGGAAATGAACAGCGGTATCTTGAATTAAAGTCCTGACCTTGTCTCCTCACATCATCCTCTATAGCTGTAATAACTACTCCAGCCGCGACATTGCGTAGCGTAGATCATCACTGTCACGGGCCTGGGTGGCAGAAATCGTGACGTAAGGGTAAGACATCTGGTGACGCGATCAGGAAATGCTCCAAAGGCTAGACCGTCCCATTTAACAACGACTGACACGGTTAACAAGGTCTCTCCAAAGGACTCGCCTTCAAAGACCGCAAAGGCCAGGTCCTTCGTAGGATGCAGACCCTGAATAGAGACACAGCAAATTACATCAAATCCAGACTGACAGGAGTGCACCAGAGTGGTTGAGCAGAATCTGTGCAGCTAAGTATGGTGTGGAGGAGTTCTGCACCAGGACTTGACGGTGACACTATTTTAAGGGCGAGTTGATGGATCACCATTTCTCATATTTTCCTGTTGGAAATCCGCCTCCCCAATGCTGTTACTGACGCCCACGTTGTTACCAGAGCAACCTATGCTGGTTGGTGAAGTCCGGACACACAAATCCAACCTGATCACTTGCAGAAAAACAGTGCGGATAGATCAGATTTGAGAACAAGAAGTCTGATTTGCCTGCAGTCTGAAGAAAGCCTGGTGCCTATCGTATGTTTGGCTGTGCACAACTTCAGAACACATCTGTACTGTTTCCTTTCTCCCTAGTCCCACTGAACATCCCTGCATATCTTGTGCAGTCTGGTATATTTGTTGTTTGAATGCCAATCCATAAAGGCAATCGTATAAAAAATACTATTCTGAGACTGCTGTTCAGAGACTCTTTCTTCCTCTTGCTGCAGGTTTTAGTGTTTGTTCAGAGATGCTCCCACCTTTCTGCTTTTTCCAAGTGTAGCTGGGCACTCATTAAAAACAGGAAGTTCCAGCCAAGCAATCTGGCCGAGCTAAGGTTTTTTTCTTCTTTTTTTTTTCTGGCTGTGCTTTATGAATGGTTGCTAGGTAACCAGGGAGTGAAGTTACCATCTCTCTAACTTTCTCCTATTTTCCCTTTTTCTGTAGTGTATCTCACATTGAAAGCCCAGCCATTCAGGAGACCGTGCATTAGTGACCCGCAGTAAGGCTAGCTTTTAGAAAGCCGTAGGTGCAGCCACAGTTACACTGCTGTGAGGTTTGTTTCAGTGTGGTATTGTACTATTAAAGCTGCACTATATCAATACTTTACATTCACAACAGACTGAATACATATGTTAGGTCATTGGAATATGTTTAAGGGGACATTCATAGTGAAAAACTCACAGAGAGCGATCACTCCACTCTGCAGTTTCCCTCAGCTCTATGAAACGTTTTAGCGTCTTTCAGCTCATTGTTTAAGTTTTAAGTTTGCTATTTACATTTTTTGATTCACTCTCATCACTTCCATTTGCTGTTTTCATCAAAGAACACCTACTCTAGACTACTTGCCAGGCAACAAACAGCAGACAAATGAAGCCAGCTAGATCCCTCTGGAGTTGGTGGAGACCAAAATAGAGCTAAAAGGAAGGTCATTCTTATCACGATATTGTGACTAGACTAAGAAAAACTAGAGAAAGAACAATGATCACTATGACATAACAACATCAAAGATTTATTGTTAAAACAAGGTGTTTTTCACATTACAACAAGATTTTGTATGTTGTAAAAAAACGTGAAAATGTTTTGATATAATATGAAAACATCTTGTCATAATGTAAACAATACTTTTTTCGTAACAATAACATTTTCATCTTGTAATGTGATGGTGATCTGTTTTTCTTTTTCTAGCGTGGCAGCAATACACTTCCATACATAACCACTGGTGATACTGTGTCAATGTGTTTTTGGTTTGTTCCACTTTTCCCCCAACGGCCAGAAAATCAATCAATACTGCTTTAAAAAGCACAGAAAAAAAAAAAACATACAACAGCGAATAGTGATATGGGTTTAAGGGATATTCATCATGCACCCTGTTGATGAAATGGGAAATCACAATTTTTTGAGGTTTTGAACGGTTTGTATGCATTTCAATCAGTTGAGACTTCATTTGAGTATTTATTAACATGTGCATGAGAGTATGTGTCTATTAAACCACATCATGACATCGTCGTATCTTAAGGGGGAAGTGAAGTTATGCGTGTTGTACAATACCCCTGATGGAGTCCAGACACAGGTGGTGGTGGTGACTGGATGAAGAAAATGGATCTGGATGGAGGTGAAGACGAGTGGCCCTGGTAAGAAATAGACTGAATGCTTCATTTGTCAATTTTTACCTGACTTGAAGATTTTTGGGATTTAAAAATCTTGTTCTCATTGTGCTGATCTGCTTGCGAGAGGCAAAGGAGAAGTCAGCAGTCACAAAGAAGGAATTTCGCAAGGCTGCAGCATGGCAGCATTTACCTCTCCTGTCATCTACATACACACAAACACAATGAAGCATTCACGCATGCAATGACAAGTAGATAGAAAATATGCAATCATGTAGACTGTCAAGCAGTAGCAGATGCACATGCAGACACACACACACACACACACACACATACACACACACAACCGATATTACATTTCAGTATTTACTAAGTGAGACTTTTCATTTTGAAGATTTGCTTCATACTGCAAAGATATATTGAGATTGTCCGCTGGGAACTGCTCAATCATATCCCCGCTCCTCTCTCTTTCTATACCTTTCGGTCTCCCCGCCTCTCCATCGATTCAGATTCCTCTTCTCTGCGCTCCATCCTGCTCTCTCATACATTTTAATGGCAACAGTTTGATCTGGCTGGTCAAAAAACAAAAAAAGGAAAAAAAAACATTCAAATGGGCCCGCTTCGTGTTGAATAAATACATAATTTAGCAACACGAGTCAACCACTGTTCAGTGTTGTGGAAAAGACAAGATAAATATTTCACTTTCTGAAGAGTGGGTAGAATGGGATTTAGCCGGAGATGAGATGCTGAGTTGTGTGCGGCTCCTGGCTTTGTGTCAGAAGCCTTATAGACTCTTGTTTTTTTTCTAAAAAAGAACCACTGATGTATGACTGTTTTGATCGCAGGTCTCAATGCATACAGTATTACTTTGTGAGTTCAAGAACATTGTCGAATAAAAATGCATAGCTAGTGACTGCACCACCGCTATGTCAGGGAATGACAGGAGGCCTCCCGAACCATCTGGTTCAATATGTGTACTTATTGTGCTTGTATTAAAAGGTGCAATTTGAGTGTGTTTACACTGCTATCACAGGGGCTTTGGACCGCTGTGAGAAAGAGGTTTCCAGGCCCAGTGCTAGCTGGTTAACATGCTATCTCAATAGTTGTCTCTACACAATACATAGACATCTTTGAAATGACGTCAAAGCATTTCTCTACACATTCTGTTGATAATTTGTTTAATTTATGAATGTTTCAAACAAAAAATCGTACATATATATTGCACTGTTCCATCTGATGGAAACATTAACGTCCACAGACAACTTGAGAGTTTTGTCCATCCTCACGAGGAACAAACGCCCGTTTAGGTGCGAGCCACTTAGTGCAACCTGTTTTTTACATTTAAGCAACGGAAGAAGTAAAGTTTATGCTGTTTATGTCCAGGTCCTGTATGAAAGCCGAAGCCAACCTAGATTTATTTCAACTTGCGTCACTTGTAGGTATAACATACTAAACGGGGCTCTGTGGAAACCCTCTTTGTTTACGTTAGCTGAATCCCTTTCTAAATTTACATTAGCTGCTGAAGGGTGCTCAGGAAGTTTAAAAGAAAACGTGATGGATGTGCTCTTTGGTCTTCAACACAGAAGTTAATAAAAAAGCAAATTAGTCATTTTTGCTCTCTGTTAGCGGAGCGAAGAGAGACAAGTACTTCCAACACAGTAAACAACTTGAACAAATTGTCCAAAGGCTTGTACGGGGCAACCGAGAGAGGTGTTTTCTCACATCACGTTATAATCCGTTCACATAAAAAATACTTGTAAATTCCTACAAATTGTTACATACAGCTCCTTTGATTCAATCCCAGTCATGATCTATTCCTAAACTTACCCAAATCCAACCGTTTCAAAACATTCACCATGTGTAGGCGATCGAAGGTCTGGTACAGGTGGCTATAACTGCTCAGTAGAAAAGCATTGTGTGTGTGTGTGTGTGTGTGTGTGTGTGTGTGTGTGTGCGCACTCACACTTGTTGATTAGTTTCTCGCATATGATTGTCAGGTCTATTAAACGCAACATTCTCCGTATGTATACTGCATGATTGCCCTTTATGCTAAAATGCGCAACATGTCGCATTGCAAAAAAAAAAAAAGGGACAACATTCACCTGCACATTCATTCCTGATCCATAAAACATTTAATGCAAAACAAGCGCGCAGGGCACCATGAAAACATTCGGTCTTCAGTGCGCAGTGCAGCAACAACCCTTGCACAGGCGAGCGCATGCACAAAGGGCGGATTAGGTCGCACACACTTGCTGCTGATCATGTTTATGTATAAGACAGGATCAGACGAGATGTGACTCAGTGGGTCGAAACCTCATCTCCTGCTCATTTCCAGTCTCCGTGAGTCGACGTGTCGGCTGGATGTAAGTTAACGCGGGTGAGAGCGAGGGCGTGCTGTGTCACTCCACGCTGTGTGTACTTTGATTGTCTTCTTTGTTCGGCTAAAGACGGTCTTCCTGTCCCTTCAGCCTGATCCCGCACCGAAAAACACCCAGCAAGGAGCGACATCACACCCTCCTCTTTGCTCTCGTCGTGTTAAATTTGCTAAGATTTGAATGCCTCTGTGAGGTCATTAAACATGTACGTGTGAAACGTGCATATTTCAGTTGGAGGTTTTGTAGAGAGGGAGGTAAAGTATTTTGTGATTTTGTATTTTTATGAGAATCTGAATTTGAACCTTGATCCGTTAATGCTTTTGCAATGAACAGACTCTGTGTGTCACGTCAGAGGAGCAGCACCTGCGAAGCGTAAAGGGAAATATGTGTAACCGAAGCCTGTGCTGCAGTCATTAATATCAAATAGTATAGACGGGTCATGATCACCGCACTTTTGTGTGCACAGCCCACCTACTTTCCCAGGGCACCTGATTACTCCTGTTGCCATGGATACCATTCAGCGCTATAATCACCACATCTCATGACAATTAAGGTTATATTCAAGTTACCTCGACTCAGAGCAGGCGCCGACTCATTCTGCGCCAGGGCACGGTGCTTGGGCTGGATTTCATGAGGCACAGGTATAAAAATCAAACAGCGTAGGTGGGTAGGGTAGGTTTTTTTTTGTTATTTCTTCCGTTTCTATGTACAGACGAGAAACTTTGATGAAAATGAAAATGAAAATGTCAATCCAATCCTTATTGTAAAATATACAAAGTCTTTTGCAAAAAAGTAAGCTGAACACATGTCAGAATGCGTCATCCTGATGGCCTGGTGACAGTTTCTTTGCCTCTCTCACTTGGACTTACTGTGGATGTACAGAAAAGGTTGTGAGTATAGAAGCTGAAAAGTACATTGCCTAGGTGGTTTATAATCCTACCAGCTCTGGCTCTGTGCCTTCCGGTGAATAAGTGCAGCACAGTTGGAAAAATAGATCCGACGGTAAGCTCGGCCAAGCACACCAATCGCTGTGGGGCTCTGTGGTCCGGGGCAAAGCAGTTCCCGTTCCAATACTGCTTGGTGATGCCCTACATCCTTCTTAAGGTGCTTTCCACAGCACCAGAGAAAAAAGGTCTTCGGGACCCCCAGAGACTCTCTAAAGCCGTCTGAGGCGGTAAAGGTGATTCCTCACCTTCCCTCCCGAGATGTCCGTGTGTATAGACCATGTCAGATTCTCTATGATGTGTGTAGCTCCTCAGCTACTCCCTCACAAAATCCATAACCAGCTCATTGGGTTTGCTGACATTCAGTGAGAGGTTGTCGGCTGCGCTCATGGATGAGTGACGGGCGCATCGGAGTGCCAAGGAACTTGCACACTTTCTGGCTTACGGGTTGAGGTATAAATTGTACTTAATGACCATCAGCAGTGCGTACCCAGTCATTTAGGCCGAAGCGCTGAATAAAGACGAGCTAGAAAGAGGTTAAAAGCACGATGCGTGTAGACTTTCTAAATGTTGTCGGTGTGTAGATATTTATCTCAGACATGTCTCTTCTTCGCTTGAAGACAGAATTCATGAACCTTGGTGAAGGGAGTTGGCTTTTGTTTGCCTTGTCATTCATTTCTAGGTCACTGGGAGAGCTGAATGCTTGGCTGAGCTTGAGACGTGCTCAATGAAGGGTCTCCACATCACCATCCCCATGTGCATTTGGATGTATGTGCGTGCCTGTGTGTGTGCAGTGAGGCAAGGCACCTTCACCCCCAGACCCAAAAGGCACACACTCAACCAAAAATCTCTCTGATGCACATTCGACCTGGCAGTTTTCGCGTCTAGAGCTCGACGTGCACATGTGCCCACACGCAGACCACCTATCAGCCTTCAGTGCAATAAAAAAAAAAGAAGTGGTCTTTCTCTACCTGCCGTCTCTTTCCATCTCAGAGCTCTGAGCTGCTACTTTGTTGAAGTCTGATGGAGATCTGTTTCACTTCAAAGGTCTTTTCTATTCCCTCCTCCGCAAGGGCCAAGGCTGAATTGCAGGTCAGCACATCAGGGATGGCTTGTTAAGAGAAAGCGCCCAGTGGACGGTGACTGAAAGAGTCACGGTCAAATGACATATAAAGATATACTAGCCGTGCGCTTTTATAGCTTATGCACTGCAAACGCACAGCATCTTGGCTGCTGACTTACCCTCTCACACTAGTCACTGTCACCATAGACTTAAAAAAATTTATGAATGCAGTCTCCTTGACGTCAGTCATAGGTTCCTGAAGAGCCAGTGTGAAGCACAGTTTGGTGGCTCTAGTTGTTGCCATCTTGGCATTGCCTGACCTAGCTCAAAGCGGCTTTTAATGTTATTTTCTTACTAAAATAAGTGTAAAATAGCTCTATATTCCAACAGTAATTACTGTTTTACAGAGTTCGTTAGTAACCTTTTTCTCTCCTCACCATGTTATTTGAAATTAAGAGAGGAGTCGTACAAGTGTGGTGTCCTGGAGGGGAATGCTGACTGCAAAACAGACAGGAAGTTTGTTCAAACAATGACACTGCTTACAGCAGGTTTGACTCTTAGCTAATCTAAAAATGGGCAAAGAGTTAAAGTGTGGTGGAGCTGAGGTCTGCTGACTGAATCCTAGTAGCTAACTGCTAGCTAAAAAGCTAGTGGCTAGCTGTCATAATTAGTGGCTAGCATATACATAATTATGCATACCTTTAAGCCCTCATATCATTTGAAGAAGTTCACCCCTTGCACAGCTGATGAATGAGGAAATAAGCTAAACAGGCCAAAACCATTCTTTGTACCAGGCTGTACACTCTTAGTTTTTGGCACTTCTGCGTTTGCTTCATTTTTCCGCTCCGGAGGCTGCTGCTTGCTTTTCTCAGTCTGGTCACTGGCCATCACCGCAACTGGATCCATGAAAGTGTGGGCGAGCTAGCTACCCACAAGTTAGCAGTTGCTTTAAAACGAATATTGAACAGAAAGTAATTACCAGTGGGAATCAGGGGTAATGTTAGCAGGCTAAGCTAACTAGCTACCACGTATCCAGCATAATAGGCTAAAAACCTTAGAGCCTGATGAGACTTCCCAAATGTTGGATGTTGTTGAGGGACAGATGGCTAAAATTGCTAATGGAACATAACCAATGCTAAGTGAACGTGTCGCCTAACTTTTCTCGGTTGTGCTTCGTACCATTGTTGGGGATCCGGCCAATCACATCGTGTGTATATAGCCAACTTGATGGTGGGGTCATTCATTATTGTGTCTCTTTTGTTGAATATGTATGTACAAAGGATATTAAATGAGCTTTACTAATGGGAATCCGTAATCCTTTTCCCTTGAAGCAAGAGCAGGACTTTTGAACAAGTAATAATATAGTTTTACACGGCGCTCATATGCATTATTTATAGACGGAGCATTTGCCTACTTCAGTTTTAAGACGTTCCTCCGGCGAGGCACAATACCACATTTAAATTCCGGCAGCAAATGATGGAAGGCCAGTGAGTAAGTTAAATATGCAACCCTTCAGCAGAATATAACGACTTGGCTCACAGTAAAGACACTGTGTGATATTTGAATTTCTACTCAGCCAAGATTTGATGGATGCTGATGGTGGAGTTTCAAAAAGAGGGAAATGATATATTTACTGAATTGCTTCGACAAACTGACTGATGGAATAAACTACAAACAGACCACCGCAAATGATTATTTAAGGAAAAGGTCAAAAGAAGGTTTATGTGTAAGGTGTATTGTTTTTGATTTAACACAGAGGAAAGCTGGATTAAGTGTATCTGAAGCAGAAGCAGGGTTATTTGATATTCACCTGGATATTATGCATATCCTCATGCCAGAGAACACGTTTCACAGCTAGTTTAATTTTAAATAAGGTCCCCTTGTGAAGAGCACAGTTCGGAAAATGCTACCAATTATAGAAAGTGAAGAGGAAAATGCAAATGAGCCGCTAATTATTCACCAGAGTTGCTCAAAGTGAGTAAAAAATATATAAGTGGGTGAGCTAAAGAGTGGCGCTTGCAATATTTACATTCGAACATGACTTTCACCTGCTTTTTTAAATGTCAGTTGGTTTCATGTTGCAGTTGCTTTGTATATTTTAGGGTTTAACAAAATAGCAACATGCATTTGACCACACGGACCCCTCTAATTGAGACAAGTACGGGGAATTTTGTACAAGCAGAACTGCAACAAACTACCTTGAAATGTTCATCCCTTCAGCAGATTACCCGTAGGGTAGGCACTATGAGAGCTTTGTCTGGTTTAGCTCCAATTAGCCTGTCCCATTTCAGATTAAGAGATCAGAAGAGAAACTCCCCCGATATCCCCAGGTTTTATGTCAAAGGCTCACCAGGTTGTTCATAAAGCCTCTCAAGACAAAAGGGAAAGATTCCGTAAAAGCCTCTTAGTTGTAGGTGTCAGTCAATTTTTCTTCTGGCTGTAGAAGCCCCAAAATCTCTGTCATATCTGTGAGTCTAATGTTAATCATTTCTCCAGTCCGACCTGCTCGTCCAGGATCCCGGTTTAACGACCTACCTGAGTGGAGCTGCGCCATCGTTAGTGTTACGGGTTACACCTGTGCCTCCCCTGCTCTTGGCAGCCTGATGAGACGACAGAACGCCACCTGCCACTGTTAGATAATCTAATTACTTCACCTTGGACATAAAACTGATTACTGTAATCAGCTAAAATCTTTTGCTAGACCAGCATCCATAGACACCAAGTGTCTAGAGTTGCAGTCTCTGCTAAGTGCCGGTGGACATTAAAGAGGCAGCTCACCCTAACTGTGCCAGTGTACAGTGGTGGACAAGGGAAGGGCACTTCATAGGGCAATTTGTCAAACATTTTCAATATAAGGGCACCGTAGAGGGCACGCCTCACATTTTGACCACTGGAAATGCACCGCATAGGGCAATTTTTAAAAAAAATTTGACTGGAAGGGCACCCTAGAGGACAATTTGTCACATATAACCCACTGGAAGGGGAACTTATAGGGCAATTTGTAACATTTTTTCACTGAAAGGGCACCCTAGAGTGCACTTATTCGCATTTTCTCCACTGGATGGGCACCCTAGAGGGCACTTTTGCAGCGTGTATTCAAACATGGGGGAAACCATGTGGCTAAAGAGACCCAAAATGTCTCCAAACAAGCTGCAGCGTGGCTTTCAAAAGTTCTGTGTTTACCTCATTATCTCCACATTTAACTACTTCACACCAACAGGCACATTAGCAGCTGGCAGATGCTGTCTGACGAGGTTCCTTTACACTATCAGAGGAAACTCTCCGGGGAAATCAATGAATATATGAACGGCGCTTAAAGCTAAATAAAATGCACAGTGTGTAGGGGGATCGTACAGAGGGGGGGCGGAGATGCTGCATTAGAACAGCAGTGAGTGTTGCGTCTGGATCAGCATATTAGACATAAGCCAGACTGCAGCATCATGTTTGGAGTAAAAAAGCTCAGCACTTGGAGATAATAAAAGAAATGGTATAACGACAGCTTCTTGATAGCTGGCTTTGCACATTCTTCAGTGTCTGGAGATCAGTAGTGATGTTTGCTCCAGCTGTTTTCTGACACACTGATTGCTCTCTGCAGCATCCACTGCATTGCCGTCAAAGGAGGAAAAGCTCACAGGCATGCGCAGTAACGAATGCACAAATGCATTAAAAGCACAATGCACACACACGTTCGCAGGCAGCCTGACACACTCACTGACACCCACACACACACACACTCACACAATCACCGAGACTCCCAGCAGTTACAACTAAACTGTCAGACTACACATACTCATCACTGAAGGGTAATTACTTTACTCGCCACAGTCATCTTAGCCTTTGAGCCTTAATATAAAACTTCACGCTGTGACGAACTGCTGTATTTATTGTTTAAGGCATCTCAGCTCCGTCTTATAGAGGGCCATATGTGGGAGGCTCGAGAAATTATGCTCGGGCCACGCAATCATACTGTGTTGCAAACTGATAAATCGAGTTAATGTTCTCATATGGAGATGCTTTATCATCCCTGGAGCCATAGCCTGCAAAGCATTGTGTTGTTGCTGTCACTACTAAATCAATGCTCTGTCAGTTCGGAGAAAACCGCATTTGTGCTGCTTCGATTACAGCCGAGGAAGACAGTAAAAACGCCCTCAGAAAGTCTCCTCTGTGTTTTATAATGATATTTTTTTTCTAAATGAGCTATATTTGGTTTTAATACATCTAGTGGAATGCTCTAAAATAATTGTAATTTTGTTCCAGCAGCACTCCCATTGGATTTTCAGTATTGATACTGTTGTTGATGAGCACTTTGTCTTTAAATGAGACATATTGTGCTCGTTTTCAGGTCCATATTTTATTGGATTTATTTTGGGTTACTACTAGAAAGAAATTGCTTCAGTTTTCTCATAATGTCCAGTGTTGCAGCACTGTGTTCCCCCTCTATCTGGAATTATCTCTTTTAGCTCCTGTCACTTTAAGGGCCTCCTCCTCTGATTGGTCAGCACACGCATGCCTGAGCCAGCACCGCAAACAACAACAACCAAGTAGCTGTGCTAAAACCATCCATGCGTGCCCCTTTGCGAATGAGTGACATGATGATGTAGTGATGTCGCAAAGATACAAAATTAATGCTGCTGATGAGGCGTTTCAGGAGCAGTGTTTGCTGTGGGAGAGTGGAGCTTCTGCAAGTTTTCAGCTTTCAAGATCTTTTACATGCACAAGAAAATATATAACACAGAAGGAAAGGATAAACATTTTAAAAGCATAATAGGTCCCATTAAGAAACTAGCATGCTGCAAAAAAGCAAAACAAGAAACATTTCTCTTGCTCTCACACCATTTTTTCTCGTTGTTTCGAAAAATGTTACATTAGCTTACCTTGCATGTAATCTTTCTCTTTCCTTGTGTAAAGTTTGTGTCTCCACATTTTTTATTTGAAAAGCAATTTACGCTCGTGTATGTTGCCCAGAAATAATAGCTGTTGCTCGTTGACTGAGGCAAACAATTATTTGCACAGTGAAAATCCAGTTTGCTGTGGTGTTTATTGTCTGCTGCAGCGCCTCAGACTCAGCTGATCACATCTTTGGCTCATTGTGTCCTTAAATGAATTAAATTCGATGCACTTCAGGAATTTAAGGACCGCCACGAAAGCAATGTGTGACTGTGTGCGAGTCTATAAGGGGCCTGTGAGACGTGTAGCATCTTTAATTGCTTGTGCAGTACGAAAAGTCGCCGTTAATACATACGGTGTGATATATTCTGAAGCTGTTCTGGGTCTGTTTTTCGAGAATGAGATATCCCAGAGTCTAACGTGGTTAGATCAAATAAAAACGAGGCCGATGCCGCCGCTTTGGACGGTGGTTGTTACTGCAAGAGAAAAAGATAACTCCTCTCTTAATGAACACTATAACTCGCTGCAAAACACCGTGGGAGGCATTTCTCATTTGTTTGTTCTGGCTGTTGAGTTGAGTCAAATAACAAGGTTGGTTAGACCTCGTCTGATGGGGCAGTTCGGAGCAAATAACTGGTTCGCCGAAATAATAGGATGCGTGGAGAAGAAAGAAATGAAAGAGGTGCTCGACTGTCAGTTTGACGTTTCTTTCAAATGAAGAGGGCAGGGCGGACCTCGTACACAGACACGGTGAGAACAGAATGGAGAGCTGTGCACTCCAAAAACTAAATCAGGTTTAGCATGCACGACTCCCGTCCTGCCAGCAAACGCTTTGTTTACTTCAACTTAAGGTGTCTTTGTTGAGGAGTGCTCGAGTCGGATCAAATACCTTGCAGATGTGAGCAACTAAAGGTTTCTCAGCAACAAGAAATGAATACTAAAAACTTAGTACAGATCAAGATTGGTGTGTTTCCAGCAGGCGTTACGGACAACGACTGCATGAAATAGTCATAAAAGGAGGCAGCATCAGCAGTCCTGAGTAGTCTGTTCACACAGCAGGGTATCTACACTAACCACTGTGCAGCCATACTGGAGACTTGGTTAGCCTAATCTGTTCGAACTGACAACCCAGGTCTATTAATAACAGCACTTTTAAAGAGAATATCCCAAAACTTTTCCAGTGTGTGCATTAAAAGAAACCATTTGACAGCCCAGGCTCTAATAACAGTAAGGTACTTTTATTGATTCCACACCGACACACCTGCTCCTGTTCCAGCTCAGTTACCCCTGCCTGCAGTGACAGAAGGGATTTAGGGAGAGTGTGCAATGATGTCTTTCATTAACTCACTCTCACACACTCTCTCACACTCACACACACACACACACACACACACACACACACACACACCAATGCGGTAGATTCTCTCTGGCTTCACCGAGATGGCCTCTGTGAAGTCTATGATGGAGAAGGAGCGTGTTCATTAATGCTTTACCTCTACTCAGGGATGCACTGGAACAGACTTAATCCCTGGACTTTTATTTTTTAAATTTAGCCAGGCAGTGGTTGAGGTGGTTGGACTGGCCCAACACAACACAGGACTTTTTCCCCACGTGTAAAGACTAGTTTGTTTTAAAGTTAAGGTAAAAGGAAAGGTAATTAACGTGACTGAAGTTACAAAAGTAACATCGATTTTTAACATGTTTTGGTACCTAAACCTAACCAAGCAGTTTAGTAGTTTTTAGATTTAATTTCTCTGGGATCAATAACACAAACACAATAAACCCACACAATATATAAATATCATAATTTAGAACTAAAGCTATATAGAGAAATGTTTATCTAACTGGACATTGCATAGGCTTTTCTATTAGCGCTAGCTTGACCCCAGAGCCCATCATGTGCAAGGCTGGCACTAGAGGGTTAGAGGAACGTCATAGTTCCATGCTGAAGGCCACTGACCAAGCTGCTGTAATTTATGTAGTCTCTTTTGGGAATACAATTGGATAAAGCACGCTGCAAATACTCAGCTGGTTTCCTGTACATACTGTGTCCTCCTACTTTAACCTCGCAGTTACGAGCCAGAGTAAAGTTAAACTTGCACCCACGTAACGTAACGTATTCTCCAATGACAGCACAGGAGGGCAGGATGTGGCAGAGAACTGGTGGAGGAAAAAATTGTAGGTGACCTCCAGACAGCCCAACAAAACCGGCAGTAATAAGTTTGCCTTGTGGCCGGTACATGCCTGCCGCCATTGGTATCTAGGAGATAAACCAACACAGGTATCTCTAATAGCACTCATGTGACACATTAGAGATTGATTGATGGATATTTGTGTGTGTGGGACGGCCACAGACGGACACCTGCTGCTGACGACTTGATGAACCCTCTCTAATAAGCTGCACTTATCACCATGGCAACCTCCCCACACACACACACACACACACACACACACACTATGCCTGCAGACTGATCATTAGAGTCTAGTGATCTTTCTCCTCTGTGTCCTCTTCCACCCCCATCGCCCTTCCTTTTGAGATCCAAGCAAATTGCACCCCTCCCTCCATCACACCCTTCCTCTCTGCACCCCCCTCATCCTTACTTCCCCTCATCAGCCCTCCACCATCTGTCCGTAATGGCCCCTTTATCCCCTCCCTTCCACTCTTCATTTTTATCCACATTCGTGTATTTCACACCTCCGTCCCTCACACCCTTTCTTAACCATCTTTCCCTTTCATCTGTCCATCGCTTCCTAATTTTCTGCCACCACTCAATCCATCCATCCACCTCCCCATGTAGTCCGTCCACCCCCTTTATGTGCCTCTTTTCCTCTTACCATCCCTCCACCTATCCATCTCTTCCAATAATTACTCAGTTGGAGGTTTTAATTAGACAGAGAGGAGGAGCGGTGTGGTGCGGCGGAGCCCTAATTGAAACCCCAATTAGTCTCCTCTGGTAGTCAGTATGCCGAGGGAGCGGCCACTCCGTCGAAAATCAGATTTTCATCAGGAGGTGAATTTTCTGGAGTGATTGCTTTGAATTTTAATAAAATGTATTAAGGTGCCAAATCAAATGCGCAGGCGAGGAACAGGCTCCCCTCATTGCTAACGTTTATAATTGCCTCAAGCAATCTGCGTCAATCTGCTCTGGAAGCTAACAGCAGGAAGCTGAGGAGATTGGGCGAGACAAACAAAACAACATAAAAGTCACTAAGGTAACTTGTTGCCTTGGTGATTAACATAGTGCAGGGAGGCGGAGGAGGAGGAGGAGGAAAGTGTGGTGGAAAAGCAGGAACTGAAACTGGGCATGTGTCTGTGGTAGTGTTTGAAAGGACCCCCAACCCAAACTGAAGGCCCTCATCATGCTTTGGATTCACAATTAGCTTGTTGGCTCTAAGCCCAAATGAAACAATTACACACACATACACTTGTTCGTTCATTTTCTGTCTTACAATCACATAATAATCACTGGCTCTCTTTTGCATGTGCACGGCCAATTAAACGCTCACTAAACCCCTCCCTCAAACAGCGGATGTCAAAGTCACAGCAGCCGGGCGATGCAGTGAGGAATATAAAGAGTTCGGTGGGTGGTGTCTTTTTTTAGCCTCTCATGCAAGTGTAGAGAATGGATTTAACAATGTTGCCAGTCAGAGATTCTAATATATCAGATTTTAGTTTAACTTTTGCAGCTCTGTACACTCAAACCAAATTCGATATCCGAGATGGTGCTAATGTTGGCTAATTGGTTGTGCTAGTAGGACTAACTAGGTCTATACAGCAGTACACAATCACTGCTGCTACTTTATTTTCATGTCTTCGACATCGATCTCTTTATGCTAAGGACATATAGCTATAGCCTCCATCTTTTAGCATGATCTAAAACTTGTGAGTGTGTTTGAGCAGCTACGATGGTTCTTGTTTTAAATTGAGTCGGCTAGAAACATCACAAAGTCGAGCAAACACAGCGCTTTAAACCAGCTAATGAAGTCAACACAAGCTCAACTAGCTAGCTAGCCATAGCTGATGAAATTAGCCATTGAAACCTTGCAAACTTGCTGTAGCAGATTCAGGTTGTACTGATCAGCGATGGAGCTACTTGTATCTATGGGCAACTTCCATACTGTAGCATCAGTTTATCAGAAATGTTGAGTTTATTTCATTGAAAGAACAGCAATGAACGGCACTGAAGGCTTTTTACGCATCACAGGGGGGGAACTTGCAAACAGGCGCGTTAGTGAGTGAGGGGGGCCAGCAATTGTATCGGGGTGGATCACGGCCTTGACCAAGCCTAGAGTCAACGCCCTCGATGAAGCCAGCATGTGATAGACAGCGATAGACAGATGGTTCGTCCGATCACCTGCCAAGTATTTTTTGAAAGTGCTGGCTTTGACTTCTCCAAAGAATGTCTAGCGGCTCCTTTTCCAGATTGTTCCGCTAAACAAACCCTTATGCGAGACAAACCATCTGGCCCATCACATTAATTGATAGTTGCCATTGCAATTAAAAGCCTGTTTTTTTTGTCTATGTGTGGTTAAAATCAATGCTCTTCTGTTTCACTAATTAGTGTTTTGAGAGGTTAATATACTGCTGTTATCACTGTATGTCCCGTACAAGAACGGAAAAATTGACAGACAAACATGTTTCAGATTGATATGTGAGACACTTTAGCTGCTTTTCAGATTTTAATAACGCTCAACGAAATGATCATGAGCATTTATATCTTCATGTTCTGACAATTTATAGACCAAATATTGAGCTGATTATTTGCAGCCTTATCTGACACACACACACACACACACACACACACACACACACACACACACACACACACACACACTGTCTCACTCAAAAACACACACACATCCTGAGCATCGAATTCTCCACACACACGTTCTGCCTGATTGACACAAAGACAAACACACACTCTTCCTTCTATCGTTCTTTGTGACATCCAGCAATACACATTCGCTTGAATACTCCCGTCCACACACACACACACACACACTTGTTAAGCCTTCCCCTCTTCCACCCCCTGTTGCGTCCAGCCCAGACAGAACCGGCTCAGTCCTATCTGCCTCTGGATTCGACTGCAGACAGCCGCAGAGCACAGCACAGCACATCCTGATAAGCCCCCATTGATTGGCTTCAGACTGGCTGAAAGGCTGAGCACATTGTCGCCTCTTTCTCTTTCGCACACACACACACACACACACGCATGCACACACGCCAACATAGACACATACTCGCTGTGGGTACGAGAAGGGAGTGAGCGGGGAGGGAGTGAGATGAGGGTAGAAGGGGTGATGGAAAAGAAACAAAACTCACAGTGACAAAAGCGAGGCAAATCAAGAATAAGGAGGAGGCTGACTTGATCGGGCAGATAGTGCTGCTGGTGAGGCACAAGAAGAGATGGAGAGAGAGGGAGGGGAAAGCAAACATGCAGGTAGAAGTGCATTCAAAATGGGGCTGAGGATGAGACGATATGAAACATTTAGTTCAATAGAAAGACGGACAAGAAAGAGATCAGACAGGCTGATGGATAGCTAATCAGGGAAACCTAAAAATAGTGAGAGAATCGAATGAAACCAGCACGTCTAGACACACCAATAATGCAGGTGAGCGAATAAATGATGCATCTCTGATCCAAAACCCAACATCTGACAAGTTAGTGAGCATTTATGGCATTTAGAATGAGCAGTTTTGACCAATAGTTAAAGCTTGTCTCACACAGCGACCATTTTCCTCCAAAGCTACACTGGAAGAATGTTATGCTGCTTTGTTCGAGTTTGCAAGTCTTATAAACGCAGGGAATTCAACAGATTGTTATCACAGCGGGCTGCATTTCAAGGTAAAATAACATATTTGATAAGCCATTAGCAAATGTTAGCAAGGAAACACTTACGAGCTAACGTTGCAGTTGATTACATCACCTCAACGCTTAAACATACAGTATGTATCTAAGATGTGTGTTGCCTTTCTCATTGAATCGTGTAGCAGTGTCAAGCGGTAATGTTAGCTAGGACGAGGTTAAATGCTAATGTTAGCTGTTAGCTGTTGTCTGACACCATCCAATGTTGTTTTACCTTGAAACACGGTCTGATTTTCACTTGCTTATTCAAAAGGAAGCAGTGAAACAATATTAATTTGTAAGAGTAACGACATTTGAGCTTCCCACCCTGAGTGTGATATCAGAGGAGAATGGTTGCCATTTGAATATGGCCTATCATGTCAAGTATCTAAGCAACAATTATTAACATATTTCTATCAGTGCTGTGATGAAATGAATCATCTCTTCGGAAAATTCAAACAAGACAAGGCCAGACTCAAGTCCTCAACCTCGGTGAAAAAAGCATTCGGTGCTGCAGCCTGCTGTTTCACAATGACGCCTTGAGATGGAAAGATTGGGTTTGTAACGGAGGGAGAGGGGCCCCTTCTGTTCCTGAGGTGTGACTGCATGATTGTTCCACTCGGCTGCATGCTGCGACCGACAGAGTCCTCCTGGGGAGACGGCAGCTGATGGAGGGACTAACTGCATTGTTGCGCGGGGCGGGAGAGGACCGGGGCAGGATCATGGAAAAGGGGGTCGAATCTGACTTCTAGCCATGTACTCCAGCTGGCATGTTGGGCTTTCTCACTTTTCACAAACCTGAATACGACAAACCCACAACTTGCACACACCATGTGTGCAACTGCACTGTAAAAATGATTACTGTAATTTTACAGTAAAATAACTGGCTAATAATGGAGTAGATTCACTGTAGTATACGGATGAACATCATAATAATATATTGTGTTTCTACACAATATATTACATTATGATACAGTATTAAGCATCTGAAGTTATTGTAAATATACAAATTTACAGTAAATTTGTAGTAATATTACAGCAAAGTACAGCGATCTGTTTTCACAGAGCCAACCATAATCAACCAAATTGCTTGCAGCATGTTGGCATGTACGCCTTTTAGCCTGTCAGCATATTAGCCTATAGGCTGTCAGCCCCTGTACCTTGTAGGACCACTTAGGGGCTTGTAAGTCTGTTGTTAGTCTATTAGCATGTTCGCTGAAGTTAGAATTTTGGCATGTGTAACTACCTACAATAGTTTAACCGCCTATTTATTGTACGGTGCTGTACCCTAGTTACGGTATTTCCTTGTAATGTACCATTCTTGTTGCTTCAGATTTCACTGCAGCTCACTGTTATATCCCAAATAATTACCCATCAGGCGTTTCAAAAGTGTAAGTACGGTAGTTTATTCTGCTTTTTTTACTGTGAAAACCCGGTGTCTGTTAACAGTTAACCAGTGTGCACGTCCTCTTTCCTTTAACCCGACTGCAACCTTCCCTTCAGTTACAGTATGGAAGCTCGTATTCATCGTATTGCTCTAACTGTGTACAGTCAACAATTCAGGTTACTGTAGCTTCCAGGGAACCACTGCTCAAAGCCTGTGTGTGTGTGTGTGTGTGTGTGTGTGTGTGTGTGTGTGTGTGTGTGTGTGTGTGTGTGTGATGAAAAGCATCACACTGAGAGGAAATGCTGTGCCCTCTAGTTAGAGAGAAAACAGCAGGGTACCTTGGCATCACCTCTCTTCCTTTGCTCGCTCTCTCCTCCCCATAAGACTTCCTCTCTCTTCCTCTTCCATGTCATCCCTCCCTTTTTTTTTCTCTTTTTGCTCTTGCTCTGACACACACACATACACACGCGTTGTTTCTCCTGGCACACCGAGTCTCTTAAAGAAAGGCTAACCTGCCAAAAGGTTTGAAGGGAAGAAAATCCCCCAAACACTGTCGATACAACTGACACACTCACACTCAATACTCCGCTGCACTCACTGTGTTGTTTCTGTTTTTTTTCTCCACTTTGTGTAGCAGTCATGGTTGGAGGGTTACATTGGATTGTCCTTGACTGTCCTGCTCCACTGTCCCTGTTTTGGTTCCAGCAGAGCCCACAGGGTTTTAGTTCTCGACTCACTGTATTTTGCTGGTTTCTCATAATAACGATTGTGTCATTGTCACTCAAATGCACCATCGCAGTTTTTTCTACATGATAATAGATTTTGTCAGGTAACACCAGCACACCTTCAGGCTTTTTTCCAGATTGCAGGTGTTGGGTGACACAGAAACACATCCCAGAATGCCTTGCGGCATCCCTGCAGCACTATACTGCATTGCAATGTGCTATATGCAGTGCCATGCATCATAGGACATGGAGTAATGTTCAACCTCAATTTGGATAAGTGCTTTTTAATCCACTAAAACACATAAATGCATCATAAAACTCGATATTCTGAGGCGCTCCTTTCTTTCGTCCACATGGTCCTTCTATAAGAAGGTGACTGTGATGTTCTGCTCCCTCGTTAAGGTGATCGTGACCCTCTTCTCCCCGGTGTATTCTTCCATCTTTCGCAGTCTCGGGGGGTGAGACAGCCGAGGCTGTATCGACGTCCTCTGTCTTGCATTGTCACAGTTTCCAGACACGATAATCTTTATGGACATCCGCTGCCGTCATTACAGAAGTGATGGTGCATTGACAGCGCTAATAGCAAGGATTTTTTAGTGTCCGGGCTGAATGGCCGTCAATATTGCAAGTCCTGGCCAGAGATTGGATTTCTATTTTTATCACACAAGAGGCTACAATATCTAGTTAGAATCAGTGAAGTAATTAGGTTATGAGCCCACTCAAAAATGAGGCTGAATAGGAGTTTTTAGGTGCAAAAGAACTTTTCACAGACAATATTCCAGTTGACTTCTTCTCCTTTTTGTGTGTTACTTACATTTGTAGACTCATTCACTTATAATAACAATACAGTAAGTGTACCTGGAAACGGTAAAAATCAATAGTTAAATTAATTAAATGTACATATATTGGCAATAAGTTGACAGAAACCTGAAATTTACTTATTAAATGTCACTGGATTTCCTGCCAATATTTACTACAACAATATTCCATGAAGTCACTACTCTGGGTCGTCAAATAGTTGCGCGTACGTCCCATAAAACAGCAACATGTTTTCTTTACACTGCGATGTTTGTATGGATTCAACGTATTATGCTATTGTGTTAATTAGAGAGCTGTAGAAGTAGACTGAGCTGTACCAGCCTCTTGCTTATTCTATGCTAAGCTAAGCACTGCTGTGTGTGCCAGCTTCATATTCAACAGACAGACATGAGAACAGTATTGATGATGAGAAAGTAAATAACTCAAACTATTCCCTTAAATTTCAGTCTCAGTACACCAGACACAGTTACTGAAAAGGTTGATTACCTTCGATTCCCCTAATTACATACAGTACGTCACCATTCCCAAAACTATATGAAAGGACCAGCAGCGTACCAGCGACAGGTGTACCGGACCTTCATTGTTCATTAGCACTTTGGTTAGGTTTAGGCAAACATCTGGGTTTGGGTTAAAATAACTGTGTTAATTCTTAAACTTAAGTACAACCATACCTACTCTAAGTTACATATAGTGGTTTCACAACAGACACGAACAGCAGTCTCCTAGTTGAAAGTCCTGTGCATGTTTTCTCCATCCATCCATCCCATAATTACTCCAGACGCTAGAGTTCACTAGATACGGGTCGTAAGAAGCCAATTTCATAGTCTGCCTACATGGTTGTTTATCTGATGAGGACGGGCAGACAGTACTGATGTCACGAAAGTAAATAACTTAAGACGATTCATTTAAATTTCAGTCTCGGTTTCAGTGCACCAGGAGAACTTGGGGTCAAGACTTCTCAAGGGGTCCCAAGATAGATCGAGTGTCACAAGATGAATAAATGGATAAGAAATGCCACATTTCTGATGCATAGAATCATGTTTATGCATTGCGACTTTCCTACAATGTTTTTCTATTTTCATGGAGCAATAGGTGAAGGAAAGCTTATAAGGCCATAAACTTCAGTAGCACTACTCTATAACTGCAGTAATCTATCCTGCATTGCTGTGGAGGTACACTGTAAGTCCCTTTAATATTGCCTGGGTCTCCAAACAGCCAGTGGACCATGAAGATGGCCAGTAAGCTCTTAAATTGTCTAGCACAATTGTTACAGAGTGGGACGATAACTACATCTTCCAGACAGCAGGAAGTTTGCGCCTCGGATCTAGCCTTTATCTTCTCCCTCCTCGCTCTTTCTTCCTCACTGCTCGGAGGCTCGTGTCTCACACAACTGTCACATGCACGCAAACCCCAAGGACACACACACAGAGACACACACACACTCCCTGAACACAAATGTCAGCCAATATTTCACATTCTCCTCCCCAAAATGTCAGTGCCTTGGACGAAGCGCTTCCCGCCTTGCTGGCTGTCAGCCGGCTGCGTCCCACCTAAAGTCTGTTGTCACTGCCTGACATTTCACATGCTCAAGGTCAAAAGGACGAACCCATCGGCTGAATAATCTGAAGGTGTGTCACGGACAGGCTGGGCGGACCATGGCATGAAAGTAAGAAACACTGAATGCATAAAATATTATGCATTGTGACGGTTTCACAATGTGGACTGATGTGCTGAATACTTGATCCTTCACAGATTCCCCTTTAAAAACCCTAAAGCACTCATAGATTTTATTATGCTTTTCAACTGAGCAATGGATTGCGTGACATGCTTGTTGTTTGTTTCATTATATTTTAAGTCTTACCTCAACAGGACAGAAAAAATGATGATCTGGGCCAGAATCTACCTGCGGCGACAGAAAAACAACACTTGGCTCCAGGCTATGCAGGTTTTAGTGCTGTCGTCACGGCTCACGTTCTCTGGGGATTATGCTCATATTGTGTGAATCTGCAGTGCACTGTGTAAGTGGTGCCAACATTCAGTGCAAACCCAGGATGTCGTTTCTTATCTATAGTTCAGGTGAAAGTAAGGAGGGGAGGCAGCGTTTTCAACTTTCCCTGCAGAGGAGAACAAGTTCCCATTGAGTTTCCTTGTCAACACTTTGCAGTCGGAGTTAGGCACCAGAACACACTGTTTATGAAGCCTGACAAGCATGTTAAACGCATTTCCTTCCTCATCAAAAAAAACATCTCAAACCTTTTTAAGTGCGCACTGTTTAGACATCAGGCCTCCATCCAAAATACATGAGTGCAAACATCACAACCACGCTAACTCCCCCTGGAGCGTCTCGCTGGCCAGCTGGGAGACGTGTGCGAGGAAATCCAATATCCAGTTGCAGCGCGCGGTACGTAAGTCCAGAGTGTGAGGTTGTCCAAACGGCTTCATTGTATTAAACGCTGAGCTGAAGTCAACAAAGAGCAACTCTGATGTACCTGCTGATATTTATGTTCAAGGTGTGTGAGGACTGAGTGGAGGGTAGTGGGTATGGCGTCACCTGTGGATCTGTACTGTGAGCACAGCGCATCTGGGTCATTGCTGACTATATCCAAGTCATATGTCGTTTAAGGAGCCGCTGGCAATCAACCCATTAGTCTTTCAGATATGAGGATGCGTTGCTTAGCTAGTATTTTCTTTAGCATTGCTGCATCAGTTATAATTTGTCACCTGTTCATATATCTGTACATAACGTCAGATGTTTTTTTAATGCCCCAAAATACGACAGTACTTCCCATAAGCCTGCACTTTTTGAAGGCCGTGAACGATCGTCTCATCGCCAGCGTGATTGATTTTTCTCTCAGATCATGATGATGAATGGTTATTTTGGTTCCAAGCGCAGTCAGAAGACATCACAGGTCTGGATGCATCGAAACTGTTATGACAACGAGAGGAGAAATCTTCCCGTCCTCCTTTGTTTTCTCTCAGTGTGTTGCAGCCTCCCCTTACCTTCCCGCCCACATCCTTCTCAGTGCAGCGTGTGCGCCGCAGTGGCTCGTCCTGATTTGGACACTGATTTCAACTCGGATCCGTCTCTGTTTGATTTAAATTTAGCAGAGGGATGCATGACCCTGCTGCCGCCTGCAGACACTGCCCGGCCTCGACTGGGATTTTACTGGCTTCTTGTTTTTCACTGCCTGTGTCTCTCCACTCGGATCTCGTTCATTTTATTCCTCTCTTCTCTGGCTTCTTCTTCCCGCTTGTTTGTTTTCTAAGATAGTTTTGCTCTTGTAGGCAGTTGGGAAGAAGACAGAATGGGGGTTGATTAATATTGTGAGCGCGAGTGAGATTTGTTGTTGATTTGATGTTTTTCTCGATGTGTCTGTGCCGTCTTCCACCATGATGGCACGTTAAACCCTGGGCCCGAGCATCAGGGGGAGTATATATAAATCAACATGGCTTAACATGAAATCCATTCTGTTTATTATTCATTTTTTAGACAAGCACAATACCGTCTTTCAGCCCTGTGGTCAAAAAGGAACGATTGCGACAGGAAATACAAACAGCAGGCATTAAAAAACACTGTGGCGGTCCAATTAAGTGCGACCGTAATTTTCATGCCAATTACCAAAATCATGGATTTTTAAATACGTAGTCACAGTCCATACTGAAGTGATTTGGATAATAAGACACATTAAAACCCACTTAACGAGAGAAAGCAGCCCCTCTGACGCACAGAGGGATGTGGCTTTTTAGCCTTTGTCTGGGAAGAACATGACATCTTCGCTTGGCTGGCACGAGAATAAATGAAGCCTGGAGGGCTAATGTGTGAGTACAATACAAATAAAAATTCACAACATTCTCAGTTCTCAGTACATGCAAAAGCTTTTAGCCCACATCAACATCGACAAGGATGATCAGGATATTAGCCAACTCTGGACGAACTGATAGCCACTGCGAATGATTCTGGCAATTCACTGCGAGTAAAATGATAAACCTATAATATACATTTATTAATGGGTTTTTTTACAACCAGTGATAGACCACGTCCATGACTTCAACAGTGCACCTTTGAATTGCTTTTAAAAGTGTAATACGTAAGATTCGAACAGAAATCAAAGGTAGCTCCAAAACTACCATGGGCAGTTTAACCACTTACTGCTGCTCACTTTTGTTGTAGCTATATTTGGCTGTAGCTAGCTGCCATTAGCAAGATGCTCAGTTAACCTTGAAGCTAAGAGGTCATATTTTGCTGGTTGGAGTCTGTCCGCACCGCAACCTCGCTAGCTGGTTAGCATGCTAACTTCCGCAGAAATCTCTGCAACAAAGCACGAAGACGCCTTTGACATAACTTCAACACTGCTGTTGATGATGTTAGCTCGAGTTTCAAGTTTTAAACCAGAAGTACGGCTTTAATTGCCCCTTTAAAAGTCTTCTGATAATCAAGTTACTTTTCTTACGCACCATAATGCTGAACAGGTAGTTCACCATCCCACTTTTTCTTCTTGTGTTTTCTGTTTTATCTTTTAACATTATGCCCTCTTATGTCACTTCTTGCTTTTAGGATCTCCTGTGTGTTTTTCCCCTCTCAGCGTTTTTCCGCTCGTTACCTCACCTGTCCTCTTCCCTCCTCACTCTCCTCACCTGTTCCTGATCCCCTCGTTAGTGTCTCTGTGTGTATAGTCTGTGTTCTCCCCCGCGTGTTTGCCGGTTCGTTCCGTGACGTACTCTGTGATTCTATCAGCCTCCGTCCATCTCACCGTGATGTTCTCTAGTGTCTCCTACTGCCTCTCCCCCACTGGTATGTTTGGATTTAGATTTCTTATCTTCATCATTTGATTTGGTCTTTGCTTTTCTGCTGCACATTGTTTGAGCTGTTTTATTGCTGCTTTGTTTTTGGTCCTTAACTCATTTTTTATTTTTTCTAGTTCTCCTGGGTTTTTTTTGTCAATTTCAGCTTTTTGTTTCCCCTATCCTGCCTCCCGTGTGTCTGTATTTGGGTCCTCCTCTAGTTTTCCCCCTCAGTGTAACATTACACCAAATACGGAAAATATTTATGATTATTATGTAATTATTGTATCACAACATTAAAACTAGAGCCAACCTATTTTTGGTACCAATGCTGTTACCAATATTTCATAGTAAAAAATTACAAAATATCAATATATTGGCTGATATATACACACAAAAGAAATTGCAATTATCTCTCAGATGTGATTATCGAACATTTGTGAGAGAGATATGAAGGCAGGATATTTACATTACATTTTCTGCGCTATGATCTCTGAAAGAAAGTTTTAATATCGGACCGTACTGGGCGACATATACGTCAATGTTGATCTAATCTGTGATAGTTAACCTCATCAAGCTCATCAAACATACATATTAGTCGGGCTCTGATTAAAAACCATTATATACCATATATTATACCATATTTTCTCTCTATTTTTTTTCCCCCTTTTTCATTTGGAAAAACTTCTATAAAAGGTCCAGTGTGTTTGAATTTCGTGGCATCTAGCGGTGAGGTTGCAGTCTGCAACCAACTGAACACCCCTCATCTCACCACCCCCTACAGTGGTCACTCCAAACACTAAAAAGCAGGAAGGGTCTACTCTTGAATCAGTGGATGCCACAAATGTCAAAGCTCAGTGTTCAGTTTGTCTGTTCTGGGCTACTGTAGAAACGTCGATGTGCACCATGGTCCACCCACTTCTTCTGTAGATTTAAAAGGTTCATTATGAGGAAACGAAAACACGACATATATAAGTTTCAGGTATGAATGTTATTATTCCATTTCTGCAAAAATGATATTCCATTTCTATCCCTAAATCCCTCTAAATCCTACACACCGGACCTTTAAACTGATACTCACAGCCACTGCTGTTCCTCCATCTCTGCTTAATTCTCCGGTTTCCTTCCACCTCTACCTTTAACGCTCCGTTTGAACAGATTAGTCTAATCCACACACACACACATACACACAGAGATACCCCTAAAAAACCCACTTACTAACCCACCACCACATACACACACACTTCAAAGGATCATCATGCGCACACACACACACACACACACACACACACACACACACACACACACACACACATACACATACACACATTCACTCACACCCACACATTAGTCTAATCTCCTGTTCATACCTGCCAATGACTCACCCAAAATGGATCAGGGAGTGAGGGACTTTCTTATTTCCTCAGTGGCAGACCAATAAAAAACTCTTTATAGCAACACACACACACACACACACACACACACACACACACACACACACAGCTCAGCAAGTCAAATGTTTATCCATTTTTAATGACGCACAGACAGCTTGACCTAGTATTGCTGGGCCCTGCCTGTGGTTTGTGTGTGTGTGTGTGAAGTGTTTTGTGGCAGTCTGAGGACACAGTGAATGTGAATGTGTGGTCCTGAGAAGCGTGTGTGTGTGTGTGTGTGTGTGCATCCTAAATAGCAAAATAGCATGTGTGGTTTGCAAAAGCCCATCGAAATGAGTCATTTCCTGTCAGCCGGCGCACACTCACATGACATCAAACACACAACAGTGGACAAAAACATGCACCAATAACTCCACCTGAACACATTTTCATGTTTCCCATCATCCCCACCTTAATGTATGTTGATCTCGCTGGCTTGTTAGCTAGGTTGCCATCTGCAACACGTCCAGATAGAGGTCATGCTGTCACTCAGTGCCTCAATTTCATGATATTATGCATTCATCCATGCACTCTCTCTCACACACACACATACACACACACACACACACTTCTAACACACTTTTTTTATTCCGTGTCCTCTGTACGACCTCAGAGTCCGTCCTCCCTCTGGGCCAGAGTTCTTCTGTCTTCTATAGTCTACAACCATGCCAGCAATTGTAATGACAGAAGAGGTTTGCCATCATTATGGTTGCTTCAGAATTTGTATTCACTTTGATTATTGATCACAAGTAGTAGTCCAGTGTGGTGCACATGTGGTGTACAATTGGTCAACTGTTGCACCTTTATACTGTAAAAATCTAACCAACAAGAGATTTGGCTTGTATCGATGCAGCAGGAGCAAATGTGTGTGTGTGTGTGTGTGTGTGTGTATAGCATAAATCTAACTATAAAGCAAGGAATCTCTGTCGGTCCGTTTTGTTAGTCACATATCTCGAAAACCTTTCATTTGATCAACATGACAGGTTTGTTGCCGTGGAGCCAAGGAAGTGCGGTGTCAAATCCGGTGTGTTTTGGACCGTGACACGTTCGGTATTCATAAATTCTATCGCATGGGGAAGGAGAAGTAAACAAAATGGAGATAAGCGTGATGCAACAGCTTGTTGTAGTAATGTGTTGCAGAGCACACGCACAAAAAAGAAGGTGATACAAGTCTGAATGACTGAGGAGATGTGGTCAACGCAGGTTTTCTATTTTTTGCAGCGACAAAGGGAGATGACATTTTAAAGACTGAAGCCAGTTTTCTGCTTCTAACTCTACGTCCAACTATGTGAAACTTTTCAAAAAAGTGTCACTACAAATAGTTCTCTGCATAGGGACACATCTTATTCAATAGCTTCTAGGTCATTTGACCCATTGACTCAAAATCAATGTCACTATGTCTTTGGTAACTAGTTTAATGAGACACATCTGTTTTTATTGGATTTTGGTGGAATTTCTGTTTTTCACAAATATTTTAGGGCTAACCCTCAGTCACTGACCGACTTCAGTTTACTGCCTCTAACCCTAAATCTAATCCTAGATCCAACTATGTGATCCAAAAAAGTGTCACTACAAATAGGTACCAGTCGACTCCAAATGGCACAGCTCCTTAACACCTTCTTTTTTTTCATAAATATTTTAAAGAAAAGTCACAATTTTTCATGAAAACATTGGTCACTGACCTTCATCAGTTGTCTTCCTCTAACCTTACCATAACCCTAACCCGCTTGCGGAACTGTGGTATTACGAGCCAGGGCTAGCTTGTTAGCATGCTCACTTTTGCAGATATTTCTGCAACACAAAACAGATGTCCTTACCATATAACATCAAAACTGTTGTTTCTTACATTCTGTTGAAAATTCATGTACATTTTAGAATTTTTTTGAAAACCAAAATGTTTAAATATTGCTCTTTTAGCTAACTACTGTTTTAGGGAAACAGCTTTGGAGAGTGCCAATTGAGCAAACTGAAGCCTACTGAAAAATTAAAAAGTACGGCGCACCACATCCTCCTCCAGAAGCAAGGTGTAATTAATCATACATCACATTTCACCATTCAGCGATGTTAAGCTTTTAAAGTCAAAGTTCTTTGGATAATTCGAACGAAGCAATATTGGACATATAAGTTCTCTCAGACTTCAGCTCCTATGTTCTCAGCGGGTGAGAAAAAAGAATGCATTAGAACATTCTTTTGAATGAGAGCCCTTTCAGAGCAAGATTCGAAAATGTTCACGTAACCTTACACACACAAACCCACACACAGACACACACACACTTAGCATAATCCATCTTCATATCTCGGATCCATGTACCAGGAGAAAAATGTTGCATTTAAATTGCGTGTCAGAGTACAAGGTTATTTGGTTGTTCAGCCTCCTACAGTTTGCACATAAAAAGACTGATATTTACACAAGGATTTTGTGTGCGTGTGTCCCTATAAGCCACAGGGGAAAGAAATGACTCACTGTTGTCATGGGGAAAGCAGAGCAGTGAGACTGCAGGGCTTTACTGAACCATGTAAAACACAAAGTCGTACACATGTGCACAATCACACACAACTTGCATGGAGTGTGTCGGCTCATGAATTAAACTGTTACCTTTTTAAAGTCCAAATGTACTGCTGTAGCAAGGTAAATGTGCAGTCTGCAAGCATGTGCATATGCATGACTGAGGTGAAGTGACGGTGAGTTCACACAAAGGAATACTCAGACCTGTAAATCAAGCACACAAACACATGCGCGTGCACACACACACTGAGCATCTGTGCCAGGTTGTTTGGAATAGCAGTGAGTAGATCACAGACGCAGATGCACTCACCACAAACTAAAATGAACCCATAAACAAGAGCGTTCAGACGTCCATTTTTTCTCCTGCCTCTTTGTTCTATCGGTCTCACAGAAACAAACAAAACATACGCAGTGATTCCTTCGCATGGCACTTTATGAAAACACACATGCAGTTTGGCAGGACCCGGATGCCTCATTAGCCAGTCCTGCCAGTCACAGAAACTGCTGAAAATCCCCAGAAATTCCAGTTTAGTGGTGCTTTTCCACATCCTACAGAAACTAAAAAGCCTGTAATTATAGTTTCTGTGCGCGGTTATCACATCCTATATCTTGTGAGAAGGAACCGAATGTCGTGTTTTTATCAAACAGTTGCATTAATTAGCACAAATTTATAAAAACTTTATACCACAAACTTTGTAAAAAGCAACAGTTAATAGGTAATAAGGTCGTTTAAATACTCATATTTCCTTTAAAGATATTTAGTAACATTATTAGGTGTTGTAAGATTGTTGTTAATTGTTATCAACCTTAATAAGGCATTGTTCTCACTATAAATCTTGATACATGCATAACTGCCTGCTAATAAATGCATAACATATGTATTAGTAAAGCAAGAAACGTACATGACTTTTATTAAAATTCTTCAAACTCCTCAAGTCCTCAAAATAAATGTCTTTATAATGTAACAATAAAGAGTTTATGATGCTATAATGACACTTACATAGTCTGATCAATTCATAATAACGTTAATCAGCATCGTATTAGTGCGTAGAAGGGCCTTTGTATCTTGTACTTTGTGTCTAGACCTTTAATACGATCCAGGGACTTAAAATTTTTAATGATTCAGAGCAATACAATTCGATTTGGTGCAATATGGTGCATTCTGATAAAGTTCTTCACATTTCTTCGTAAAGTCGAACAAATTAAATAATCCAGTTCTATAAACAGTGGCAATAATATTTTTCTGAAGTGTTGTATATCTAGTATTTTTCCCCAAGTACTTTATGGCATGTGGGAAAATGGGACACAAATGTATAATTTCATATTAAATTGTCATTGACAGACATAAACTGACTTGCTGTATGAACACAGCCATGCCCAGGTGCCTCGTTTTGGCAGTTGGGGGCAAAGAAATTAGAAAAAATGCAGCTCATTGGACTTCATGAACATCACGCACGTGGGTTTTACCATTTCCAAAAAATCCAAACGTCAGCTAACGTGCTGATTGTTGATTAAGGCACACTGCGGACCATGTTGGCGTAGTCAGACACAGGGGTGCCGCCACGGGGGGAAAGGTTAGGACGATTCCAAGGGCCCGGCACTGACAGGGGGCCCTTTGAGACATGGGCAACCTATACATGGGCCCAACTAGATTTTTTTTCATGGGGCCCAAAATCCCTGGCGGCGCCCCTGGTCAGACATGTATTTCTTTTTTCCCCCCATGCTTCAGAGTGCTTTTAGATGAATCCGGGGGCCCAGGTTTGTCACATCATTAATGAAAATATTAATGTTAATGTCTACAGAACCTTTACACCACCACTATTAACTAAAGCTTATAATAAGGACCATACAAATATGGTCATTTTGTCTCCTGGTTGTTGAAATCGTGTGTTAAACAGCCAATCAAAGTCATTTATCACATTATCTAACAACACATCACAACAGTAGGCTTTGTGACATTTGCGGACACTTTCTTTACTCGAATTTTTCCAATTTTCACCAGTTATTTCCCTGTTGGTTGCAAAAGGGAGAGACAGATGGATGGAGAGAGACAGGGGAGGACATGTGAGCATCGATTCAGAGTGGCAGATAACACACAGAGAGGAAAGAGAGCAAAGACGGAGGGAAAGAAAGAGCTCATTGTCAGCTGTGTTGATGTGAACACAGATATCAGAGGGAGAGGTGGATGACAAAGGAAAGAGAGGGATGACGCAAAGAAAGGTCCCTCATTATAAACTGTGAATATGGATGACTCAGTTTGAACGAACAACACATTGTTGTTGCACAAGTTTCCGGGCACGTTTTTTTACAACACGTATGCTTCAGAATTCATTCGCACCGCCTCGGCCCTTTTTTCGTGCAATTCCAGCAAACGTTGTCAGTGTCGTAACTCTCCAGATAGCGAGCACCCTCGGGAGTTAGACATTCGTCGCCCGTAGCCTGCAAGCACAGCAGGAGGGACAGCGCGAGAGAGAGAGAGAGAGAGAGAGAGAGAGAGAGAGAGAGAGAGAGAGAGAGAGAGAGAGAGAGAGCAGAGAGAGAGAGAGAGAGAGAGAGAGAGAGAGCGAGAGAGCGAGAGAGAGAGAGAGAGAGAGAGAGAGATGATGGTCAAAGACAAAGCACTGCAGTACAATACAAACATAGGCTTCCCTCCATCACAGAGCGCTCATTGTGCAACTCTGTGTCAAGTGTTTGTGCTGCAAGACCAACTGAAGGAAGAGAGAGGGATGGAGAGGAAAGAGAGAAAGTGTGTGTGGGTGGTGGAGGGAGAGAATGGGAGGGGTCGCTATCCGACCGTCATCTCCCTGCTGTTTGTGTTATGCAGCGTTGGTTGGGTTTGTTGTGTGTGTGTGTGTGTGTGTGTGGGTGTGTGTGTGTGTGTGTGTGTGTGTGTGTGTGTGTGTGTGTGTGTGTGTGTGTGTGTGCGCGACTGTACATGGTTGAGCAGCGTGTGTGAATGGGCTGCTGCATGAAAAGAGGCATGGGTGTGGCCATGGTGTGTGTGTGTGTGTGTGTGAGTGAGTGTGTGAGGGAGGCAGGGTGGAAAGGATGGGTCACTCCGGGTGTCATCATTCATGTATTGAGAGACATTAAGTGCTCAATGTACCACGCCGCCATTCTGCAAAAAAACATCTCGACATTGTGGCGTCTCCATTGTGCGCCATCGCCTCACTGAACTGTACGGCAAGCTAAAAAGGCACCGAGGAATAAAAAACAGTTTGTTCTGAATGGAGCCAGAGGAGGAACATTGGTTTAAAAAAAAAAAGCGAAATCGTGTCCAGACTAAAAAAAAGTAGATACAACATAAGTTAGAAGTGCTGTGATGGAAAACTGAGGAGAAAAGAAACAGTTTCACGGTTTGTGATAAGAACAGCTGAAAAATTGAAAATGGAAAATGGAGTGAATGAGTTTGACGTTTTCACACAGTTTGATGAGATTGTGCAAAAGCAATGCTACAGCAGACAGCACAAATATCAGGATGAAAGAGCAAGACCAGAAGTCTAATTTACATGTTCGTCTTTCAGCATGCTAACAGGCTAGTTAACATCCATGCTAGCAGCTCTGGTAGGCTGTGTTTGAACACGGCAGTGCTTTAAGCAACATGCTAAGAGCAGCTCACAATGACGATTCATGCACGCTGATGTTAATCAAGTATCATTATTTTTAATTAGCCAACGGCAGCTACAGTTAGCGATTCCACTGGTGATTTGCTTCCCTCAATTTGTTTAGAGTATGATGTCGGCAGATGGCCAGTTCACCTGTTGCACCTTTAAGGGATCATCAAATTCGACAAAATGCATAATGTGAGCTGGATGAATGATTCAAATTTTTAACCAATCCATCCAATACTTAGAGAGATATTTTACTTCAAACCACAAATGTGAACAACAAAAGTCTTTGGGATTCATCGTCTGTGAACTGATAAATGTGTGCACAAAACTTTGTGCCGGTCCATCCAGTAGATCTTTCGCTGTATGAGGGGGAGTCAGGGTTTGGCTTCATACTCCGGGGACCTTGTACAACATGACATGCGATCCATCCAGTAGTTGTCAAGGCAATTTACTTAAAACCGATTTTGACATCCCTTTGGCCGTGCGGCTAGCTTGTCTAAAAGACTTGTGTGCTGAGCCTGTGATGCCAGCCTCTGCAGGGCCTCACAACACACTGGCAGACAGAACAGAGCCTGGAAGGGAAGCAGAACCAGATGTTATCGTATTAATTGACACATATCAACATATTTCCTGCCATTATCCGGATGCAACCTCCTCCTCATCCACTAGCCATTAAAAGGACCAGTCAATGAACACAGGGGCCACGTTAATGCCTTATTGTTGGAATCTACAAAGTGCAAAACATGGACTGTGTTGCAGTATATGGCTACATATTCTGGCATTTGAGCGCGCGCCGCAAAATGTAAAAGGCTGGCAGTTGGATTCCTGAGAGCCGCTTTAAATGGTTCTCAATGTGAGTTCACACTCGCCTGTAGCTGTTTCTTAAGGTGGGGGGAAAAAAGGCGTTGTTTCCACAGTCACATGGGCAAGTTGGAACAATAGTTGCTGTGTGTGTGTGTGTGTGTGTGTGTGTGTGTGTGTGTGCGTGTGTGTGTGTGTGTCTGTGTCTGTGTGTTCGCGTTGCCTCGGTGGTGTGATGGTGTGTGGGAGTGATCCGAACGGACCGGCCGGCTCCGTGTCCCGACATTCAACCAGACGTCAGTCCGACAAAGTCGCCCACCTACACACACGAGCATGTGCGCCACACACACACACACACATGCAGATACTCGGACTGTGTGGAGGGCAGTGGACACACACGACGGAGGTAAAGTGAGACAAAAAAGTCCGTCCTGCTCACAGAAAAAGACAAACAGAAACAGGAAGGAAGTGAGGAAAGAAGTTGCAGCATTCAGTTTCGACTTGGCTGCCCGACAAGTTTCTCTTCAGTCGTGGCATGTATTGTCCCGTGTGTGTGTGTGTGTGTGTGTGTTGTGTGTGTGTGTGTGTGTGTGTGTGTGTGTGTGTGTGTGTGCTGCCTTGTGTCCAGTGTGTACGTCAGCGTGAATGGATGAAAGGAGGAGGTGGTACCAAGGTCAAAGTGGGCGGTGTCTGACACACTACAGCCTAGCTCTCTGTGTGACGACGCCTCCTCTCTCTCTCTCTCTCTCTCTCTCTCTCTCTCTCTCTCTCTCTCTCTCTCTCTCTCTCTCTCTCCGTCATTGTGTGTCTGCCTCTCTCGCTCTTATATCTCTATTTCTCGTCTTTGGCCCGTTCTTCTACCTCTTTTGTCCTCGCTCCCTTGTTCACAGAGCTCGGTGGTCACACTGTTTCAGTCGGGGT